>CM052437.1:103852486-103872520 GCA_028533085.1 Varecia variegata
AGGAGGATTGCTTGAGCCCAGGAGTTTGAGGTTGCTGTGAGCTAGGCTGACGCCACGGGACTCACTCTAGCCCAGGCAAAAAAGCGAGACTCTGTCTCAAAAAAAAAAAAAAACCAAAAATCCCAAAACCTACCAAACTGCACATTTTAAAATGGTGACATTTATGTTATGTGAATTATATCTCAATGACAATTTTTAAATATTTTAACAAATCAAACTATTTGAGGTTTTACTGTTTTTACCTTACTGGTTAAATTTCAGTGTTTATGCTGATAGGAGAAGAGAGGTTTGGGATTTTCTTCTGGTACCTCCCATAAAGCCTACTGTAGAAGTATCTTATACAAACATAACCTGACAATCAGGAACATGAAGAAAAAAAGTCTGCAAACTTTCCTTTCCAAGTGCTATCAAAATGTTTGCTACAGAAATCCAGGATTTGGAATCCCCCAAACCATTCTCTCAATTTTCCTCTGTTAAACTGGTTCTCACCAAAACTCAGTCTGAATCCTTCTCTAATATGGGAAAAGGCAATATTTCCACCAGAGGAAAAAAATGGACTTATTCTTGTGAGAAAAAATAGAGGACACCGCAGCATTGACTCCCTAGGGTAAAGTAAAGGTGCCAAGTCCCTGACTGGTTCTGTACAAGGACACGGGGATCTAGAACGTAGCTGTGTACAAACATGCTGGACACCACCAAGTGTTTCTGATGTTCTGGAGCTTTCCCAGCAGGCGTAAGCGCTCTCTATATTCTGGAAGTAGAGAAGACCGAGGACCACATGCCTTGGACACCACTCTGGTTCTGGATGAAGAAATGACCAGGGACTGTACACCTTGACTGCTCATCTTAGTTCTGGAAGCAGAGACGACCGGGAACCACATGCCTTGGCCCCCATCCTTTTTCTGGAACCAGAGATGATCGGGGACCACACACCTTGGCCATCCATCCTGGTTGGAAGCAGAGATGACCAGGGATTGCACACCTTGGCTGTCCATCCTGGTTTTGGAAGCAGAGATGACCAAGGACCACATGGCCGGGCCAACATTCTGGTTCTGGATGCAGAGATGACCAGGGACTGCATGCCTTGGCTGTCCATCCTGGTTCTGGAAGCAGAGATGACTGGGGACTGCACGCCTTGGCCACTGCCCTTGGCTTCCGCCCAGGTTTTCAATAACTCATGGCTTGGCCTGAAAGGAGAAGCCCCTCCAATACAGCAGTGAAGTGGGCAGGAGAGAGCCCAGCTATAGCCCACCCCTACCCAGCAAGAACCAACAGCAAGCTGCCACCACCACATAAAACCTAATCAAGGCTCTTTACCCCAGACTTGTTCCTGTGCTAGCATCTCTACCCTAACCATGTGACCCCACCCAGTCCAGCCCTGGACGCTCTAGTCTGTGGGGCTGCAACAAGGCTCATGGGTAGGGCACAACTTTCAAACCAAGTAGGCACTGGAGAGCAGCACAACCCAAACTTTCTTAAACCCTTAAAATGTACTGTCTTCCTTCCACTTCACAGAACTTGTTAGGAAGTGTCCATAAATACAGGGCAAAGTCATCCAAGGGCAAGATCTTGGATCAAGGGTCCTCCCCAGCTTACAGACTCCTTTGTTCTGGGGCGCAATATCCGCTTATGGATCCAGAGCCAAAAGTCATAGCAAAATCACAAGTTTACCTCTCTTTAGTAAAATTAGCTATTGAAGAACAACAAAAATGGTAAAAAAAAAAAAAAAAAAGAAAAGAAAAAAAGCAATAGTAGCAGCAGCAGTGATAGGAACGGCTAAATTTTACTGATGCTCTCTGTAGGCTTTTCTCACTAAGAGCACTTGGAATGTTGACCATACCCTCTGCTGGGAGAGGTTTAGGCTCAGGCAGAAATTACACACAGCAGTCCTCAGGCACAGTGGTGGTCAGGTTAATTGAGTAATAGCAGAGCAACCCTTACATAAAGAACTGTAGTCACTCCAGCAAAAGTGTCTCTTACTCTGGCTCACCAAAGCAGCCAGGAAAACAATTTGTAAGCTTCTGGGCTCAACAATAAAATGAAAAGAATTTCCACCGATAAGCCCAGGGACTTAAGGTCAAGGTAAAGTCAAAGTCGGCTCTCTGTCCCTGAGAGCACAAAGGCTTCAGGACTCCTTCCAGCCCAGGCCCTAGAGAGAGGGCGATCATGATCATCGGGCCTCCTCTCTCTGACCTTCTTTTGTGTTTGGAATAAAACTCCAGGTGATTTTCAATTGGCTGAGGACAACCGCACAGATGGAAATTCAGCAATTCAGCTCATGCTGGAGGCAGTCAGAAAAAACTGGTTCATACCGGTATTCATGAGCTACTGGGAATCCCAGGGAAGGAATATGTCTGGAATGCAGCTTCCATGGTCTTTCCCTTATTCACCTCACCCCTCTTCACTCCCCAGTCCGCTCAGCTCCAGCACCATTGGGGGAGTATGCAGCCCCACCCTCAGACAGCCTGCCCTTTCTCTGGGGCTGGGCCAGCTACACATCCAACAGCAGCAAGCCCCTTTGCACCATGACCTGGAGTCATACTAAAAGGTTTTCAGATTTGGGTGATGGAAGGTTCTATATTGAGTGTAGTGACAACATACATTTAGCAAAACCCACTGAACCACACACTTAAAATGGGTGAATTTTAATGTAAGCTATACCTCAAAAGTTGAATTTTTAAAAAAGGCTTTGAAAATGAAGGTCATTTTTGGATTGCCATGGCAGCAGGACACACCAGAAGCCAGAACACACCTGCCCAAGCCTCAGAGCCCCCACCTACCCACTGACGCCACCCATCCCTGCATGAACCTCTGATGGGGCCCTTTCCTTCCTGGGCCCAGACACCACAGCCAGCCCCATCTC
Source organism: Varecia variegata (assembly GCA_028533085.1). Classification (NCBI taxonomy): domain Eukaryota; kingdom Metazoa; phylum Chordata; class Mammalia; order Primates; family Lemuridae; genus Varecia; species Varecia variegata. Next base: position 103,855,350 of record CM052437.1, read on the forward strand.
TCCCTCCACTTCCCTGTAATCCTGCAACCCAACATCTCTCCTATGTCTTCCACTCCTCAAGGAGACATCTCTTCTCCCAGCTCTTCAAACCACCTGCCCTTGCCTCCCTGCCTCTCCCTTTCAACACCTGTATCAGAATGGGACCTGCCTTCTATGACCCCCTGGATTTAGGTTCTATGCAGCCTGCAGAGCCCTCCCTGCCTGCCGCTTCTATGGCCCCCATGCTCCTTCCTTCCCCCAGGCCCTAGCAGCTGCCTGCCTTTCCCCTGGGATGCTGTCCTCTCCTTTGACTTGGCTGCTCAGCTTTGGCACCCTCCTGGAGAGGCTTTCCCCTTCCGATAATCCCAGCCCTTGTTTGTTTCCTCCCACACTCATCTCAACCTGAGGTCTCTCCTCTGCTGTCAGAATTAAGTGTCTGCCCCATCTCAGAGGATAAATCACACGGAGGCCAGAGACTAGTGAATAACCAGCCAGCCCAAGGGGAAGCCCCTCCCAAATGAAAGCTTCAGAAAGAGAGCCTGGATAGTGACAAGACACCTGGAAGGGACAGAAGCCTACTCACTTGGAAGGTGGCACCTGGGTTGCTGGGGACACCACTGAAAACCTAAGGTGAGGCAAGCAACCTCGGGTTTCTTGCTGAGTGAGAAAAATAAGCCTGTTGGTATAAGCCACCTGAACTGAGTACTGTGTTTTCTGTTTCTCCGAGCCAAATTTATTCCTAAGTGTCCCTTGTTCTTCTTTGGATGCTCCCAGAACCTAAGGTCTGATATGGGCAGGGGCAGCAACTTCTGCTTCCAGAAATGTTCCAAGTGAGAAAGCAGAAGTGAAAAGGAGAAAGTATAGTAACTGGCTAATGGGGGAAATGGGATTTAACAGCACCACAATCTAATAGCACATCACCATCAAAAACACTAAAGAGAAAAGTTTCCTGAAATAGAAATGGTTTTCCATTCATGAAAAACAAAGGCAAAGTCAGACTTTGGCTTCTTTATGGGGAGAAATGTGGAACTTGGGTCTCAGTACTTGGCTCAGGGTGGTGGCATGGACTTCTGAGTCACAATGACCTACAAGGGCGTTCCCAGCCCACTGCTAGAGTCATCCGCCTCTTCAACCTCTTAATTGGCATCTGTTGCACAACTGATGATGTAAGGAGAACATCTGTCCCCTTGCCTTGCCTTGAATGAGTCAATTCTTTGACCACCAGAGATGATGTCAGTGGTAAGAGGAAAAAGGTTAAAATGTTAAAGTAGGTGGGCATGGCTGCAAATGACGTTCAAGGGGCAGGAAGCTGGCAGAAAAGGTGAGCCTCAGGCCGGGCGTGGTGGCTCACGCCTGTAATCCTAGCACTCTGGGAGGCCGAGGCAGGAGGATTGCTTGAGGTCAGGAGTTCAAGACCAGTCTAAGCAAGAGTGAGACCCCATCTCTACAAAAAGTAGAAAAAAATTAGCTGGGCATGGTGGCTCACACCTGTAGTCACAGCTACTCTGGAGGCTGAGGCAGGAGGATCGCTGGGCCCCATGAGTTGGAGGTTGCAGTGAGCTATGATGACGTCACTGCATTCTAGCCCAGGTGACAGAGCAAGACCATGTCTCAAAAACAAAAAAGGTGAGCCTCAAGGAGTCCTAAGCCAGACCAGAGGAGGGGTGTGGGAAGGTCCCCACTCCCAGAAGGCCAAGTTCTGTGCCCAGCAAGAGGCTATGGGATTCCAGTAAAGTTCTTACCACACATAACCATTTTTACTAAAAGAGACTCAGATATGTGCAGGATATATTATATCATGTGAAAAAACGAGTATGATTTTTTAAAAAATGCAATTCTGGGTCAATTCAACAAATACCTTTTAAAATACACAGTGTGCTATAAAGTCTGTGAATAGGAAAATGACTAAAATGAGCTTTTCACTCTCCAAGGATAAGACAAATAAACATATAAATTCACAGAATGGATACAAGTGCTGAGAAATGAAAAAATAAGACATGTGGGGTGGAATACAGAGTGAGGATGCTTCAAGGAGGGGACCTGTGGTCTGAGCCATGAAGGGCAGGTGGGACCTGAGGAAGAAAGAGAAGGTATTTGGGCAGAAGGGAACAGACAGTGGGAGCACCAAGCCACAACCCATCTATCATGCACTGGGATCCATGACATGGCCACATGCAAAATGTGCAGAAGGTAAGAAGCCAGATGGGGCAGGTGGGCTGGGACCAGGCCGAGGGCAGGTGGAAGGAACACAAGAGATTAGGGAGGAGAGAAAGGACCTGACCAGGGTTGTGGCCACTGTTTGCCACCAAATGGCAAGAGAAGGAGGGTCGCTCGAAAGCAGGAAGCTTGTGTGTGTTTAAGGTCAACTTATTACTGAGATGACTTAAACCAAAATATGAGATTTCAGGTGTAAATAATTTTTACATTCTGGTTGAAATGAAATTAGAACTCCTACTTTAATTTCAGATAACTGAAAGCACTTAGCTGTAATAAATGAAGTTCTGTTTTCCAAGTCACAGTTCCCCACAAACTCAAACTTCTTTTTCTTTTCTTTTTTCTTTTTGGAGACAGAGTCTCACTCTGGTGCCCTGAGTAGAGTACAGTGGCGTCACTGTAGCTCACAGCAACCTCAAACTCCCAGGCTCCAGTGATCCTCCTGCCTCAGCCTCCTGAGTAGCTGGGACTACAGGTATTCGCCACGATACCTGGCTAATTTTTCTATTTTTTGTAGAGACAAGGTTTCAGTCTTGCTCAGGATGGTCCCAAACTCCTGGGCTCAAGAGATCCTCCTGCCTCAGCGTCCCAGAGTGGTGGGATTACAGGCGTGAGCCACCGTGCCCAGCCAAACTCTCAAACATCCATGTGACCACAACACACGTTCTTCACAGTGGCCAGTGCTCTTTCTTCCCAGTTAGAGGAAGTGCTTGAAAGGCTGGAAATACCTGAGTGCTCTGCATGTGGCAGGTGCTCAACTACCCTTTGCCAAATTAAATCCAGACGGTATTCAGCCTCCTTCCTGGGGGGAACAGCCTAACAAGTGCAGGGTCCCACCCCTGAAAGCCTGAGTCCAGGGCTGCCCCTCACTGCAACAGAGGCACTGCCTCAACAGGTGTCGGACTCCTAACCAAGGAGCATTTGTCTGTTCCCACATGCTTGGTGGCTCAATGTGGCAGATTCTGCTCTGAGTCAGCAGAGATGAGGGAAGCTCCTCCAAAGTCCCTGGCTGTGAAGTCTCCAAAAGAAAACCTTCAAGAAGGGCTTCCTATTTCTGAGGGCAGGAAACATGCCATCCAATACCCCTTCTCCCAACTGTCACTGACACAAACTGTCATGCAGGATAGCTCTCTACAGCCCCCAAGTGCCCACTCTCACAGGCAATGGCAGGCCTGCCTGCTGTCACCTCCTGGGTCCCCAAGTCCCAGGTCTGCCTCCCATGGGCTACATCAGGATCAGGGAAGTCACTTCAGCTCTCTGGCCTGTTTTCTCATCTATAAAAGTCTCAAGCACAGATTATTTAAATAAGACTCTGTACAGCTTCTTACAATTTAAAAAGCACGTGCACATATACTTGTATTTGTTCAAGAAGGTGAGGAACATGAAGAGGGCATCAGAACTTAGCCACTGCCTGTAATCCTAGCACTTTGGTAGGCTGAGGTGGGAGGACTGCTTGAAGCCAGGAGTTTGACACCATCCTGGGCAACATAGCAAGACTGTCTCCACAAAAAATTTAAACATTAGCCAGGTGTGGTGGAGCATGCCTGTAGTCCCAGCTACTCGGGAGGCTTAGGTGGGAGGATCTCTTGAGCCCAGGAGTTCCACGTTGCAGTGACCTATGACGACACCACTGCACTCTAGCCCGGGTGACAGAGTGAGACCCCATCTCCAAAACGAAAACAAAAAGATCCTCAGTCATCGGGTTACCAAGCTTACTCTAGCTCCCAAACTCTGTGACTGCAGGTGGTTCTGAACTGACTGGACCAGTTCCCCTAATCCACAGTCCCTTGCAGATGCCATTGCTACAGCTGCCCCCGCCCCTGGCTTCCACCTCAGCCAGGCAACAAGCCCAGCCCAGCCCATAAACATGGCCACTCTTGGTCACCTCATTAGCCCCACCTTGTCTCCGTTGAGTGCGCGCCAAGGACTTGTAGATCAGACACTAATCCAGGGAGTAGGCAGGACCAGCTCTGGTCTCCTCACTGCATGGAGCTACACCCAGGCTCAAGGCCACACCGCTGATAAGTTAATGACCATGCACAGCATTATCTATGCAACCTCGATTATTCAGTTCTGACACTAAAAATATTTTAATTGCTATAAATATGAACTACAGGGCTCTGAGTGACTCAGGAACACCAATGCATGGCCCTCCTTTTGGCTCACATTCTAACACAGCCAAACGGAGGACAAGGCAGCTGCTCCCTGAGCATCTCAGGCACCCTGTGACCACCCTGCCCTGAGGGTGCCTGGCGCTACTCTGAGGGGCAGATCTCCCCTTCCCAGCCACAGTATGCAGCTCAATGACTGCGCACACGGCAGGGCCAGCCTGCACACACGGCAGGGCCAGCCTGCACACACGGCAGGGCCAGCCTGCACAGCCTCTACCACCCCTTCCAATGCTGCCCATGAAACTGTCATAACTTGTGGGTCTGATCCTTTTCTGAAAATCCCAAGAACGAGATTTCAAACCCAAATGTATGATTGCCCTGAACGTCCAAACAGGACATCTCATGTGGGGGAAACCTGTGAATGGACTGCCCACCTCCAGAGCCTTCAGCAAACAATTCTTGCTATTGGGCTAACAAAAGTTTCCAAAGAGAGAGCGCACAGGATGGTAGAGCTGGATTCTGGACCCTCCATCCACACTGGCCTTGCTCTAACCACGCCCAGGCCAGAGCACGGCCCACCACCATTCTGCCCCTAAAGCAAAATCACAATGGTGCACTGAGATCCAGACCTGCTGACTTGTACCACAAACTGTTTATACTGAAGCCAGTTAAGAATGGGCTTCTGTCTACGGCCATACCACCCTGAACACACCTGATCTTGTCTGATCTGAGAAGCTAAGCAGGGTCGGGCCTGGTTAGTACTTGGATGGGAGAATGGGGTTCTATTTAGATATTCCTCAGTTAAACCATATGAATACATGCTCCATTACAGCAATGCTTTAGTCACCACAGGAGAGAGAATACTTCTAAAAAGTCCAAGTATCTTGGTTGGGTGCAGTGGCTCATGCCTATAATCCTAGCACTTTGGGAGACTGAGGTAGGAGGATCACTTGAGGAGTCTGAGACCAGCCTGAGCAAGAGTGAGACCCCATCTCTACAAAAAAAAAGAAAAAAAAAAAAAGAAATAATAATTAGCTGGGCATGGTGGTGCATGCCTATACTCTCAGCTCAGCTACTTGGGAGGCTGAGGCAGGAGGACTGCTTGAGCCCAGGAGTTTGAGGTTGCAGTGAGCTGTGATGATGCCACTGTACTCTAGCCTGGGTGACAGAGTGAGACTCTGTTTCAAAAAAAAAAAAAAAAAACCACCAAAACCAATCTCTACTATCTTCTCTTTGTATGGGTGTGTAAATAAAACATCAAAAAAACACCCAAGATTAGCAAAGAAAAGCTGCCTCAGCTCTGCCCTATGGAACCTGCTGATACTAGAATGATATTTGCTGGGACTGTGCACTAGACCAAAGGTGGCCACTCTATCAGATCATTATGGAAAAGACTATGGTGGATCATCCAGTGGCCACAAGATCTCCCCTTCCCATATGGCTGCCTGTGCCCCCCACCCCCAGTGCCTTGCTTTGACTAACGTAATGGGTAGGGGTGGCAGCTTGTGGTCTGGGCTTAGACCTCCAAGGCCCCACAGCCTCTCTTTTCCCTGTCTGGAGATAACCTGAGGCCTTGTGTGGGAATCGCTCTGGCCTACCGGAGGATGGCAGGGCCCAGCAAACAGCCAGCACCAACTGCCAGATATGTCAGAAGACTCCATGGCCTTCAGCCTGGTCCAAGCCTCGGTTGCATGGGAGCCCACTGCAAGGGCCAGTAGGGGAGCCCCAGCCAGCCCCCAGAATCATGAGAAATGCTACACTGGTACTGTTTTAAGTTGCCAAGTTTTAGGGTGGTTTGTTACACAAATGCTCAGAGAAACCTGACTTTTAACTGCATGAAAAGATTATATACAAGATGCCTGTGACTAATCCCTTACACAGTCTTTGACATTTCTCAGAAAATGAGAGCACTTGGCTGGTCACAGTGGTTCACGCCTGTAATCCCAACACTTTGGAAGGCCAAGGCAGGAGGATTACCTTGAAAGCCTTGGAGTTCCGAGACCAGCCTGGGCCATATAGTAAGACCTCATCTCTACCCCGCCCCCTCCAAAAAAAGGGGGAGAGAATGAGAGCACTTAGCACTCTGCCCAGATCCGCACCTGATGGCACACCTCATTGGCTCTCAGAACCACAACTAGCCAGGGGGACTGGGAAGAACCAGGGCGGTCTTCTGTGGTTACCTGTGGTCATCTGGTTGGGGCCTCACCTGCGGCCCCTCTGTCCTCAATCCCCTCTGTCCTCCAAGGCAGTAACTGTGCAGCCCTATTTAGGGGAACGTCAGCCCAGCTATGCAAAGCAGCTGCTACAGGGTTTTTACAACATGATGTTCATTTAAAACCTGGCACTAACCCTTTAGTAACCTCCTCCCTGCCACCCAGCTTCAGATCTTGTGGAGGCTGAGCCACCCCTTTGACTTGCAAGGTGTGGCTCTTTCATTTCCTCAAAGGAAAAAGAGGCGGCCCTGGGGCAAGTGCTCCTGGCTATTTGTGCTCCGGGATGGAACTGGCTAAAACAGTTCTCTCCTTTTTCACTCTTGGTGTCTACTTTCCTGTGAAGGTTTTTTTGATCTCTCTTCCCCTTCGTTTAATTGCTGACATTGAAAAAAAATTACTTTTGTTTAAAATACAATACAAAAGGATAATCATTGAAAATATCGTGCTCCAAAAGAGGCCGAGATCCTCATTTAGAGTAGGCCTCTGTCCTCCCACCAGCTTCAGTTAGCGCGTGTGCTGGCCCTGCTGTCCTTGGCCTCTCCTGCTCTTGGGACCCTGACTCCTCCACCCCGTCCCCAAACTCCCCCAAACTCGCTTTCCTCCTACCTGCTAAGGGGGGGTCCACACTCCCACAGCAGGTAACAAAACAAATGAATGCCCCTTGGCTTGATCTTGGAACCTCTCCGTTTACTTCACAACACAAACTTTTGGTCTTCTCTTGCTGCCTTTGGCTCCTGGCCCAGAGTCCCTCCCCCATCACCCTGCTGTCACCCTACTGAGCACCATGAGCCCCCACGGGGCCCCTCATTGTTGTCTGCTCTTGCCTAAGACCAGACACCTGCCCTGGCCGGCCCCTTCCTACTCTTCACAGCTCAGCATAATGTACTGCTCATCAGAAGCTCAATGGGTTCCTTCCATATCTAACTGACACTTAGCTTATCTAATCATCCTAAGGATGACAGGGCAGGCCTGCTTTTCCTCTCGCACAAAGCTGTCAAGAACTGCAAAATGCCATACTAGTGAAGGCACTGCTTCATGTTTCCTGTTGTTTTCAAAGGAGTTAATTTTATTTCCCTAACTAAACCATAAACGCAAGACCCTTAAGAGTAAAACACTGTGCTAAAGTTGGGAAAGGTACGCTCAGTTGGTTTAGCTGATTTAACACAAAAAGCCACAATGCTGAGATTTGCTCCTGACATAGGAAGCTGATGGTCATCGAGGGATAACTTCAAAGCCCTGATCGCTGATCCCTGCTAAGTAGATCATGCACTTTAGGTATAGAGTCAGCTGTCCTTATCCATGGGTTCTGTATCTGTGGATTCAACCATGCATTAAAAATACATGAAAAAAATTTTTCATCTGTACTGAAATATACAACCTTTTTTTCTGTCATTAAACAACACAGTATAACAACTATTTACATAGCATTTACATTGTATTAGGTTGTATATTAACCTATTAGGTTGTATAATTAACCTAGGGTTGATTTAAAGACAGTATGTACATGGGTTATATGCAAAATGCTACTCCATTTTATATAAGGGACTTGAGCATCCGAGGACTTCAGTATTCAAAAGGTGTCCTGGAACCAATCTCCCAGGGATAACAAGGGATAACTGAATGTATTTTTTGATAAGTCATTCATAAATCAACTACATAAAAGAATAAAATATTCAAAATGCATTCCAAACACCAAACTGTCATTACCTAAAATTTTGCTTTTGAATTCCTCCAGGAAATAAATCACTTGAACAGCACTGAAGAGTTCTGCAGATTTTTTAATACAGCTGTTCCTTGTCACGTGAGCACATCAGACCTCCATGTACTCACTACGAGAAGCCCCTGCACTGCGGCCAGCACTCAATGGCTGGGAGGGTAACTTGGAGCAGGACTCCTGCCCCAGGAGGAACCCCAGGCCAGGACAGAACCGGCATACCATGATTTTTCAAGGTGCAGCCAAGGCAGTTTCAATACTACAGAGTGAAAAGGACCAGGTCGCCCTATAATGGGACAGTATGTGTGTCTGTGCTTTTCCTCCACTTGGCTGGTTCACTCACGGAAAACATCAGCATGTTTCCTGAGCACGGAAGGAAGAAGCAGAATGATCTGGGCCGAAGAGAAGTGAGGCCAGACTCAGTGGTGAGGCCGATAGCCTGCACCTGTACCCTGAATCCGCAGAGGCCCTCTCTCCTACAGAGACTGTATGCACACTTTAGGAGTTGACATGTGAAAGTCACAAGAAGAAAAGACCAACAAGAAATGGACATCAGTTAACAAGAACAGGAAGGCAGGCTTTAGGAAGTGAGCAGAGGTCAAACAAGAAGGCACAGAGGAAGGCACAGAGCAGAGGAAGAGCCCTGAGGTACAGGGCAATCTCTGGGAAAGCTGAACAGCCAGGCAAGCCCAGAAGGAAAGCAGGGCCAGCAACAGCCACCCCACGGCAGGTGCTGGAGGCACTGAGCGGAGAAGGAGAATACGCCCCAGCTCCGTGTACCCCCTCAGGACCAAACCCTGGGTCCTCCGCAGCACGGACAGAACCTGGTGGATGCTTCAGAGGAACTAGATACCATGCTACAGTTGTGGGTGGGCACCTGTCCCTACAAAACAAAATGAGACCAACATCCAGACTGACAGGGGCTTAGCAGGTCTCAATTACCTGTTTGTCTTAAATATTAACAAGGATAATTTAGTTTTGACTGTGTTTTTAAAACATAAATTAAAATGTTACCATTCAGGCCGGGCGCGGTGGCTCACGCCTGTAATCCTAGCACTTGGGAGGCCGAGGCGGGCGGATCGTTTGAGCTCAGGAGTTCGAGACCAGCCTGAGCAAGAGCGAGACCCCGTCTCTACTAAAAAAAAAAATAGAAAGAAATTATCTGGCCAACTAAAAATATATAGAAAAAATTAGCCGGGCATGGTGGTGCATGCCTGTAGTCCCAGCTACTCGGGAGGCTGAGGCAGGAGGATCGCTTGAGCCCAGGAGTTTGAGGTTGCTGTGAGCTAGGCTGACGCCACGGCACTCACTCTAGCCCGGGCAACAGAGTGAGACTCTGTCTCAAAAAAAAAAAAAAAAAAAAAAAAAATGTTACCATTCAACACGACCCCAAAGTGCTGAGCTGCTAATGAGGAGGGCTTCACATGCTGACAGTACAGGCCACTGCCAAAGGCTCCTAAGAGGGATCAGTGAGGAGCACACATGACAGACCAGAACCGTGACAAAAGTCTACAAGACCAAATTTAGGAACAAAAAGGAGAAGAGGAATGGATGGGCCCAGTGCAGAAGCAGACCCCAAGCCAGCCTGTTAACTAGAAACTGCTCCGGGGAATGGGCTTGGGGTAAAAAAGGGACTTGCAGCTCTGATTTGCTCAAATACTTTACCACAAATATAATTCTCACAATTAAACATTTTAAAAATAAAAGTTTTCTTTTAAAATAGAGATATAACAAGTAACTATAAAGTATAAACCAGCCGGGCATAGTGGCTCACGCCTGTCATTGCAGCACTTTGGGAGGCCAAGGTGGGAGGATCACTTGAGGCCAGGAATTCAAGACCAGCCTGAGCAAGAGTGAGACCGTCTCTACTAAAAATAGAAAAATTAGCTGGGCGTCGTGGTATGCACATGTAGTCCCAGCTACTTGGGACACTGAGGCAAGAGGATCACTTGGGCTCAGGAGTTTGAGGTTGCTGTGAGCTATGATGATACTACTGTACTCTAGAGCCCAGGTGACAGAGCAAGGCTCTGTCTCAAAAAAAAAAAAAGAAAAGAAAATTAACAAATTTGAAGAAGACTATATCGTATTTTTCAAGGTAGAGAGGGAAGCATCACTATCTGAAACAATGAACACTACAGGGTAAAATATAATACCAGGCATGTCACTCTAGCCAGGGAACTACCACATCAGTTTCTAGAACTCCTATAATTTAAGACATCCCAAACTACAACCCAGATTCCTTTTAAAGAAAAAGATTGACAATACTGACTACACAAAAATGTAAAACAGTATAGTAAAAACTATAAAACAAAGATAACTAAATAAACTGAAAATATCTGCCACATATCTAAGCCAATGGCTCAATATCCCTACAAAAATAACTCCTACAAATAAGGAAAAGACAAAACTCAATAGGGAATGGATAAATTATATAAAGTTCTCTCTTCCTGCTTCATTTTTCAAGTCTTAAAATGCTCCTTACAGATTCTTCACAGCATTTTTTCTTGGGCCTGGCCTTCCACATAGAAATTGTATCACTCTCTGAACTACCCCTCATACCTACAAGGAGGTCTCCAAAGAGAATAAAAATTTACCTCATTAAGTCTCATTTAAAAGAATTATAGTATAATTTAAAAGACTGTCAGATATCTGATAAGCGACTTCTATCTAGAATATATAATGGGGCCAGTTGCAGTGGCTCATGCCCATAATCCTAACACTCTGGGAGGCCTAGGCGGGAAGATTGCTTGACCCCAGGAGTTTGGGACCAGCCTGGGCAACAAAGCAAGATCCCAACTCTACAAAAAATAGAAAAATTAGCCCAGCGTGGTAGTGCATGCCTATAGTCCCAGCTACTCAGGAGGCTGAGGCAGGAAGATCACTTGAGCTCAGGAGTCTGAGGTTACAGTGAGCTATGATCAAGCCACTGCACTCTAGCCTGGGTGACGGAGAGAGATCCTGTCTCAAATTAAAAAAACAAAAACATATATATATATATATATATATATGTATATATTATATATATGTAAACCAAATGTAAAAAAGGCAGCTTTTTTGAATATAGACTGAGAATTAGATTCTATTACAGAATTAGCCTGTTAATTTTGTTAAGTGTGATTATGAAAACATTTCCTTACCAGTTAGTCACACTGATGTATTAATGACAGAACTAACACAGGTCTGTAATGTGCCTTGAAATATTTCAGTGGCCCACCCTAACCCAAAACAAACCAACAAACAAACAACAAAAAAAACAAGTGGGACAGGGAATAGACTTTTTCAGAAATTGGTAAAATGTGGACAGCTATTGAAATTGGGTGATGGGTCTCCTCATGAGGTTCATTTTCTACTCATCTCTCTACTGCTATGCATGCTTGAAATAATAATAATATTAATAAAAAATATTATTTATAATAAAAAGTTTAAAAATTATCATAGGAAAGCAGTATAGAAGGGCATGAGGGAGAGAGGCCGAGTTTGTTCCATTTCTTCTGGATATGAAAAGTTTGGTTCTTGCAGCCCCTGTAAGCTCTTTGAAAACGACTACAGAATCTGACCTCAGGATATTTCTGATGTTTAAGTTAGAGATAAGAGAGATTATCTATCTAAATCTTACAGCACTTCTAATTTTATTATCTCTACCTAAATTATGTGTTCTAAAACAAGAGCACAAATAAAGTGAACTATCTCCAAGACTGTGGATGCTAACCCTTTGTGAGTCACAGATGCCTTTGAAAATCTGACACAAGTTATAGATCATCTCCCTTGAAAAATGTGCACACACCATGTATTGAGCTTAATCCAACTTGAAGAAGACCCACCTCACCATCTGGGATGGCAGAGGAGGGGTGACAACCAGGATTGCTGGAAGGGACATCCACTGATTTAGCCATCCTGGCCCCTCCCCTCTACCAGCTGGGAGGGCAGAGCATGTGTGTGATTCCCATGCCGTGCTCCCTAAAGATTACTGCAACAGAAACAGGGATAAAAACACAAAGCCACCATGCCTCCACAAAAATGCTCTTCAAAAGCTTCCAGCAGGAGCAGCTATGATGGTGTCAGACCAGTGGCCACAGCACTGTGGCCACACAGCTCATGGTGTGCACCTCTTACCTACAAACCATTCATAGGACCAAACCTTCACAAGCAGCCCTGAGTCCAGGTCTTCACTGTTCATACACAAGGCATGTCATTCAGAAGCTATTGTCTCCTAATGCAAACATAACTTAAAATAACTTGGTTGGTTTCACAAAAAGGTTATGTTAGAGAAAAGGCATGCAAAGGAATAGGCCTGGGCACAGATGACAGCTCTTGATTCTGATACGCTGCGCTAAGTTTTATTCTAGAAATAATCTGCAGCCACAGTCTTCAGAAACATGCAACACAACAAAAGCAGGGGCCATTTTTACATAGCACTTCTTTCTGGGCAATCTGTTTATAGACTAGAAAAATAAACCATAAGATCTCTTACAGGAAACCAGGTCTCACCCGGCTCAAGGAGCAATGCAGCTCCCAGATTGTCATGGAAATGGAAGGGCTGGGCTAGATACCCCTCCACTGCTGAGCAAGGAGGCTGAGACCAAAAGGTGGCATTCTTGATAAAATGGGACCTGGAGGCCCAGCAGTCACAGGTATGTATCCATTCTTAAATGTCACTAACACTTGAAGGGAAAGCTTATTCACAGGAGCCTAAAGGAAGGAAACTGCCTTTTGGTGATAAGACCCCAAGATTCAAGAGTAGGAAAAAGGCCAAATTGACAATGAGGATAAGCAATGTTAGCTGAGCACTCCCTCTGTGCAGATGCTGCCCACCCTACCCATACCATCTCATTTAATTCTCCCAACAATCCTACAGATAAGGCACAGGAAGTTAGGAACTCTGGGATCTACCCTCTTTTTACTGTCCTATACTGCTTTCCCAACTCCTGCATTAGCTTGGTTGCCTGCCCCGAAAATTAAGAAATAGTTATCGAAACCTATACATATTCATTGGCCAAAAACAGAATAAAGAAATTCCATCAAGAGGCATGGCTTATATCATCAAACATATGGAGAAAAGGTTAGAAAGAACCCTTATAGGTAGCACAGAGAAATTCAAAAGAAACAGGAGAAAAACAAGAACATAATGATCTAGACAGCCATTTATACAGAAATTACATGAGGTGACTTCAAAGCATGTCAAATATAAAAGTGTCTGCTTGGGACAGTTGGGATGGAGGAGCTTCCTGAGCTCTGCTCTTTTCCATGCACGTTTGTTCTTTCTTTCTTCAGAGGCTTCATCCTGAAGCAGCCCTTGGGTAGATCCTAGAGGGTCATGCACGTGCTTCTTCAGGTCCTTGCGGGGGTAAGCACTGTGTCTGTTGCTGGTCACCAAGCAAGATGACTGTGGTTTCCGCTGGGGCCACACTGGGTCTGATGCAGGTGACTTGGTGTTTGGTGCAGGGCTCCAGCTGCCTGCCTGCTTGCCGACTCCTCAGGTTGCACGCACTTACCTGGCAGCCAGTCAGCATAGACCAACACACCAACACGAGGTGGACCCATGGCCCTGCGAGCCTTACCTTATGTACACTTTTGGGGTTTTCCAGCCAAGCACAGTACATCTCCTCCACATAGTTCGAACTAGTCCCACTCAGAAAGGGTTCGGCAGCAACTGGTGCAGAATAGCACCGAATCTGTTGAAATGTCCTGGCTGCTGCTGGTCTGTTTTGTGAAAATGTCTTAACAGTCTGGGAAGCCGTCAACGGCCTCAATTTAGCAGCACAAGTCCTTAAATGAAACATTTTTGTCCTTAAGTCTTTCACGACTGCCTGTACAAAAAAACAAGAAAGAAAAGTTTTTTAAAAAGAGCATTTTAGGAGATAAGGCTACTAGAAAAAAAAAAAAAAACTTGCCCAACTCTGATGGTTGAAGAGAAAGATTCTGGTCTGTAAATGCATCTGCAACACTATGCTACCTGCTAGGTGCCACTAGTTCATGTGCCTGAGAGCATGACAGAGCCATGACTATGTCAAACTGACAGGATGCCTGCGTTAGCACAGGGAAGGTTGGTGCACAGTTGTAGATGTTACCATCTTCACTTAAATGTTCAAATCAAGGCTGGATGTGGGGGCTCACCCCTGTAATCCTAGCACTTTGGGAGGCCGAGGTGGAAAGATCGCTTGAGGCCAGGAGCTTGAGACCAGCCTGGGTCTCTACTCATCTCTACAAAGAAATTTTTTAAAAAATCTAGTTTCAGGGGTAAGACAATTATAGACATCTGATGTTCTATTTGTATACATTATATAAAGCAATTACAAAAGGCAAAAAGGATTAATTAATTTAGGAATAAGATTAACTGCAGAATGAGAAAATCATTGTCTAATCAATCCAGAAACTACTGAGCACCTGCTGTACTCATGGTATTCTAGAAAACACAGAGAATTAGAAAAATACCTTGCTTACCCTAAAATAATTTACCCTTGAGCAGAGGAGAAACAAATATAAAAAAATATTACAGAGAAAGCACTGAGTGCTCGAGAGGCACAGAACATGCCAACAAACCCCCTGGGAGGACCGGCTCCTTCTGGGTGGGGCATTTCCGTGGATGTGAAGGAAGAGGAGGTACTGCATGTGCAAGGACCCACAGGAGAAACAGAGACATGGGAAGAGCCAGAACCGTCTGGTGCTAGGAAGGAAGAGTGGGGCCTTGTCCAGGCTCCTGCCCACCACCTCTGGCACTCATCCCCCTTTTATGAGCCATGGGGAGCCAAGTCAGAACAAGAGAGTACGTGGGTTCCACAGAGATCGAAAAGAAGAGCACCTGGAGCAGTTGTTCAGTAACACCTGCCTGTGTTAGTGAACCAAGTGCCCTGGACGGTGAGCTACTCCACACATGACTCGTGCCTAACCCACACACTCCCTGTAAGGTAGATCTTTTCTGCTTTATGGCCTCGGTTTCTGTTGTTTCACCCAAGGTCACAGGGCTGATAGTAGCCGATATCCCAAGCCGATCTCCCTGATGGCACAAGGAGTAAAGTTCCACAAGGACACTGCATGTGAAAAAAAGTTGCTTGCTGGCCTAATGCTTACTTGATACTGAATGTGCCTCAAAGCAAGTGTTGTGGTTGTAAAGCTGGAATTATGCCCCACGTCCACAACTACCTGAAGGAAATCCAAGCTCTGAAACATGCTGTGAATTACCCAGAAATAAATGTAACATAAAAGTATCTTCTATATTGTACATTAGAACCTTCCTCTTGGTCCAAATATGTACAGAATATGCCTAAGAAAGACTGACAGAGAGGGAGGGGTCAGAGTGTCCTGCATTCTTTTCTGTCCTGCTCCACCGACAAGAAAAGATAGGTCAGCAAAAGTGGAAAAAAAGCAGAACAGATTCTTTAAAAACAAACTAAACAACTAACAAAAACTTGCAAATTAAGGTGAACAAGCAATAAATTCTAGATGTAACTACAGAATGCGATCTTAACCCCTGGGCTTTCTTTTACTTTAGAAATCAAGTTTTAAGTTAATTTAGTAGTTCTTCCTACTTTCATCTATACTCCAAATTTTTCTACTAATAAATTTAAGGCAAAGAGCTCTAACATTGATGGCAAAAATAACACCACTGCTGCATGTGATGCTAATTTTTTATCACACAGGTCCAAAGGAAAACACTCTTTTCCTCTGATGGCATTATCTAGGCAGCATGAAACACCCAACTGAATCTGAGTTGGATTTTTCTCCTAGAATACAACAGGAGCACGTTCATTAACTATTACTGTTCAGTTGCTGCAATAGCCCGATTAATAGGCACTGCACTAACAACCATAAAACGCCCATTTCATCTGTTCTTCCCAAAGTGGTCCTTTCAATATGATACTATTTAGTAAATCACGATGTTGAGTTA
This sequence comes from Varecia variegata, assembly GCA_028533085.1. Taxonomy (NCBI): domain Eukaryota; kingdom Metazoa; phylum Chordata; class Mammalia; order Primates; family Lemuridae; genus Varecia; species Varecia variegata. Next base: position 103,871,466 of record CM052437.1, read on the forward strand.
TCTGCAGCCACTGAATCTAACAAACAGTTTAGTACTGCCCAACACAGTTACCAGCAAAGCTAGAGATTTCTAAACTTCCCTTAAGATGACTCATCAGAAAAGCTGCCCTTCAGCAGATGGCTCCACATCCCCCTGCGCCCAGGAATGACCAGGACAGCTGTCTGCTGTTCACACTCTGACAGACCTACAGAGCTGATACTAACTTACATTTGCACTTCGGTATAAAGCCCATCCTTAACCTTTCTCTCTTGAAAGAAGGCTGTTGGCCAGTTGACATTAGGTCTTAAAATCCAATTCTAGGGTTCTTTAACTGATACTAAGTGAACTTTAAGAATAACACAACATTTGGTAGAGACATTCAATTGTTCAAATACTTTTCATGAAAGCTTTGGGCTGTTCAAAAACTCCAAGTGTTTTGATTTTTGGCTTAAAAGAATATTTCTATTTGACAAAGATGCCAAGTCCATTCAGTGGGGAAAGAATGATCTCTTCAATTGATGGTGCTAAGACACCACAGTTCTATGTGCAAAAGAATGAAGTCAGGCTCCTACTGTACAATCATGTACAAAAATTAACTCAAAATGGATTAAAGACCTAAATGTAAGAACTCACAGGGCACAGTGGCTCACACCTATAATGCCAGCAACTTTGGGAGACTGAAGTGGGAGGATCGCTTGAGCCCCGGAGTTCAAGACCAGCCCGGGCAACACAGCAAGACCCTGTCCCTTAAAAAAAAAAAAAAAAAAGAAAAAAAAAATTAGCCAGGCATGATAACATGCACCTGTATTCCTAGCTACTCGAGAAGCTTAGGCAGGGGGATCGCTTGAGTCCAGGAGTTCAAAGCTGCAGTGAGCTATGATGGTGCCGCTGCACTCCAGCCCGGGCAACAGAGAATCTGTCTCAAAAATCAAAAAGAGTTCAAGCTATAAGACACACTTAGAGGTTTTATAACTTCCAAGTTATAATAAAGTAAATCTTTGTGACCATGGTTCAAACAATGGTGGGTTCTTAGTTATGACATTAAAAGTACAAGCCACAAAAGAAAAAACATATAA
>CM052437.1:103879025-103896656 GCA_028533085.1 Varecia variegata
GAGTGAGACTCTGTCTCAAAAAAAAAAAAGACCCCATCTCTAAAAATTACTTAATTAATGAATTAAATGGGGAAGGACAAAGAGATGTTAAGGGAGATGATGTTTCTACACTTCAATCAAACTGATAAAATGACAGTATGAGTAAACTAATAAGTTATATCTATATAATGTAATACCTAGACAACTACTAAAAAAATCTATATAAAGATATACTAAAGGCCGGGCAAGGTGGCTCATGCCTGTGATCCTAGCACTCTGGGAGGCTGAGGTGGGTGGATCGTTTGAGCTCAGGAGTTCAAGACCAGCCTGAGCAAGAGCGAGACCCCATCTCTACTAAAAAAAATAGAAAGCAATTAGATGGACAACTAAAAAGATATAGAAAAAAATTAGCCGGGCATGGTGGCACATGCCTATAATCCCAGCTACTCGGGAGGCTGAGGCAGAAGGATCGCTTGAGCCCAGGAGTTTGAAGTTGCTGTGAGCTAGGCTGACGCCACTGCACTCTAGCCTGGGCAACAGAGTGAAACTCTGTCTCAAAAAAAAAAAAAAATATACTAAAAACATCATACATGAAAATAAAATTTTAAATATGTTCATCTAACCCACAGGAAGTCAGGAAAAAGCAGAAAAATTAAAAGCAGAGCAAAAAAGAATAAAGTGGAAAACTTAAGTCCTACAATAATTACATTAAATGTAAATGATATAAATATACCAATTAGAAGACAGAGATGGACAAGTGGATAAAACAGGACTCAACTGTATGCTTGCCTACAAGAAAGTCATTTCAAATATAATATAGTAGATTAGGCAGTCTCTAGGGAAAAAAAATCCTTATATAATGCTGTAAGATTGAAAGTAAAAGAATGAAAAATAATGCAGCATATCATGCAAATATTAATCAAATAAAAGCAAAAGTGGCAATATTATTATTGGATAAAGTAGACTTCAGAGCAAAGAAAATTACCAGAGACAGAGAGGGACATTATATGATAAAAAGGTCAATCCACCAAGAAAACATAGCAATCCTAAATGCACACTCACCAAAAAAGATAGCTGCTAAATATGTGAACAAAACTGATAGGAGTGAAAGGAGAAAAACCCACAATTATAGGTGGAGACTTCAACACCCCCTTTAACAATGGATAGAACAGCTAGATATAAAATCAGCAAGGATATAGAACTCAACAAAAGCACAAACTACCACAACACATCCAATATGAAATAGATAAATTCATAACCTTATAACTATTAAAAAAATTTAATTTGTAATTTAAAAGCTCCTGAAAAAGCAATTTCTAGACCCAGATGGTTTCACTAAGGAACTCTACCAGATGAATTCTAGTAGATAAATTAGTTTCAATCCTACATGATATCTTCCAGAAAATACAAAAGGAGGGAACACTTACCAATTCATTTTATGAAGTATTTCCCTGCTATCAAACCCAGATAAAGACAGTACCAAAAGAGTTTCAGACTAATATCCCTCATGAATACAGATGCAAAAATCCTTAACAAAATATTATCAAATAGAATTCAGCAATATATAAATACAATTAGTATACCATGACCTAGTGAGGTTTATTCCACAGATGCAAGGCTGGTCCAATATATATAAACAAATAAACAAACAAAAAAAAAAACACAAGAGAATTTATCATATTGACAGGCCAGAGAAGAAAAATCAAATGATAATATCAATTGATGCAAATAAAGCATTTGACAAAATTCAACACAAATTCATGAAAAAACTCAGGAAACTAGGAAGAGAGAACTTCAACTTGATGAAGAGCAACTACCAAAGCCTGCAGCTAACATTAAAGGTGAAAGACTAAATGCTTCTAAGAAAACAAGGCAAGGATGTCCACTGTCATCCCTCCTATAAACACAGACATTGTACCTCGTACAATTAGGCAAGAAAAGGAACTAAAAGGCATACATGTCAGAAAGTAAAAAATAAAACTGCTCCTATTTGCAAATGACATAACTGTATACATAGAAAACTGAAAGAAACCTAAACACTCACTGAGTTCAGCAAGGTCACAGGATATAAGATAAACATATAGCACCCAATTGTATGTCTACATACTAGCAATGAACCCATGTAAAGCAAAATTTTAAAAACAGAAACACCTAGGTGTACATCTAATAAAACATGGGCAGGATCTGTATGTTGAAAACTACAAAGCACTGACGACAGAAATCAAAGAGCTAAGTATATGGAGACCCATACAATGCTCATGGATTGGAAAAGTGAACACTAAAATTTTTTGTAGAAGATTCTTCTACATATATATGAAAAAGCAAAAGAACTAGATTAGCTAAAACAATTTTGAAAAAGAATAAAAGTAGAAAGAATCAATCTGATTTCAAGACTTATTATGCAGCTGTAGTAATCAAAACTGCGTGGTACTGGTGATGGAACAGGAAACTCAGAAACAGACCCACAAAAACAAGCACAGACAACTGATTTTTGACAAAAGTGCAAAAGCAATTCAAGGGAGGAAGAACAGTCTTCTCATACAAATGGCACTGGTTAGATATTCATAAGCAAAAAAACCAAGAAACATTCAACCTAAACTTGATACCATATACAGAAATGAACTCAAAATGAATCACAAATTTAAATGTAAAACATAACTATAAAACTTTTAGAAAAGTTCACAGGATATAATCTTCAGGAACTTGGGCTGGGCAAAGAGCTTAGACTTGACACCTAAAGCACAATCTAAAAGACAAAATTGTACTAACAAAGTACCTTGTGTTAATTAAAAAAAAAATCAAAAAATAAATAAATAAAAGACAAAATTGTTAAACGAGACTTTATCAAAATTATAAACTTTTGCTCTGCAGAGAACCTGTTAAGAAATGAAAAGACAGGCCGGGTGTAGTGGCTCACACCTGTTATCTCAGCACTTTGGGAGGCTGAGGCAGGAAGATCACTGGAGGCCAGGAGTTTGAGACCAGGCTGGGCAATGTAGCGATACCATGCCTCTATAAAAACATAGAAAAATCAGTCAGGCGTGGTGGCACGCACCTGTAGTCCCAGCTACTCGGGAAGCAGGAGGATCATCTGAACACAGGAGTTGGAGATTGCAGTGAGCGATGATGATGCCACTGCACTCTAGCCTGGGCAACAGTGTGAGACTTTGCCTCAAAAAAAGAAAAGAAAAAGAAAGAAAGACAAACTACCAACTAGGAGGAAATATTTGCATTTGCAAACCAGATAACCAACAAAGGACTAGTATCTAGAGTATACTCTAGAGTATACTCTCAAAACTCAACATTAAAAAAAAAAAACTAAATCCAATCACAGAATGGGCAAAAGATACAGACAGACATTTGACCCAAGAGGATATACACATGGCAAATAAGCACATGAAAAGATGTTCAACATCATTAGCCATCAGGAAAATGCAAATTAAAACCACAATGAGACACCACTACACATCTATTAGAATGGCTAAAATAAAAAACAGTAACATGACCAAATGCCGGCAAGGGTGTGGATAAACAAGATCACACATACCTTGCTGGTGGGAATGTAAAATGGTAAAACAGTTTGGCTATTTCTTTAAAAAGGAAGCATGCAGGCCAGGCGCGGTGGCTCATGCCTGTAATCCTAGCACTCTAGGAGGCGAAGGCGGGAGGACTGCTTGAGCTCAGCAGTTCGAGACCAGCCTGAGCAAAAGTGAGACCCCGTCTCTACTAAACATAGAAAAAAATTAGCTGGACAACTAAAAATATATAGAAAAAATTAGCCGGGCATGGTGGCGCATGCCTGTAGTCCCAGCTACTCAGGAGGCTGAGGCAGGAGGATCGCTTGAGCCCAGGAGTTTGAGGTTGCTGTGAGCTAGGCTGATGCCTCAGCACTGTGGCCCAGGCAAAAGAGTGAGACTCTGTCTCAAAAAAAAAAAAAAAGGAAGCATGCACTAGGACCTAGTGATTGCATTTCTGGGCATTTATCTCAGAGAAACGTCAATTTAGGTTCACATAAACCTGTATATGAACATTTATAGCAGCATTATTTGTATAGCCAAAGACTGGAAAGAGCCCAGATGTCCTGCAATGGATGAATAGTAAAACCAACTACTTGTGGTATATGCACAGCCTGCATGCAATAAAAAGGAACAAACTACTGATACACACAACAGTCCTGGATGAATCTCCAGAGAATTATGCTAAGTGGAAAAAGCCAATCCTAAAAGGCTGTGTGATTCCCTTTATTTGGCATTCTTGACACACCAAAATTAGGGAAATGGAGAACAAACTAGTAGTTGCCAGGAGTTGAGGGAGTGGGGGCAGGAGGGACACGGGTGTGGCTATAATAAAAATTCAACAGGATCTGACCCTTGAGGTTATGGAAATGTTCTGTATCTTGAATTTTATTAATTACAATATCTAATTGTGATATTTACTATAGTTTTGCAAAATGTTACCACTGGAGAAAAGTGGGTCAAGGGTTATGGGATCTCTCTGTACTAATTGTTATGACTGCATACAATAAATTTTTATGTATAATTTCTTAAAATTTTACAATTCTCAAAATAAATTTCTCAATAATATGTAGTTATCTCAAAATAAAAACTATCTGAAAATTTTAAAAGTAGATGTACTGTATTTTTTTCAAATGGGGCCAGTGAAGAGTGAGACCATTTAAAAAGCAGCTCCTTGGCCGGGCGCGGTGGCTCACGCCTGTAATCCTAGCACTCCCGAGGCGGGAGGATCGCTTGAGCCCAGGAGTTTGAGGTTGCTGTGAGCTAGGCTGACGCCACGGCACTCAGGCACTCACTCTAGCCCGGGCAACAGAGTGAGACTCTGTCACAAAAAAAAAAAAAAAAAAGCACCTCCTTTGTGATACAGATATATTAAATAAGGTAAACATTGGTTTAAACAAAAGCAACAGAAATTCCATGTCCGAGTATGTATTTCTGAGTTTGAAGTTAGTCTTTAAAAGTGAATTGTGGGCCGGGCGAGGTGGCTCACGCCTGTAATCCTAGCACTCTGGGAGGCCGAGGCGGGCGGATTGTTTTAGCTCAGGAGTTCGAGACCAGCCTGAGCAAGAGCAAGACCCCGTCTCTACTAAAAATAGAAAGAAATTATCTGGCCAACTAAAAATATATACAGAAAAATTAGCCGGGCATGGTGGTGCATGCCTGTAGTCCCAGCTACTCGGGAGGCTGAGGCAGTAGGATCGCTCAAGCCCAGGAGTTTGAGGTTGCTGTGAGCTAGTCTGATGCCATGGCACTCACTCTAGCCCGGGCAACAGAGCGAGACTCTGTCTCAAAAAAAAAAAGTGAATTGTGGTGATGGCTGTGTAACTATGAATACATTACAAACCACTGAACTGTGTACTTTAAATGAGTGAATTGTATGGTATGTGAATTATATCTCAGTAAAGCTGTTATTTAAGGGAAAAAAATAATTTAAACGTGAAAAGTACTCTCAAAAAAAATGAGGATACACTGAACTTTATCCAACTTTCCAAGAACCAGTCCTCAGCTAATTTACAAAGCTACAAAAGTGTTAGGTATTTTCCTACCAAGTGGTTCTACACAGCAAACTATGGTTTGACTGTGGTACACAGAGCTGCCCTGCAAAAAAGGCTTCAAATCCCAGGCCACCCATCCTAAGGTCAGCTGCTCAGAGCAGTGTACCTGGAAATCAACCTCAAAGTACAGACTGCAAAACAAGGCACAAGGAAATCCCCAAGAGTCCCCTTGGCTCTCTGTTCTGGGGGAAGGGGCGGAGACGGCAGGTAGGCCACACTGGGGTCAGGGTGTAGGCACAGCCGTAAAGTTTTCTATTAAATCTCAGCACCTAACGACTCACATCCAAGTCAGATACAATTTCGAGAGGGAGAAAGATGCCTGAAAGCTGTTTCTGCGGGAAATAGGCTTCATCTCAGTCAACCTGTTTGACCCAACTCTGGGCAGCAGGTGCGGGGACAGCGCCAAGGTCAGCGCCGTAACCCGCGCGTGCGGCCCCAAGCCAGGCTACCCCAAAGCTGGACGCTCCGACAAAACGCGAGGACGCAATCCAAGCAGGCCAGCGTCTTACGGACAAAGCAACGCGGACCACTCGGGCGGGAAGGAAGGAGCAGTCCGAGCGAGAAGGACGCGGTCAGACCGCGGCCTGCCACGTGACACCCGTCGCGACCTTGGGGTCACCCTGTCTGCCGCGCCGCCCGCTCCCTCACATCCGCCGCCCAGCCCGCCCCGCGCTCACCCACAACCAATGGCGCACCGCTCCGCGCCCCGCGCGACCTTGGCGCGCGCCCGTACCCGCCAATCTCCGCCTGTCGGGCGGGCACTGCCGCGCCATTGGCTATCATGCCCGTCCGTCAGGCCCCGTCCCTCCCACCACCCTCCGTCATCCCTGCTCCATCCAGCTCCACTCTCCTGTCACCGCGGCGCCTGCGGCATCAAGGGCGCGGCGGCCTCGCCCTCTGCCACGAGCTCCGACCCCGGACCGACAAGCGCCGCACCTCCTGCTACTGCGCTGGGATCGGCGGCAGCGCATAGTTACCTGTCTCCGGCTCAGCTCCACCCGAATGAGGCGCCGACACCCCACTCCGGGGCACCAAACTCTCGGCCCCGCCCCGGCGTGTGGCGTCAGCACGTAGCCCTACCCCGGAGGAGAAGGCCCGCCCATCTCGCTGTAGGCGGAATTGTGACGTCACAGAACCGCGCCGGGCATGACCGCGCAGGTGGGGGCGTCGCGGCAGGCCAGAGCCCGCCTTTTTGCGCAGCCGTAGAAAGCGTCTAGTCTGTGGACTTCCTGTGGCTTCTAAACTCATTTTATAAAACTAAGATATGTTCAACACCTCGTAGGAACCCATCAAGTGATAGTTGCCTTAATGCGAAATTTGTCACTGAACAAAAATAAACAATTTGAATAACAAAATCTGCTTTACTGAGCATTTGTTTAGCTCCATGCTTTTTTTTTTTTTTTTTTTTTGAGACAGAGTCTCACTCCGTTGCCCGGGCTAGAGTGCCGTGGCGTCAGTCTTGCTCACAGCAACCTCAAACTCCTGGGCTCAAACGATCCTACTGCCTCAGCCTCCCGAGTAGCTGGGACTACAGGCATGCGCCACCATGCCCGGCTAATTTTTTTGTATATATATTTTTAGCTGTCCATATAATTTCTTTATGTTTTTAGTAGAGACGGGGTCCTGCTCTTGCTCAGGCTGGTCTCGAACTCCTGAGCTCCAACAATCCGCCCGCCTGGACTCCCAGAGTGCTAGGATTATAGGCGTGAGCCACCACGCCTGGCTGCTCCATTCTTTCTGACAGGGGCTTCACCCGCACTATTGTGTGAGAATCCGTGAAAATGTTGCTATTTTCAGTCTACAGATGGCAACAAGTTATGCTGGGACCCCACTTGGGTTGTTCTGACTACCAGAGCCACCTACCAAGAAAGATAAAACGCTAATTAACCAACCACACCCTGTTGATAGATTTTCCCTATTTCAAAATGTTAAAATTTGAGGGAAAAGTTGTATCTAAGAGTTGATGAAATATGTATGGTAAGTTGTATTCAATCACATACTGAGAAACTTAGTCCCTTGCAGTTTTCCGGTCTTCGTTACAGCCAAGAGTAAGCCTCATTTCCTGCTGTCTTTAACTCCACTTTTTTTCTTCTTTCCCTTTTTGACATAGATCAGACTTTAGGCTCAAAGCTTTTGGGTGGGCAATAATATAAAGCTAGACCTTAAACTCCTTTGTCTTCATGGTATTTGACAGTTTGTTTATGGCACATGATACTGGTTTTCCTACTTATGATAAAGTTTTCTTTTGTAACAAGTGGTTCTATTTGAGTAAGATAGTAAGTAGATACTAGCATGGGAAGGTGGCATCCAAATAACTGGCATTAAGGAAACTGTTCCAGGCCGGGCGCGGTGGCTCACCCCTGTAATCCTAGCACTCTGGGAGGCTGAGGCGGGAGGATCGCTCGAGGTCAGGAGTTCAAGACCAGCCTGAGCAAGAGCAGGACCCCGTCTCTACTAAAAATAGAAAGAAATGACCTGGATAGCTAAAAATATATAGAGAAAAAAAAATTAGCTGGGCATGGTGGCACATGCCTGTAGTCCCAGCTACTCGGGAGGCTGAGGCAGGAGGATTGCTTAAGCCCAGGAGTTTGAGATTGCTGTGAGCTAGGCTGATGCCACGGCACTCACTCTAGCCCGGGCAACAGAGCAAGACTCTGTCTCAAAAAAAAAAAAGGAAATTGTTCCAGCCTGTCTTGAATATTGTCTTGGATATATTTTCCCAACTAGATAATGAACTACTTAAAGACGAGGACTATGTCATGTATCACAGCAGCAGATATTAGGGTGACAAGGGGCAGGAATCTGACCAGCATGATAGTCCCATAGAGGACACAAATATCTGAATCTGGGCCAGTCTTTAAACCAAGGCTATGCCAGCCCTCCACGGGTATAATATAGACTTAGAGCAATTTCTAAAAGAGAAAGACAAAGTAAGAGGTGTTTTCTTTGGTTTTCTTTTTTCTTTTTAATAGAGAATGTAAGTACTTTTAAGAACAAAGTTGGACTGATGTGTGGGACAAGGATCTGTAGACTAGGGGAAGATGAAAAGACCAAGGAACAAACCTCAGTATGCTTTTTCTTTTCATTTTTTATACGTTGTGGTAAAATATATTTAAAATTTGCCATTTAACCATTTTAAGTGTATAATTCAGTGGCATTTATTACATTCACAATATTGTGCAACCATCACCACTATTTTCAAACTTTTTCATCACCCCAAATGGAAACTCTGCAACCATTAAGCAATAACTTCCCATTTCCCCCTCCCCTCCAGCTCTCCACTCTCCATTGGTAACCTCTATTATATTAGTGCTTACATTAATACTCTCTGTCTCTATAAATTTGACTACTCTAGTTACCTCATGTAAGTGGAATCATACTGTATTTGTCATTTTGTGTCTGACTTATTTCTGGCTTAGCATAATATTGTCAAGGTTTGTCCATGTAGCATAGATCAGAACTTCATTCCTTTTTATGGCTGAATAATATTTCATTGCATTAAATATATATATATATATATATACACACACACACACACAGCATTTTGTTTATTCATTCACCCATTGCTGGACACTTGGATTGTTTCCAGCTTTTGGCTATTGCAAATAATGCTGCAATAAACATTGTCTTATAAGTATCTGGGTATGTGTTTATATTAATAATTATTCTGCATATATATATATATATATATATATACCTAGGATTGGAATTGCTGGGTCGTATGGGAATTTTGTCTAGCTTTTCGAGGAAGTGATAAATTGTTTCCCACCACAGCCACACCATTTTGCATTTCCACCAGAAAAGTATAAAGTTTCCAGTTTCTCCACAACCTTGCCAACACTTGTTATTTTCTTTTTAAAAATTTTATCATAACCATCTAGTAAGTGTGAGGTGTTATCTCATTGTGGTTTTGATTGGTATTTCCCTAAAGGCTAATGATGTTGAACATCTTTTCATGTGCTTGTTGGCCATTGTGTATTTTCTTTGGAGAACTATCTATATAAGTCATTTACCCATTTTTAAATTCAGTTGTTTATCCTTTTGTTGTTGAAGTGTAGAACTTCTTTATATATTCTGGATATTAGACTCTACCAGACATGTGATTTGAAACTAATGTCTTCCACTTTCTAAGTTGTGTTTGCATTTCTTGACAATGTCCTTTGATGAACAAAAGTTTTCAATTTTTTGGTGTTCTGAAGAGTTTACTTGGGCAGTCCCTGGGGTGGAGAGGGCCTTGCACCTAAAAGAAGGTGTTGAGCCTCTTGGTGGTGAAGTATGTGGCTCGTGCTTTCATGGCAGGACTGGTGGGGCAGTGGGAACTTGATGGCATGGTGGAATTGACCACTGGCCCACAGCACTTTCTGGAGCAATCTCCTTCATCTTCATGATCTCAATGGAGCATGCCTGACACCCTATTACTAAATGGGGGTACCTGCCAGATTAGACCGTGTGTTCCCAATATAGGTTGTGGGTGCTGCTTGGGGAGGTGACACAGCCAGATGCCCAAAATGGGGAGCATCCTCCAACACTGTCCACTGGAGACAATTTCTATCAGAAGACTTCATCTTCAACTGACATACAAAGTTCCAGAGGCACAAAGATTTGTATGCAGTAGAAGGTTGGTGTGCAGCTTTTAGGGGTGGGAAGGCAGCACTCTACCACTTCATACCCTTGCAGTGTACCCCAGGCCTTCACGGCCTCCCTCTGTGTTAGCCACTACCCACCAAAGGCCAAAAGTTTTTAATTTTGTTGTTGCTCATGTCAAATCTAAGAATTCATTGCCAAATCTGAGGTCATGAAGATTTAGATAATTTATCCATTTTGAGTTAATTTTTGTTTATGACTGTTCAGTAGGGGTCCAACTTCATTCTTTTACGTGTAGAACTCCAGTTGGCCCAGCATCACTTGTTGAAAACTATTCTTTCTCTATTGAATGGACTTGGCACCCTTTTTGAAAATCATTTGACCATAAATGTTAGGTTTATTTCTGGACTCTCAATTTTATTCCATTGGTCTATATGTCTATTCTTATGCCAGTACCACACTGTTTTCATTACTGTAGCGTTATAGTAAGTTTTGAAATTGGAAAACATGAGTTCTCCACTTTGTTCTTTTCCAAGATTGTTTTGGCTACACAGGGCCCCTTACAAAATGATATGAATTTGAGGATTGGCTTTTACATTTCTGCAAAAAAGGCTGTTGGAATTTTGATACAGATTGAGTTGAATCTATAGATCACTGTATCCAACCCATGGAGAAGCAGGCATGACGGAAAAAAAAAAAAAGAAAGAAAAAAAAAAGAAGAAAAAAAATAACAACAACAACAAAAAAGATATAGATCACTGTGGGTAGTATTGACATCTTAACAATACTAAGTCTTCCAGTCCATAAACACAGTATGTCTTTCCATTTATTTAGGTTGTCCTTAATTTCTTTTAGCAATGTTTTGTAGTTTTCAGTGTCTATGTCCTTCACTTACTTGGTTAAATTTATTCATAGGTATTTGATTCTTTCCAATACATTTTAAAATTGCTCTCTTAATTTCCTTTTTTGATATTTCATTACTAGTGTGTTGATTTTGGGTGCTGATATTGTGCTCTGCAACTTTGCTGAACTTGTTTATTAGCTGTAATAACTTTCTTGTGGATTCTTTGGGATTTTTTATATAGAGGATCAAGGCGTCTGTGGATAGAAATAGTTTTCCTTCTTTCTTTCCAGTTAGGACAACTTTTGTTTCTGTTTCTAATTGCTCTGGCTAGAACATCCAATACAATTTTGAATAGCAGTGGTGAAAGTGAGCATCCTTGTCTTATTCCTAAGCATAGGGGAAAGATTTCAGTCTTTTTATAGATGTCTTTTAACATGTTAAGGAAGTTCCCTCACATTCTTAGTTTTCTGAGTGTCCTTTTTTAAATCATGAAAGGGTGTTGGATTTTGTCAAATGCCTTTTCTTCATTAGTTGAAGTAATCATGTTTTCCCCCTTCCTTCTATTAATGTGATATATTACATTAATTGATTGTCTTATGTTGAACCTGTAGGACGGTTCTCCAGGTGACCTTGAACTGACCCAATTCTCCCCCATTTCTTACTTGTAGTTCTCAAGAATAACTGTAAAATGTTCTGGAAATGCAGCATCCTGAGATAAGGGTGAACTAGCCAGAACAGCCCTGACTCTGTTATAGTTTCCCTTAACAACAGGATGTCCTTCAAGGCTTTGTCCCCGGAGGTCATATTTCTTCTGGTATATAAAACCTGGGGTAGACTGCTTTCCAGTGTCCCTCAGCTGTGGTACAAGTGGGGCAAGTGCAGACAAGACTCTACCTGCCCTGAGCACCTTTCCTGAGCCTCGGGGGACTGCTTCACCCTGAATCCTAGGTTTCTGTTGTCCCTTGCTGCCTATTTATAAATAATAAACATGCTTCATGTAAGATATTGTGTGTGTGAGTGTTCTACTTCCCTGGACTCAGGCAAGTGGTAAAAGTTCAGCCCAAGGTGTGGTGGGCAGAATTGGTAACCAGTGCACAGTGTGCCTGCTTTGCAGGACCACTCTTACATTCATGGGCTAAATCCCACTGGGTCATGATGTGTAATCTTCTTACTATGCTGTTAGATTTGGTTAGCTACTATTTTTTCAGGATTTTTGCCTTTATATTTATAAGAGATATTGGTCTGCTTTCTTTTCTTATGATGTCTTTATCTGGCTTTAGTATGAGGGTAATGCTGGCCTCAGAATGAGTTAGGAAGTGCACCCTCTCAATTTGTTGGAAGAGTTTAAGAAGGATTGGTGTTAATTCACCAGGGAAGAGATATATTCCTGGACTTTTCTTTATTGTGTTCCTTTAGGTAATTTGCATGTTTCTAGGAGTTTGTTTATTTCATCTAAATTATCTAATATCTAACAGGCATGCAGTTGTTCATAGTATTCTCTTATTATCCCATTTATTTCCATAAGGTCAGTAATGCTTCCACTTTCATTTTTGATATTAGTATTTGTGTCTTTTTTTTCCTGTGTTAGTTTAGCAGAAGGTTTGTCAATTTTGTTGATCTTTTCAAAGAGCCAACTTTTCCTTTCATTGACTCTATTGTTTTTCTAATCTCTATTTTACTTATCCCTACTTTAATGTGTATTATTTCCTCTTTCCTGCTAGTTTTGGGTTCAGTTTTTTTTTTTTTTTTTTAGTTTTTCATGGTATAAATTTAGGTTATTGATTTGGTTATCTTTCTTCTTTTTTAAATTTTTTTATTTTTTTTTGAGACAGAGTCTTGCTCTGTTGCCCAGGCTAGAGTGTCGTGGTGTCAGCCTAGCTCACAGCAACCTCAAACTCCTGGGCTCAAGCAATCCTCCTGCCTCAGCCTCCCGGGTAGCTGGGACTACAGGCACGCACCACCATGCCCGGCTAATTTTTTCTATTTTTAGTTGTTTGGCTAATTTCTTTCTATTTTTAGTAGAGACAGGGTCTCACTCTTGCTCAGGTTGGTCTAGAACTCCTGAGCTCAAACAATCCGCACGCCTCGGCCTCTCAGAGTGCTAGGATTACAGGCGTGAGCCACTGCGCCCGGCCAAGCTAATTTCTATTTTTAGTAGAGACGGGGTCTCGCCCTTGCTCAGGCTGGTCTTGAACTCCTGACCTTGAGCGATCCTCCCGCCTCAGCCTCCCAGAGTGCTAGGATTACAGGGGTGAGCCACTGCGCAAGTATCTTTGGTCTCTTTTCTTTTCCCTCCCTCCCTTACTTCCTCCCCCCTCCCTCCCTCCCTTCCTTCCTTCCTTCCTTCTCTCCCTCCTTCCTTCCTTCTTACCTTCTCTCCCTCCTTCCTTCCTTTTTCTCTCCCTCCTTCCTTCCTTCCTTTCTTCCTCCCCCAGTATATCTTAGAATGGGATGGTCCCTTTTAAACTAGTACATTTCCTGTACTTTCCTTTCTCTCTTCTTTCTTGACTTTAGTTTTTTAAGGGTTGAGGCCAGTTATCTCACATTCTGGATTTGCCTTATTATTTCCCTTAACTTCACCCTCTGTGTCCTGAATTTCCTGTAAACTGCAAGGACAAAAGCCCTGCTTAGATTCATATTAAGTATTATGTGCAAAAATACTTTGTACCCATTGATGATCCTTATGATCATCTCTTACCTGGACAGGATGATAATTTTAAAATCTACCTCAGATCAAGTCAGTCTTCACTCAAATCCCCCTAAGAGTTTCTCACTCAGGGTAAGAGCCAAAGTCCTTAAAATGGTCTAAAAGTCCACCTAACCCTCCCACCCCACCGACAAACCATTTTCGCCAACGTTCCCCTTCACTGTCTGCCTGCTACACTGGCTTCCTTGCCCATTCTGACTTGCCACATGCACACCTCAGCCTCTGGCTTTCACTCTTTGCTAAGGCATCCATATGGCCTGCCCCTCCTTGGTGGCCTCTCTCACACAGCATCTTCTCAGTGAGCCTTACTTGGCCCCTCTGTCTGGCCCCTGGCCCCACCTCCAACCAAACACTCCCTGTATTAGTTTCCTGTGGCTGCCATAACAAATTACTACAGACATGGTAGATTAAAACATGGTTCTGGAGGGCAGAAGTCTGAAATCATGGTGTGGCCAGGGCCATGCTCCCTCCAGAGGGCCTAGGGGAGATTTCCTTCCTTGTCTCTCCCAGTTTCTGGTGGCTCCAGGTGTTCCTTGCTTTGTGGCTGCAGCATTCTCATGTCTGCCTCCATGGTCACAGAGCCTCCTTCTCTTTTGTCTTTTGCATTTAAAAAATTGTGGTAAAAAACACATAACACAGGCCAGGCGTGGTGGCTCACGCCTGTAATCCTAGCACTCTGGGAGGCCGAGGCGGGTGGATCGCTCGAGGTCGGGAGTTCAAGACTAGCCTGAGCAAGAGCGAGACCCCGTCTCTACTAAAAATAGAAAGAAATGATTTGAACAGCTAAAAATATATATAGAAAAAAATTAGCTGGGCATGGTGGCGCATGCCTGTAGTCCCAGCTACTCGGGAGGCTGAGGCAGAAGGATTGCTTAAGCCCAGGAGTAGGAGTCTGAGGTTGCTGTGAGTTAGGCTGACGCCACGGCACTCTGGCCTGGGCAAAAGAGCGAGACTCTGTCTCAAAAAAAAAAAAAAAAAAAAAAAAACCCACAAAATTTGCCATCTTAATTGTTAGGGTGGAAGCTTACTAGGTGCTCATGGTGGGTTGGAGAAAGAATTCTCATGCAGAGTTTAGGATAGAATGAAGTACAAAGTTTATTCATTTTCCCAAGGGTGGGGGGGGCGGGGGGGAGAGAGAGAGGCGCCACGGCACTGAAGAGAAGGTAGAGGGTAGTGGTAGTGCCAGGCAGCTGAGGGAAAGTTGCTTGCCATTTTAAAGGGTAAAAATGGCTTTTGTTTTTTCTCTGCTTCAGCAGACTGGTAACAGAAGCAGCTGCAAGACGTCAGGGAGTTCTCTGTTTTCTTTTTCTTTCTCTGTGAGGTTGGGTTATCTGAGTCCTTAAAATCTGTTTTTTTGGCAGGAACTGAGGCAGAGAGCTGGAGCTGGAAGTTTGCATCCCTACTGTCTGCTTAGGCCTCTTCAAGGCCGAGAAAGAACTCCTAGAGATGATGGGTTAGGCCACAGGTGTTTTAATTAAACAAAATGAAGGGCAGTGGTGTTGTGAGTTTCCTTTTCAAAGGGGAAATTATGTGCTGTGAGTTTATTTCCCTTACTTTCTGATAGATAAGTTATTTTCCTCTGTTACATTATTAGTAAGGCCCCCTTTCGTTAACCATTTTTAAGTGTGTAGTTCACTGTGTTAAGTATATTCACATTGTTTTGAAACAGATTTCAGAACTTTTTCATCTTGTAAGTCTGATACTCTGTACTCATTAAACATTTCTCCCTTTCCCCAGCCCCTAATAACCACTATTATACTTTCAGCTTCTATGATTTTGACTACTTTAGACACTTCATATAAATGTAATCATATGGTATTTGTCTTTCTATGACTGAGATATTACTTAACAAAATGTTTTCAAGGTTCATCCATGTTGTAGTATTGATAAGAATTTTATCCCTTTTTATGGTGGAATAATACTCCATTGCATTGGTTAATAAGTATGAAATGTCCAATTTTCTTAAGTACTAAGTTTGACAGTTGATATCTCTGACATTTCACTTTGACACTTCTTGTTTTATTTTTATTGTGACAGTACATCCCCAGTCTTTCAAACACATGTTTTGTCTTCTAATTATCTTTCAAACTTTTTTAGAGGAATTTTTGTGAAACCATGGATAAGTAAAAAATTCATGTTATGTTCAAATGTGACTTCCGTCGTGAAACCAATGCAGTCCAAACAGCTCAACTTATCAACAAAATGTTCGGGAAGGATTTGGCTAATGAATGCACAGTACATTGATGGTTTGAGAAGTTTCATTCTGGTGATTTTAATCTTGAAAATGAACCACATGGGCAACCTGAGACCAAGGTGGATAATGATTAACTGAAAGTTGTAGTGGAAGCAAATCCATCTCAACCTACGCATGAATTAGCAGTAAGGTTTGATGTTACTATTCCAAGAGTATTGGACCATTTGAAACAAATCAGCACGGTAAAGAAGCTGGATAGATGGGTTCTGCATGAGTTAAATGAGCGTCAGAAGACAAATCATCTTGAAGGTTGCCTTTCTTTGCTCTAACAACATAAAAGTGAACCATTTTTACACCATATTGTTATGTGTGTTGAAAAATGGATTCTTTTTGACAATTGCAAGCATTCAGCATAATTGTTGGACAAAGATGAAATGCTAAAATACAGTACAAAACCGAATATTCATCAAAAAAAGCTAACGATGTCTGTTTGGTGGTCCAGTGCTGGTATTATCCACTAGATCTTCATGAAACCCAGTCAATCGATTACAGGGATGCCTACTGCAACCAACTGAATGAAATGATGAGGATGCTTATGATTAAGCAGCCGAGATTGGTCATTAGGGACAGGCCAATCCTCTTGCAAGACAAAGCTCAAGCACATCTCGCACAAGCAATACTGCTCAAACTACAGAAGCTGGACTTGGAAACTCTCTGTCATCCACTCTATGCACCAGACCTTGCACTAACTGACTACTACTTCTTGGAGGCTCTGAATAACTTCCTGCAAGGAAAAATATTCAGTTCTCAACAAGCTGTGGAAAATGCCTTTCACGATTTCATCACCACTCGCTTTCCAGGCTTCTTTACTGCTGGCATAAACAAGCTACCATTAAGATGGCAAAACTTTGCCATCTTTGTTGATAGTTTAGGAGCATACTTTTATTAATTGTACTGCTTATTGTTTGAGATATAACAAACTACCTTTCTATTCAAAATTGGGCATTTCATATTTAATGACCTAATATGTATACACATTTTGTTTATCTATTCACTCCTTGATGGATATTTACATTGCTTCCACCACTTGGCTTTTGTGAAAAATGCTGCTATGAAAATGGCAGTGCAGATTTCTCTTCCAGATCCTGATTCCAATGCCTTTGGATATATACCCAGATATACCCTTTGGATATATTCCCAGTGGGATTGCTGGATTATATATGATAGTTCTATTTTTAATTTTTTTAACACTTGTTATTTTCTGGTTTTGCTTTTTTAATAGTAGCCATCCTAGTGGGTGTGAGGTATTTCTGTCTTTTATAAGGACACCTGTCATTGGATTTAGGGCCCACCTGGTTAATCCAGGATTATAACATCTCCAAATCCTTAACTGAATTACATCTTCAGATCCTCTTTTTCCAAGTAAGGTCACATTCACAGTTTCCAGGGATTCGAGCATGGAGATATCTTCTGAGGTCCACCATTGAATGTCCTACACTCCCTTTCCTCTTCCTATTTTTATCTTTGACACTTCTCGCCATCTGACATGCTACATGTTTACTTATTTATCTTGTTTACTGGCAGACAATAATCAAGATAAAGCCATAAGGACAAAGGATCTTGTCTGTTTTGGTTACCATTACAACAGTAACTGGCACAAATGGCTGCTCAGCACATATTGGTTGAATGAGTGAATGAGGGGGTGGCTGGCATATACAAGGAGCCTAGACAAACACCGGCAGAAATTGTCACAC
>CM052437.1:103896756-103909791 GCA_028533085.1 Varecia variegata
CTAAAAATATATATATAGAAAAAAAAAATTAGCCGGGCATGGTGGCGCATGCCTGTAGTCCCAGCTACTCGGGAGGCTGAGGCAGTAGGATCGCTTAAGCCCAGGAGTTTGAGGTTGCTGTGAGCTGGGCTGACGCAATGGCACTCACTCTAGCCCGGGCAACAAGGCGAGACTCTGTCTCAAAAAAAAAAAAAAAAAAAAAGAAATTGTCACACAACCTTTGAGAGGAGAAGTTTCTGGATCTGAGGTATTAGATTACCTAAGGTAAATTTTCTATAGTAGGGAATGCAATCTTTTTAAGTTTATCCATCAATTAGGACAAATTTCAGGGCATGGTGGCTCACCCCTATAATCCTAGCACTCTGGGAGGCCGAGGTGGGAGGATTGCTTGAGGCCAGGAGTTCGAGACCAGCCTGAGCAAGAGAGAGACCCGATCTCTACTAAAAGTATAAAAAATTAGCCAGGTGTGGTGGTGCATGCCTGTAGTCCCAGCTACTTAGTAGAGGCTGAAGTAGGATTGCTTGAGCCCAGGAGTTCAAGGTTGCTGTGAGGTATGATCACACCACTGCACTCTCGCAACAGAGGAAGACTCTGTCCGCCTCCCCACCCCCCACCAAAAAAAACCTCAAAAAAAAAAAAAAAGAAAGAAAAGAAAAAAGAAAGTAATGATTTCAAATGCTATTTCTCACAAAAAGTGGATTAGGGTTCCTTTGAGAAATGTCGGATTTTGTGTCTAGGGCAGGAAATGTACAAAACAGAAAGCAAAGAAGCCCTAAATACCACTAAGATTGTATCAAAAGGACACAGGAGTGACTGAATGTTTGATGAGACAATTAGAACATTAAAAAAAGGACAATGGGCCGGGCACTTTGGCTTACGCCTGTAATCCTAGCACTCTGGGAGACCGAGGCGGGAGGATCGCTCAAGGTCAGGAGTTCGAGACCAGCCTGAGCAAGAGTGAGACCCCCATCTCTACCAAAAAATAGAAAGAAATTAACCGGACAACTAAAAATATATAGAAAAAATTAACCAGGCATGGTGGCGCATGCCTGTAGCCCAGCTACTCGGGAGACTGAAGCAGAAGGATTGCTCGAGCCCAGGAGTTTGAGGTTGCTGTGAGCTTGACGCCACAGCACTCTAGCCTGGGCAACAGAGTGAGACTCTGTCTCAAAAAAATAAAAAATAAAAATAAAAAAGGACAATGACCATAATGGATTAAAGCACATCAAATATCTAAAAATCCATAAGTTCGATAGTACTGCCTCTCCCCCCCAAAAAAGCCCCAATCAGTCCACAGTTAGAGGTTGCTGAGGCATTAATCCATCATTCTTAAAATTGATAAATAAAGGGAAAGCATCAAACACATATCTGGCTTTCCTGAATGGACTGTATTTCAGAGTAACCAGAAAGTAGCTGAGGGAGTGCTCACTTTTGTAGAGGAATCCCATCTTATAAATGCAGGAGGAATGAGAGCATTAGAAATCACCATTTTGAGGCCGGGCGTGGTGCCTCACGCCTGTAATCCTAGCCCTCTGGGAAGCCGAGGGAGGCAGGAGGATCGCTTGAGGTCAGGATTTTGAGACCAGCCTGAGCAAGAGTAAGATCCTGTCTCTACTGAAAATAGAAAAATTAGCCGCGCATGGTGGCATGCGCCTGTAGTCCCAGCTACTTGAGAGGGTAAGGCAGGAGGATCCCTTGAGTCCAGGAGTCTGAGGTTGCTGTGAGTTAGGCTGACACCACAGCACTCTAGCCTGTGGGGCAGAGCGAGACTGTGTCTCAAAAAAAAAAAAAAAAAAAAAAGAAAAGAAAAAAAAAGAAATCACCACTTTGTACTCCTTATGAATACAATCAGACTAGGCCAGGGTTTCTCAACCTTGGCATTACAGACATTTTGGGCTGGATACTTCTTTGCTATGGGGGGCTGCTCTGTGCATTATAGATGTTTAACAGCATCCCTGGCCTCTACTCTCTAGATGATAGTAGTACCACTGCCACCTACCCCCAAGTTGCAACAACAGAAAATATCTTCAGACATTGCCAAATTCCCCCTGGGTGGGATGGGGCAAAATTGGCCCTGGTTGAGAACCACTGGTCTAATGATTATCTACTGGTCTAATTATTATTAGACCTGTCTAATGGTCTAATGGTTATCTACTGGTCTAATGATTATCCACTGGTCTAATTATTATTATTGCTAGACTGTTAGAAGAAAAGCTGATGATAAACTTTATGATGGAGAGATCATGCTAACAACCCCTGAACAGAGAGATGAATTCCAGTATTGCTGAGAAGGAGACAACCACACATTATGTGCCTCCTGCTGTGCCACAATAGAAGTATACAGTGCCAGCCATGAAGGGTTCTTACCAAAAAACCCCACCAAAACCCCCAAATTAAACCTGAACCAATCAAGCTCTAGCCAAGGGTAAATACAGGTTTTGTGAAGCCAGAAACTATACAAAATTCAGAATCCTCTTTAAAAAAATACAAAATTACAAATATGAAATTAGGTATAAGGATCTATGTAGTTGAGGACCTAAAGATTAAGCTATATTAGTTTCACTGTAAATACCCCCTGACACTATATTTAATTCTGTTTACAGGACATTCCAGGGACAGAGATACATGTTAAATAACACATGAAAATACAATGAGCAAAACCTAGAACACTGAAAATTCTATTGGTCAAATCCCCCAGTTTCTTCAATAAGTAAATGGCATAAACAACAACAATAAGAGAAGGGGATGGTCGGGCGCAGTGGCTCACACCTGTAATCCTAGCACTCTGGGAGGCTGAGGTGGAAGGATTACTTGAGGCCAGAGGTTCAAGACCAGCCTCAGCAAGAGCAAGACCCTGTCTCTACTAAAAATAAAAAGACATTAGCTGGACAACTAAAAACAGAAAAAATTAGCTGGGCATGAAGGTGCATGCCTGTAGTCTCAGCTACTCAGGAGGCTGAGGCTGGAGGATTGCTTGAGCCCAGGAGTTTGAGGTTGTTGTGAGCTAGGCTGATGCCATGGCACTCTAGTCCCAGCAACAGAGCAAGACTTTGTCTCAAAAAAAAAAAAAAAAAAAGAGAAGGGGAGTTATGTATTAAAAGAGACAATGCAGAAAAAGCTTTTGATAAAATTTAACTTGTCTTCATGATAAAAACTCTTAATACATTAGGTATAGAAGGAAAGTACCTCAACATAATAAAGGTCATATATAACAAATTCAAAGTTTCTCCTCTAAGAACTGGAACAAGACAAGAATGCCCACTCTCACCACTCTTATTCAACATAGGTGGAAGTCCTAGCCAGAGCAATTAGGCAAGAGAAAGAAAGGACATCAAAATCAGAAAGGAGGAAGTCAAATTATCCTTGTTCTCAGACAACACAATCTTATATATAGAAAAACCTAAAGACTTTACTAAAAACCTCTTAGAACTGGTATACAAATTCAATAAAGTTTCAAGATACAAAGTTCAGTAGTATTTCTATACACAAACAATTAACAAGCTGAAAAAGAAGTCAAGTAGGTAATCCCATTTACAGTATAGCTACAAGAAATAAAATAAAATACCTAGGAATAAATTTTAAAAAGGAGGTCACAGACCTCTACAAGGAAAACTATGAAACACTGATGAAAGAGATTAAAGAAGATACAAACAAATGTAAAGACATCCAATGTTCCTGGATCACAAGAATTAATACTGTCAAAATAACAATACTACCCAAAGCAAACTATTCAATGCAATCCCTATCCAAATGCTAATGACATTCTTCACAGAAATAGGGAAAAAATCCTAAAATTTGTGTGGAACCACAAAAGACCCCAAAGAGACAAAGTAATTGTGATAAAAAAGAACAAAGCTGGAGGTATCACACTACCAGACCTCAATATATACTACAAAGCTGTAGTAATCAAAACAGCATAGTAATGGAATAAAAACAGACACATAGACCAGTGGAACAGAATAGAGAACCTGAAATTACGCCACATATCTATAGCCAAATTATTTTTGAAAAAGATGCAAAGAACATTCATTGGGGGAAAGGACAGTCTCTTCAATAAATAGTGTTGGAAAAACTGGATATCCATATGAATAAGAAAGAAACTAGACTCCCACCTCTCACCCTATACAAAAATCAACTCAAAATGGACCAAAGACTTAAATATAAGACCTGAAATGACAAAAATAACAGAAGAAAACACAGGGAAAATGCTTCAGGACATTGGTCTGGGAAAAGAATTTATGAATAAGACCTCAGAAGCACAGGAAACAAAAACAAAAATTAAAAAATGGGATTATATAAAATTTAAAAGCTTCTGCAAAGCAAAGAAAACAGAGTAAAAAGACAGCCTACTGAATGGGAGAAAATATTTGCAAACTACTTGCCCGAAAGGAGATTAATGTACAGAATATACAAGGAACTCAAATATCTCAACAGCCAAAAAAAAAAAAAAATCCGATTAAAAAATGGGCAAGTGACCTGAACAGACATTTCTCAAAAGAGGACAAAATGGCCAAAAAATATATGAAAAAATGCTCAACATCACTAATCATCAGGGAAATGGAAATCAAACCACAATAAGGTATCATCTCATCCTAGTTAGTATGGTTATTACCAGAAAGACAAAAAATAACATGCTGGCAAGGATGCAGAGAAAAGGGAACTCTTATCCAATGTTGGGGGGAATGTAAATTAGTGCAACCTCTACAGAAAACAGTATGGAGAATTCACAAATAACTAAAAATAGAACTGCCATATGATCCAGCAATCCCACTACTGGGAATTTACCCAAAGGAAAAGAAATTATTATATCAAAGAGACATCTGCGGCCGGGCGAGGTGGCTCACGCCTGTAATCCTAGCACTCTGGGAGGCTGAGGTGGGAGGATCGCTCAAGGTCAGGAGTTTGAGACCAGCCTGAGCAAGAGCAAGACCCCGTCTCTACTAAAAACAGAAATTATCTGGACAACTAAAAATATACATATAGAAAAAATTAGCCGGTCATGGTGGCACGTGCCTGTAGTCCCAGCTACTCAGGAGGCTGAGGCAGAAGGATTGCTTGAGTCCAGTAGTTTGAGGTTGCTGTGAGCTAGGCTGACACCACGGCACTCTAGCCCAGGCAACAGAGCCAGACTCTGTCTCAAAAAAAAAAAAAAAAAGAGACATCTGCACCCACATGTTTGCAGCACTGTTCACCACAGCCAAGATATAGAATCAACCTAGGTGTCCAACAACAGATGAACGGATAGGGAAAATGTGTATACATATACAATGAAATACCATTCAGCCATAAAAAGAATGAAATCCTGTCACTCTTGGCAACATGGATGGAACTGGAGGACATTATGTTAAGTGCAATAAGCCCGAACAGAAAGTTAAACACTGTAGTTATCACTTATATGTGGAACTAAGAAAAGTTGATCTTACAGAAGTGAAAAGTAGAACAAAGGCTGGGAAGGAAAGTGGGAGGGATAAGGAGAGATTTGTTAAAGGTTACAAAATTACAGCTAAATAGGAAGAACAAGTTTTATTTATTTATTTATTTTTTGAGACAGAGTCTCACTCTGTTGCCTGGGCTAGAGTGAGTGCCATGGCGTCAGCCAGGCTCACCGCAACCTCAAACTCCTGGGCTCAAGAGATCCTTCTGTCTCAGCCTCCCGAGTATCTGGGACTACAGGCATGCGCCACCATGCCCGGCTAATTTTTCTCTATATATTTTTAGCTTTCCATATAATTTCTTTTTATTTTTAGTAGAGAGGGGATCTTGCTCTTGCTCAGGCTGGTCTTGAACTCCTGAGCTCAAACAATCCGCCCGCCTCGGCCTCCCAGAGTGCTAGGATTACAGGCGTGAGCTACCACGCCCCGCCAAGAACAAGTTTTAGTGTCCTAGCAGTCCCCAATGTTTTTGGCAGCAGGGACTGGTTTCACAGAAGACAATTTTTCCACAGACGGGGGTGGGTATGGGGAATGGTTTTGGGATGATTCAAGCACATTATATTTATTGTGCAGTCAAACTTCTCTGCTAATGATAGTATGTATTTGCAGCCACTCCCCAGCGCTAGCATCACCGCCTCAGCTCCATCTCAGATCATCAGGCATTAGATTCTCATAAGGAACACACTACCTAGATCCCCCACCCGTGCAGTTTACAGTAGGGTTTGTGCTCCTATAAGAGTCTAAGGCCACAGCTGATCTGACAGAAGGCAGAGCTTATGTAGTGACACAAGTGATGGGAAGCAGCTATAAATACAGATGAAGCTTCGCTCACTGGCCACCACCCATCTTCTGCTGTGCCACGGAGTTCCTAACAGGACACAAACTGGTACTGGGGGTTGGGGACTTCAGTTCTATACCACTGTACTATAACAATATATATAGTTGATAACAATGTATAGTTAACACTGTATATAACAATGTATATATAGTTGATAACAATGTATAGTTAACAATGTATAGTTAACAATAATATATACTTTCAAATAGCTAGGAGGACATTGAACATTCCCAACACAAAGAAATGATAAATCTTTGAGATGATGGATATGCTAATTACCCTGATTTCATCACTATACATTATGTGTATCAAAACATCATTAAATACCCTACGAACAATTGTCAATTTAAAAAATTAAAAAAAAATGACTTGGACTGTAATTAAACAATCTAATGAGGCCGGGCGAGGTGGCTCACACCTGTAATCCTAGCACTTGGGAGGCCGAGGGGGCGGATTGTTTGAGCTCAGGAGTTCGAGACCAGTCTGAGCAAAAGTGAGACCCTCGTCTCTACTAAAAACAGAAAGAAATTATATGAACAGCTAAAAATATATATAGAAAAAATTAGCTGGGCATGGTGGCGCATGCCTGTAGTCCCAGCTATTTGGGAGGCTGAGGCAGTAGGATCGCTTAAGCCCAGGAGTTTGAGGTTGCTGTGAGCTAGGCTGACGCCACGGCACTCACTCTAGCCCGGGCAAGAAAGCGAGACTCTGTCTCAAAAAAAAAAAAAAAAAAAAATCTAATGAAAAAAAATTTTTGAGGCAATGGGGGAATTGAACACGTAAGTATTACATGATGTTAAAGAATTATTTTTAATTTTCATGAGCATGATAATATTTAAAGTTCTTATGAGAGACACACACTTAAGTATTTATATGTGAGATGACATGATGTCCAAGATTTGCTTTAACATACAGGAAAAAAAAATGCAGAAAGGGATAGATGAAATGAGAAAGGCAGAAAGTTGATTGTTGTTGAAGCTGGATGATGAGCACAGTTGTTCCTCAGTTTCCGCAAGGGTTGGTTCCTGGACCCCTGCTCCCAGATACCAAAGTCCGCAGATGCTCAAGTCCGTTTTTGAAAGTTCATGGTAATTATTGTCTCTTTTATGTGATTGTTAGTTGTCTCCATAAAAAATTAAAAACAAAGTTTCAGGCCGGTGTGGTGGCTCACGCCTGTAATCCTAGCACTCTGGGAGGCCAAGGCAGGAAGATCGCTCGAGGTCAGGAGTTAGAGACCAGCCTGAGCAAGAGTGAGACCCCATCTCTGCTAAAAAATAGAAAGAAATTAACCGGACAACTAAAAATACATACAGACAAAATTAGCCGGGCATGGTGGCACATGCCTGTAGTCCCAGCTCCTCGGGAGGCTGAGGCAGGAGGATCGCTTGAGCCCAGGAGTTTGAGGTTGCTGTGAGCTAGGCTGACGCCACGGCACTCTAGCCTGGGCAACAAAGTGAGACTCTGTCTCAAAAAAAAAAAAAAAAAGTTTCAACTTTCCTTTGCTCTAATTCCATGCCCATTAAGGAACTTTCTAGCTTGTTTTTCATCTTTCTGTGCACAGGAAAAGAGTAACTAGAGGATGTAAACAAGCACCAGTAACTTATTTATTCCACGTTTTCCTCAATTTTATTAGTCCAGATTTTCACTGCCGGCTTGCACCAGTTTTTTAAAAAAATGAGAGGCAGAATGCGGCAGAGAAGCTGTGGAGAAGGCAATGGGCAACAATAAACAGAAAGGTCAAATAACTTAAACCTGCAGAATGTTCTCTACTGGATTTGGACATATACCACAAACCGTCCATTTGACTGCTCAATGTGGCATCATTGTCTGTTGCATCGGACAGAAGCTGAGCTAAATGCTAACATTTAAAAATCGTGAGATTTCATGTCAAAACCCAAACTTCCAGTTTCACACAGAAAGATCCGAACCTCTGGCAGCACTGGGCTTTTGGTCCCCACTTAAGAAAGAAATCCCCACTCAGGGAGGCTCCGACGAGGCAGGCTCTCCAGATGTCGTGGAGTGTTGGTCTCAGGTCTCACGGGTCAGACGGATAGGCAAGCTAAAAAAGACAGCACAGGACTTTTTCTAAGTTTTCAGCACGGAAGGCACTCGAAACTCCGTACTGCGAAACCAGCAGGCACGCTTCAGGCCATCGGAGCCAACAAACCTAGCCGAGTTTGGTCTGACGTCTCCGTGGCGCTCTGATACCCAAACCAGTACGAGAGCCGAGGACAGGCGTCACCGCACGGTCGCCTTTCCCAGCTGTGCAGAGTCGCTGGTGCAGCGCGCAGGCGCCAAGAGTTGTACGGCGGAAGGTGGGCAGTGACCGACGGTGTACCGGGTCCACACAACTGGCGGGCTGTCGTCACTGCGCAGGCGCCCTTCCTCTCATCGCGTAGCGACACTGGGGAAGCGCGCAGGCGCAGAGCAGTGCGCGGGGGTAGGGGGCCGTGCGCAGTGGCGTACGCGATGAGGACGGAAGGCGGTGTTACTGCACAGGCGCCCTCTCCCCGCTACTGCGCGGCGTCCTTGGGATGACGCGCAGGCGCAGAGCGGTGCGCAGGCGCGTTGAGGTGAGGCGCGATGGCAGGTGTCGTAGCCAGGCTGTTGCCTGTGATGGGTTGGCCGGCGCTGCTGCTCCTCGCGCTGTGCACTGCGGGCGCCCAGGGGCTCTACTTTCACATCGGCGAGACCGAGAAGCGCTGCTTCATCGAGGAAATCCCCGACGAGACCATGGTCATCGGTCAGGCGGGCTGAGGGTGGGGAGGCCCTTTGTCCACCGCCTGGCCCTTGGCGGCTCCCCCTCCTCCCGAGCCCGGCCGGGTCTCCTCACCTCGATCTGGCCTGAGGGTTCCCTGAGTACGCCAGGCCCCCTGCCCAGCGCCCCGGGCCGCACATTGGAGGGGGCCGGGCGGAGAGGCGGCCTATCAGGGCCGAGTTGTGACAGTGTGTCTGCCCCGCAGGCAACTATCGCACCCAGATGTGGGATAAGCAGAAGGAAGTCTTTCTGCCCTCAACCCCTGGCTTGGGCATGCATGTGGAAGTCAAGGACCCTGACAGCAAGGTAGGGCCGCCCGCTGGCAGTGCTCTAGCCGGCATGGAGCCGTTAAGTGGAGCCCGGAAAAAGTGTAAAGCACTACCTGGGTCCTGAGTTGAGGCCCTGGGCGACAGGAGTAGTAAAGGGGGGGGCCTTCCCTAACGCGTGTTGCAGGTGGTGCTGTCTCGGCAGTACGGCTCTGAGGGCCGCTTCACGTTTACCTCCCACACTCCTGGTGACCATCAGATCTGCCTGCACTCCAACTCTACCAAGATGGCTCTCTTTGCTGGTGGCAAACTGGTAAGGGGATTTTCTCTTTGGCCCCAACTTGGAATCTCTCACTTGTTTCCAAATTTTAATTTGTTATCATTTGTGCTATTTTGTAGCATAATCAGAATTGGGAAGACAGATGTTGCCCTTTGCCCCACAACCAGGGACAGAGTGGGTTCCATAGCCTGGAACAGGTGGTTGGAGGGCCCACCACTCACTTTTTGTTTACTTGTAGCGTGTGCACCTGGACATTCAGGTTGGGGAGCACGCCAACAACTACCCTGAGATTGCTGCTAAGGATAAGCTGACTGAGCTGCAGCTCCGTGCCCGCCAGTTGCTTGATCAAGTGGAACAGATTCAGAAGGAGCAAGATTACCAAAGGGTAAGGGCATATCTCATTGTACTTGGAAAGGGCAGTTGACCTTGGGTCTAGTATATCCACTATACCTACTTATCGATTTTCTGCTTGGGGCCTTCCCTGGTTGGGAGATCAGCTCTTCAGAAAGTGGAACGGAGGGTTTCAGTCTAGGGTTTTTCAAATTTTTTACTGTGGTAAAATACACATAACATAAAACTTGCTATTTCAACTGTTTCTAAGTGTATAGTTCATTGGTATTACATACATTCATGATGTTGTGCCACCATCACCACCCATATCCAATCTTCCCAAAATGAAAATCTGTACTTACTATTTTTTTTTTGTTTTTGGAGACAAAGTCTCACTCTGTTGCCTGGGCTAGAGTGCCATGGCGTCAGCCTAGTTCACAGCAACCTCAAACTCCTGGGCTTAAGCAATCCTCCTGCCTCAGCCTCCCGAGTAGTTGGGATTACAGGCATGTGCCACCATGCCTGGCTAATATTTTCTATATGTTTTTAGTTGTCCAGATAATTTCTTTCTATTTTTAGTAGAGATGGGGTCTTGCTCTTGCTCTTTCTATTTTTAGTAGAGATGGAGTCTCGCTCATCCTCAGGCTTGTCTTGAACTCCTGACCTTGAGCTATCTTCCTGCTTCGGCCTCCCAGAGTGCTAGGATTACAGGCGTGAGCCACCGTGCCCGGCCATAATCTGTACTTATTAAACAATAACTCCCCATTCCCTCCTTCCCAGCCCCTGACACGCACCATTCTACTATCTGTCTCTATGATCCTGACTGCTCTACCTCATATAAGTGGAATCATATAGTATTTGCCCTTTTGTGCCTGGCTTATTCCATTCAATATAATGTCCTCAAGGTTCATCCATACTGTAGCATGTATCAGAATATCCTTCCTTTTTAAGGCTGAATAATATTCCATTGTATGATATATAACATTTTGCTTTAGATAGTCATTTTTAAGCTCTATAAAATAAAGAGAGGGAAGTTCACAATCTAGTAATAGCCATTGCCTACCTGTTTTTCTTGGGATCTTGTTGTAAATGGTAGGAGCATGATTTCAGACCTAACAGAGATGCTTGTGGGGGGACAGTACCATCCCTTCTTTGGGGCAGTCTCATTGGGGAAACCATAACACCCCTAATGGAATCACAATTAGTATTCCAAAAGGTGTTTGGTCCTAGAGTTGAGTAGTTACATACAGGGAGCGTCCTTACAACAGCCTGGGAGTGTTTCTCCTGCTTATTTAAACCCTGTGTTGCCCCATGCAGTATCGTGAAGAACGCTTCCGACTGACCAGCGAGAGCACCAACCAGAGGGTCCTGTGGTGGTCCATTGCTCAGACCGTCATCCTCATCCTCACTGGCATCTGGCAGATGCGTCACCTCAAGAGCTTCTTTGAGGCCAAGAAGCTGGTGTAGTGCCCTCTCCATATGACTCTTCCTTTTCACCTCATTTATTTGGTACTTTCCCTACCCAATCCCTTATCCACCTGGATTTTGAGGGAAAAAATGAAAAAGAATATAAGTCACATTGGTTCCATGGCAACAAACCATTCAGATCAGCCACTTGTTAACTCTGGTTCTCAAGGAAACAGGACATTGGTCCATCCAAGCATTCAAAATCTTTCTTAGGACTCGTGAGGGGTCAGAACTAACCCAGGACTAAGTCTGGCTTCTTTTGTCTCCAGTGATTCCCCTCTGTCCTATCACAAAATGAGCAAATGAAAAATCTGTCCTTACCTTCTGCTCTCTCTACATCTGCTTATGCAGTAGGTAACTAGCGTGCCCTGTGGAGGAGGCCCTGCCTTACTGCCCACTGGTCAGTCCTGGGTTCACTCATTGGCTTTGTGAATGTAAAGAAGGGGCAGGTCTTGGCCCCAGAGGATTGAGATGTTTTTCTATATATTAGAACTATTTTTTCATAAATTATATATTTTCCTTCCTTGTTGAAGTATTACTGCCTTTAACTAGCTGAAAACACCAATGCAGTCCTGCATTCTGTTTATTCACACATTTTTGGTAATTACCATGGCAGCTCTCAGGATTTCAGCCCTCTGGGCCAGAAAGCAGATGTTACAGCTGTTCTCAAGGCTGTATCAGAGGGCCAAGCAGAGTTCCCTTGGACACCTGTGACTTCCATCCCATAGGGCCTCAGAGTCAGAGATAGGGTAGTAACAGAGCTAGCACAGGGCAGTGTACTCTTCTCTCTTCCCTTAACTTTTATTTAAGCTGTGATAAATGTTTTCTTCAAGAGAACCAGATTTGGTTCTTTATACAGAATTTTCCAGTGAAATAAAAACATGTTGTAGTAGCTGTGTTTGAGATGAAATAAGAGGTTGAGGGGAGGCACAAAGGGAATGAGGAAGGGTTCCTGGCCTGGACTGCCTCTGCTGATGACCTAGAGCGGACTTTAGTGTGAATGCATGGTACTAAGGCTTGGCCTAGCCAGGCCAGTCTCTAGGGGGTTTGGGAATGGACGGGTGGTTGCTGGACCGTTCACAAAGTTCAACCAAGTAGACAATGCATCAGCAAGGAATCATCAGAAGAAATTAAGTATCTTAATTTTCTTAGCCCTCCAAATCACAAATTTGTACAAATCTTAGTACACTTCCCTCGTACCCTTCTCCTGCATAAAACTTAATACCATTAGTTGCCCATTCTTGACATTTCAGTTTTATTATATATTTATTTGAAATATTTATTAAATTTACCTGACCTACAGAACTAAATTATTGTTATTTTTCTTTATGTCCTATACTATTCCATATATATGTACTTATTTTTACTCTTAAATATATATGCAATTTAATTCTATAGGCTTTTTCCTTTAATATTTTTATATTTAAAAAATTCCACATATTCCTTATATTTCTAATTCTGGGTAGCCTTGTAATAGTCCACTAAGGTGAAATGCCAAAATTCTTCAAATATTTAAGATAATTTACAATTTTCTTCATGTTAGAATTAACATAGGGGCCGGGCGCGGTGGCTCACGCCTGTAATCCTAGCACTCTGGGAGGCCGAGGCGGGTGGATCGCTCAAGGTCAGGAGTTCGAGACCAGCCTGAGCAAGAGCGAGACCCC
>CM052437.1:103910291-103944702 GCA_028533085.1 Varecia variegata
TCTCTACTAAAAATAGAAACAAATTATCTGGCCATCTAAAATATATATAGAAAAAATTAGCCGGGCATGGTGGCACATGCCTGTAGTCCCAGCTACTCGGGAGGCTGAGGCAGTAGGATCCCTTAAGCCCAGGAGTTTGAGGTTGCTGTGAGCTAGGCTGATGCCACGGCACTCACTCTAGCCCGGGCAACAGAGTGAGACTCTGTCTCAAAAAAAAAAAAAAAAAAGAATTAACATAGGGAAAATCAGATATCCTTTGAACTAGTTAGCTCTGTGAACCTCTGGCCTGAAGGCCCTTGGGGAGTATATGACATGTCAGGAAAGGACACATTTCTGTGCTATGGCTGTTACTGTTAATATAATAGAAATCTATCGAGCAAAGCAGACAGTGGAGCATAGGCTGTTAGAAGACAGGAAGGCACAGATAAGGGCTGGGCCAGGCTTCTACAGGTTTGTCTGGCAGTACAAATAATTGAGCATATCTCAACTATGTTGGTAGGTTTCTCTTATTTCTGATAGGAAAAAGAGTGGAGTGAGGACAAAGGTGGGTGTGCATTATACTTTTACACTGATGAGGCAGGTGGGTTGGGATGGCTGGAGGATGGGCTAACAGCTGGTGGCTCTGGGGAGAATTAGGATTTTCATACTAGCGTGTCATTCACAGATACATTATGGCCTAAAAAAGTTTTTTTTGTTTGTTTTTTTAGAAACAGCAGTTAGGCTACACTTAAAGAATTCTGGTGATTCTCTGCCTCTGTGCTCATACTACCCTTGATTCCATTTTGAAGTTCCTGCTTTCTTAGACTACAACATCCTTACCAAACAGCCCTCTCCTGTTTGAAAAAAAAGTTGCAGGGAAGGGGGCATGCATTCGTAACATCCTGTTATCCCAGCCCAGTTCCCCAGTTTTCACTGGGACTAGCAGTGCCCATCTTCATCATCTGATCCTGGCCTAACTTCTGTTTTCAACAGCCAGAGGATAGCCTCTGGTATTCAGATGGTGGGCTGCACACCTCAGACAGGATGCACAGAATCACCCTATTAGTTTGTCAACAGATACCTAGGCAACTCAGGTCCAGTCTCAGTAGGTTTGGGTTTGGGTGGTATGGTAGGCAGAATAATGACTACCCAAAGATGTCCTTACCCTTACCCCTGAAACCTGTGAATATGTTACCAAGCATAGCAAAGGAGAATTAAGGTTGCTTATCAAATGACTTTAAAATATGGAGATTGGCCAGGCATGGTAGCTCATGCCTGTAATGCTAGGACTTTGGGAGGCAGAGGCAGGAGGACCGCCTGAGGCCAGGAGCTTGAGACCAGCCTAGTCAACACAGCTGGACCCTGTCTCTACAAAAAAAATGTAAAAAAATCAGCTGGGTGTGGCTGTAGTCCTAGCTACTAAGGCGGCTGAGGCAGGGGGAACGCTTCAGCCTAGTTTGAGGCTGTAGTGATCTATGATCATTCCACTACACTCAGCCTGGCAGTCTGGGCAACAGTGAGACCCTGTATCAAAATAAATAAATAAATAAATAAACCAGGGGTGGGGACAGTGAGATTATCTTGGGTCATTTGGGTGGGCCTAATGTAGTCACAAGAGTCTGTCCCCTTTCCTCCATCGTCAACGCCAGTAACCGTGGTAGAGTCATCACTTGGCACCAACTCCAACCTTCTCTTCAGTTTCCCTCTTCCACTGTTAAGACTTGTGATTAGGATTCCCACCTATATCCCATTGCTGCTTTAGAAATTACAATATAGTGGCTTAAAACAACACAAGTTTATTACCTTAATAGTTCTGTAGGTCAGAAGTCTGACGTCGGAACTACACCTCGATTTTAGCCCTGTGAGATCCCTGTCAGACTTAGGACCCAGAGAACTGTAACCAACTGTTAACTGGTCAGCCAGGTTTGGGAACCCCACAACAACCATCATTCTATTTCAGGCAGTTGGTGGCAAGCTTTGTGATGCTCATTCTTCCAACCGGACCCCCTCGGCCCAGCCTCTCTCTGAGGCTCCACAATAGGCTGCTGCGCCTCGCATCACTTGCTCTCTCACGGCCAGCCCCGCCCGGCCCGCCGGACCCCTAACTTTAATCCAGGGGAGAAGGTTCTGCCAACCCTTTCGGCGCCGACCGAAAGTCCTCCTATGGGTCCTGAGAACCAGACGCGTTAGCTGCGTCGCGGAACGCCAGAGGAACCCGTAGAGGGCTCTGCTGCCTAAGGTGCCGATTCGACCCCGAGCCTCGCGCATTCCACCTAAACCCGGTCCTGGGCGTAACACAGTCGCAGAACCCCGCCGTAACTCTAGGGAGCTGGCGCCAGCATTTCCGGGAAGTGGGGCCTCCTCCGAAGCCGATTGGCTGTTACTTTGACCCGCCCCCGCGCCGTACGCGTTCTTCCTGCTGCGCGTGCGTGCTGTCACTACGGAGCGGCAGCATGGCGGACCCAGAAGCGTTGGGGTTTGAACACATGGGCCTTGACCCCCGGCTCTTGCAGGTACAGGGGCGGGTTGGACAGTCGGCTTACCGGCCCCGCGGGACGCGCTGTCACCTTCTGCGCCTTATGAACCGCGCTCCTCGTCTCTCCTAGGCTGTCACTGACCTGGGCTGGTCGCGACCTACGCTGATCCAGGAAAAGGCCATTCCTCTGGCCCTGGAGGGGAAGGACCTCCTGGCTCGGGCCCGCACGGGCTCCGGGAAGACGGCCGCTTATGCTATTCCGATGCTGCAGCTGCTGCTACACAGAAAGGCGGTCGGTAGTGGGAAGGTCGAGGGGAGGAAGGAGACGGGCTTTAAAAGGCTGAGAAGGGAGGTGCCCCCTGGTACAGGTTTTCTCTTGGCATTATACCTGTGTAGGCTGGTCTGAGAGAACCTGGTGCTGTTGTGACAAACGCTCTGGGCTGGGGTTCAGGTTACCTGGATCCTAGTCCAGGCCCTGCTACCATCAGCCTTTGTGTAATAGTCAACGGATCACTTTCTTTTCTTTTTACTATAAAAAGGAGGCACATCTCTTCCTGTTTGTAGAATTAGTGTGAGAGTTCAGCTCCATGACTCGTACATTTTAAGTAACTTCTTTTACGTACAGTAAGATATTCTTTTTGAGAGTGTGTGCCTGGAGAAAGAACTCACCACCTTACATTCTAAAGTAGGCAGAGTGAGGGGTTGATCAGAACACAGATGAGGTGTATTGCAGTGGGTGGGTCAGATTGCCTGGAAGAGGTAGAGAAAAGCATCTGATGGATACAATGACGTACACTGTTAGCTAAAGTCTTTAATTCGTGTTTTTACAGATAGGTCCTGTGGTAGAACAGGCTGTGAGAGGCCTTGTCCTTGTTCCTACCAAGGAGCTGGCACGGCAGGCCCAGTCCATGATTCAGCAGCTGGCTACCTACTGTGCTCGAGATGTCCGGGTGGCCAATGTCTCAGCTGCTGAAGACTCAGCCTCTCAGAGGTGGGTGAGAGCAACAGGGCTGTAGGTAAATGAAGCTACACAGGAGAGGTAGGGTTGGGTTTGTGTGCAGCAAGAGAGAGCAGTTGAAGTCTCAGCTGCTACCTTCTTTCTGATACTGATGTCTTGCCCACCTGTAGAGCTGTGCTGATGGAGAAGCCAGATGTGGTGGTGGGAACGCCATCCCGAATATTAAGCCACTTGCAACAAGATAACTTGAAACTGCGTGACTCTCTGGAGCTGCTGGTGGTGGATGAGGCGGATCTTCTTTTTTCCTTTGGCTTTGAGGAAGAACTCAAAAGTCTTCTCTGGTAAAAAAAAAAAAAAAAAAAATGTGGGGGTGATTCGTAGTGGAAATGTTTGTGAGTAGAGAGTTGGGCCTAGGGCAGGGTGGCTGGAAGTTCAGCTGCCACAATTAGAGGCCCTTGGACCTGGAGTCTGATCACACTTTGTTTTGTTTCAGTCACTTGCCCCGGATTTACCAGGCTTTTCTTATGTCAGCTACTTTTAACGAGGATGTACAAGCACTCAAGGAGCTGGTACTACATAACCCAGTAAGGAGTGACTAGAGCTATGGGTGTGGGGATACTCTAAGGACTTGATACTCCTTCTTGGAGGAGCCTTTGGTGTTTTGGGTGGGTCAGTTGTCACCGGGTGTCTTATCCCTGGTACTGAGGCACTAAAAGCCAGTGATGTAAAATCACTGCATATTTCCAGGTGGACCCAGGGGTTATCTTCCCGTTCAAACCATGCTTTGCCTACAAGCCTGAGCAGGAACCTTCCCCCCCACCCCTCTCCTCGCTACAAGGGGCTGTTTTGAGTGGCAGAGCCAAAATTCTAAGGCCAAGGTTCTCACTTTAATCAAATTTAACCCTTCAGAAGGCCTGTTGCCAAAGGCCTTCTCTACTCAATGTCTTAGTTTATTGACGTGGTTTTCTTTGTTCTGTGCTCCAGTATAGAGTTTTTAGGTTACAAAATTGAAGGGTACTTAGGGTGCCAAGAATCCTTAACTGCAACTCTGCCCTGCACTAGAATGTTGGTGCTTTGGTTGGCAATGAAGTGGTTGCAGCATCTCTGTTATTTTAGGTTAGCATTAGGTTATTTTCCTAACCATAAGCCTGTCCTCTTTCCAGGTTACCCTGAAGTTACAGGAGTCCCAGCTTCCTGGGCCAGACCAGTTACAGCAGTTTCAGGTGGTCTGTGAGACTGAGGAAGACAAATTCCTGCTGCTGTATGCCCTGCTCAAACTGTCGTTGATTCGGGGCAAGTCCCTGCTGTTTGTCAACACTCTGGAGCGGAGTTACCGTCTACGGCTGTTCTTGGAACAGTTCAGCATCCCCACCTGTGTGCTCAATGGAGAGCTCCCACTGCGCTCCAGGTTTGCCACAGCTGACATCCTGATTTAGATAGGTGGAAGATGGGAATTGAAAAGGGATGCAGCAGATATTCCTGTTTCTTAAGCACTTGGTAGGGGCCAGGCTCTGGAGTTGACCGATACTAACTTACAACTCTGAAATCCCTTCTGTTACTTGATTTTCACCTGAGGAAGTTGAGGCACAAAGGTTAAGTAGGGAAAGAAATTGAGAGGAGGAAAAAGTAGGGAAGGGTGATGGTTACTATGAGGCTAGGGATGAGAGAGGGGCTTCCACCCCTGTAAACCTGACCCTCCCACTCTTGGATTGCAGGTGCCACATCATTTCACAGTTCAACCAAGGCTTCTATGACTCTGTCATAGCCACTGATGCTGAAGTCCTGGGACCCCCCGTCAAAGGCAAGCGTCGGGGCCGAGGGCCCAAAGGGGACAAGTGAGTCCACATTTCTCTTCTTTTCTCATCCCTCCTCAAAATGGCCTGTTTTTCAGCTTTTTGGAAGACTGAAAGTAGAGTGCATAGAGCAAGAGCCAGACATTCCAGGCCTGGCTGGTAGTGTAGCCCAGAAAGCCCCACAGGCCCTTGCTCAGCTGCCTGGATGTAAAGAAGGGGAGTGAAGGTTGCACACTTCGTGTGCAGCACAAAGGGCAAGATTATGCCTGGGTTGTTGGTACTTACTGTCCTGCAGGGGAAATGGCCTAGCCTGCATTGGGTGTGTGGCTGTGACTTGCAGGGACCATATTTCTGAGGGGAAAGAGGAAGCCCCCCAGTCTCTGATCACCTGAAGGGTTGACTGGCTCAGGGTTGTTCTCAGATCACCCCATAGGGCAATGAGTTCTGCTGTTGCCCTAGAACTGAGGCAAGGGTTTGGCCACATGTCAAAGCTCCAGGCTGCCCTATGATAACCCCAATTCCTAGAGCAGTTCTGATGTTGAAGAGTCTTCCGTATATTGGGGTCTTGTTGTCTTTAGTCTTTGTTTAGAGGAAGTTTTACTGATTAGGCTTGAGAATGCCTGCCCAGAGGGGAGGAAGGGTCTGGCTAACATTTGGTCATCTCTGTAGGGCCTCTGATCCAGAGGCAGGTGTGGCGCGGGGCATAGACTTCCACCATGTGTCTGCCGTACTCAACTTTGATCTTCCCCCCACCCCTGAGGCCTACATCCATCGAGCCGGCAGGTAGGAGGGTTAGCAGTGATGGGTCAGGCACCTGGGCCGTGGGCGCGCTGGAGAACTTGGGGTGTAATGGACAGAACCTACAGGCTGGAGGTGCAGCCTGACATGTCTCCACTTCCAGGACAGCGCGCGCTAACAACCCAGGCATAGTCTTGACCTTCGTGTTGCCCACGGAGCAGTCCCACTTGGACAAGATTGAGGAGCTTCTCAGTGGAGGTGAGAACCCAGCTCCTGTGGGCTTGGCCAGGGCCAGGCTTCTCCCTTGATGCCTTAAAAACCCCACGATAGTGATGACAGAGGTAACTATGTAGTGTGACAAACAGCTTCCACTGTCTGTCCTCATCATGCCCTGTGTGGCAGGCACTGTCTGCCTTGACAAATGAGCAAACAAGTTCTTTCTGCCTCGTGAGCATTGAGTGACCCAACACGATGCTCTGACACACCTCACGACAGCACCTGGTCTCAAGGTACTGCCTGCTCCTCAGCTGCTCTCCATGGCTGTCATCATGGGGTGTTCTTGGGACCAGAGCAGCCTTGGGAGAGGAGGAGAGAGTGGGTAGCAGGTCCTGGGGCTCAGGGATGCACAGGTGACCCCCGTCAATACACAGGGCCACATGGGCCACCTTCATCCACTCATGGGGACCGGTGGGTTGCCACTGTCCACGAGACCCTGCTACAGATAAGCTTATTTGGTATCCCAGGGAGGCAGTGGGTCCTCCTGGGAGGAAGTGCAGGAGGCCTATTACAAAGACCTTGTCCTAAGCCCTCAACCTGTGGCACCCCCACTCTGCCTTCACAGAGAATGGGGCCCCCGTCCTGCTCCCGTACCAGTTCCGGATGGAGGAGATTGAGGGCTTCCGCTATCGCTGCAGGGTAAGCTGGCCACAGCGGGGAGTGGTGGGGGTAGAAGGCTGTGACCCAAGGATTGCACGCCATTGCTGAGCATCCAGGTATGAGGGAGGATTTGGGGCAGCCTCCCTGTCTTGACCTGCAGTGTCTACCCTAGGATGCCATGCGCTCAGTGACTAAACAGGCCATTCGGGAGGCAAGATTAAAGGAGATCAAGGAGGAGCTCCTGCACTCCGAGAAGCTCAAGGTAAGGTGAGGGTGGGGCACAGCTTAGGCCGCTGCCCTTGGAGACCAGCAGAGCTCTGAGTGGTGAGAAGCAGAGAAGCAGGCAGCATGCCGGCCTTTGGTAGAGAGAGGGAGGAAACGGCCCAGAACCACTGAC
Source organism: Varecia variegata (assembly GCA_028533085.1). Taxonomy (NCBI): domain Eukaryota; kingdom Metazoa; phylum Chordata; class Mammalia; order Primates; family Lemuridae; genus Varecia; species Varecia variegata. The sequence continues at coordinate 103,917,509 of CM052437.1, forward strand.
CAACTCGGCTGGGAGGTAAACTGGCACAGCCTTAGGAAGGGTACTATCAATGTCCCTTGGTTTAGAAATTTTACTTCTGGAACTTAACCCCAGGCATACTTGTGAATGTGCACGGTCACACATGTCTTCGCATTCAGCACAGCATTATTATGGAACCAAAAGGGGAAAACAGAAGGGACTGACTAGATGAGTTAAGGTGCATCCAGAGCTTAAGGTTACACAGACATGGGGAAGAATGAGGAGGCTGTTTGTGTGTCCATACGGAACTCTCTGTAAGATGATGCCAAGTGGAAACGGGTGCAGGTGCTGCTGTCTGCAGTACAGAGAAGGAAGCGTGTAAACGTGTAATGGTGTCCTTGTAGGAGTGCACAGGACTCGGGGACATGCAGGAAACTGGCATCAGTAGCTAGCTGTCTCTGGGCAAATGGCATGATGGAGACACAGGTGGTACAAAAACTGTGTGATTGCTCCTGCCTTTTAAATTTTAAAATATGTGACTATGGTATCCTTCCAAACACTCAACCTGTGAAGTTACAAAAGAAAAGTGCTGACTGCGGTGCTCACTCTCCCCCTGTCAGACGTACTTTGAAGACAACCCCAGGGACCTCCAGCTGCTGCGGCATGACCTGCCCTTGCACCCTGCAGTGGTGAAGCCTCACCTGGGCCACGTCCCTGACTACCTGGGTGAGTGTGGCCGAGGGGCATCAGGAGCCAGTGGGCTGGGGGAAATGGCATCAGTTCCTCGGCTGCTGCCTGTCAGCCCCTGTGCTCAGCTGTGGGGATGCTTGGGTGGAACGGGATGCTGGAGACCCAGGCAGCGTGCATGTCCACAAACAGGTGCACCCGTGTTCAAGCTCACGCTTATAAAACTTGTTCGCCCCATCCATGGGGTAGCCGTTGCCGTCTCCGTTGTGGAGATGAGGAAACTGAGGTAGTGCAAAGTTGGCAGCAGACCCTAGATTTAAGGCCAGGTGGTCTCAAGGGCTTGGCCAAATGAAAGAAGGAGCCAGTGACTGGCCAGATATCTATCCATGGACTGGAGGGAGTGGACAGTGTGAGGGAGGGTCATGGGCGGGAGGCAGAGCCCATGGGATTAGCAGCCACTGACGTCCAGGCCAGGGCATCTGTGGAGTGTCTAGGTAAGGACAGTTGACAAGCAGCGGTGGCATGCACTTGTAGTCCTGGTTACTCTGGAGACTGAGGCAGGAGGATCACTTGAGCCCAAGAGTCCCAGGCCAGCCTGGGCAACAGTGAGATCCCATCTCTAAAACAAAAACAGAAACATTTGACAGGGGGGGCAGACGCTGTATGGTGTAAACAGACAGTGTAGCAAAGGGAAGAGCTGGGGACAGAGCGAGGGGTACAGGGTTAGCAGGTGCAAGATCAGGACCCCCAGAGTGGTTTCTGTGGTGCACACAAGGCCAAGGCCAGATCTTTTTGTGCATAGCCATTAAACCTGGGCTATTCTTCTCATCTGATGCGAGGTCTGGATAATGACTTCTTTTGGCATCCCGTATGTGATGTTTTGGTAATGATCAGGTGTGACTTTTATGCCTGGGATGGAGTAAAGGAGAAGAGTGGCAAAGGACACTATGGGCAGCGAATGTAGCCCTCTTCCCAGGGCCGTGGGGTCTGGGCTGTGGGCCTTCCTGGACCGGTAGCCAGCAAGTGTGGTGTTGCTGCCATGGAGGTGGCAGGAGGGTGGAGATGGAGGTTCTAGGGCAGGAAAGTCCTGAGCAATGGGAAGGGAAGGATCCAGAAGAGATTGGAACATGATCATGCCAGCGAGAGAGTGGTGGGGGCCAGGTTCCCAAAAGGCAGCGAGCTGAAGGAGACCCCATCCTGGGTCCTGGTCTGAGACTCCAGGGAGCGAGTGGGGTTAAGGGGGGAGGCAGAAGGTGAGGCTGGGGCTTTGGCCTGCGGAACCCGGGCTGCTCTGTCAAGTAGGAGTGGAGTCACTTGCTTGGAGGGTGTGGCCGGGAGGTTTAGAAGGGCCACGGAAAGGTGGAAAGTCAGGATGCGGGACGTTTGACACTTGAAGGACAGCCCAGGCTGGTTGGCCTAGTGTGGTCCGAGGTGTGAGTGAGGAGAGGGCAGAGCCAAGGTCAGGTGCAGCTGGGATGGGGGAGTGGAAGGAGGGTGTGGGGGGCACAGTGAATTTGTAATAATAGATGTAGTAACAGGTGAAGGAACTACTATAGACTTTTCTTCTTCTTTTTTTTTTTTTTTTGAGACAGAGTCTGACTCTGTTGCCTGGGCTAGAATGCCATGGCGTCAGCCTAGCTCACAGCAACCTCAAACTCCTGGGCTCAAGCAATCCTTCTGCCTCAGCCTCCGGAGTAGCTGGGACTACAGGCATGCGCCACCATGCCCGGCTAATTTTTTCTATATATATTTTAGTTGGCCAGATAATTTCTTTCTATTTTTAGTAGAGACGGGGTCTCGCTCTGGCTCAGGCTGGTCTGGAACTCCTGACCTTGAGCGATCCACCCGCCTTGGCCTCCCAGAGTGCTAGGATTACAGGCGTGAGCCACCGGCCTACATTTTCTTACTTTAAAGATATACATCTTTATTTTTCCTTCTTTCTGTATGTTTACTACAGCAAATCTGAATACTACAGAAGACTGGTTTAGACAGTAGAAGTCTAATGAGCTCACATTCTTCTGGTCCTGTGCAAATGTGGTAGCGAATATGTTGCAGGCTGTCAGTTGGATTAGAATCACAGGACTTGGGGCAGAGTCAGGGGGAGGGGTAAGGTGGGGGGTGGGCAGCGCTGAGAAAGGCTTGTGGGATGGACAGGGTGGGGGTGACAGTGGTGAGGACGCTGCTGAGGCCAAGCATCCCTTCCAGTTCCTTCTGCTCTTCGTGGCCTCGTACATCCTCACAAGAAGCGGAAAAAGCCATCTTCCTCTAGGAAGGCCAAGGTATGGCACCTGGGGACCTTGGGGACAGCTGCAGGACTCCTCCCCCACCTTGCTTCTTTGTCATCACCATGATGTGTAGGTGCCTTGCCCTAGGGAGGGGGAGAGAGAGTACCCAAGAACCAAGCCCCAAAAATCTGGTGGCTGAGACAAAATCATTTGGGCTGGGAACACTTCTGCTGCCACGCACAGGCCCTGCTTTTCTGTCCCTTGTTGCCCTTCCCCCCACCTCAGTGTCTGCAGTAGTTTCTGGTTTTGTTGGCTTGTGGCCTGCAGGGGCCTTGCCAAGTGCCAATGTGGCCCCCTTTGTGTCTACTTCAGTTTGGGTGGATGGATGGATGGACGGACGGTTGGTTGGTCAGTTGGTCTCATTCCCCCAACTAACTCATGACTTTGACCCCATAGAAGACGAAGGCCCAGAACCCACTGCGCAGCTTCAAGCACAAAGGAAAGAAATTCAGACCTGCAGCGAAGCCCTCTTGAGGTTGTCTGGGCCTCTCCGGGACTGAGCACAGTGTGGAGCGGGCTTCCCGCCCTGCGTGGACAGGCGCTGCTCTGGTGCTCGAAGCAGTGCCTGGACAGACTGAATTCTGGGGCAGGCACTGCTGGGCCCTCCAGCTCCTTGGCACTGCCAGGCTGGCATCTCGCTCCTTAACAACAGAATAAAAGTTCTAGCTGCCCCAGTTTTTGCCTCTGGCATGTAGGAAAGGATGCTGACCTAAAACCTCAGAAGTCAGGAAACTTCAAGGGCAGCTGTGCCTGTCTCTGCTGCTGCGCTCGCTTGGCCAGCAGAGGTCAGTTGTGCCGAGCTGGCCCCCAGCCGTGAGAAGAGAAGCCTGCCCTCGTCCAGCATGTGACTGTGGCCGGCCAGAGCCCTCCTGTCCACCTCGTGCTGCCCTGCTACCTGGGATCAGGCAGACAGATGAGCCTGCACCCCTGGGAGAGGGGCCTTCCTGGCCATGAGCCTCCTCTTCCCCAACATGTGCACACTGTAGAGTCTGAGGAGCCAGGGCAGCTATCTGCTAGTCCTTTCCGGAACCATTCGTGTATGCACTTGTGTCTGCATGTCTTACGTGCACGGGTGGTGGTGTGACATGCACACATACATGCACTGTTCCCTTTTTTGTGCCCTGGTCTGTGCTCTCCAGCTGACTTCCCAGCATGAGGGCTGGGCCTCCCAGCTTCTGTTTGCTTATAGGGCTGAGAGGGGTGGGATTCTCTCCTGACCTGGGGCCTAGATGAGTGCCTGCTTATCGCAGTGTCACAGTCACCTGCTTAGCAGGCATCACAAGGCCAGGCTGAGGCATGAGGAGTTGGGGTGGGGGAAGGGAGAGAAGAAAGTAGGGAAGTGCTTGAGTATTTTAGGAAGAAACCAAGCGGTAGAATCTCAGCAAAAATTTGTACAGAGGTGAGAGGGATGGGCCTTTGGTTCCAGTTAGGGTGTGGTGGGTCTGGGGGTGGCAGGACCTGAGATTTGGAGCCTTCTTGATCCCTACTTCCCTTCTGTTAACTCCTGAGGATTTCCAGGAAGCCGGGGTGTGTGATGGGGTAGTGGGCAGGGGTGAACTAGAGCTGCCAGGGCCATGCAGACAGTATTATAGTCTGTGTGTGGTGGCTGGGGGAGATTCAGAAGGAAAAACGGTTAACGGAGCTGCAGTTACAGAGCAGCTGTGTGAGCATCTGCTGGGAGAGGCTGTCAGCCACGCAGACCCTGTCGTGGCCTTGTGAACAAGGAGACAGGAGGAAAGTTTTTACTGTGCTGAGGCCTGGCTTTAGTCCTAGGTTGGTTCCCACCCTGCTTCATGGGATGCTAAGGCCTCGCCCTGGGGACAGTGAGTGCTCTGTTGCAGATGTTATAGCCAACCTGTGCTCTGAAGTGATGCACAACCTGTCTGGTCTCTCCGACCCTGTCACGTTCAGGCACACCCTGCCAATAGAGCTTGCATGCCAGAAGCACCCTGGTTGGAGAGGAGATTGGGTTTCTGAAATAATCTTATAGGGTGATGAGGTGGAAGAACATGGAGTCAGCCTCCTGCTTTACTCCTGCTTGGGGGCAGTGGGGTCTGGGCCAGGAGCAGAGGGGTTCAGGTGAAGGCATGACAGCTGTTTGTTGAGTGTGTACATTCCTTCTAACTCAGGACAATCCTTGGGGAGGCTATTTTGTGTCCTAAATGGGGGGAGATGAGGCTCAGAAGTTACTTGGTGAATGTGAGGTCACTGAGCAGGTGAGAGCTGGGCAGGGCTCTCTGGCAGTGCAGGGCAGGTTGGCCAGTCTGTCTACCCCAGTAGAAAAGCTGAGACTACTGGCACTTTCACCACCATGGGGGCAGGTGCCATTGTGGGCGCTCTGAGGCCTGTCCATGCTGTGTTCCCCCCTGAGCTACAGCAGGTCCTGCACTTGGTCTAGCCTGAATTGGCCAGGGCACTGAAGAGGAGGGTCCATGTCCACATCCTGAGTCTGCAGAGGGAAGTGTGTAGGGCTTGTTAGATGCCCACCCAGCCCTGGAGGGCAGGTACCATGTGTCCATTTACATATGAACAAACAGGTGCTTGGGGTTGATCTCTTAGACTCAGTCTCTGGCAAAAGCCCATGCCCTTAACTTCGCGCGTGTCCAAACCAGGACTGGGACAGGCCTCTGATGAGGGTGTGTGCACGATGGACATACGAACCTGGGGCTATCCGAAGCCAGGCAGCACTGGAGGCCACATGGGCTAGGAAGGGAAGAAGCGGGTTGGGGTGTGTGCTGTCTGGAAGCTTAGGGCTTCACAAAATAGCAGAAAAGCTCCAGGCTGGTGACGACCTGGGCTCAAGCGGGAAGGTCAGAGGAGTGCGGTGTTAGCTCCACCCCGGAATGGTGCACCTAGACCTGCATGAGCACCTGTGTGTCGGGACTGTATGCCAGGGTCTAGAATCAAGTGGGCAAGGTACGGTCCATGAGGCAAGGAGCCTAGATGGTAAGCCAGTGCACAGTTGGGGGGAGTCCAGGGGGCTGCTGGGTTATAAGGGGGTCCTCACCCTGTTGGAGGGAATGCTGAGATGGGAAGGGTGGGAGGGAACAGCATGTGCGAATTCTCTAGGGTGAGGGATCCGTGCACAGGCCAGCGTGGTCATCACCAAATATGCAACAGAGGCTTAAAAATTGACTTGATTTACTTTTTAAAATACACAATCACATGTTAAAAATTCAAAGGATACAAAAATTGCAGCTTTTTTTTTTTTTTTTAAAGCAGAGAGCACTCTGATCAGATAGCAGAGGTAGCCAAGGTGATAGCGGATGGGAGGACAGATGTGTGTGCCGGGAGACCTCCGGACCCGGAGGATAGAAGGCTCAGGTGCGTTCCATCCTAGTTTATTCTCTGCCCCCACCTGCGGAATGACTCAGCTTTTGGAGAATTAGTTTTTGTGGGACTTTGGTCTTCAGAGGCAGGGGCCCCAAGAGGCAATGGTGATAAGGTCAAATCCCACCAGGGAGGTGCCCCTGCCAAGTGCCATTCTCTTTCCCCCAGAAAGATAATTACATAAGACCCCTACCTTGCAGAAGGGGCTGTGAGTTGCTGCTTTTGCATTTATCGCAGCCACTTTTACAAGGGTAAAGGAAGAAGTGGTCCTTCATTGCAGAGGGTAAGGTATCTTGGCCAAGCAGACCTGCTGCTGTGTGCCAGGCACCATGCCGGGCAACCGCACATTATTTAGTTTATTCCTCTTGAAATGCCTTCAGAACTCAACACATCCAGTGTGTCTGTTCACCTACCTTGTCCACCCACAAACCTGCCAAGAAGCAGTGTGATTGGCATAGAATGCACCAAGGGTGTCCATGGCCATGACTGAGTTAGAGAACGAGGCACATCAAGGGGGTTTTCAAACAAGCAACCCTAGAGCTGCCTCCACCACGTAGCATCCTGCCATGGCACAGCTCAATGTGCCAGGTGCACTCTGGTCACAGTGGCCGGGTCGGATCATGGCACTTACTGGCTGAGTGGCCTTGTATGGGGAAGGCACCTCACTTTTCTTGGCCTTTTCTGAGTTTTACCTATAAGCGGGGGTAGAAATGCCCCTCCAGGGGTTCCCATGGGGGCTGATATGGAAAGAGTGTGTAATGCTGGTGTGACTCAGGCACCTGGTGCCCTTGTGGCAGCCCAGCTCCGTGCTGGCAGCTCCCCGTGCCTCTCGAATCAACTATCGCCCTGTGGGACAAGTCTCCATACAGCACCCTCAAGCTGCTGTGTACACCGAGTCATCACAGCGATCTTCTTAAAAATTGGAGATTCTTATTCTGCAGGTTTAGGGCAGGGCCTGGGACTCTGCATTTCTGACAACCTTCCTCCCAGGCGAGGCTGCTGCTTGCTCATCCCCAGACCAGAAGAGAGGGGAGGCTTGAATGCCCACCACACCCATCCATTTTACAGATTGGCAAACTGAGGCCCAGACCCAGCCAGCCCAATGCCACCTGGCTATGTGGTGGAATGGGAGGTGCTCAGTTTGTCGGACTCAAGTCTGGAATCAGAGGTGGGAGACCTGGGATCAGGCCCCAGTTCCGAATCTGCCCCTTCACTTCCCTTCTCTGAGCCCAGCGCTTCATCTGTAAATCACAGTGATGAAGGGAAGGCAGTAGGGATGTCTAGCTAGATTTGAATTTCAGATAAACAATGAGGAATTTTACAGCATAACCATGTTCCATCCAACATTTGAAGCATACTAAAAAAAATTACTGGTTCTCTGAAATGCAAATCTAGTTGGGCATCCTGCTTCTTACTTGCTAAATTTGGCAACTCTAGGATGTGAGACCTCTCTCACCCAGAATCCCATCCAACATTTGAAACATACTAAAAAAAAAATTACTGGTTCTCTGAAATGCAAATCTAGTTGGGCATCCTGCTTCTTACTTGCTAAATTTGGCAACCCTAGGATGTGAGACCTCTCTCACCCAGAAACAGCCTCCTCCAGGAAGCCTTCCCGAGTCCCAGCCAGGGCTGGGTGCTCTCCTCTGTGTGTCTGATACTGTAATCACTGGGTACCTGTATTCCCACCCTGGTGTGGGAGCTCTTTTGAGGCAGGGACCATGCCAAGTTGTGTGTGTGTTCCTGGGCCCAGCTGTTTGTTAGAAGTTTCCCCCTGAGAGTACCCCTAATGCCTCGGGGTGGTAATTCTCTTTTCACAATCCTTCTCCTGGCTGAGGCTCTTGAAGACTAGTTGCAGTTAAAAGTGCAAGGGAAGGATATGGTAGGAACAGCACTGGGCAAAGCTAGACTGCAACCCCCGATGCAGCAGGCAGGACTCCTCCCTCCGTGTCACCTCCATGGCTCAGGGCTGAGACGGGAGGCCTTCAGCCTCGTCCTCATAGGGGCTCCAGCTGCGTTCCGCCCAAGCTCCACGGGCCCCATGTTTGTCAAGGCCAGGAGTACCGGGAGCCCATCTCCACCCTCACCTGGGAGACCCTGCTTCAGGCCCCCCGCAGGGCTCCTTTTGGTCCCTACCGCTCACTTTACAACTTGTTGGCTTGAGATTAGAAAATGCAGTGTGGTGTCAAGGGGGACCACCACAGAAGACGAAGGTCCCAGGATGAAGGCTGGTATGAACAGGAGAAGCAACCTGATGCTTGTACGGTAGAAACTAAGCATGAAAAGTCTCTCTCCCAGACCTTGTCCCACCTCAGCCTGGACACGAGATCTCCATTTCTGGTGGCTCCCCGTGCTTGGTGGTCTGGCTTCAGCATCTTAGCCCTGCCCAGCTTAATACCCTTTTCTGCCAGAACCTGCAGCTGGGGCTGGGGTGCTGGAGGCAGTAGTCAGGGCAGATTGTTGGAGCTGCCTGCCCTCTCCTCCAGGGAGCCCTCAGGAAGGACTTGGGATCTCTTGTCCATTTGGAGGTTCTGCCTGCTGCATCCTCTCCATGGGCCTGCAAACCCTTCTCCATCTCAGCAGTGGGCTGGAGGAGCAGGCTGGTGGCTGCTCCATGAGGGTGGAGTGGGGACAAAGGGTCAAACAGCTGTGAGCTTTTGGCTTCTATAGCAATAGGTCCTGACAGCAGCTGTGTTCCCAGAGCAAACATTCTAATATAATCACTGAAATGTATGGATTGGACCCTTATAGGTGCAAGGGTTCTTGGTGTGGAAGGCATGGCTCCTGCCCCAGGAACCAAGACTTCACCCTCCAGAAGCAAAATGCACACAAGCGGTGATGGGTAGGCCAAGTGCCAAGGGAGATGGCCTTCCCCTGCTATGATGGCCAGAGTAGGGAGAGACCATTCAGGCCTGCATGGTGGTGAAGTCCCCACTGCCAAGGATATTGGACAGGCAGGATTTGGGAAGGCCTGGAGGGGCCTGAGAGTCAGCCCTGGCCTGATCATGGCAGAGCTGAGAGGAGGGATTAGATTAATTGGTTTAGCAAAGGCTTCCGGTAGGGCAGTGATTCTCAGCCAGATTTGCCCCCAGGGGGCATTTGGAAAGGTGTGGAAACATTTTAGGTTGTCACATCTGGGCTGTGAATGCCACTGGCATCAAATGCTGAGAGGCCCGGGATGGTGCTAAAATCCTACAATGCGCAGGGCAGCCTCCACAACAGAGTTCTCTGGTTGAAAAGGCTGTAGTGCTGAGGTTGAGACCCCTGCTACAGGGGTACAGTAGGTGAGGGAGTGCTGAGAGTCAGGTGGTAGAGAGCAGGGAATTCCAGGTGCATTGGTTAGGAGTGTGTACAGCTGCAAGTAAGAGAATGCTGGGTGGCGGGGCTGGGAACAGAGTGGTTTACCTTTTTCATGTGCCAAGATAAGCAGTGCTAGATGGTTGCAGACATGGAGTGACATCTCCATAATGCCACAGGGGTCCAAGCTCTTTGATCTGCCTGCTCTGCCATTATTTTATTTTTAATGTGGTGAAATACACATAACATAAAATTTACCATTTTAACAATTTCTAATTTTTTTTTTAATTTTTGGAAGCAGGGACCTGCTCTGTCACCTGGGCTAGAGTGCAGTGGCACCATGATAGCTCACTGCAACCTCAAACTCCTGGGCTCAAGAGATCCTCCTGCCTCAGCCTCCCAAATACCTGGGACTACAGGCATGCACCAAAACATACCTGGCTACTTTTTCTATATTTTTGTAGAGATGGGGTCTTGCTCTTGCTCAGGCTGGTCTTGAACTCCTGGCCTCAAGCATTCTTCCCGCCTCAGCCTCCCAAAGTGCTAGGATTACAGGCATGAGCCACCATGCCCAGCCATTTTAACGATTTTAAGTGTACAATTTCGTGGCATTAAGTGTGTTAACAAGGTTGTGTGTCCATCTCCAGGACTATTTCATCATCCACAACAGAAACTATGCCGATTAAACAGTAACTGTCCATTCTCCACTCCTCCTAGCCCTAGCTAAGCACCAGTCTGCTTTATGTCCCTATGCATTTTGCTACCCTGGCAACCTCATATAATTGTATTAATGCAACATTTGCTTTCCTATATCTGGCTTATTTCCCTTGGTATAATGTTTTCAAGGTTTAGCCATGTGGTAGCATGTGATAGGACCTCAATCCTTTTTGTGGCTAAACAGTATTATATTGTGTATGAATGTAACAATTTTGTTGATCCATTCATCTGCTGATGGACACTTAGGTTGTTTCTATCTTTGGGCTATTGTGAATAATGCTGGAATAAACAATGGTGTACAAGTATCTATTTGATTCTCTGCTTTCAATTCTTCTGGGGATATACCTAGGAATGTGATTGATGGTCATTCTGTGTTTACATTTTTGAAGAACTGACAGACTTGTCCTCAGTGGCTGCACAATTTCATATTCTCACCAGCAATGCATGAGGATTCCAGTTTCTGTACATCCTCTCTGACACTTGTTATTATTTTTTTTTTTGAGACAGAGTCTCACTCTGTTGCCCTGGCTAGAGTGCCGTGGTGTCAGCCTAGCTCACAGCAGCCTCAAACTCCTGGACTTAAGCGATCCTTCTGCCTCAGCCTCCCGAGTAGCTGGGACTACAGGCATGCGCCACCATGCCCGGCTAATTTTTTCTATATATATATTTTTAGCTGTCCATATAATTTCTTTCTATTTTTAGTAGAGACAGGATCTCGCTCTTGCTCAGTCTGGTCTCGAACTCCTGACCTCGAGTGATCCTCCCGCCTCGGCCTCCCAGAGTGCTAGGATTACAGGCGTGAGCCACCGTGCCCGGCCCTAATTTTTTTCTGTATATATTTTTAGTTGTCCAGATAATTTCTTTCTATTTTTAGTAGAGACAGGGTCTCACTCTTGCTCAGGCTGGTCTTGAACTCCTGACCTTGAGCTATCCTCCTGCCTCGGCCTCCCAGAGTGCTAGGATTATAGCCATGAGCCACCACACCTGGCCTATTTTTCATTTTTTAAAATTGCAACCATGCTAATGGGTATGAAGTGGTATCTCTTTGTGGTTTTGGTTTGCATTTTCCTAATGTTGAGCATATTTTCATGTGCCTGTTGGCCATTTGTATATCTTCTCTGGAGAAATATCAAGTCCTTTGCTCTTATTTGAATTTGGTTGTATTTTTGTTATGAAGTTGTGGGAGTTTTTTTAATATATATATATATATTTTTAGCTGTCCAGATCATTTCTTTCTATTTTTAGTAGAGACGGGGTCTCGCTCTTGCTCAGGTTGGTCTCGAACTCCTGACCTTGAGCGATCCTCCCGCCTCGGCCTCCCAGAGTGCTAGGATTACAGGCATGAGCCACCGTGCCCGGCCCAAGGGAATGCTTTATATATTCTGGATGTTGGTATTAACTTCTTAGATATATTATTTGCAAATATTTTCTCTAATTCTGTGGGTTGTCTTGTCTTTCCTTTTTTAAAAAAAAATTTTTTTTTTTACCCAGAGCCATGCCCAAGAAGGCTTGAGCAAGTGGAATCTGTCTTTACTTTCTTGATAGTGTCCTTTGATGCACAAAAGATTTCAGTTTTGATGAAGTTCAATTTATCTATTTATTTTTCTTTTGTTGCCTGTGCTTTTGGAATCTTAGCCAAGAAATCATTGCAAATCCAGTGTCATAAAGCTTTTCCTCTATGTTTCATTCTAAGTGTTTTATAGTTTTAGCTCATATGTTTAGATATTTTATTAATTTTTAGTTGATTTTTGTATATGGTAAAATGCAAGGGCCCAACCTCATTGTTCCACATGTAGATATTCATTTTTCTCATCAACATTTGTTGAAAAGGCTGTCTTTGTTCCATTTGTCAGTCCTCATGGCAGTCTGATTATTGTAGCTTTGTAGTAAGTTTTAAGATCAGAAAATGTGAATCTTCAATTTTTTTCTTCTTATAAGAAGAATCTCAAGATCTCTTGAGATTCCATATGAATTTTATGATGCCTTTTCTATTTCTGCAAAAGCACCATTGGGGTTATAATAGGGATTACACTGCATCTGTAGAACACTTCGGGTAGTATTGCCATCTTATTTATTTATTTATTTGTTTGAGACAGAGTCTCATTCTGTTGCCCAGGCTAGAGTGCCATGGCATCAGCCTAGCTCACAGCAACCTCAAACTCCTGGGCTCAAGAAATCCTTCTGCCTCAGCCTCCTGAGTAGCTGGGACTATAGGCGTGTGCCACCACACCCAGCTAATTTTTTTCTATTTTTAGTAGAGATGGGATCTTGCTCTTCCTCAGACTGGCCTTGAACTCCTGAGCTGGAGCGATTCTCCTGCCTCAGCCTCCCAAGTATTGCCATCTGAACAATACTGTCTTCCAATCCATGAACATGGGATATCTTTCCATTTATTTATGTCTTCTTTAATTTCCTTTGACAATGTTTTGTAGTTTTCAGTGCACAAGTCTTTCACCTTTTGGTTAAATTTGTTTGTAAATATTTCATTCTTTTGGACGCTATTGTAAAGGAAATTGTTTTCTTAATTTCCTTTTTGGATTGTTCATTGTTAGTATGCAGAACCGTAACTGATTTTTGTGTATTGATTTTGTACCCCACAACTTTGGAGACTTTGTTTATTAGTTCTAACACTTTTTTTTTAGTGGAATATTTGGGGCTTTTTTTTTTTTACATGTAAGATTGTGTTATGTGTGAATAGAGATCATTTGATTTTTTTTTTCTAATCTGGATGCCATGAATTTATTTTTCTTTCCAAATTGCCCTGGTTAGAACTCCCAATACTATGTTGAATAGAAGTGGTGTCTTGTACTTGATTGTAGAGGAAAAGTTTTCAGTCTTTTATCATTGAGTGTGATGGGTTTTTTTCATAGATGGCCTTTATAATGTTAAGGAAGTTATCTGTATTCCTAGTTTTCTGAGTGTTATTATGAAAGGATGGTACATTTTGTCAAATGTCTTTTTTGCATCAATTGAAATGATCATGTGATTTTTTTTCTTCATTCTATTTTTTTTTATTGTCTTTATTTAATCCTCAAGCCTTGAAGGGATCTTCATTCTATTTATATGGCATATTACATCAATTAATTTCCATGTGTTCAACCATTCTTACATTCTGGGAATAAATCCCACTTAGTCATGGTGTATAATCCTTTTCATATGGTGTGGAATTTGGTTTCCTGGCATATTTTTGAGTATTTTTATTCACTATTCATAAAGGATATTGGTCTGTAGTTTTATTGTCTTTTCTTTGGCTTTGGTATCAGGATACCATAGGATCAGGATACAATCAGATACTCTGAGAATGGCCTCATAGAATGAGAATGAGTTAGGAAGTGTTCCTCTTCAATTTTTTGGAAGAGCTTGAGAAGGATTAATATTAATTATTCTTTAAATATTTGATATAATTCATCAGTGAAGCCATTTGGTCATGGGGTTTTCTTTTTGGAAAGTTTAAAAATTACTGATTCAATTTCCTCTCCTAGTTATAGGTCTTTTTGTTTTATTTTTTGTTTCATTTTATTCTATCTTACTTCAGAGTATTATGGATGTACAAACGTTATGGTTACATAAATTACTTTTGTACAGTTTGAGTCAAAGTTATAAGTGTGCCCATCACCCAGATAGTGTGTATTGTACCTGTTAGGTGTGAATTTACTAATCCCCTCCTCCCCTCTCCCACCTGCTTGATTTTCAATTAGTTATATTTACATATGTGCACATAAGTGTTGTTTGATTAGTTCCAATTTAATAGTGAGTACATGTGGTGTCTGTTTTTCCATTCTTGTGATACTTCACTTAGAAGAATGGTCTCCAGTTCTATCCAGATTAATACAAGAGGTATTAGTTCACCATTTTTTTTATGGCTGAGTAGTACTGTATGGTATACATATGCCACATTTTATTAATCCAGTCATGTATTGATGGGGACTTGGTTTGTTTCCACATCTTTGCAATTGTGAATTATGCTACTATGGACATTCGGGTACAGATGTCCTTTTTATAAAATGTCCTTTTTTCCTCTGGGTAAATACTCAGTAGTGGGATTGCTGAATCAAATGGTAGGTCTACTTTTAGTTCTTTGAGGTATCTCCATACTACTTTCCATAGAGGTTGTACTAGTTTGCAGTCCTACCAACAGTGTATACATATTCCTATCTCTCTGCATCCATGCCAGCATTTGTTGTTTTGAGATTTTTTGATAAAAGCCATTTTCACTGAAGTTAGTGATATCTCATTGTGATTTTGGTTTGCATTTCCCTGATGATTAGAGACATTGAGCATTTTTCATGTTTCTTGACCATTAATCTCTCTTCTTTTGAAAAGCTTCTGTTCATGTCTTTTGCCCACTTTTTAATGGGGTTGCTTGATTTTTTTCCTTGCTCATTTGCTTAAGTTCCTTGTAGAGTCTGGTTATCAGCCTTTATCAGATGTATAGCATGCAAATGTTTTCTCCCATCCTATAGGTTGTCTATTCACTCTATTGATTGTTTCCTTGGTTGTACAGAAGCTTTTTAATTTGATCCGGTCCCATTTATTTATTTTTGTTGTTGCTGTGATTGCCTTTGGGGTTTTCTTCATAAATTCTTTGCCTAGGCCAATATCTATAAGAGTTTTTCCAACATTTTCTTCTAGAATTCTTGTAGTTTCATGATTTAGATTTAAGTCTGTTATCCATCGTGAATTAATTTTTGAGTGGTAAGAGGTGCAGATCCTGTTTCAGTCTTCTACATGTGGCTATCCAATTTTTCCAGCACCATTTATCGAATAGGGATTCTTTTCCCCAGTGTATGTTTTTGTCTGCTTTGTCAAAGATCAGATGACAATATGAGGATGGTTTTATATCTGGGTTCTCTGTTGTGATCCATTGGTCTATGTCTCTGTTCTTGTGCCAGTACTATGCTGTTTTGCTTACTGTATCTTTGCAGTATAGCTTGAAGTCTGATAAAGTGATGCCTCCCTATTTGTTCTTTTTGCTTAAGGTTATCTTGGCTAGTTGGGCTTTTTTCTGGTTCCATACAAAGTGTAGAATTATTTTTTCTAGATCTGTGAAAAATGATATTGGCATTTTAATGGGGATTGCTTTGAATCTGTAAATCACTTTGGGTAATATAGACATTTTAACAATGTTGATTTTGCTGATTCATGAGCATGATATGTTTTTCTATTTGTTTATATCCTCTGCGATTTCCTTCCTCAGTGTTTCCTAGTTCTCCTTGTAGAGGTCTTTTACCTCCTTAATTAAAGTATGTTCCTAGGTATTTTATTTTCTTTGTTGCTATTGTGAAAGGTATTGAGTCTTTGATTTGATTCTCAGCTTGACTACTTTTGGCGTATAGGAATGCTACTGATTTCTGTACATTGATTTTGTAACCTAAGATTTTGCTAAATTTATTTATCAATTCTAGAGGTCTCTTGGCAGAATCTTTGGGGTTTTCTACATATAAGATCAGCAAAGAGCGACAGTTTGACCTCTTCTTTCCCTATTTGGATTTCACTAATTTCCTTCTCTTCTCTGATTGCTCTGGCTAGGACTTTCAGCACTATGTTGAATAGAAGTGGTGACAGTGGGCAACCTTGTCTGGTTCCAGTTCTAAAGAGGAATGCTCTCAATTTTTCCCCATTCAGTATGATGTTGGCTATGGGTTTGTCACATACGGCTTTTATAATTTTGAGATATGTTCTGTCTATGCCTATTTGGTTAAGAGTTCTTATTATAAAAGAATTTTGCTGAATTTTCTCAAATGCTTTTTCTGCATCTATTGAGAGGATCATATGGTCTTTGTTTTTGCTTCTATTTATGTGGTGAATCACATTTATAGATTCGTGTATGTTGAACCATCCTTGTATGGTTAGGATGAAGCCCACCTGGTCATGGTGGATTAATTTTTGATGTGCAGCTGAATTTGATTTGGTAGGATTTTACTGAGAATTTTAGATCTATATCCAAAGGGGATATTGGTCTGTAGTTTT
Organism: Varecia variegata; assembly: GCA_028533085.1. Classification (NCBI taxonomy): domain Eukaryota; kingdom Metazoa; phylum Chordata; class Mammalia; order Primates; family Lemuridae; genus Varecia; species Varecia variegata. Next base: position 103,933,753 of record CM052437.1, read on the forward strand.
CTTTTTTTGCTGAGTCCTCTCCTGGCTTTGGTATCAAAATGATATTGTCTTCATAGAGTGGGTCGGGGAGGATTCCTTCCTTCTTAATGTTATGAAATACATTCTGCAGTATAGGTACCAGTTCTTTTCCATAAGTCTGGTAAAATTTGGCTGTGAAACCATCTGGTCCAGGAGTTTTTTTGTTGTTGTTGTTGTTATTGGAAGAGTTTTTTATTGCTGCTTCAATTTTGGTGCTTGATATTGGTCTGTTCCCGAGTTCTATTTCTTTCTGATTGAGGTTAGGGAGGTTATGTGTTTCCAGGAATTTGGTCATTTCCTCAGCATTTTCGTTTATATGCACAGAGATTTTTATAGTATTCAGAGATGACGTTTTGTATTTTTATGGTATCATTTGTACTATCTTTTTCATAACTGATTGAGCTTATTAGGGTCCTTTCTCTTCTATCTCTGGTTAATCTAGCAAGAGTTGCCTATTGATTTTGTTTATCTTTTCAAAGAACCAACTTTTTGTTTTATCAATCTTCTGTATAATTCTTTTGAAATTGATTTCATTTAGTTTTGCTCTGACTTTAGTTATGTCTTTTCTTCTGCTGGGTTTGGGACTGGTTTGCTCTTCCTTTTCCAATTCCTTGAGACAATTCATTAAATTGTTGATTTGTGATTTTTCTGTCTTTTGGACATAGACATTTAAGGCTATGAATTTTCTTCTTAGGACTACTTTTGCTGAATCCCACAGATTTTGGTAACTTCTGTCCCCTTTGTCATTTACTTTGAAGACTTTTTTGGTTTCCATTTTAATTTCCTCCTTGACCCAAAAATTGTTCAGCAGTAGGTTTTTTAAATTTCCATGACTTTGTGTACAGTTGAGTGTTTTTGTTGGAATTGATTTCTAATTTTATTCTACTGTGGTCTGAGAAGATACATGGTATAATTTCTATTTTTTAAAATTTGTCAAGATGTGTTTCGTGGCCTAGGATGTGATCAGTCTTAGAGAATGTTCCATGAGCTGGTAAGAAGAGCATATATTCGGCAGTTGTGGGGTGGAATGTTCTGTAAATGTCTGTTAGGCCCATTTATTCTAGAGTCCCATTTAACTCCGTTATTTCTTTGTTTATTTTCTGTTTGGAGGATCTGTCCCATTCTGTCAGTGGAGTGTTGAAGTCCCTGGTTATTATTATGCTGCCATTTATCATTTTGTATCAAGTAGGGTTTGCTGTATGAATCTGGGTGCACCTATGTTAGGTGCATAGGTATGTAGGATTGTTATGCCTTCTTGTTGAATTTTTCTCCTCACCATTATATAATGACTGTCTCTGTCTTTCCCTACTTTTGTTGATTTGAAGTCTGTGTTATCTGATATGAGAATGGCTACACCAGCTTTCTTTTGGTTTCCATTTGCATGGAATACTGTTTTCCATCCCTTCACCTTAAGTCTGAATGAGTCCTTGTGGGTTAGATGCTTTTCCTGGACACAGCAGATACTTGACTTGTATTTTTTTATCCATTCAGCCAGCCTGTGTCTCTTCAGTGGGAAATTCAAGCCATTCGCATTTACTGAAAGAATTGATAAATGGGGTGGATTTCTGTTCATCCTGTTGCATAGAACATTATTGCTTTATTTTACCTCTTGAGCCATTGTGGCATCTGGGCTCTGAGCTTTAGCTTTTGGATGGTTTTACATTGGTGGGTGTCTATTGTGCTGATCAGTGTATAATGCAGATCTCAGTACCTCCTGTAGGGAAGGTCTGGTCTTGACAAGTTCCCTCAGTGTTTGCTTGTCTGAGAAAGTCTTTATTTATCCCTCATACAAGAAACTTAGTTTTGCAGGTACGAAATTCTAGGCTGGCCATTTTTCTGTTTGAGAAGACTGAGAATGGGGCCCCAGACCCTTCTGTTTGTAAGGTCTCAGTTAAGAAGTCTGCAGATAGTGTGATGGGTTTTCTTTTGTAAGTTACCTGATGCTTTCACCTTATGGTTCATAGGAGTTCCTCTTTCATGTTAACTTTGGCCAGTTTGATGACTATATGTCATGGTGATTGCCTCTTGACGATGAATCTTCCAGGAGTCCATTGCACTTCTATTAATAGTATCTGGATGTCCAGATTTCTAGCAAGACCTGGGAAATTTTCCTCAAGTATTCCCTCAAATAGGTTTTCCAGCCCTTATATTTTCTTCTTCACCCTCAGGGATGCCCATGATTCTTATGTTAGGCATCTTAACATAATCCCATGTTTCTTGTAGGCTTTGTTCATTCCTCTTATTTTTCTGTTCTTTCTCTTTGACTGACTTGTTTAATTCAAAGGTGTTGTCTTCTAGGTCTGAGATTCTTTATTCTGTCTGATATAGCCTAGTCTTAAGACTTTCCACTGTGTTTTGTATTTCCTTGAATCAATTTTTCATTTCCAGAAGCTCTGCTTGATTTTTTGAAAAATAATTCGATTTCTTTAGTGAATTTTTCATTCATGTCCTGCATTGTTTTTGTGGTTTCTTTGTGTTGGGTTTCCATTTTCTCTTGTATTTCATGGAGCTTCCTTACAATCCATATTTGAAATTCTTTATCAGTCATTACAATATTATCATTTGGTCGGTTTCCATTGGTATGGAGTTATTGTTTTGTTTTGGGGGTGTCCTTTCACTTTGATTTTTCACGTATCTGGAGATCTTTCACTGATTCCTTCTCATCTGGAGCAGCTTTTGCTTCTTATTTTTGGATTTTCTTTTGATTAGATAATGGTACACCCAGTTTAATCTCTGAGACAGTAGGTGGTTCTTGTGGTTGAGACTCTACTACACCCTGTATAATTAAATCAGTAAATGCTGTAAAGAGCATGCAAATTGACCTCCTTGTCATTAGGTGGCGATTGCCAGAAGGAACAAGCTGCAGTATTGTTTTTGGTTCCTATGACTGGCTTTAGTCCCTCTGGAGAAACATTTGCTTACCCAAGATGATGGGTGGGGCCCTGAAACTTCAGGTGAATCCTTATTCTCTGCCACAGCAGAGGCAGGTGGGGGAGTGTGGCTGGGTGGGGCTGGGTTGGGTGGGTTTGCCCTCAGGTATTACCAAAGCTGGCAAGGTACCTGTTTTAGCAGAGGTCAAAGGTTGCTCTCAGCTTCTAGGCAAAGCCACCAGGGAGGGGCTGTCGTGGTCTCACCCAGTCACAAATCTCCCCTTCTTGCCCTCAAGCAATGCGACTGAGACCTGGGGGTACAGGATCTGGCCTGTGGGCCTGTCCCTGGGTCCCTGAAGATCAATCCCTGACCATGCCAGGGAGAAGTACACTGGTCTCAAGTTGCCCATGGAGTGCCCAAGCAGGTCCAATGTCCCTCTGCCTTGCAGTGTGCCTGCCTCTGATGGAGTCACTGGGCAATTGTCACCAGGGAGGGCTCGCAGTCTAGGGAGCTCACAGTCTGAGCACCCCTCACTTTGCTACAGGACCCCTAGAGGAAAGGTCTGAGCCCCATTCTCTGTGGAAGCCTTGGCATGGTGGCTCTATTTTCTCTCTCAGCAGCCACAGGTTGGGGAGTGGAAGGGGAGAAAAAGAGTCTGGAAGGGTTTGAGCCCCATTCTCTGTGAAGCCCTGGTGTCTATAGGTCTTTTTAGATCTTCTATTTCTTCATGAGTCAGTTTTGGTAGTTGAGTTTTTTAGCAGTTTGTCCATTTCTTCTAGATTATCCAGTTTGTTGGTATATAGTTGTTAATAGTATTATCTTATATTTTTTATTTCTAAAAAAATGTGAAATCCCCACTTTTGTTTCATTTAGGAATATGAGTCTTCTGTCTTTTTTTCTTAGTTACTCCAGCTAAAGTCTTGTCAATTTTGTTGATCTTTTCAAGAAACCAACTTTTTGTTTTATGACTGTGCTCTATAGTTTTCTATACTATATTTCATTTATATCTGCTCTAATTGTAAGGTTTTTGGATGGTCGGCACCAGAGAAAGAAAGAAGAGCAGAGTTGAAAGGGGTAAGCAACGAGGCTTTATTTGAGCACTCCCGGGCGAGGGTAATGGGTCCCAAGAGAGGGGCCTGGGCGGGGTTCATGGGTCCTAGGAGAGAGGGGCCCGAGAAGTTGCGCTGCCCAGAAGTTTTATGTGGGCTTATATATATTTTAGAGCTGGGGCATGGGGGGTTTTCAGCGTGAAGAGTTTTGGCACGGAGAGTTAGCCATTTTCCGTTATGGTTTTAGGGTGGGTATTGAGAACTAGGAGGGGCTGGTGGTATGTATAGATTCCAGGAACCGAGACCCTTATCAGGGTAACCATCCAGGTGTGGCTATTCTTTAACTTAGCTGGGCCTTGCAGGCATTGTTTTCAGCAGGTCTCATGGGCTTCTTCTTTTTTTCATTAGGGAGGGGAGGGGTGCCCACCACCAGCCTTACACTAATCTGTATTATTTTCTTTATTTTACTAGCTTTTTCTAGTTTTTTTTATTTTTTCTTTTTTATTTTTTCTTTTTCTAGTTCCTTAAGTTGTTCAGTTAGGATATTGATTTTCAATCTTTTTTCTTTTATGACATATGCATTCACAGCTAAAAATTTTAGCTGTATTCCATATGTTTTGATATATTGTATTTTCATTTTCATTTGTCTCAAGGTATTTTTATACTTCCTTTGTGATTTATTTTTTGATCCATTGGTTGTTAAGAGTGTGTTGTTTAATTTTCACATATATGTGAATTTTCCAGTTTTCCTTCTGTTGTTGATTTCTGGTTTCATTCTCTTGTGATTAGGAAAGATACTTTCTATTAATATAATTTCAGTCATTTTTAACGTATCAAGACTTGTTTTGTGGCCTAATGTATCTTCAATGCTGGGGAATATTCCATATGTACTTGAGAAAAATATGCATTCTGCTGTTGTTGGGTGGAGTGTTCTATGTGTGTGTTATGTCTAATTGCTTTATAAAATTGTTCAAGACTTCTATTTCCTTGCTGGTTTTCTTTTTTTTTTTTTTTTTTGAGACAGAGTCTCACTTTGTTGCCCGGGCTAGAGTGAGTGCCATGGCGTCCTCCTAGCTCACAGCAACCTCAAACTCCTGGGCTCAAGCGATCCTACTGCCTCAGCCTCCCGAGTAGCTGGGACTACAGGCATGCGCCACCATGCCCGGCTAATTTTTTCTATATATTTTTAGTTGGCCAGATAATTTCTTTCTATTTTTAGTAGAGACGGGGTCTTGCTCTTGCTCAGGCTGGTCTCGAACTCCTGAGCTCAAACGATCCGCCCGCCTCGGCCTCCCAAGTGCTAGGATTACAGGCGTGAGCCACTGCGCCCGGCCCCTTGCTGGTTTTCTGTCTGTTTGTTCCACTGATTATTGAAAATGGAGTATTGAAGTCTCCAACTATTATTTTTACATTGTCTATATGTCTCCCTTAATTCTGTAATGTTTTCTTCATATATTTTAGGGTCACATTGTTTGGTACATATGTTTGTTATTATTATATCTTCTTGATGAATCAACCCTTTTAGCAATATATAATATCTTTTTTTGTCTTTTCTAATAATTTTTGATTTAAATACTATTTTGTCTGATATTACTATAGCCATCACAGCTCTCTTTTGGTTACTGTTTGCATGGAATATCTTTTCCATACTTTCATTTCCAACCTACTTGTGTCTTTAGCTCTAAAGTATCTTTTAGATGTCATAAGGTTGGATCATGTTTTAAAAAATCTATTCTGCACTCTCTGACTTTTTAAAAAATTATTATGTGTATATAATAGTTGTATATTATACTCTCTGACTTTTGTTTGCAGTGTTTAATCCATTTACATTTTCAGTAATTACTATGAAGGATTTCTGTCATTTTACTTTTTATTTTCTGTATATCTAATAGCTTTTTGCCTCTTTTTTCTTCATTACTGCCTTCTGCATTTAGTTGGTTTTTTTTTCATAGTGACAAATTTTTATCCTCTCCTCATTTACTTTTGTGTATATTCTATATATTATTTTTTTATTATTACCCTGGAGATTACCTATAACATCCTAAATTTATAAAAATCTAATTTGAATTGATACCAACTGAATTTCAAAGCATACAAAACTCTACTCCTATGTAGCTTTGTCCCCCCATTATGTTATTGATATCACAAGTTCCATCTTTATACATTGTTTGTCCAATAATATAGGATTATATTTTTCATGGGTTTGCTTTTCAAATTATGTGGAAAGAAAAAGTGGAGTTAAAAACCAAAGTTACAATAATACTGGTTTTGTATTTACCCATATAAATACCTTTACTGGAGATCTTTATTTCTTCAAACATCTTTGAGTTACTTTCTAGTATCCTTTAATTTCAACCTGAAAGATTCCTTTTAGCAGTTCTTGTAAGGCAGATCTAGTGGTAACAAACTCCCTCAGCTATTGTTTATCTGGGAATGTCTTAATTTCTACCTTATTTTTGAAGGGTAGTTTTGCTGGATATATAATTTTTGGTTGATAGGTTTGTTTGTTTGTTTGTTTGTTTTGTTTAGCACTTTAATTATATCATGCCCACTACCTTCTGGCCTCCAAAGTTTCTTGTGAGTAATCAGCTGATAATCTTATTGAGAATATCTTGTACATGATGAGTCACTTTTCTCTTGCTGCTTTCAGTATTCTCTCTTAGACTTTGTCTTTCAACAATTTGATTGTAATGTGTCTCTATGTGAGTCTCTTTAGGTTGATCCTACTTGGAATTTATTGAGCTTCTTGGATATTTATATTCTTGTCTTTCATTAAATTTGGGACATTTTAGGCTGTTTCTTCAAATAATCTGTCCCTTTCTCTTTTCCTTCTTAAATTTACATAACACCTATGCCAATTTGCTTCATGGTATACCATAAATATCTTAGTCTCTGTTCACTTCATTCTTTTTTATTTGTATTCCTCAGACTTGATGATTTCAATTGTCCTACCTTCAAGTTCACAGATTCTTTGTTCTGTCTTCTCAAATCTGCTGTTGAAACCCTCTAGTGAAATTTTTATTTCAGTTATTGTCTTTTTCAGCTCCAGAATGTCTGGGTGGTTTCTTCCTATAATTTCTTTCTTTCTTTTTTTTTTTTTTTTCAGAGACAGAGTCTTGCTCTGTCACCCAGGCTGGAGTGCAGTGGCATGATCGTAGGTCACAGCAGCCTTGAAGTCCGGGACTCAAGCAAAGCAATCCTTTGCCTTAGCGTCCCAAGTAGCTAGGACTACAAGCATATGCCACCATACTCAGCTATTTTATTATCACTTAAAATTTTTTTTGTAGAGACTGTATCTCGCTATGGTGCCCAGGCTGCCTTTTTATAATTTCTATCTCTTTATTGATAATCTCATTTTGTTCATGCATAGTTTTCCTGATTTACCTTAGTTATTTCTCCATTTTTTCCTTTAGCTCTTTGAGAAGACTTAAGACAATTGCTTTAAAGTTTTTGTCTAATAGGGTCTAATGTTGGGCTTTTTCAGGCATGGTGTTTATCAATTTATTTTTGTTCCTTTGAGTGGGCCATCTTTTCCTGTTTCTTTGTATGCCTTGTGATTTTCTAGTTGCTGTTAAAAACTGGACATTTGACTATTATAATATGGTAAGTCTGGAAATCAGATTCTCTCCTTTCCCCAGCATTTTTTTAATTGCTGAAGGCTGTAGAAGTCTACTTTGACACTTTTCCAAGCTATTTTTGCAAAGACTATTCATTGTTCTTTGTGGTCATTGAAATCTCCGCTTCTTTAGCTTGTGTTCAGACAATGTTTTGATAGAGATGTCCTTGAATTTCAGGAGCTAAACCAACAAAACACTCACACATGTGCACAACACAAAACCAAAGAAAGAGAGAGAGATAGGGAGATAGATAGATAGAAACAATAAAACAAATAAGGCAATAACCTTTCTCAACAGGTGCCTTGCCCTGGGTGTGTGTTTGGCTTTCTAATTTCCCTGTATAAGTAGTTGTTTTTCTTTTTTAGAGACAGGGTCTCACACTATCACTCAGGCTAGAGGGTAGTAGCTCAGTCATAGCTCACTGTCACAGTAACCTTGACCTCCTGGGCTCAAGGAATCCTCCCACCTAAGCCTCCCAAGAAGCTGGGACTACAGGCATATGCCACCACACCTGGCTAATTTAAAAATTTTTTTTGTAGACATGGGGAGTCTCACTATGTTGCTCAAGTTGGTCTTGAACTCCTGACCTCAAGTGATCCTCCTGCCTCAGCTTCCCAAAGTGCTACATTTCTGCTTTTGGATGTTCTAATTTTCCAAGCTTCTCCTCTGGGCCTAAGGTGGTCTATCATATGTTTCTACCTATAATATCTTGCCCCAGGCATCTTTTCTGAACAGTGGCTTACTTTAGGCAACAGTGAAAGCATCTTGCATCAGTACTTTAGGTGTCCCCCAGGCAGGTTAGAGCAGATGTACACAATAATTTGCAAATGAGGCCTGCTCTGCTTCCTCTGGATTGAGGGAGAGAATTGGGGCCTGTGCCTCTGTTGCTTCAAGACAAGACTGCTGCCATGCTGGGGAGGGTTGGTTGGGGCAAGGGTTAGTAAAAACACCACAAAACTTTCGTACTGTTTGTAGATGTCTTTTTAAAAAACTGTTTTCTTAGTTGCCATAGACATTTGTCTGTTTTCTAGAGCTCTCACAAAGTTGGCTCTAACAATTCTGCTTGTTATTTCAGTGTTTCTGTGGGGTAATAAGAGCTTGGAGTTTCCTAGTCCACCATTTTGCTGATATCACTCCCAGTGGCATTTTTTTTTTTGAAACAGGGTCTTGCTCTGTTGCCCAGGCTGGAGTGCAGTGGCACAATGATAGCTTGCTGCAGCCTAGAACTCCTGGGCTCAAGCAATCCTCCTGCCTCAGCCTCCCAAATAGCTGGGTCTACAGGTGTGCACCATCATGCCTGAATAATTTTTGAAATATTTTGTAGAGACAGGGTCTCACTGTGTTGCTGAGACTGTTCTTGAACTCCTGGTCTCAAGCCGTCCTCCCACCTCAGCCTCCCAAAGTGCTAACATTACAGGCGTGAGCTACCACATCCACATCCCAGTGGCATTTTTTGCAGCTTGACCTTTTCCTTATGTTTGGTGCTTCAGGACCACAAGATGGTTGCTGAAGCTCCAGACATTCCATCTGTCTAGGGCAGTGAAAAGTGGGGAAGGTACAGTACCATGACAGCTGCACACATCTCCTTTACTGAGGAAAGACAAAGCCTTCACATGGGCCAGAACCAGATCACATGGTTACCGCTAGCTGCAAAGGGGACTGGGAGAGCAGGGAACAGTCTCTCTCACCTGAACTATGGGCAAAATCCTTCACCAAATGCAGTCCAGGTTCTGATGGCAAGGAAGGCAGAGGTGCTACTAGCAGGCTGGTTACCCTAAAGAGCCAGAAGTTAGGGATGTTACTACTCACATCCATACCAGTCACAGTGTTGCACACATACCCAGCCAAGGGACCTGTGGCCCAGGTTGAGTTACCAAAGCTGCCTGCCCTTCCTCTTGGCCCAGGCCCCCAAACTCTCTGAATACCGTTGGGTACAGAACGGCAAGCCAGAATGATCTTGATGTCTCCAGGGCTCGTCTACATGGGACTTAGCTGGGGCAGACTATGTTAGGCATCCACCCCAGACCTGACCCCAGAGGGCTGCCTCGGAGGTAGTGATGGTTTAGCTCTGGTTCTGGCCCTGCTCGGAGTGGCCACATTTCAGGCATATCTTATTTACTAATATCAATCCTACAATATCAATCTTACCACTAGTAAGAGAAAGTAAAAATGTATCATTTTGCGGTTATTAAATTAGTGAATCCGGCTGGGCGCGGTGGTTCATGCCTGTAATCCTAGCACTCTGGGAGGCCGAGGCGGGTGGATCGCTCAAGGTCAGGAGTTCGAGACCAGCCTGAGCAAGAGCGAGACCCCCGTCTCTACTAAAAATAGAAAGAAATTATCTGGCCAACTAAAAATATAGAAAAACATTGGCCGGGCATGGTGGCGCATGCTTGTAGTCCCAGCTACTCGGGAGGCTGAGGCAGAAGGATTGCTTAAGCCCAGGAGTTTGAGGTTGCTGTGAGCTAGGCTGACGCCACGGCACTCACTCTAGCTCGGGCAACAAAGCGAGACTCTGTCTCAAAAAAAAATAAAAAAATAAAATTAGTGAATCCAACAACAAATATGAAACATGCTGAAGGTGAGACTGTGGCTGGTGTCCGTGGGAAGAGTCCCAGCCCTCAGGAAGTCACTGTGCTCATCATCCAGGGTTGGCACTAACCTTTCACCAGATACTAATAATGAAAATCTGATAATTACCTAATAAATCCTAGATTAGCCTCAGGGAAGAGAAGGTGAGCTGTGCCTTAAGAATCATAAACTTCCAGAACAGAGGGCAAAAAAAGAAGAAAAAAATTGTAAACATTGTAGTCTGACTCACAACTCTCATCCCTGGCAACTTGTTTTAAGGAAATAAATCCAAAAAAAGAGGAAACATCATTAGGCACAAAGAAGTTAACCAGAAACTTATTTAAAATGATGACATATAGGAAAGTAAAAATTCAGCCCAACATTCAGCACTAGAACAGTGGAAGATCCATCCGCCCTGTGCATCACAATCCAGCGATAAATGTGCTATCAGAGATCGAAGGCAGTGGTATTTATGTTGATAGTCAAGATAAAAAGCAGAGTACACGAATGTACAACTCAGTACATGTGCCCAGAGGTGAGGCGTGGGAGGGACGAATGCACAGGCAGTGGGGTGGTAAGATTTCGTCTTTTATTCCAAGTTGGATTGTGCTGTTCTCACGGTGTGTTTTAGAAAAGACTCCAGGAAATCATGTATCTGAGCTGGGCTGGGCACAGCCGGGCTCCAGGGCCCCAGCCGGGGCAGCCTCCGAAGGAGCAAATGTCTGAGAGATGCGGTGGGCCCTGTGCTCACTGCAGCAGGTGCTGGAGCTGGCCCTGCTTGCCTTGGCACTCGCAGCCTCCGCGCATGCCAACAGTGACTTCTT
>CM052437.1:103945202-103963241 GCA_028533085.1 Varecia variegata
CCAACAGTGACTTCTTGCTGCAAGGGCCCGTTGCCCTGTCCGAGGGCTCTCAACCCGAAGTGTGCTGGCCACATGTGCTGGGGCTAAGGTTTCCATGAGTGTCCTCAACCAGTGACTGATGGAGGTGGTAGCAGAGTGCCTGCATCCTTATTCCTTGGAGGAGACCCTCTGGAGTATGTCCCCACCAGCTACCGGAGGTCCTCAGGGGCAGAAGCAGCTCTTGAACACACCTGGTCACCTTCCTTTTGTCCTCTGGCTCATTCCCCACTCACCTACTGCTATCATCTGGAGTCACCCCCAAAGAAACTATGTGCACTGGGATCCTTGTTTCAGGGTCTGTCCGCTTCTAGGAGACCTGGATGACAGCACCAAGAACAGAAGACAGAGAGACCAGCTTCGTGAGTGGTGGAGTCTCAGTATCTGTCAGCCAAGGAGTAGGGAGCAGTGCCAAGAAGGTGCCGGGTTGGGCAGGCCCTGGGCTGCAATCTCCTTTCCATCATGGCTGTCTCAGGTCTCAGGGGGCAGCCTGACCCTTCCCTAACCCCCTTCCCCTCTGCCTCTGTCTTCCCTTGCATGAGCCTGGGTGGCTCCCCTCTGAGGCAGGCCAGGGTCCACAGAACACAAGAGACAGCCACGCTGGGCAAAAAGGAGATATTCCCAATAGGTTGTCGGGATTTGGCCTTGGTAATGGGGGCCAAGGTCATGGCCCACCCTGGTGATAGTGAGAGCCCCAGGGAGGCTCAAAGATTCCTATCGGGAGGGAGCAGAAGGTGTTTACCATGCCCCTGGGCCGGGTGGGGCAGGGCTGCTGCTCAGGTTCCCAGTCACACTCTGCCCGTTGCCAGGGTGGGCTGGTGGGACAGGACTGGACAAGGGACAAGAGAGGGGAAGAAGAGGAGGAGGAGGAAGGGCAAGGTGAGCAGAGGAGAGACTATGACATCTGGGTCTTTGTCAACTGTCAGGCCCTGGTGTGAACTGTTCTTTGCCTTTGGTGCCTAGAAGAGGAACTTCTGTCAGTGTCACTCCACTCTAACTGTCCTTCTCTTATCAGGCTGTTAATATTAACTAACAACAGTTGCTAAGGATGGCAGTGCAGACGGTGCGTCAGAGCCCAGCTGGCTGTGGTCCCAAGAGGCGGGGGACAGAGTGGGGGTCTGAGGCTGGGGCAGGGAGGTTCCGGGCTATGCTGAGCCCCTGAGGCTGGAGCCCAACCAGTGGCTGATTCCACCTGCATCTCCAGGCCCTGGTGCCAACGTCAGCAGAGGCCAAGAAGGGGCTAAGAGCCGGGTCTCTCCCCCAGCTGGCTCCGCCCTCTGGCTCTGGTTGCTTTGGGAAGTGGGTGGAAACCTCAGCACCTCCATGAAGAGGCTCATCAAAGAGAGGGGCCCATGGATTGGGGCCCAACAGTGGAAGGGACAAGAGCAAGTGTATCATTAACTAGCAGGGCTCAGCCCCATTGGTCCCCAACCCAGTCAAGCCAGGGCTGTCATCGAGTGGGAGGAGGCTGCCTTAATGTGTGGTCAGACTTCGGCTGTCCGCGGCTGTGCCTGAGGCCTGGCCCCGCTCCCTGCTGACACCTGTGGACCCAGGATGGCGGGGGCTTGCCTGAGGGGCTGGCTGCTCTGGACCCTGCTCCTGCACTTGGTGAGTTCCAGTGCTGTGTCCACATCCTCCACTGACTCCCACGGGGGCTCTGGGGGCCAGCGGGACATCAGGCAGGGGCTGCTGGGTGGCAGTAAGAAAGAGCCTCAGGGCCTGGGGGCCAGTCTAGTCTCTGGACACACAAGGGATCCCAGGTCCCCCCCAGGAGGGGTGCATGGTGGGTCTCCATGTCATGGGGTTGAATGGACCCTCCCTGGCCCTGCAGTGGGGTCCAGGCCTGCAGACGACGGAGGATTGAGTCAAAGAGGTTCTGGGGTTGGGCTTCCTGGCGGCGTCACCTGGAGAGGACTGAGCATCCTGGGGAGAGGAAGGACATCCAGGGCCTTTGCCTCTTGAGTTCCTCGCGCACTCCCATGTCTAGGAGGTGGGTGGTGGCATTTGGCCTCAAGCAGGTGGTGGTGTGGGGGGCTCCTGCAGAGACCCTGGCCCCTGGCTGTGGCATGTAGTGTGGGAACGCAGGCTGACTGCAATGTGGGCAGAGCCTGGCACCCATGAGGCACCTTAGCTTCACCTCCAATCCCCAGGCCTCTCCAGCATGGCCTTCCTAAGCTGCAGGTCACCTCCTTCTCTTCAGTGACTGTCTCACCCTCAGGAAGAAAAGCCTGGCTGTGCCGTTCACTTGTCACTCCAACACCGGTTGGCGCACACCTCCAGGAGGCTCCACACTCCCACTGTCCCTTCCCCCTGCCCGTTCCATGTCTTTCCTACCCCCACGCCCTTCCTGGCTGCCTGCTGCCTGGCCAGCGGCCGGCTGTGCCCACCGGCGTCAGAGCCCAGGAATGACGCTGCTGTGCTCCGCAGGCCCAGAGCGAGCTGTACACACCCGTCCACCAGCCGGGCTACTGCACGTTCTACGATGAATGTGGGAAGAACCCGGAGCTGTCTGGGGGCCTCACGTCACTGTCCAACGTGTCCTGCCTGTCCAACACTCCCGCCCGCAACATCACAGGCGAACACCTGGCCTTATTACAGAGCATCTGTCCCCGCCTCTACACCGGCCCCAACACTACCCAGGCCTGCTGCTCCACCAAGCAGCTGGTGTCACTGGAGACAGGCCTGTCCATGACCAGGGCCCTCTTCACCCGCTGCCCGGCCTGCGCCAACAATTTCGTGAGCCTGCACTGCCACAACACTTGCAGCCCCAACCAGAGCCTCTTCATCAATGTGACCCGCGTGGCCCAGCGAGGGGCTGGCCAGGCCCCGGCTGTGGTGGCCTACGAGGCCTTCTACCAGCGCAGCTTTGCAGAGCAGACCTATGACTCCTGCAGCCACGTGCGCATCCCTGCGGCCGCCTCCCTGGCGATGGGCAGCATGTGCGGCGTGTACGGCTCCGCCCTGTGCAATGCCCAGCGCTGGCTCGACTTCCAGGGAGACACAGGAAATGGCCTGGCCCCATTGGACATCACCTTCCACCTCTGCGAGCCCGGCCAGGCCCTGGGGAGTGGGATGCAGCCTCTGAATGAGGAGGTCGTGCACTGCAATGAGTCCCAAGGTGAAGATGCAACGGCCTGCTCCTGCCAGGACTGTGCTGCATCCTGCCCTGCCATAGCCCGGCCCCAGCCCCTGGACCCCACCTTCCGCCTGGGCCGGATGCCGGGCTGCCTAGCCGTTATCATCATCGTCTGCTCCGTCTTTGCCTTGCTCACCATCTTCCTTGTGTACCGCCGTGTGGCCTCCAGCAAGGACAAAGGCAAAACGGTGGGCACCAAGGGGGGCACCAGCCTCCCTGGCAAGCCCAGGCTCTCCACCCACACCATCCTTGGCCAGTTCTTCCAGGGCTGGGGCACATGGGTGGCCTCATGGCCGGCGACCATCCTGGTGTTGTCCACCACGTTGGTGGTAGCCTTGGCGTGCGGCCTGGTCTACATGGAACTCACCACAGACCCTGTGGAGCTGTGGTCGGCCCCCAACAGCCAAGCCCGGAGTGAGAAGGCTTTCCACGACCAGCATTTTGGCCCCTTCTTCCGAACCAACCAGGTGATCCTGACGGCTCCTAACCGGTCCAGCTATAGGTACGACTCCCTGCTGCTGGGGCCCAAGAACTTCAGTGGGATCCTGGCCCTGGACCTGCTGCTGGAGCTGCTGGAGCTGCAGGAGAGGCTGCGGCTTCTCCAGGTGTGGTGGCCCGAGGCGCAGCGCAACGTCTCTCTGCGGGACATCTGCTACGCCCCCCTCAACCCCCACAACGCCAGTCTCTCCGACTGCTGCATCAACAGCCTCCTGCAGTATTTCCAGAGCAACCGCACACTCTTGCTGCTCACGGCCAACCAGATGCTGATGGGGCAGACCTCCCAGGTCGACTGGAAGGACCACTTTCTCTACTGCGCCAAGTGAGTCCTCGGCGGGGCCCAGGCAGAGGAGTGGCGTGGAGGGGGCTGCTGTGACTTCCTGGGCTCCTCCTGGGCACACAGCTCTGTCCTGGGACCGCCATGTGCCCGATTATCTCCTCCCCTTCTCGTGCCCCCACTCCCCCAGGCGGAGAGTTCCTACCTGCTGCAGCAGGTTTGCACGTGGCCGTTGCGTGTTGCAAACAAGATGCCAACAAGGTCACTCGGTGAGGGGCCGAGTGTGAGGGCAGCAGGGGGCAGGCAGGAGGGGACTCTGTGAGGTTCAAGTCTAGCAGAGGTCCTGAGTGAACTTTTTGTACTCTACACTTGAGAGCAAATGAGAGTTAAAAAGGGACATAGCATCTGCATGTTATTATGAAAACTTTTTTTTTTAAACAGCAGAAATTTATTTTCTCACAGTTCTAGAGGCTAGAAGTCTAAGACCAAGGTGTCAACAGAGTTAGTTTCTTCTAAGGCCTCTCTCACTGGCTGGTAGATGGACATCTTGTCACTATGTCATCGCATGGTCTTCCCTGTATGATGAAAACAGTTTTGACCTTGCAGACCCTTGAAAGGGTCTCCAGGACTCCTGAGGGCCCCAGGCCACACTTTGAAAACCACTGGATTAGATGAAGGAGCCATTGCTCTCTGCTCCCCAGTACCTGGCTGTCCCCACTCAGCTGAGCCCCACATTTGGGCTGAAGCCAGGGGCTGTCCCTCAGAAATGGCAGGACAGAGAGGAGCTGTTGGTTGCTCCAGGGAGGCGTTGGTGGTCTGACCCCAGACTTAATGTCTGATTGCAGGTATTCAGTCCTTGTGCATTATGTTTATTTTGGTTTCATGTGCTCACAGCAACTCTTGGGTGGTCCAGTCCCCCCCACAGTTCACAGATAGGAAAACTGAGGCTCAGAGGGGTGTGCTGAGCTGCTCAAGGTCACACAAAAGCCAGCACTCCCAGGAATAGCTGGTGACTGATGCCCTCGATCAGGCAGAGCCGAGAATGGCATGTGCAGAGCTCTGCCCGGGTATCCCACTGCATCTCCACAACCAGGCGCTTTGCAGAAAGGGCTAAGTTGAAGGGCATACAGACTTGCCTGAGGGCACTGGGCTGGTAAACTATGGGCACATTGGCTCCTGGGCTCCAGGGCCCCAAATCTGAACTGGAATTGGGGCCCCGGGTGGGAGAAGGAGGCTGAGAGAGCAGCGTTTGAGACAGCCCATGCCAGGTTCTGCAGCCCAAATCCCGGCTGCCCTACCCTCACGGGACCTTAGGTGGTGACGCTCCATCTGCCTTCCCCATCTGGGAACCAGAGACGGGGTCTGGAGGGTGGGGCTGGTGTGGTGCCCGGGGCAGCCCCTGCCTGCCACAAGGAAAGCAGTCAGAGCAGCTCTGGCCCACTCTGGGTTGGGGCCTGCATGAGATCTTTTTTTTCTTTTCTTTTTTTTTTTTTTTTTTGTTGTCTTTTTTATTTTCCAAGCCCTTAGACAAACTGCATGAGATCTTGTTGCAAGGAAGCCCTTTAGGACCCAGTGGGCCGGGCTATCTGTAGCCACTGCCCCCAGCTCACCCTCCATGGTTCTACGGGCCAGGGGCCAGTCTGGGGGGGAGGGCAGGGGCTATAGGGACTGAGCAGGGCCAGGAAAGGCCCCTTCCCTCTGTGGTTGTCTCCCTGCAGCGCCCCCCTCACCTTCAAAGACGGCACGACCCTGGCCCTGAGCTGCATGGCTGACTACGGGGCCCCCGTCTTCCCTTTCCTTGCCGTGGGTGGGTACGAAGGTAAGCTGAGTGGGCCATGAGCGGAGGCCAAGGAAGGTGCAGTGTTAGGGCAGGTATAATAGGCAGGAGGGTGGGAGTGCTGATGGGGTTCCCGCAGCCTGGGGTGGCCTGGCTTATGGAAGCTGCAGGCCACGCCATCCTGCCTCCTCTCTGCCACCTCCTTCAGCTCTTGCAGTGCTGCTCAGATGCCCTGGTTTCATGCCTGGGCCCAGAGGCCTTGCCTGCAGCTGAGAGAAGTGGGGCGTAGGGGGTAAGGCCATGACTTGGACGAGGAAGGAGACAAGGAGCAAGAGCAGGGAAGGAGGAGTGCAGAGGTGCGTCTGGAAGAAGGGAGGGAAATAGGGATGCAGCTAGAATGGGTGAGGGAGGCAGGGGTGAGCTGGAGGAGGCTGAATATTTCTTATCCCAGGGGAGGACTATTCTGAGGCGGAGGCCCTGATCATGACGTTCTCCCTCAACAATTACCCTGCGGGGGACCCCCGTCTGGCCCAGGCCAAGCTCTGGGAGGAGGCCTTCTTGGAGGAGATGCGAGCCTTCCAGAGTCGGACGGCCGGAAAGTTCCAGGTCACATTCATGGCCGAGGTAGGGGCTACGGGGTTCCTGGGGGTGCAGCCCGCATGGTCTTGAGTCAGTTCCTGTGTCCCCATTCTGGCCCTGCCCCTTCCTGAGTGACCCTGGGCACTGCCGCTCAGAATGGGGTGATTGTGACAGCTGTCCCTGAAGCCTCACCAGGGCTTACAACAGGCCATGGGGCACTGTGAGCCACAACACGGTCAGTGCCCAGTGACTGAGCTCTTGCGAGCCAGCCTGGCCGGAGCAGGTGCGGTCAGCAGGCTGGTGGGGTGTGTGTCCACAGCGCTCTCTGGAGGATGAGATCAACCGCACCACGGCCGAGGACCTGCCCATCTTTGCCGTCAGCTACCTCGTCATCTTCCTGTACATCTCCCTGGCCCTGGGCTGCTACTCCCGCTGCAGCCGAGTGCTGGTGAGAAGTGGGACAGACGTGGTGAGGTGGGCTGGCCCAGGGCCCCAGACATCTCTAGCAGGCCTTCTTAAACTTTCCTAACCAGAGCACCTCCAGGCAGCAAAGTGGACACACCCATAAGTGGCTCCCCCAAAAGGCGATGTTTCTTGGAAGTGTTCTGTGTTGAAAGAGCAGGAGCAGTTTTCTTTCTGTTACCTGACATACTCCCACTCATCCCAGTGCAAAGCTAATATTTAAAATCTCTTGTAACGCGTGCTTGAGGAATTTGCAGCAGCCTCGCCTGTGCCCCTGGGTGCCTGGGCCCGCCCTTGAGAGGCTGGCTCTGCGGAGGGGCTTCCTGAGCTGTGCACTTGCTGCTGGGAGCAGTACCGAGCCCCTGTGGGCACCCAGAGTGCCTGCCTGCTGCCCACTTTCCCGCCAGCCTACACCGGGGGGCACATTCGGCAGGTGCCCTGGTGGCCAGGGGCTGAGATTAGTTGTATTGCAGGTGGACTCCAAGGCCACGCTGGGCCTGGGCGGAGTGGCCGTGGTGCTGGGATCGGTCATGGCTGCCATGGGCTTCTTCTCCTACCTGGGTGTCCGCTCCTCCCTGGTCATCCTCCAAGTAGTGCCTTTCCTGGTGCTGGCTGTGGGGGCTGACAACATCTTCATCTTTGTTCTCGAGTACCAGGTAAGAAGGGAGGAGTTCTCCACAGCCCCAGCTGTACCCTCCACTCCTAACCCCACCTCCTGGCTAGACAGAACCGCAGCGTCAATTTGCTAGATCTTCTTCCAGACTCTTTCTATGCATTGACACCTTTATAACACCTGTAGAAAATGGAGCGTGTTACCCAGGTGCAGTGGCACATGCCTGTAATCCCAGCTACTCAGGAGGCTGAGACAGAAGGATTTCGAGTTTGAGCCCAGCCTGGGTAAAATAGTGAGACCCTGTCTCCATTAAAAAAAAATAGAATGTGTTGATATAAATGAGTTCATTCTGTCTGTGTCATCTGGAATTTAACCCCATGCAGCAACTGGTAAAAGCTTTCCACATTAGTGCATTTAGCATTCCAAAATAAGGACAAATCATAATCAATTTAGCCTCCCCCTGTGAATATTTAGGGTTCCAGTGATGTGTGGAATAGGGGTGCTGTAGACATCCCAAATGAACGAATGAACTGAGCATTTCTCCAGGCCCGATCCTGGAAGCAGAAAGTGTGGCCGTGGAGAGTGTTAGAGTTGTTCCCAACTCAGGAAGGACAGAGCAATTCCTCAGGCCTGGCTGAGTCTCTGGGCACTTGCCAGCTCCCTGCTGGCTATCATGGGATGGCGCCCTTGGTGGGCTCTGGCCTCTATCCCTGCTATTCCCACACAGAGGCTGCCTCGGAGGCCTGGGGAGGAGCGGGAGGTCCACATTGGCCGAACCCTGGGCAGGGTGGCCCCCAGCATGCTGCTGTGCAGCCTCTCTGAGGCCATCTGCTTCTTCCTAGGTGAGCCTGGGGCACACCCTCCCCACCCAGGTGCTGGGCCTGTTGGGTTAGTGCAGGAGCCCAGTTCTCAGAGCACAGTGGGCACAGGGCAGACTCCCTTCCCTCTGCACTCTGTCTGTGTAGGCTTCCACCCTGCCCCTGAAACCAGAGTGCCCTGACAGCCTTCTGCCCCCCAACAGGGGCCCTGACCCCCATGCCAGCTGTGCGGACCTTTGCCTTGACCTCCGGCCTTGCTGTGCTCCTTGACTTCCTGCTGCAGATGTCTGCCTTCGTGGCCTTGCTCTCCCTGGATAGCAAGAGGCAGGAGGTAGGGGCAGCTGGGCCAGGGAGATAGGGTGGCCTCAGTGCCACAGAGATGGCTCAGAGAGTGGGGTTGGGGTAGGCGTAGGGGCACTGTACTGGGAGTGAAATATTTGGGCCATGTATTCTCCAATCTCTTACAGAAAAATAATTTCATTTTGGCAATTTTTGGAAATAAGATCCAACCTCCTAAAGTACGTGAGGTTGACAAATAAAATACGGTTGAGCCTTGAACAACGCAGAGTTAGGGTGCTGGCTCTGTGAACCGTGGAAAACTGCATGCCACTTTTGACTCCTCTAAACCTTAGCTACTACTAGCCTACTGTTGACCAGAAGCCTTAACAATGACAGACAGCTGATTAACACATATTTCGTGTGTTGTCTGTATCATATACCGTATTCTTACAATAAAGTAAGCTAGAGAAAAGAAAATGTATTAAGAAAATAAGGAAGAGAATATCTATTTACTGTTCACTAGGTGGGAGTGATCACCTGGTCTTCATCCTTCCCATCTTCAGGTGGAGGAGGAGGGGGAGGAGGGGTGTTGTTTTCTCAGGGTGGCAGAGGCGGAAGAAAATCTGCGTATAAGTAGACCTGTGCAGTTCCAACTCAAGTTGTTCGAGGAGTCGAGCTGTGGCTTCTGTGATGGTGTAAAATTCAAAGACATTTTATCAAGATAGAAAATAAAAGCAAACATCCACTGGCATTTTCCCATGAGCTCTGTGGGCACAGGCCACTCACAGAAGGTGGCACTCCCCAGGGGTGGGGAGGCAGTCCCTGGGGTCTGCTCTGGGGCCACCTTGAGGGGCTACCTCCCCCTCCAGGCGTCCAGGCTGGACCTCTGCTGCTGCGCCAAGCCCCGGGAGCTGCCCCCACCCGGCCAGAGCGAGGGGCCCCTGCTCTGCTTCTTCCGCAAGGTCTACGCCCCCTTCCTGCTGCACTGGCTCACCCGCACGGTCGTGGTGAGTGGGTCTCAAACCACACGAGGACAGGGGGACTATGTGGGGACTTCACCTCAGGGAGAGCAGGGTTGGGGGTGGAGAGGTCGCCAGGTCCAGGGGCTGGCACTCAAATCTGCCCAGCTCCAGAGCGTGTCCCATGACACCCTGGCCGTCTCAAATCTGGGGAAGATGGGGGTGCAGTTGGGCAGGAGGTTCTCACGCAGCAGTTCCCTCCTCAGCTGCTGCTGTTTCTGGCCCTGTTTGGAGTGTGTCTCTATTTCATGTGCCAAACCAGCGTGGGATTAGACCAGGAGCTGGCCCTGCCCAAGGTGAGCCTGGGGCCTTCCCAGACCATAGTCCCCTGGGATTCGGGGAGGAGCAACAGCACCCAGCAGGTGGGGGCCACAGGGCCAGGGGTGTGGCTGGCAGTGCAGAATTGCTTGTCACCTTGGAAGCGCCCTCAGTGGACCTGGGGAGAGAAGCCACATCTGTGTATGAAAAGCACAAGAGCCAAGTACCAGCCCCAGGCCACAGTAAGAGTGATGTCCCAGGCGTCTGGGGGGCTGTCCACGTGAGATGACTGACCAACACCTTGCTGAGCGCCTGCCCTGTGCTCAGCACTGTGAACCCTCCAGGCCTGGGGCCCTGGGGGGACAGGGGCTCAGAGGAAGGAAAGCTCCCCCCTTAGAAGGGACCTCTAAGGTCGCATAGGATTTGCAGAGGAAGGTGGTGACAGACTTATCTGTGGGAAGCTGGGGTGGGCCAAGGTGTGTTTCCTGGGTGTGGGAGTGGCCATGGGGGCGGGGCAAGTGTGTGGCACGATGTGTCAGCTGTGGCCGGACCCACTGCTGGTCCCGATGTGCGCCAGAGGTGGTGTGGGCTGGTGGCCGAGAGGGAACAAAGCCACAGACAGCAAAGTCTCAGAAACACTGTGTGACCAGGCTCCAGGGAGAAGGGAGGGCAGGGTTGGGGCTCACTGCCTAGGACTTCTCTGGGGAGCTGTGATGGAGGTTTGGGTGAGGGTCTGGGCACTGGCAGGAGCCCTGGAGGGAGCAGCCGGCCCGCAGCCAATGGCAGGGCTGAGTGGGGTTGGTTGGAGCAGATCTTAGGTGGTGCTGGCCTGGGGTCCTGAAAGTGAGATGAGGAAGAAGAGCAGACGGCTCAGAACTGCACCTTCCAGTGACCCTATGGAGGAGAGCAGGCAGGGAAGCCAGCAAGCGTCACACAGTTACTGTCCCAGCTGCAGAAGCCCTGGGGATTGCATCACAGGGCTGAGGCATAGATAGTCCCCAGGGTCCTGAGAGCAAGACGGAAGGAGTGGCTGGGCGCGGTGGCTCATGCCTGTAATCCTAGTACTTTGGGAAGCCGAGGTGGGAGGATGGGAGGATCACTTGAGCCCAGGAGATCGAGACCAGCCTGAGCAACATAGCGAGACCCTATCTCTGCAAAAAATAGGAAAATTAGCAAAAAATTAGCAGGATGTGGTGGCATGTGCCTATAGTCTCAGCTACTTGGGAGGCTGAGGCAGGAAGATTGCTTGAGCCAAGCGGTTTGAGACTGCAATGAGCTATGATCACAGCACTGCACTTTAGCCTGGGAAACAGAGGGAGATCTTGTCTCAAAAAAATAAAAAAGAAGAAGGAAGGAGGTGATGGGCTGCAAGACTCCGCTGAAGTTTTATGTTGTTGTCCTTGGCTTATTTTTCTGTTGTAGATGTTTGTTTCTTACTGCTTTTTAAAAAATTATTATTTTTTTTCAATTTTTGATTGCAGCAGAATACACATAATGTAAAATTTACCATCTTTACCAATTATTTTTTGAAAAAGAGTTTTAGGTAATAAAGGGTTTTCTTTTCCCCTTCCCTTCCCTCCCTTCCCTTCCCTTCCCTTTGTCTTACTCTGTTGCCCAGTGTGGAGTGCAGTGGCATCATCATAGCTCACTGCAACCTCAAATTCATGGGCTCAAGCAATCCTCCTGCCTCAGTCTCCCAAGTAGCTGAGACTATAGACACTTGCCACCATGCCTGGCTAATTTTTTCTATTTTTTGTGTATAGATGGGGTCTCACTATGTTGCTCAGGATGCATCTTAACCATTTTTAAGTTTACAGTTCAGTGTGATATTAAGTACATTCATATTATCCGTCACCACCATCCATCTCCATAACTCCTTCCTTTTTGCAAAATTGAAACTATACCTGATGAACAGTGACTCCCCATTCTCCCCTCCCTCCAGCCCCTGGCAAGCACCATTCCACTTTTTGTCTCTATGAGTTTGACCATTCTAGGCACCTCATATAAGTGGAATCATACAATATTTGTCCTTTCGTGAGTGTCTTATTTCACTTAGCATGATGCTGTAGCATGTGTCAGAATCTCCTTCCTTTTTAAGGTTGAATAACATTCCATTGTGCATATATCCCACATTTTGTTTATCCATTCACCTGTTACTGCATGCGAGAGTTGCTTCCACCTTTTGGCTATTGTGAATAGTGCTGCTGTGAACATGAGTGTTTGAGTCCCTGCTTTCAATTCTCCCAGAAGTGGAGTTGCTGCATCATATGGTAATTCTATTTTTAAGTTTTAAGGACTCTTTATACTGTTTTCCACAATAGCTCTACCATTTTACGTTCCCACCAGCAGCGCACAAGGGTTCCAATTTCTCCATATCATCACCAACACTTGCTATTTTCTGTTTTTTTTAAAATAATAATTATCCTAGTGGGTGTGAAGTGGTATCTCATTATAGTTGTAACTTGCATTTCTCTGATGATTAGTGATGTTGAGCATCTTTTCACGTGCTTATTGGCTGTTTGTATGTCTTCTTTGGGGAAATGTCTATTTAAGTCCTTTGCCCATTTTTGAAACAGATTGTTTTTTTGTTTTTGAGTTTTAAGAGTTCTCTCTGTGTTCTGGATAACAATCCCTTGTCAGATATGTAATTTGCAAATACTTTCCTCCTTTCTGGGGGTTGCCTTTTTACTCTGTTGATACTATCGTTTGACGCACAAAAAATTTTAATATTGCACTCTACCCCAGGCAACAGAGTGAGACTGTCTCCAAAAAAAAAAAAAAAAATTAAATATTCATGAATTTTAATTTGTTTGTTTTTTCCTTTGTTGCCTGTGCCTTTGTGTCATAGCCAAGATATCATTGCCAAATCCCATGTTGTGAAGCTTTTTCCTATCTTTCTTCTAAAAGTTTTATAGCTTTAGGTCTTACATTTAGGTCTTTGATCCATTTTGAGTTAATTTTTATATATGGTGTTAGCTGAGGCTCTAACTTCATTCCTTTGCATGTGGATATCCAGTTTCCCCAGCACCGTTTGTTGAAAAGTCTGCCCTTTCCCCATTGAATGGTTTGGGCAGCCTTGTCAAAAATCATTTGACTATATATGTAAGGGTTTTTTTTTTTTCTGGGCTATTTTGTTCCTTTGATCCATGTTCAGTCCTTATACCAGTATTACACTGCTCTGATTACTGTAGCTTTGTGGCAAAATTTGAAATCAGGAAACATGAGTCTTAAAACTTTGTTCTTTTTTGTCAAGATTGTTTTGGTTATTTAGGTTCCCTTGAGATTCCATATGAATTTTAGTATGGATTTTTCTATTTCTTATAAAATACCATTGGGATTATGATAGGGATTATATAGAATTTGTAGATTGTTTTGGTAGTATTGTCATCATAACAATATTGTCTTCCAATCCATGAACACAAAAGAACTTTTCATTTATTTATGTCTTCTTTAATTTATTTCAGCAATATTTTGTAGTTTTCACCGTACAAGTCTTTCACTTCCTTGGTGAAGTTAATTCCTAAGTACTTCATTCTTTTTGATGCCATCATAAATGGAACTGTTTTCTTAATTTTCTTTTCGGATTGTTCATTGTTAGTGTGTAGTAGTGCAACTGATTTTTGTGTGTTGATTTTGTATCCTGAAACTTTGCTGAATTTGTATATTAGGTCTAACAGTTTTTTAGTAGAATATTTACAACTTTATACACATAAGATCATGTCACCTCTGAATGGAGATAATTTTACTTCTTCCTTTCCAATTTGGATACCTTTAATTTCTTCTTCTTGCCTAATTGCTCTAAAACTTCTAATACTATTAATATGTTGAATAGAAGTGGTGAAAGTGGTCATCCTTGTCTCGTTCCTGATCTTACAGGACAAGCTTTCAGTCTTTCACCATTGAGTATGACATTTGCTGTGGGTTTTCATATATAGCCTTTATCATGTTGAGGAAAATCCCTGTATTCCTAGTTTTCTAAATGTTTTTGCTATGAAAGGATGTAGGATTTTGTTAGATGCTTTTTCTACATCAATTGAGATGGTCATATGATATTTTTCTTCTTTCTATTAATGTGGTACAGTAATTGATT
The DNA here is from genome assembly GCA_028533085.1 of Varecia variegata. NCBI lineage: Eukaryota > Metazoa > Chordata > Mammalia > Primates > Lemuridae > Varecia > Varecia variegata. The sequence continues at coordinate 103,959,045 of CM052437.1, forward strand.
TTCATATGTTGAACTATCCTTGCATTCCAGGAATAAAACCCATTTGGTCATGGTGTATAATCACTTTAATATGCTATTGAATTCAGTTTGGTGGTATTTTATTGAGGATATTTGTGTTCACAAGGGATATTGGCCTGTGGTTTTCTTTTCTTGCAGTGTCTTTGTCTGGCTGTGGTATTAGGGCAATGCTGGCCTCATACTGTGAGTTAGAAAGTCTTCCCTTCACTTTAATTATTTTGGAAGAGTTTGAGGAGGATTGGGATTAATTCTTCTTTAAATGTTTGGTAGTAGTCACTAGAAGCCAACAAGCCCAGGGTTTTTCTATGTTGGGAAAGGTTTTCATGACTGATTTAATCTCTTTATTAGTTATGGGTCCATTCAGATTTTCTGTTTCTTAATGATTCAGTCTTGGTAAGTTTGTGTTTTTAGGAATTATCCATTTCATCTAAGTTATTAACTTTTAGGTGTACAGTTGTTCATAGTACTTTCTTACAATACTTTTTACTTCTGTAGAATAAGTACTGATGTCCCCAATTTCAATTCCGATGTTAGTAATTTGAGTATTTTTTCCCCTTAGTTAATATAGCTAAAGATATGTCAATTTTGTTAATCTTTTTGAAGAAACAACTCTTGAGTTTGTGGATTTTCTCTATTGTTTTCCTATTCATTATCTTATTTATCTCTGCTCTAATTTATTTTTTTTGAGACAGAGTCTCGCTCTGTTGCCCTGGCTAGAGTGCTGTGGTGTCAGCCTAGCTCACAGCAACCTCAAACTCCTAGGCTTAAGCAATCCTCCTGCCTCAGCCTTCCGAGTAGCTGAGACTACAGGCATGTGCCATTATGCCTGGATAATTTTTTTCTATATATATTTTTAGCTGTCCAGGTCATTTCTTTCTATTTTTAGTAGAGACGGGGTCTCGCTCTTGCTCAGGCTAGTCTTGAACTCCTGACCTCGAGCGATCCTCCCGCCTCGGCCTCCCTGAGTGCTAGGCATGAGCCACCGCTTCTGGCCTCTGCTCTAATTTTTGTCGTTTCCTTTCTCTTGATAGCTTTGGGTTTAGTTAACTCTTTTTTTCTATTTTCTTAAGTTGTTAAAGTTAGGATGTTAATTTGAGATATTTTTTCTTCTTTAAATTTGTAGCATTTATAGCTATTAATTTCCCCCTTAGTGCTGCTTTTACTGTGTCCCATAAGTTTTGATATGTTGTGTTTTTGTTTGCATTCATCTCTAATTTCTAATTTCCTTTGTGATTTATTCTTTGATCCACTGGTTGTTTAAGACTATATCATGTAATTTCCACAGATTTGTGGATTTTTCAGTTTTCCTTTTGTTACTGATTTCTAACTTCATCCTATTGTGATTAGAGAAGATAATTTCTATAATATCTTTTTTTAAAATTGAGATTTAAATGATGGCCTAACATATTGTCTATACTGGAGAATGTCCCATGTGCACTTCAGAAGAATATGTATTCTATTGTTGGTTAAATTGTTCTGTATTCGTCTGTTAGATATAGTTGGTTTATTGTATTGTTCAAGTTCTCTATTTCCTTATTTATTTTCTGTTTTATTGGGCTATTCATTATTGAGAGTGGGGTATTGAATTCTCCACCTATTATTGTAGAGCCATCTATTTCTCTCTTAAATTTTTTCAGTGTTTTCTTAGGATATTTTTATGGTCTGTTATTATGTTCATAAATGTTTATAATTGTTATGCCTTCTTGATGTGTTGAACCTTTTATTAATATATAATGTACTTCTTTGTCTCTTGTAAGCTTTTTAATTTAGAGTCTATTTTGTCTGATGTTAGTATAGTCACCCCTATTCTCTTTTGCTCATTATTTGCATGTAATATCTTTTTTCCATTCTTTTACTTTCAACATGTTTGTGTCTTTTGACCTAAAGTAAGTCTCTTGTAGATAGCATATAGTTAGATCATTTTTAAAAATCCATTCTGCTAATCTCTGTCTTTTGATTGGAGAGTTTAACCCATTTACATTTAGGATAATTACTGGTAAGGAGGGATTTACTTCTGTCATTTTCCTATTTTTTTTCTATATGCCTTATAACTTTTTTGTCTCCTATTTCCTGCGTTATAGACTTCTTTTGTGTTTAGTTGATTTTTAGTAGTAGAAACTTTTAAATTCCCTTCTCTTTCCTTTTGTGTATATTCTATAGCTAATTTTCTTTGTGATTACCATGGGGATTACATTAAACATCCTGAAATTATAACACTCTAAATTTGAATTTATACTGATTTAGCTTCAGTAGCATACAAAAACTCTGATCCTATTCAGATCCATCCCATCCCTTTTGGTTACTGATGTCAAAAAATTATATTGTTATGTATTATATCCAAAAACATAGAGTAATGACTGTTTTATGCATTAGTCTCTTCATCATGTAGAGAACTAAAAGTGGAGTTACAAACCATAGTTATAATAATACTAACTTTTATAATTGTCCATTTATTTGCCTTTGCCAAGGATCTTTATTTCTTCATAAGTCTTTGAGTTACGTCTAGTGTCTTTTCATTTCAACCTGCAGGATTCCCTTTAGTATTTCTTGCAGGGCAGGTCTAGTAGTAACTAACTCCTTCAGCTTTTGTTTATCTGGGAATATCTTAATTTCTCCCTCATTTTTGAAGAACAGTTTTGCTGGAAATAGGATTTTTAGTTGACAGTTTTTTTTTCTTTCTTTGGCAGTTTGAATATACATATCTACTAACTTTTGGCTTCCAAGGTTTCTAATGAGAAATATGCTGATAATCTTATTGAAGATTACTTGTATGTGATGAGTCACTTCTCTCTAATTGTTTTCAAGATTCTCTGTCTTTGGCTTTAAGAAATTAATTTTATTATTTATTATTATTTTTTTAAAGATGAGATCTTGCTATGTTGCCCAGGCTGGACTTGAACTCCTGGGCTCAAGCAATCCTCCTGCTTCAGCCTTCCAGGTAGCTGGGACTGCAGGCATGTGGCACCATGCCTGGCTTTTCTTTGGCTTTTGACAGTTGGATTGGATTATAATATCCTTTGGTGTGGGCCTCTTTGAGTTTATCCTATTGGAGTTTGTTGGATTTCTTGGATGTTTATATTCATGTCTTTAATCAAATTTGGGGAGTTTTTGGCCATTATTTTTGAAATACTCTTTTTTACTCTCTTCTGGAATTCTTACATGAATATTTTGGTCTACTTAATAATGTCTCACAGGTCCTTTAGGCTCTGCTATGTTCACTTTTCCTCATTCTTTTTTCATTCTGTTCCGCAGACTCAACAATTTCAATTGTCCTATATTCAGTTTGCTAATTCTTTTTTTTTTTTTTTTTTTTTTTTGAGACAGAGTCTCGCTTTGTTGCCTGGGCTAGAGTGAGTACCGTGGCATCAGCCTAGCTCACAGCAACCTCAAACTCCTGGGCTCAAGCAATCCTCCTGCCTCAGCCTCCCGAGTAGCTGGGACTACAGGCATGTGCCACCATGCCCGGCTAATTTTTTCTATATTTTTAGTTGGCCAGATAATTTGTTTCTATTTTTAGTAGAGACGGGGTCTCACTCTTGCTCAGGCTGGTTTCGAACTCCTGACCTTGAGCGATCCACTCGCCTCGGCCTCCCAGAGTGCTAGGATTACAGGCGTGAGCCACCGCGCCCGGCCCAGTTTGCTAATTCTTTCTTCTGACTTCTGAAATCTACATTTGAATCCCTCTAGTGAATTTTTAAGTTATTGTACTCTTCAGCTCCAGAATCTCTTTTTGCCACCTTTTTATGTTTTCTCTTTATTGATATTTCCATTTTGTTCATAAATTGTTTTCTTGACTTTGTGTATATGTGTGTGTGTGTGTATATATAATTATATGTACATATATATAATTTTTTTAAAGCTCTTTGAGCAACTTTCTTTTTATTTCAGCATATTATAGGGGTATAAAAGTTTAGGTTACGTATATTGCCCTTGGCCCCTCCCCGAAATCAGAGCTTCAAGAGTGTTCATCCCCTAGACGGTGCGCGTTGCACTCATTATGTATGTATACACCCATCCCCTCCTCCACCACATCTACTCAACACCCAATTAATGTTATTCCTAAATGTGCTCTTAGGTGATGATCAGTGAAACCAATTTGATGGTGAGTACATGTGGCACTTATTTTTCCATTTTTGGGATACTTCACTTAGTAGAATGGGTTCCCGCTCTATCCAGGAA
>CM052437.1:103963341-103980483 GCA_028533085.1 Varecia variegata
CTACTCGTAGCTGTTTAAGGTATCTCCATGTTGCTTTCCACAGAGGTTGCACTAGTTTGCAGTCCCACCAGCAGTGTATGAGTGTTCCTGTCTCTCTGCACCCACGCCAACATGTATTGTTTTGGGACTTTTTGATAAAGGCCATTCTCACTGCAGTTAAGTGATATCTCATTGTGGTTTTGATTTGCATTTCCCTGATGATTGGAGATGTTGAGCATTTTTTCATATGTTTGTTGGTCATTCTGTCTTCTTTTGAAAAATTTCTATTCATGTCCTTTGCCCACTTTTTGATAGGGTTGTCTGATTTTTTCTTGCTGATTTTCCTGAGTTCTAAATAGATTCTAGTTATCAGTCCTTTATCAGGTGTGTAGCCTGCGAAAATTTTTTCCCATTCTGCAGGTTGTCTGTTTGCTCTCGTGACAGTTTCTCTGGCTGTGCAGAAACTTTTTAATTTAATCAGGTCCCATTTATTTATTTTTGTTGTTGCTGTGATTGCCTTTGGGGTCTTCTTCATAAATTCTTTGCCTAGGCCAACGTAAGACAGTTATTTTAAAGTCTTTGTCTAGTAAGTTTGCTATCTGGTCATTCCTAGGGATGGTTTCTGTACTTTTTCCCTTTGAATGACTGATATTTTTCTTTTTCTTTTGTATCTTTTGTAAATTTTTTTGGTTGAAAAATGAACATTTGAGCTTTATAACACAGTAATTCTGGAAATCAGATTCTACCCCTTCCTCAGGGTTTGCTTTATTTTTTTATTCTATTTTACTAATTGCTGTTGGTGTCTCTGTGCTGGGGATCAGCCTGAGGTATAAAGTTAATGTCTTCGCAGATATTTTCTGAGCCTGTGTCTTCCTCTGAGCATTTAGGCTGTGTGGTGACTGTCTAAATTTTTCTGCATTTGTGGTTGCCTTTGGATGCCCTGGTCCTTAAATGTATGGCTCCCAAAATGAGAAGAGGGGAAAAATGAAGGGGTGAAAACAAACGGATGCTTCCCCTTTATATCTCTTGGAAGTCACTTTAAACAGAGATGGAGAGGGTAGCAACAATGGTAGTGGGAATTGCAATAATGGCTGCCTGCCCGTGTTGTCTGTATCACCAAGGTCAGAAGTAGTGATCAGTGATTAAAACTCAGATCCTTGATATTTGGAGAACAATGTCCTTAGCCATAGCAAGCTCTGCAGAGAATGCATGCATGGCTGCCTGCCTTGAGGCTGGGCATGGGGAGTGGGTAGCTACTACTGTGATAAGAGCTGAAATTGACAGAAATCAACTGCAATTTACCATCCAAGCCTTACCCTGGAAGCTTCTAGCCCTCAATAGTCTCCAGAGTTCCAAAACAGTTCTATCAGACAGATTCTGCCAGTGTACTTATTGTCTAGGTGGGGAGACAGATTCCTGGTCCTTCCTACTCTGTCATCTTTACTGATGTTACTCTGAGGTTTTATGTTATAGGATAAGGGAACAGACCATGAAGATGCCTGGTGCATGGCCTCAAGGGTGTGCACATGGACATTTATGTGTGCATGCAAATATAGACTGTGGTCCCAGGCCATCTTGTTAGACTGTGGCTGTGGCAATTGGGGATGATAGGAAGGAGTAAAATTATGTGCATGTTTGTGTGTTTGTCAGCATATATCCACGTAGGGTGATACATGTTGCTCTGTGTTTGTACCTCTGTGCATGTACCTGTGATCGTATCTATATTTGTGAACCTTGCAGCATGTACATCTGTGGGTACACCTAAAACCATGTTCCTCTGTAATTGCACTGTGCAGGTATATCTGTGAGGGTACCCCTGAGTGTGTGCATCTGTGTATGTTCTTCTTTGTATGTACCTTGTATGTGACCTCTGAGCATGTACCTCTTTGTGCATACCTTGTTTGTGTACTTCTGTGCAAGGACCTCTGAGGATGTACCTCTGTGTATGCCTTTGTGTGTATACCACTGAGCATTTACCTTTGAGTGTGTAACTGTGCGTGTTCCTCTGAGTGTGTACCTCAGTGTGTGCCTCTGTGTGTACCTCTGAGCACCGACCTCTGAGCATGTGCCTTTTAGCATGTACCTCTGTGGGTACCTTCAAGAGTGTGAGCTGAAGTGGGCCTTTTAGGGGTGTGTATGGCTTGCTGAGGCTCACTGACCCTCCTTTGCTCCAGGACTCGTACCTGCTTGACTACTTCCTCTTTCTGAACCGCTACTTTGAGGTGGGGGCCCCAGTGTACTTTGTTACCACCTCGGGCTACAACTTCTCCACTGAGGAGGGCATGAATGCCATCTGCTCCAGCGCAGGCTGTGCCAACAACTCCTTCACCCAGAAGATCCAGTACGCCACTGAGTTCCCTGAGCAGTGAGTGTCTGGCCCTCCTGGCCCCTGGCCTGCTCCCCGTCTGTCTCCCTCACCCCCCGAGTCCTCTCTTCCTGCCTGTTCTGCCCCTGCCCCCACCCCGCTGCCCTACTGCCATGTGCCTGGGGAGGCCCAGCGTGGGGGTTGGGCCACAGAAAGGACCCACTACCCTGCCCCATTAGTCCTCCCCCGTTCCTCCCTGTCTCCGACCTGCAGGTCTTACCTGGCCATTGCTGCCTCCTCCTGGGTGGACGATTTCATTGACTGGCTGACCCCGTCCTCCTGCTGCCGCCTTTATATCTTCGGCCCCAATAAGGGCGAGTTTTGCCCCTCCACCGTCAGTGAGTGTGGGGCCTGGGGGGCTCATTGCCCACCACAGCTTGGGGAAACTGAGGCCAGAGAAAGGAAAGAACTGGAGGGGCTCTCTCAACCTCTCCCACCCCTCCTGCAAGATCTGCTGGGGGCAGGGGCACAGGCTTGGCCCCAGGGACAGGCACTCTGTGAGGAGCACCTATGTGGGTGGCTGTGCCGGACCATGGGCCTTTAAACACTTATGCCCTGTCACATGTGGTACCCCTGCTTGCAGAGCACGGGTAGGGGGTGGTGGGTGGTGGGGAGTCGGAGTGGAGGGCTGAGGTTGGCGTGTGGCCCTGCCACCCAGAGCAGCTGCATTTGTAGGTGGAGTGAGACGCCCCTGTGGGGCCTGTTTCTCTGCCCCAAACTTCCCTTCCCTGCCTGTTCATAGGTGTCAGCAGTTTCTGTAACCGAGAGGGGAACTTCTCCCACAGTCAGAGACGACAAGTGCAAATTCCCCTAGAATGACCCCCTCCCTGAGGCGGGAGTGTCTGGGGGCCTTTCATGGGAGTGGAGGAGGAAAGGGGGGCAGAGCAGGAGCAGCTGGCCCTGAGGTGCCGCTTCCCAGAGCCCCCTCTCCCTGAAGACTCCTTGTCCTGCTTGCAGAACTGCGTGGACTTCACGATGGGCCCCGTGCGGCCCTTGGTGGAGCAGTTCCACAAGTATCTCCCCTGGTTCCTGAGCGACCCGCCCAACATCAGATGTCCCAAAGGGTAGGCTTGGGAAGGGCCTTCTTCTGTGGAGGGCAGACATGTGGGCCACAGGAGGGGGGTGAACACAGGGGACAGAAGGAGGCCGTGAGGGGCCTCTGCGGGGCAGCAGTGGGCTGGGCAGATGGGAGCAGCCTTGTCCCCGCTAAGCCTTTGCCCTGGCTTCCCCTCGCAGCGGCCTGGCAGCGTACAGCACCTCGGTGAATCTGAGCTCGGATGGCCAGGTGGTAGGTAAGTACAGCCTTGCCTGGAGGGGAGGACAAAAGTGGGCTGTCTGAGGGCTCTGAGAGCCCCAGGAGTAGCCTTTCTCTGTCTCCCATATTCCCTCCTTCTTCCTTCGTGGGGGCTTCTAACTGCTGGCCCTGGCAGCAGGGGTCCTGTTTCCCAGGTCAGCCCTTCCTCCACCCTCAAGTCCAGGTCAGCATGAAATTTGTGGAATTCTTTCAGCAGCTGATACCATACTGGGGGCCTCCCACTCCCCGGGCAAGCACCTTTTCTTTACTGTACAAATCACACCCAAATGTCAGCAGTGGGGAGCTGGCTAAATGGATGCCTGGCACAGCACAATCCCAGCAGCCATTATAAGTGACAAGGGAGATGCAGCTGCACTGGCAGGGAAGGAGCCGGCAGGATGCGAAGGCCCTGTGGGTGCAGGGGCTGGCCATAGCTCGGCCTGGGTGCCCTGAGGGAGCTGCTGCTGGGGAGGGGCCGGGGGTGGGCGCTGGGGGTCAGTTTTTGATGGATTCTCTCACTTTGCACTGAAGCCCTTCACGGTTGGAATTACTAGCCACAAACCGGAAGCTCGCTGGCTCCACCCTCCCAGCTAAATCTTCCACGAAGGTCCCATCTTCCCGGAAGGGCAACCTGCCACACCGCAGCCCTGGTCCCTGGGCACTGCAGGCTCTGTGGGGCCTGCGTGCTGGGGCCAGTGCGGGCAGAGGGGAGTGGGTGTCTCGGTCAGGGACAGAGGAGCAGGCCAGGGAGGGAGCAGATGGGGGAGCCCATCCCTGTGACCTGGGGCAGGTCTGGGCCACCTCTGACCCTAGTCTCCCCGTGGCTGCCCTAGGTTAGTCTAGAGCAGCGCTTCTCAAAGCAGGGTCCCCTGGCCAGCAGCATCAGTATCATCTGGAAATTGTTAGAAATGCAAGTTCCCAGGCCCACCCAAGACCTTCCAGACCTGAATCTCTGGGCTGGGGTGACCATCTGTGTGTGAACCAACCTCCAGATAGTCAGAGGCCGGGCGGGAGGTTCTCCGGGCACCTCTCCTGCTCTGAGATTGCATATGTCTAAGAACATTTCATTTTTTCCTGACATACGTGGTCACTGTACACAATTAGAAAATAACCTTTATTGTATTTACCGGCAGGAGCCCTAAGCGGTGGCTGCAACAATTCAACTGTTTATGAATTCAACTGTGGCCATTTTTCTGTCTTCCTTTCTAGTCCTTTCCTATCGGAAGATGCAAATTTGGAAGCTATTTAATCTTTAAAATCTAATGATATCTTGAAACCATACAGAGAAGAATTTGGACTCGTCAGGGAGATCTCTTTAGACTCCAACCATCAAGGCTCGGGCCCTTCATCTGTAAAGTGGAAAAAGAAAAGAAAAAAAAGAAAAAAAAAAGGCTTGGGCCCAGGCTCTGGTCTCCCACAGCAGTAGGACCAGCTATGGAGTTTGTGGGGATGGTACAAAATAAAGATTTGGGCCCCTTGCACAAAATTTACCAAGAATTCCAAATGGTGGTGGCACTGTCCAGGGTGTTCTGAGGGTGTCCTGGAATGCACTCTGACCTTTGCCCTTCCCTCTCCCACGTGCTGTGGCCACCAGCCTCCCGGTTCATGGCCTACCACAAGCCCCTGCAGAGCTCGCGGGATTACACAGAAGCTCTGCGGGCAGCTCGGGAGCTGGCAGCCAACATCACCGCCGACCTGCGGAAGGTGCCCGGGACAGACCCAGCCTTTGAGGTCTTCCCCTACACGTGAGGACCTGAGTGGCCAGTCTGGAGGGAGGTGGGGGGTGACTGCTGAGGACAGGAGGTCAGGGTGGTGGGCTTACAAGAGGTTGCTTGAGATGAGGACCAGCTTCAGGTCCGGAGGCTCCAGCCCTGGGCCTGTCCATTTCTCACATTGGTTGGCCCCCTAACATATGCTTATCTGAGCCTTAGCATTCTCCTTCTGAAGGGGGGGGATGTCCTTCCCACCTTAAGGGCCTGGGAGGCCTGTGCCCGTGACCATGCTCTGCACTCTGGCAGGATCAGCAACGTGTTTTATGAGCAGTACCTGACTGTCCTCCCGGAAGGGCTCTTCATGCTCAGCATCTGCCTTGTGCCCACCTTCGTCGTCTGCTGCATCCTGCTGGGCATGGACCTGCGCTCCGGCATCCTCAACCTGTTCTCCATCGTCATGATCCTCGTGGACACTGTTGGCTTAATGGCCCTGTGGGGCATCAGCTACAACGCTGTGTCCCTCATCAACCTGGTCACGGTAACCCACCAGGCACAGGCACCAGGTGGCCCCTGGAGGGGCGTTTGGGGATCTAGCCTCATAGAATATTCCCAATTCTGTCTAAAATCTAGACTCCTGCCCCAATGGTACCAGTGGAGACCTCTGCCCTTCTCAGCTGAAGCCCCCTCTCTGCCCGCAGGCGGTGGGCATGTCTGTGGAGTTTGTGTCCCATATCACCCGCTCCTTTGCCATCAGCACCAAGCCCACCCATGTGGAGAGGGCCAAAGAGGCCACTATCTCTATGGGCAGTGCGGTGAGTGGGGTGGGGTGGGCCACCCTGTGCCCCACTTGATACCCTGTGCCCCACCTGATACCCTGTGCCCCACCTGATGCCCTGTGCCCTGCCTGATGCCCTGTGCCCCACCTGATGCCTGGCTGTGACCCCCAGGTGTTTGCAGGGGTGGCCATGACCAACCTGCCTGGCATCCTTGTCCTGGGCCTTGCCAAGGCCCAGCTCATCCAGATCTTCTTCTTCCGCCTCAACCTTATGATCACCCTGCTGGGCCTGCTGCACGGCCTGGTCTTCCTGCCAGTCATCCTCAGCTACCTGGGTGAGTGCCCAGGCCCACTCCTGCCAGGCTGCCATGATTGTGATGATGATCACAACAGGACATGCTCACCACGCAAACTCAGGGAGTACACACAAGCCATGGGCAAACGTCAGAAGCACTCACACGGCCAAGACCATGACCACATGGCTCTTCCCGTTTTGGAAGCTGCTGTTTTTCACTTAACATGTTGTGAACATCTTTCTTTGTCAGCAGATGTGTGTCTCAAACACTGTTTCAGTGGCCCTGTGCATCTCCACTGCTGTTGGCCTTTCAGGCATGACCTTCAACAAGAACTGTATTGTACGTTGAGAGGTGATGTGCACAGGCATACAGACACAGACATGTGTCACGAAAACATATGTTTCACAAAATAATACTTGCCCTTACTACATGGAAAGCATTCTGATATTTTTGGTTCTATTCTGTCATTAATATTTAAAATGCCAGTATTAATCTACTAATTGATTTCATGACTCATTAATGGGTGGCCACTCTTAGTTAGAAAACACCATCCTATATATGGTTCCGCCATGATCTACTTAACCAGCTCCTAACTGTTGGACATTAGATTATTTCTGAATTTCCACTCTCACTGTCAGTGCTGCAGTGAATGAGCCTTGACCTCATCCTCCAACATTTCCTTAGAGACAGCCTGTGAAAACACCAATTGTTAATGCCAATTGTTAATACCCTTCAGAAAGTGTTACTGTTTAAACTTGTACCAAAGCCATGTGCAAGTGCCCATTTCCCTGTACCCTCATTGTTGAACATGATCATTTAATATTGCTCCCTGCAAAGATTTAACCTGAGCCCGCCAGGATGAGGGTGTTTCTGGCTCTCAGGGTGGGGAAAGTGGGACCTCAATTTTACCCCCACCAGATGATAATAATAGGATAATTTTACTAGAAGACATTTATAAATAGAAGTGTGTGTTTGTGCATCAACATATGTGTCTTTAATTCTCTTGTCATCCCCAGAGCTAGGTATTATCATTCCCATTTTACAGGTGAGGAAACAGCTGCTCCAGGTCACAGACTTGGTCAAATGGAGCAGGTGTTGGAGCTCACATAGCCCCAGGTTCCCTAACCGTGACCCCACAGCCTCTTGTAGGAACTCCCTGACCCTCTTTGGAAGAAGAGAGTGTGTGTTGGGGATGGTGGGTGAGACACGAGAGAGGTGAGGAGGAGCAGCCAGGGTTCGCCTGGACCAGGGGAGCCCAGGGCCTTGGAGCTACAGGTGGTGGTGGCTCCTTGGGGGGTTGCAGAGTGCCTGGGGGATGGAGGAGGCCAGGCACCCCCTGAAGCTTGGGCTGCATAGGTGGTGACCTAGGAAGCCATATGGCACAGAGCCCCCTGGGGGCCCCTCATGCCCTGTTTGTTGTGCAGAATGTGGAAGAGCTTTTCTCAGGATTGTTGGCTGCAGTGTCAGCACAGAGTGTCCCAGGAAGAAAGGGCCTGTGAATACCCGAGGGGGGTCTCGGGGCCTCCCCTGAGCAAGCCCAAAGAGGCCGAGGGTCGGGGCCAGGCACAATGCCAGCTGGACATGGCTGCTGGTTTTCCAGGGCAGGGTGGAGCAAGTGCAGATGCAGACAGAGGTTGGGGTCAGCTTCTACTCTCCAGACTTTCTCTCCTGGCTGCACCGCCCACCTGTGCCCTCTGCACGCCTCTCTGACTCTGGTCCTTTTTCTCTGTCTCTCTGCAGGGCCTGATGTCAACCCAGCTCTGGTGCTGGAGCAGGAGCTGGCTGAGGAGGCAGCAGCGGCCAGGGTGGTCTCCTGCCCAAAGCACCCCTCCCTGGCCCCCAACATCTATGAGAATGATGGCTTTGAAGGTTCTGTCAAGGGTGCTGTTTCCATCAGCTCCATGGCCCTGAATTGAAGGAACATGAGGGTCTCCCCTGTAGTTGTCCCTTCACACCCCTCCCCCAAGGCCTAGGGAAGCTGTTCCCTGAGACTGCCTGTCACTTGAGGACGGCATGCTCTCTGACCATGAGGCTTCCGGGCAGTACCACTGACGGCTCCTCTGCTCCCGTAGCGGGCCCCTGGCTTCCGAGTCACTTGGGCCGCAGTTAGTGTGAGATCACCTCCTCCTTCTGGGCCTGGGTCTTGGAGTTGCCAGGAACAGACACACTCCATGTTTGTCCCAGACTCAGACTCTTTCATAGGGGCTCACTTCTCTTCCAATGTTTCCCTCTTTCAATTCTTCTGTCAAAAAGCCTTCATTTCGTGTCAGTAAGTCTTTAACACTGACCAGTGTCCCTGAGAACAGAGAGAGTGACCCCAGCCCGGGCTGTGACACCACAGAAGGCCAGGGAGAGGCAAAGGCTCGGGCCGGGAGCCAGGACTGGGGTGGCAGGCCAGCAGCCGCCCCTCCAGGGTGCCCCTGAAGACCTGCCGTCCACACCTCTTTCTGGTCAGGGAAGGGCCCAGGGAGGATGTTCTTATAAATACCTTGGTCATGCATTAACCTCACCTGGAAAATGGTGGCGTTTGGCCTCCAGCTCCAGTGATTATTAAGGCTGTTGCCACTAGTTGAGGCCACCTGGGCCGGGAACTCTTGGGGCCAGGCCCGTCCTCCCCACTCCATCTCATGCCTGGAGCACAGGCCTGTGGGCCTCAAAACAGCCCAGCCCGAGCCTCTGTGGGGAACTCTCCAGAAGCATAAACTTTAGAAGAGAGAAAGATGCCTTGCTCTGTGCTTAATAAATATTTGTTGAACAGAAATGGTGTTTTATGTCACATGTCTGACTTTGGCTGCCTCTGGGCTTAAGATCATTTTTGTAAATGACAGAAATAATACATGTGTGGGAGAGTGATTTTTTCGAGATATTTGTTTTGTTTTGTTCTATTTCCCCACCCTCTTTTCAAGGAAGTAGCCAGGCCACTGTGCGCCCATGCCTCACAAGTACCTTTGAGAGTGGGAGTGATTTCTCCTCAACCAGGAGGGCACAGAGCCCGGGACTCAGCCCAGAGTAGGGCGTGCAGCTTCTTTCTTTCTGGGAGCATCCTGTGAGGTAGGCAAAACCTGGAGAACCTGCTGAAGGACCCAGGGCTGCATTCAGGGAGGGAGGGACAAGCTACACAGACTGCCAGCTCCCAGGCTGGGACAGTGGGTGAAAAATGTCAAGGCACATTTGAGATCCCCCTGAGGCTTTCTGCTCCCCTCTGGGTCCAGCCCTTGTTTGGCTGAAGAGCTGCTGTGGCTTCCTGTGCTCAGAGGGCCTGTCAGCATGTGAAGAGAGGACTAGCAAAAGGGGTGGAAAGCTAGTATTTCTGGAACTGTCTACTCTCTGGTCCTCACAAGCGTCCTGTGTGCCAGGCACCCTTAACTCGCCTTTGGGAGAGTTGCTGGCCAGCCGAGATGGACAGGAACTCTGGTAAAGGGAGAGCTGCCAAGGAGTAGAGGCTGAGGAGAAATCACACAAGTCACCTTTTTAAAAACTCCACAGGATCCCAGCCTGAGCAAGAACGAGACCCCATCTCTACTAAAAATAGAAAGAAATTATATGGACAGCTAAAGTATATATAGAAAAATTAGCCGGGCATGGTGGCACATGCCTGTAGTCCCAGCTACTCGGGAGGCTGAGGCAGAAGGATCACTTGAGCCCGGGAGTTTGAGGTTGCTGTGAGCTAGGCTGACACCACGGCACTCTAGCCCGGGCACCAGAGTGAGACTCTGTCTCAAAAAAACAAAACAAAACAAAACAAAACAAACAAAAAAAACCTCCACAGGAGCAGAATAAACAAATAGATCTAAAAAGATAGTTTCTGATAACAGTGACATTTCAAATCAGAAGAAAGGATAGGCCACTCAATAAATGATGTGGGAGTAGTTAGCAAATCATTTGGCTCAAAACAAAGTTATATGTATGCACCATGCACAAAAATAAAAGTACAGATAGATTAAAAAGCTAAATATAATATAAAAATGAAATTATACAACTATTAGAAGAAAACATAGCAGAGTATGTTATAATCTTGGGGTGGGAAAAGTTTCCTAAGCATAGGGTCCAGAAGCCACAAAGGTATAGACTAAAGTATTGACCACATAACAGCTGAAAACTCCTGTAAACACACAAACAAACAAAGATTAAAGAAGGTTGAAAGACACATCATAAGCTGGGAGAAATAACATGTTTAACAGCAAAGGATGCAAATCAAGAATATACAAAGAGAGAAAGGGGTGGGCTGGGTTATGTGGCTAATTCTCCCACTGAAAACAACAAAAATTCTAGCTAAAATAAATCTTAAACAGACATATATTTAGTGAATGCAAATTTAGAATTTTTATATCTTCCTGATAAATTGAAACTTTTATAGTGTTGAAATGTTTATAAAAATGTCCGTCTTTATCTCTAGCATTTGTATAGGTTATTATATATTAATATATGTATATAAATGCATATATAAAATAACCTTATACAGTTGAACAAATCTTATACTTAATTGTAAAATATTGAAATTTTTTTCCCTGAGATTGGGAATAAGATAAGAATGCCCACTTTTGCCCAACATTGTACTGGAGGTCTTAGCCATTGTAATAAAGCAAGAAAAAGAAACTAAGTTCATAAGGATTGGAAATAAAGTTATCATCATTCACAGATGACATGATTATATATAAAGAAGATCTTCACTCTGGGAGGCCAAGGTGGGAAGATCACTTGAGCTCAGGAGTTTGAGACCAGTCTGAGCAAGAGTAAGACACTACCTCTACAAAAAATAGAAAAATTAGCCAGGCATGGTGGTGCGCCTGTAGTCCCAGCTACTCAGAAGGCTGAGGCAGGAGGATTACTTGAGCCTAGCAGTTTGAGGTTGAAGTGAGCTATGATGACACCTCTGCATTCTAGCCAGGGTGACAGAGCATGACTCTGTCTCAAAAAAAAAAAAAAAAAAAAAAAAAAAACAAGATCCCAAAGAATCTACATATAAATGATTGAAATTAATCTAACAAAAGGTGGTCAAGACAACTATGCAAAAACTACAAAATATTATTGAAGGAAATGAATGACCTAAATAAATGAAGGTATACACCATGAATTAAAGGCTCTATACTAAAAAGATGTAAATTTTCTTCAAATTAATTTCTAGATTCACTATAATTTCTGTCATAATCCTAGCAAATTTTTTTAGTGGAAACTGACAAGCTGATTTAAAAATTCATATAGAACCACAAAAGATCTAGAGATGCTGAAGTTGGAAAGAAAAAAAGAAGAAAAAAAAAAAAAAAAAAGAACCACAAAAGACCAAAAATTAATCAAGACAATCTTGAAGAAGAATAAAGTTGGAGGACCTACACTACCAGAAATCATGACATTCTAAAGCTACAGAAATAATAACAGTGTGATTTTGTCACAAAGAAGAACAAACAGAAAAAGGTAAACAATAGAAAGTCCAGAAACAGCTGATATTCACAAGGACACATGATTTATGAGGGAGCTGGCATGAGGAACATTGGGAAAAGGAGGGTCTTTTCACTATACAATGCTGAATGTCCACACAGAAAAAAATGAACCTTGACCCTGCTTCCCAACATACACAAAAATTAATTCCTGATAGACTGCAGATCTAAATGTGAAAGGTAAAATGATAGATATGATGATATCTATAGGATAACATAAAAGTGTCTTCAAAACTCTTAAATAGGAAAAAATTTTCTTAATCAAGAAACTAAAGCCTTAAGTATAAAGACAAAGATTAATAAATTGGACTTCACTGAAATTAGAAACTTCTGTTAGTCAAAAGACATCCTTAAGAGAGTTAAAATTCAAGCCATGGAGTAGGAGAAGATATTTTCACTTACCCAAGATATACACATACCTGAGAAAGGGCTTATATTCAGAATGTATTAAAAACTCCTAGCCAGGCATGGTGGCATGCACCTGTAGTCCTCACTACTTGGGAAGCTGAGGTAAGAGGATTGCTGGGGCCCAGGAGTTCAAGACTAGAGTGAGCTATGAGCGTGCCACTGCACTAAGCCTGGGTGATAGAGTAAGACCCTGTGAAAGAAAGAAAGAGAGAGAGAGAGAAAGAAAGAGAGAGAGAGAGAAAGAAAGAGAGAGAGAAAGAAAGAGAGAGAGAGAGAAAGAAAGAAAAGAGAGAAAGAGAAAAGAAAGAAAGAAAGAAGAAAGAAAGAAAGAACAAAGAAAGAAAGAAAGAGAAAGAGAAAGAAAAGGAAGGAAGGAAGGAAAAGAAAGAAAGAAACTATCAAGCCACAAAAAGACATGGAGGAACCTTAAGTTCATATTACTAAAGAAAGAAAGCTAATCAGAAAAGGCTACACATGTGTGATTCCAACTACATGACATTTTGGAAAAGGCAAATCTATAAAGCCAATAAAAAGATCAGTGGTTGCCAGGGGTTGGGGTGGGAAGAATTGAATAGACAGAGCACAGATGATTTTTAGGGCAATGAAACTACTCTGTATGATATTATAGTTGTGGATACACATCATTATACATTTGTTCAAACCCATAGGATGGACAAGAGTGAGCCCTAATGTAAACTATAGACTATGGGTGATAATGACCTGTCAATGTAGGTTCACCAGTTGTAACAAATGTACCCATCTAGTGGGGGATTTTGACAATGAGGGAGGCTGTGCATGTGTGGGGGCAGGGATATTTTTGTATGTTCCCCTCAATTTTGCTGTGAACCTAAAACTACTCTAAACAATAGTCTTAGACAAACTCCTCTATTTGCTTCCCTATGTGTGTTGGTTTCCTTCCCTCAAGTCAAAAATGGGCTCCCTCTGTGCAGCAGATGACATGGCTTCTCTCATCCCAGAGTTCTTTATTGCCAGCTCCAGCCAGAAAAATATCAGGGAAGGATTCAGATAATGCCGGCTTGCTTAATCCCATCCCTCTTCCTTTGGATCTCAAATCAGAAGTGACTTCTGGGATTCTGCCTTGATACCCTATACCTGATCAGGTCCCTTTTACATGTTCCCACTATACCACTTCCTTCTCCTTCCTAGTCCTCATTAGTTTTAAAATCAAAATTCATTGGTGGGATTATGTGATTAATTCCTGACTGTCATCTAAACTGTAAGTGACAGGAGGGCACCTCATATTTTTGTTTACCATTGTGTTTCCAGCACCTAGCACCCTGCACATAGGTAGGCATTCAATAAATATCTGTTAAATAAATGACTGAAGTAAACAGGGGGATTTGTGGCTCTTGTTATTCTGAAGAGCAATTTTGACATAGCAGTCGCAGCTTAGAGTATTTTCAGAAATATTCCTTTGTTTCAGCACCATTTATTTTTATGATAATAAAAACAACATAAACCTGAGATAGGATAATTAGAAAATATAGAAAAATACAGTTAAGAAAACAAAAATCGGCCGGGCGCGGTGGCTCACGCCTGTAATCCTAGCACTCTGGGAGGCTGAGGCGGGTGGATCGCTCAAGGTCAGGAGTTCGAGACCAGCCTGAGCAAGAGTGAGACCCCGTCTCTACTAAAAATAGAAAGAAATTATCTGGCCAACTAAAAATATATAAAAAAAAAATTAGCCGGGCATGGTGGCACATGCTTGTAGTCCCAGCTACTTGGGAGGCTGAGGCAGGAGGATCGCTTGAGCCCAGGAGTTTGAGGTTGCTGTGAGCTAGGCTGACACCACGGCACTCACTCTAGCCTGGGCAACAGAGCGAGACTCTGTCTCAAAAAAAAAAAAGAAAAGAAAACAAAAATCACTTATAATCCACAACCCAGAGATAACCACTGTGTGTGTGTACACAATCTTTTCAGCCTTTCATTGGTTTGATTTTATTCTTTCATAAAATTTTCATTCTTTCTCTTAAATATCTTTTGATTGGTTTTAGTATAGTATATCTTTTCCCATTCTTTTAATCTTTGTCTTTACATTTAAAATGGGTTTCTTGTAGGCAGCTCTTTTAGTCAATCTCTTCCTTTTAATTGAAGTCCTTAGACCATTTACATTTATTATTATTTTAATACCTTTTCTATATTCAGAAGGAGCATTGTCATAATCTGGCTTCCTTTCTAAACAACATTTCTCTGTTTTAACAAGGTGCTTGTTTATCTTCTGAGCCACCATCTCCATAGTTCAGTCCCTGCTGTGGAGGATGAGAGTGCCTTTCAACCCCCAAAGAGCTTCACTGAGTAGGATATTATTATTATTTTTAAAATTATTATAGGTACATAATAGTTGTATATCTTTATATGGTACATGTACTATTTTGATACAGGTGTACAATGTGAACTAATCAAATCAGAGTAATTGGGGTAACCATCACCTCAGGCATTTATCATTTCTTTCTGTTAGGAACATTCCAATTCCAATCTTAGTTATTTTAAAGTATACCTTAAGTTATTGTTGATTATAATCACTTTGTTATGCTATCAAATATTGTTCATTATAACTAACTAACTAACTAACTAACTATATTTTTGCACCCATTAACCATTTCCACTTTACCCCTTTCTCCCCACTACCCTTCCCAACCTCTGGCAACCATCATTTTACTCTCTGTCTCCATGAGATCAATTGTTTTTAATATTTAGCTCCCATATATGAGTGAGAAATGTGAGATTTGTCTTCTGGGCTTGGCTTATTTCACTTAACGTAATGTTCTCCAGTTCTATCCATGTCACTGCAAATGCAGGATTTCATTCTTTTTTATGGGATGAAGCATTTCTCTAATGTTTTCTTTTAGAAGTTTCATAGTTTCAGGTCTTATATTTAAGTCTTTAATCCATTTTGATTTGATTTTTGTATATGGCAAGAGATATGGGTCTAGTTTCATTCTTCTGCATATGGATATCCAGTTTTCCCAGCACCATTTATTGAAGAGACTGTCCTTTCCCTAGTGTATGTTTTTGGTAACTTTGTTGAAGAGAAGTTCACAATAGATGTGTGAATTTATTTCTGGGTTTTCTATTCTGCTCCGTTGGTCTATGTGTCTGTTTTTATGCCAGTAACATGCTGTTTTTGCTACTACAGATCTGTAGTATAACTTGAAATCAAGTAATGTGATTCCTCCAGTTTTGTTTTTTTGCTCAGCATGGCTTTGATTATTCTCGATCTTTTGTGATTCCATATAAATTTTAGGATTTTTTCTATTTCTGTGAAGAATGTCATTGGTATTTTGATAGGGATTGCATTGAATCAGTAGATTGCTTTGGATAGTATGGACATTTTAACAATATTGATTCTTCCAACCCATTAGCATGAAATATCTTTCCATTTTTTTGTGTGGTCTTCAATTTCCATCATCAAAGTTTTATAGTTTTCATTATAGAGATCTTTCACTTTTTTGGCTAAGTTTATTCCTAGGTATTTTATTTATAACTATTATAAATAGGATTACTTTTTTGATTTCTTTTTCATATTATTTACTGTTAGTATATAGAATGCTACTGATTTTTGTATATTGATTTTGTATCCTGCAACTTTATTGAATTTGTTTATCAGGTCTAATAGCTTTTTTGTGGAGTCTAGGTTTCCCTAGAGGTAAGATCATATCATTTGCAAACAAGGATAATTTGACTTCCTCTTTTCTAATTTGGATGCCTTTTATTTCTTTCTCTTGTCTGATTGCTCTAGCTAGATCTTCCAGTACTACTTGAATAACAATGGTGAAAGTGGGCATCCTTGTCTTGTTCCAGATCTTAGAGGAAAGGCTTTCAGTTTTTCCCCATTCAATATGATACTAGCTATGGGTCTGTCATATATGGCTTTTATTATCTTGAGGTAAGTTCCTTCTATACCTAGTTTTTTGAGAGTTTTTTTTTTTTATCATGAAAGGCTGTTAAGTTTTATCAAATGCTTTTTCAGCATTAGTTGAAATGGTCATGGTTTTTGCCCTTTTTTCTGTTGATATGAAGTATCACATTGATTGATTTACATATGTTGAACCATCCTTGCATCCCTGGGATGAATCCCACTTCATCATGATGAATAATCTTTTTAATGTGTTGTTGAATTTGGTTTGCTGGTATTTTGTTAAGGATTTTACATCTATGCTCATCAGAGACATTGGCCTATAATTTTCTTTTTTTATTGTGTCTTTGGTTTTGGTATCAGGGTGATACAGGCCTCATAGAATGAGTTTGGGAGTACTCATTCCTCCTTGATTTTTTGTAATAGTTTAAGTAGGATTGGTATTAGTTGTTCTTTGAATGCTTGGTAGAATTCAGCAGTGAAGCCTTCAGGTCCTGGGCTTTGCTTTTATGGGAGACTTTTTATTACTGCTTTTATCTTGTTACTTGTTATTGGCTTATTCAGGTCTTGGATTTCTTCCTGGTTCGATCTTGGTAGGTTGTATGTGTCTAGGAATTCAATCCATCTTCTAGGTTTTCCAATTATATGGCATATAATTGCTCATAACAGTCTCTAATGATCCTCTGGATTTCTACAGTATCAGTTGTAATGTCTCCTTTTTCATCTCTGATTTTATTTATTTGGGTATTCTCTCTTATTTTCTTAGTCTGGCTAAAATGTGTCAATGTTGTTTATCTTTTCAAAAAAACCAACTTTTTGTTTTGTTGATTTTTTTGTTTCAATTTCATTTATTTCTACTTTCATCTTTTTTTTTTTCTTTTTTTTTTTAGGCTGGTCAAGTGGAGCAGTGGGAGTGGAGAAGGAACAAAGGAATCTGTAACTGGTTGTGATCAATTAGTTGTAAACACCACTGCACTCGGACCAACCTACTTTCATCTTTA
>CM052437.1:103980583-103995099 GCA_028533085.1 Varecia variegata
GGACTACAGGCATGCGCCACCATGCCCGGCTAATTTTTTCTATATATATTTTAGTTGGCCAGATAATTTCTTTCTATTTTTTTTTAGTAGAGATGGGGTCTCGCTCTTGCTCAGGCTGGTCTCAAACTCCTGACCTCGAGCGATCCACCCGCCTCGGCCTCCCAGAGTGCTAGGATTACAGGCGTGAGCCACCGCGCCCGGCCTATCCCTTAGGTTTTGACGTGTTGTGTTTTTATTTTCATTTGAGAAATTTTAAAATTTCTTTCTTAATCTTTTCATTGACCCACTGGTCCTTCAGGATCATATTGTTTAATTTCCATATTTTGTATATTTTCTAATATTCACTTTTTATTGATTTCTAGTTTTAGTCCATTGTGGTCAGAGAAAATGCTTGGTATGATTTCAATTTTATTGAATTTTTTAAGACTTGTTTTATGGCCTAACATTTTGTCTATAGTTGAGAATTATCCATGAGCTGAGGATAAGAACATGTATTCTGCAGCTGTTGGATGAAACATTTTATAAATATCTATTAGGTCCATTTGGTCTATAGTGCAGATTATGATCAGTGTTTCTTTGCTGATTTTCTGTCTGTATGATCTGTCCAATGTTGAAAGGAGAGTGTTCGGATCTCCAATCCTTATCATATCGGGGTCTATCTCTCTCTTTAGCTCTGAAAACATTTGCTTTATATATCTGAATGCTCCAGTGTTAGGTGCATAAATATTTAGAATTGTTATATCCTCTTGCTGAAGTGACTCCTTTATCATTATATAATGACCTTCTTTGTCTCTTTTTACAGTTTTTGTCTTGATATCTATTTTTATCTGATATAAGTATAGCTACTCCTGCTCTTTTTTGGTTTCCATTTGCATTGAATATCTTTTTCCATTCCTTTATTTTCAGCCTATGTGTGTCTTTATAGATGAACCATGTTTCTTGCAGACAACATACAGTTGGCTCTTGTTTTCTTTAATCCATTCAGCCACTATGTCTTTGGAGAGTTTAGTGCATTCCTATTTGATGTTATTATTGATAGGTAAGGACTTATGCCTGTCATGTTGTTATTTGATTTCTGGTTGGTTGTTCGTTCGTTCGTCCTTCCTTCCTTACTCCCTCCCTCCCTCCCTTCCTTTTTTCCTTCTGTCTTCCTTTGTTAAAAATTATTTTCTCTGGTAATGTGTTTTAATTTCTTGCTTTTTATTTTCTGTGTATCTGATATAGGTTTCTTGATTTGAGGTTACCATGAGGCTTGCAAAAAAATTTTACAGCCAATTATTTTAAACATATAACAGCTCTGTGAACAAACAAACAGAGAAATCTGACAGAAATCCTACCCTTTAACTCCATCCCTGCTGCTTTTTAACTTCTTGTTGTTTCTGTCTATATCTTTTTATACTATATATATCGCAAAAAGTTGTTGTTTTGATAGGTTTGTCTTTTAGTCTTCCTACTCAAGATATAAGTGGTTTATATGCCACATATACAGCAATATTCTGTATTTGTATACTTATCACTACCGGTGAATTGTATACCTTCAGCTGATTTCCTATTGTTCATTAACGTTCTTTTCTTTCAGATTGAAGAATTCCTTTTAGCATTTCTCGTAGGACATGTCTGGTGTTGATGAAATCCCTCAGCTTTTGTCTGTCCGGGAAAGTCTTTATTTCTCCTTCATGTCTGAAGGATATTTTTGCAGGAGATAATATTCCAGGGTTAAGGTTTTTTCCTTCAGCACTTTGAATATATCATGCCACTCTCTCCTGGCCTGTAAGGTTTCCACTGTGAAGTCTGCTGCCAGATGTATTGGAACTCCTTTTTATGTTATTTTTTTCTTTTTTCTTGCTTCTTTTAGGACCGTTTCTTTATCTGTGACCTCTGGAAGCTTGATTATTAAATTCCCTGAGATAGCCTTGTTTGGGTCAAATCTGCTTGTTGTTCTATTACCTTTGTATATCTGAATAGTGATATCTTTCTCTAGGTTTGGAAAGTTCTCTCTTATTATTTCGTTGAGTAATCTTTCTACCCCAATCTCTCTCTCTACCTCCTCTTTAAGGTCAATAACTCTTAGATTTGTACTTTTGAGGCTATTTTCTAGATCTTATGGGCATGCTTCATCCTTTTTTATTCTTTTTTCTCTTCTGAACGTGTATGTTCAAATAGCCTGTCTTCAAGTTCACTAATTCTTTCTTATGCTTGGTCAATTCTGCTGTTGAGATACTCTGATGCATTTCTTAGTTTGTCAATTGAATTCTTAAGCTCCAGAATTTCTGCCTGATTTTTTAAATTATTTCAATCTCTCTGTTAAATTTCCCTGATAGGCTTCTGAATTCCTTCTCTGTGTTGTCTTGAAGTTCGCTGACCTTCTTCAGGACAGCTATTTTGAATTCTTTGTCTGAAAGGTCATATATCTCCATCACTCCAGGATTGCTCACTGGTACCTTATTTAGTTCATTTGGTGAGGTCATGTCTTCCTGGATGTTCTTGATGCCTGTGGATGTTTGTTGATGTCTGGGCTTGGGAGAGTTAGGTGTTTATTTTAATCTTCACAGTCTGGGCTTGTTTGAACCCATCCTTCCTGAGAAGGCTTTCCAGATATTTAAAGGGAATTAAGTGTTGTGATCTAAGGCTTTGGTCGATGTAGCTGTATCAGCACTGGGGGTGCTCCAAGCCCCATAATGCTGTGACCTTGCAGATTCCCGGTGGTACCTACCACCTTGGTGGAGTTGGGTAAGACACAGGAGAATTCCCTGGATTGCAAAGTAAAGTCTCTCATGCTCTTCCATCACTTTCTGTGCTAGGATGCTGGAGTTGCGGGAGGAGTGATGTGGGCACTTGTCATGGCCACTTGTGCCAGGTCACACTGGAAGCCAGCCCATTCTCACCCAAAGCCCATGGTGACAGTTGTCTGGCTACCTCTGATGTTTATTCAAAGCCCAAGGGCTCTTTACTTAGCAGGTGGTGAATCCTGCCTGTACTGGGTCCTTTCCTTCAGGGTAGCATATTTCCTTCTGGCCCAGGGTGGGTCCAGAAATGCCATCTAGGAGTTAAGGCCTGGACTCAGAGGTTTCAGGAGGCTGCTTAGTACTTTATTTACTGTGGCTGAGCTGGTACTCAAGTTGCAAAACAAAGTCTTCTAAACTCTTCTCTTTATTTTCCTCAAGTGGAAGAAGACTCCCCGAGTCATGCTGCCTGTAGTTAGGGGAGGAGTAACAAAGCCACTGGCTTGGCCTTCATCACTGGTTTCTTACTGGGTCATGTGCACCCCAAGACCACCAGCTCTGAGCCAGCATAGCCACTGGAATTGCCCGAGGACTGCAGCCTTTGTGGCCTGACTGCTTTATGAATTTAATCTGGGCCTCAGGCTGCTTTTTGTCAGCTGGTGGTGGGTCTAGCCAGAACTTGGGTTTTGGGGCGCAGGATTTCCCTCTGGCTGGACTAGTCTAGATGCTCCTTCCGTGGGCACTGACAGAATTCTGCCCTGTGCTGTGTTCTCCTGTGCCATGGTGGCCCTGAGTTTCAATGCAAAGTCCCATAAACACTTCACTCTCCCTCCCCTGGGCACAGAGATTCTCTCTCTACTTGGCTTGCTGGCAGGGCACTGCTGGGGGATGGGAAAGGGGTGGCGTAGGCAATAAAAGATTGTCTTTTCTGCCCACTTCAGTGCCTCTTTCCTTGATATAATGTTAAAACCAGGTAGTATGATTGCTCACTTGATTTTTGTTCTTCTGAAGGTGCTTGCTTGCATGGATAGTTGTTGATTTTGGTGTTTGTGGAGAAGGACAATCACTGGAGCTTTCTCTTTGGCCATCTTGTTCCACCCCTAATCTATGATTATTGATATGGCTTTAAATCTATCATCTTGTTATTTGTTCCACTTTTTCTGTCTTCTTTGGAATTTATTGAGTAGTTTGTATGATTCCACCTCATCTCCTTTGTTTCCTTATGGGATCACTCTTTTTTTTTTTTAGTACTTTCTTTAGAGTTTATAGATAATCTCTAACTTATCACAGTTTACCTTCAAATACATTATACCACTTCAGATGCAGCATAAAAATCTTACAACGGTGTCCTTTTATTTCCTCCCTCTTGGCCTTTGTACTATGGTTGTAATACATTTTTCTTCCACATGTTATAAACCCCAGAATACTGTTATTATTTTTCTTTTAGTCAGATATCTTTCAAAGAGATTTTTTAATTAATAAAAATAGTCTTTTATACTTATCCAGTTTTTGTGCTCTTCATTTGTGTATATCAAAATTTTTACCTTATGTCATTTTCCTTCTCCCTGAAGTATATTATTTAACATTTTTTTGTAGTGCAGGTCTGCTAGAGATGACTTCTTTCAACTTTTGCATTTCCAAGAAAGCCTCCATTTTTCATGCATTTTTGTGAGATATTTTTGCACAGAATAGAATTCTGGTTTGACATTTTCTTATTTTTTTTTTATTTATTCTTTTTTCTTGCACTTTACTTTTACAGCAAACTGGTTTGACATTTTCTTTCAATACTTTAATAGATGTTTCTCCATTGTCCTTGGACTTGCATTGTTTTCAAGAAGTCTACTGTTATTCTTATATTATCCTTGGTACATAATTTGTCTTTTTTCTCTATCTACTTTTAAGATTTTTCTCTATATCACCACTTTTAAGCAATATGATTAGTATGTTCCTTGTTGTCATTTTCTTCATGCTTCTTGTGATTGGGGGTTTACTGAGCTTCTTGGATCATGGGTTTGTAATTTAAATAAATTTGGAACTTTTTCAGTCATTTTTTCCAAATATTTTTAATTAATTAATTAACTAATTTGATAATAAATACATTTTATAAAACTCTGTCACCCAGGTTAGAGTGCCATGGCACCAGACTAGCTCACAGCAGCCTCCTGCCTTAGCTTCCCAAGTATCTGGGACTACAGGTGAGCATCACCACTCCTGGCTAATTTTTTCTACTTTTTCTACTTTTTAGTAGAGACGGGGTCTCACTGTTGCTCAGGCTGGTCTCAAACTCCTGAGCTCAAGAGATCCTCCCACCTTGGCCTCCCAGAGTGCTAGGATTACAGGCATGAGCCACCATGCCCAGCCTCAAATATTTTTTAATCCCCCACCCCAAACCTCAGGAACTCTGATTACATGTATATTAGACCAGATAAAGTTGTCCCACAACTCACTGATGCCCCAGGGTGTGTCCCAGAGACTGTTGCTAAAGAGAGCATCATGTATACAAAGGAGCTAGATGCTATTCACCAGGAGAATGGGAGAAAGACCCCCAAAATTTCAGAGATTTTTGAGGCTGCCCCTCCTATCACAGGCCTAGAAACTCTCGGAGGGCCGGATGGCTTTGGGGGACAGGCCTGGGGTGCCCTCTATGGGCTTACTACCCAGAGGTTCCTCGGAACTCTGTTCTCCAAATTCTGGCACAGTGCTCCTCAGCTGCCCCAGCTGCGGCTCAAGTGGGCCCAGGTGCAGCTTTGGCTGCTGTTCTGAAGGGCACAAGCAGTAAGCCTTGGCAGCATCCACATGGTGCTAACGCTGCAGACATGCAGAGAGCATGAGCTATCCAGTCATAGTGGCTTCCACCTAGATTTCAAAGGCGCCCAGACAGAGACTTATCACAGGTGGGTGGAGCCACCACAGAGAGTCCCTACTAAGGCAATGCTGAAGGGAAATGTGGGGTCAGAGCTTCTGCAGAAAGTCCACACCAGGGCAATGACTAAGTAGAGCTGCAGGGGTAGAGCCACCACTGTGACCCTAGAACTGTAGAGCTACCAGTGTGCAATCCCAGGTTACGAGAGCTGCAGTCATGAGACTCCACCTAAAGAGAGCTATGCATGGCCTAAGCCCAGTGAAGCTATAGGGGCAGGGCTGCCCAAGGCCTTGGGGGTACAGCCCCCACACCAATGTGCTCAGGATGCAGAAGGGAAACTGGAGTATAAAACAGGAGGGAGACTTACTTTTGTATTTGATACCACGTGCATGCATTACCTATTCAAAAAGTAAATAAAATAATTTCAAAAATTCATATATTAATATGGTTCATTTTTCACAATTAATGCACCAATATCAATAACAACTACTCACTAAAGTCCATACTTTATTTCAACTTCCTTAATTTTTACCTAATGTCCTTTTTTTATATTCCAGGACCCTACTCAAGATCCCACATGGCACTTACTTGTCACGTCTCTTTAGGTTCTTTTTGGCTGTGACAGTATCTCAGACTTTCATTGTTTTTGATGACCTTGAGTTTTGATGAGTACTTGCTAGGTATTTTGTAGGATGTCCCTCAATTGGGGTTTGTCTGATGTTTTTCTCATGATTAGACTGGGTTATGGGTTTTTGGGAGGAAAACCACAGAGGTAAAGTGCCATTTTTACTACATCATGTCAAGGATACATACTATCAACATGACTTATAACTGTTGATGTTGACCTTGATCATCTGGCTGAGGTCGTCCATGTCAGGTTTATCCACTGTAAAGTTACTCTTTTTTTCCCTTTCCATACTCTACCATTAGGAAGAGTCACTATGTTCATCCCAACATAAGGAGTGTGGAGGCATGCTCCACCTCCTTGAGGGCAGAGTATCTTTATAAATTATTTGGGATTCTTCTAACAGCAAATTTATCTATTCTCCTCTACTTCTCTATTCAGTATGATTTAAATATATGTCATATACATATCAATATATATCAAAATATTTATATCTATATCAGTATGGACTCATAGATATTTATTTTGTACTTTGGGTTCTAAAATACTACATTATTTTGTTGCTCAAATTGTTCCAGCTTTGGCCATTGGAAGCTCTTAAAGTTGTCTCCTATCCCTTTGTCATATACCCATCATTGTGGCTTTTTTGTTTGTTTGTTTTTGTTTTTTTAAAAAAAACCCACTTCCTTACTTTGAGGCACTATGAGATGCTCTACGCTCATCTTGTATATTTTCTGCCCCAGTCCTAGATTCAGCCATTTCTCCAAGGAGCCCTTGTTCCTTCTGCTGGAGAATGATATTAGAAACCAAGATCTGGGCACAAGGTATACTCATTGCTACAGGGGAATTGTTGCTTCTGGACCCCCTCAGCAGAGAGCAAGGAAATGTATGTGTGTACAAAAACCTGAATATATATGCATTTTATTGATATTTCTATATGTAGTCATCTGTGTGTACAGTAAGCTAAACATGAATTCATACTGATGTCTGCAATTCTGATCTATTACCCCATGGATCATTCTAGCCTCTGTACCTTGCTTATTTACAACCTCTCACTCCACCAGTAGGAAACCTGGCTCCCACCACCCACAACCATTTACTGAATTGTTCATTTCCACTATATATATCTAGTGGTTTCAGAATTGATAACCCATATCCCCACGGGAAATAACTTTATCAACTAGAGTTCAGTGCTTATACACAATTCCTTTTGTCTTTAGTTTTACAGACTCCACTCATTTCCAAAGTTATGTAGGTCAGCATCTCTTTCCACCACCTTCAGTGGGTTTTTTTCATACACGTGTAACACAGATTGTTTTGTCACATTTTGCACCCCATTCTGGGATTCTCCAATCTCCTAAGTGATATTTTTTAAAAAACTGCATGCACTAAGGTTCACTCTTTATGTAAATTTCTGAGTTTTGACAAATGCATAGTGTCATGTATCCATTATTAATATCATATAGAATAGCATTAATCCTAAAAAGTTCTCTGTGCTTCACCTATTCAACCTTTTCTCACATCCAAACCCTGGCAACCACTGATCTTATACTGTTTCTATATTTTTCCTTTTTCAGAATGTCATATAATTGGGTGGTCATATAATTTCAGAATGTCATATAATTGGGTGCTTTTGCAGACTGGCTTCTGTCTCTTAGCAATATACATTTAAGATATATAAACACACACACATATATGTAATTTTATTTATTTTAGAGACAGGGTCTCGCTCTGTTGCCCAGGCTGGAGTGCAGTGGCATGAGCATAGTTCACTGCAGCCTCAAACTCCTGGGCTCAAGTGATCCCCTTGCCTCAGCCTCCCAGGTAGCTGGGACTACAGGTGTGTGCCACCACACCTGGCTAATTTTTAATTTTTTTTTTTTGTAGACACTGGGTCTTGCTATGTTGCCCAGGGTGGTCTTGAACTCCTGGTCTCACGTGATCTTCCTGCCTTTACCTCCCAAAGTGCTGGGATTACAGGCGTGAGCCACTGCACCTGGGTCCCCTATCTTTTTGGTGATTGACAGCTTATTCCTTCTTATTACTGAATAGTACTTCATCGTGTGAAAGTAACAGTTTGCTTATCCATTCACCTATCGAGGGCACCTTGGATGTTTCTAGTTTTTGGCAGTTATGAGTAAAGCTGCAATAAACATTTGAATGTAGAGTTTTGAGTGCACATAATTTTCAAGTCAGTAAATACATAAGAGCATGATTGCTGGATTGTATTGTAAGATTGTTTAGCTTTCCACTCAATTTTTAAAATTATTTTACTTACTTTTTGAATATGTAATGCATGCATGCATATGGTATCAAATGCAAAAGTAAGCCTTCTTCGTATTTTATACTTGCGTTTCCCTTGATTTTCCCTCTTCAGAGGTATGTCTGTTATATTTCTTGTGATACTTGTGATACTAGAGGAAATTATTCAAAACTTTGAAATTTAGCAAGAAGATGGCTGCATTCTTTTCAAAGTCATACTGAGGTGTTATAGAACAGGCTCCCCCATGGATTCACTAATTTTCTAGGACAGTGGTTCTCAGAGTGTAGTATGTGGTCCCTGGGGGGTCTCCAAGGTCAAAATAACAATACTATTAATAGTTTGTTATTTGTTTTACCATGTTGATATTTGCAATAATGGTGCAATAATAATGGTGGGTAAAAGTGCAAGTGTCTTAGAAGGAATCAAGGCAGTAGCACTACACCAGTTTGCTAGGGCTGTTGTCACAAAGTACCACAAATGTGGGTGGCTTAAACAACACACATTTATTCTTTCACAGCTCTGGAAGCCAGAAGTCCAAGATCAAGATATTAGAATCTGGTGAGGATTCTCTTCCTGGCTTGCAGCAATTTCATTGTGTCATCACATGGCCTTTCTTCTGTGTGTGCACAGAGCAAGATCACTAGTGTCTCTTCCTGTCGTAAGGATACCACTTCTACCAGGTTAGGGCCCCCCATAATTGCCTTCTAAAGGCCCTCCTAATCACCAGTGTGACTCCAAATATAGTCACATTGGGGATTAGGGCTTCAACATATGAATTTTGTAGGGGGAACATTCAGTCCATAAAAGGTACCAAACTCTACTAGTAGGCATCATATTTTTCACTGCCATCCATTTATAGTTCAAAAATTGCCAGTTTCATTTAATAATGCTTCTCTGTTAAAATTATTAATTTGACACTTGAAAACAAGTCTTGTTAATATTCTGTGTGATTAACAGACAAGTATGCATAAGATACTTCTGCTTCATATTGAAGGACAATGGTTGCTTGCAAAGCACTTGTGCAATTAAGTTGCCAGTTGAGTGAGCTGAACCTCTTTTCATGAAGTACCATTTTTACTTGAATGACAGAATGAAGTGAGCCTGTTACATCAAGGAAAACAATTGATAGTATCTACTGTCAATAATAAAGTTCACATTTTTAAGCTAAAATTAGAATTTTTAAAAAATCCATATCCTGCCTCCAAACCTTGACAGCTTCTCAATAATTAAAGACTTCTCTGATGAGTTTAGTGGTGATTCTAACAAATGTGATTTTTTAATATTGCTTAATGAAATGAGTGAACATTTGGAAAGAGCTGCATAACAAACAAAATGGACCGACATTTTCAAATGACTACTGCATGATGGTACAAAATCATGTGCTTATGTAAAGATCTATTCAAAGTGCATGGAAGGGCAATAAATATTAATACAACAGAGTAGGAAAAATTTATTGATATTGGTTTTAGAGTCCATATTGCAAGTAATCTTTAAGAAACTACCACTTGCAGAATTTTAATGTACTTTTAAAGACAAATATCCAAATTTATTTGAAATGACAAAACAGGCCTCTCATTTGTAACTACCTATCTCTGTGAGATTGGATTTTTTTATATATATACTTCAATTAAAACATATTGTAATACAGTGAATGCAGAAGCAGATGTGAGAATCTGTCTTCTACAAAGCCAGACTTTAAAGAGATTTCCAAAATGTAAAAGTATGCTACTCTTCTCATTAAACTTTTTTTTTTTTGAGACAGAGTTTCACTCTGTTGCTTGGGCTAGAGTGCCATGGCAACAGCCTAGCTCACAGCAACCTCGAACTCCTGGGCTCAAGCGATCCTCTCCTGCCTCAGCTTGGCTGACTAAACTTTCATTGCTTTGAAGAACATTTTTTCATAAAAGTATGTTAACATGTAATGTATTTTATAGTTATTTAAAAATGAATAAATATTTTAATTTTCTAAGTTTTAATTTCTAATATGGTAAATATTGATAAGCATAACTCATATAAACAAAAGTTCTTTGGAGTCAACAAATTTTAAGAGCATCAATAGTTCCTAAATTGAAAACGTTTGAGAACCCCTGTTGTAGCGTAATTTACCCAAGTCTGATTTTATTTATAGTTCGTTATAGCCCATACACCATGAAGATATATATGTCAACTTGTCCAATTTAGTCCAGTAGAGGTGCAAATCATTTCTATCCGCTAGAAAAGATAACCTATGGTTTTATCATCTTGCAGAACATCAGCCAGCTTTGTATCCAACCTAACAATCTTATGCTAACGTTTTCTCAAAATGTTTACAAATACCCAGTTCCTCAAAATACTCTTTGAACCAGCTTTACCATAGCACTGGTTCCTTCATAAATTAATTTGTTGAATAAATCTTGGACATGTGTTCATTATATAGTTGTATAAGTGTCACATTTTTAACTTCTTCAAGATTATACTTTGAGAGATACTAATAACATGTATATATGATGTGTATGGTGGCTCACGCCTGTAATCCTAGCACTCTGGAAGGCCAAGGCAGCAGGATTGCTTGAGCTCGAGTTTCAGCAAGAGCAAGGCTCATCTCTAAAAGTAGAAAAATTAGCCGGGCCTCCTGGCGGGCGCCCATAGTGCCAGCTAGTCGCAGCTACTCAGGAGGCTGAGGCAAGAAGATCGCTTGAGCCCAGGAGTTTGAGCGAGCTACCATGACGCCACTGCACTGTACCCAGGGTCACAGAGCGAGACTCTGTCTCAAAAAAAAAAAAAAAAATCCATACAACCCACATACACGCATTTTCCCTTACCTGGCCCACTATCAAAAACCTCACCGCAGCCCCAGCTTTTACTACTGGCTCAGGATACTCAGAAACAAGCAAAGATCCACAGACCATGTGACAAACCCCGAGCATCACGTGACACTTCTCTCACCACAATTCTTCCGCCCGCTTCACATAAGGCGTCTAGACGTCCCTAGCGCAGCAGCCACGGGCCTCCCTGCGCGTAGGAACCGCGTTTGCGGCCCACTTTGGGCCCTTTTAGCGAGGGCCGCCAGAGGATAAAGAGCAGTGGGTCAGCAGGGTCCGGGGAAAGCAGCCCCAGGCCACTGGGCCCCACGGAGGCGGACCAGAAGTTCCGCGACCGCGCAGTCCGGCGGAGCCGTTAGTCGCGCACGCCGGAAGTGGCCCGTAGGCCGGTCTGAGGCGGTGCCCGCAGTGTGCATCGTCCCTTGGGCAGGCGGCGACATGGAGCCTGGGGCAGCCGAGCTGTATGACCAGGCCTTGCTGGGCATCCTGCAGCACGTGGGCAATGTCCAGGACTTCCTGCGCGTGCTCTTCGGCTTCCTCTACCGCAAGACTGATTTCTATCGCCTGCTGCGCCACCCATCGGACCGCATGGGCTTCCCGCCCGGGGCCGCACAGGCCCTAGTGCTGCAGGTGAGGCTGGCGGGCCTGCGGTCTGGGAAACCGCCGCCCCCGGCGCCTGCCCCGACTCCCTGCCCCAGCACGGCCGCTCCTCCAAGCTTTCCCAGCCTGTTTTCTCCTTTACCTGGGGACCTGAGGGTGAGCCTGTGAGAATGGCTTTAGAAATTTGAAGCGTAGATCGAATGTCAGGTTATTCTCCTGAGGGAGCAGCCGGGGCCTGCCCAGGACGTCCTGCGGTGTCAGAAGCAGCCAGCCAGCAGCTGAGGGCCCTGCTCAGAATCGCGCAAAGCGCAAAGCATACCCGTCACGGTGCTGGGGGCTCCTAGTCAGGGAGTGAAATCCGTGCAGGCCAAACAGAAGGAAGGATATTTACAACAACAGAAACCCGTATCACCATGAACTACCACACACTCTGGAGGTGGCAGGGTTGACAGTGGCTTTGTGTTGATCAGTGGGTGTGGCCGCTTGTTTGAAGTGTGACTTCCCAGGTCGAAAACAATCACTGTAATGATTATTAAGTTTTCAGTTGGACTTAAATATAACCCAGGTTAGATATATTGTATGTGTGAAGCGCTATTGGTACTCATTCAGTGAAGTTGTATCTCCGAATGTATTATAATAGTAAGCAAGCTTTTACTGAATGTAGTTACACTGTCAGCTGCCATAGGCACTGGTGGTGTGGCTGTTTAATGGTTTCTCTCTCCTTGTAAAACTTAGAGGTAAGGAGAGAAAACACGGAAAGTAATAGAGAATTCTGCAGGGCCAGTTATGTGACAGAACCTGTTAGAAGGAAAGGAAATGGTTGAGAAATCAATATGGTTTTGTAGGTGGGACTTGATGAGATTGAGAGAAAGTATTCAGCCAAGCACTTTGAGCCTATTTATAGAAACGTGAGAAGATAGAAATGCTGATACCTCCCACAGTGCTCTAGCACTTTACAGTTTATAAAGTGCTTCAGATGTTACCTCCTGAAGTCTTACTGCAGGCTATGGGTTGATCAGGTGTTACTTTCTCCAGTGCCTTCAGGAAAAAACCAAAGTTTAGAATGTCTCCGTAACTACCAAGGTAATATGGTCAAATGAGGGGTGGGTATGGGGCTCCATTGGGGTTCAGTTTCAGAACTTAAGGCTATTCCTTGTCTTTATCAGTGGCCCAAGTGCCATCTGAATGATCAGAGAGCTGTTGGAGGTGGCCTTTAGCAGGACCTTATGGCAGTTTAATGAAATCCTGTCATTTCATCTTCACAATGCTCTGTGAACTGGATAAGGTTGAACTTGATGTACCAGTTCAGCAAGGTTAAGTAATTTGACCAAGAACACACAACTAGTTCATTATAGAGCTGGAACTCAAAACTTTGTTTTTTTGATTCCAAATATATCTACTGTATCATTTAACCATTCCATAGTAGGATGAGAACACTTTTGTCTGGGATGATTGTGGTTTGCAGAAAGTTGTGGAGGAGAAATGTACTAGTATCAGGTGTTTTACATTCTGGGGTATTATCTTATTTAACCCTTAACATAACCTGAGATGTTGGTCTTTGTCCTTGTTTCATGGATGAACTGACAGAGGTAGTATGCTCATTTATCTGGTAACTATTTATAAAACACCTTGTAGGTTAAGACACTCCTATAGGTTAGGGTTTGGTGACCAGTGTAATGAAGTAGTGGAAGTGGGGAGCAGGGACACAGGAAGGAGAGGGATGAGTCAAAGATGGTCCAAAGTTTCAAACTTGGGTGACTGGAATAATGATAATGCATTAACTTGAACTGTCATCTGGGTTTAGGGGAAAAATTTTAGTTTTAGACAAGTTGAATTTGAAATTGCAGACAGGGGTCCCTGTTCATAGGCTCTTGGAATCACAGGACTAGATCTGGCAGGAGATGGGGCAACTGGAGTGGTCTGAGGGAGAGCCAAAGGTAGAGGACAGGCCTTGGGGAATGATCACAGTAAAGGGTAGGTAGTAAGTTTCACAGAAACCAAGGTGACAGTCTCCAGCAGATGGTTAAGAGGGGTGTTGTGCTTTCTGGAAGTGATTCTCAACAATCGGCATTGCCCAAGGAACTTTTATTATTTTTATTTTTTTATTTTTTATTTCATTTTTTGAGACAGAGTCTCACTCTGTCGCCTGGGCTAGAGTGCCATGGCATCAGCGTAGCTCACAGCAACCCCAAACTCCTGGGCTCAAGCAGTCCTCCTGCCACAGCCTCCCGAGTAACTGGGACTACAGGTATGTGCCACCACGCCTGGTTAATTTTTTTTTTCCTATTTTTAGTTGCCCGGCTAATTTTTTCTATTTTCTTAGTAGAGACAGGGTCTCGCTGTTGTTCGGACTGGTCTTGAACTCCTGAGCTCAAGCAATCCTCCCACCTCGGCCTCCCAGAGTGCTAGGATTACAGGTGTGAACCATCTCGCCTGGCTGCCCAAGGAACTTTTAAAAACACATTCCCTGGATATCTTGGTTGGGTAGATCAGGGTGAATCCTGGGAACCTGTTCTTTTATCCACAGAAGCTCATTTGGCAGGAGGCTTGTAAAGGTGATTTCTGTATTGGCAACGGTTTTGTTGTGGGTAGGACATTACACTATTGAATCAGATTGAGTGACTTGGTACCAGCACAGCTC
>CM052437.1:103995199-104013688 GCA_028533085.1 Varecia variegata
AGGCATGCGCCACCATGCCCGGCTAATTTTTTCTATATATATTTTAGTTGGCCAGCTAATTTCTTTCTATTTTTTAGTAGAGACGGGGTCTCGCTCATTGCTCAGGCTGGTCTCGAACTCCTGACCTTGAGCGATCCACCCGCCTCGGCCTCCCAGAGTGCTAGGATTACAGGCGTGAGCCACCGCGCCCGGCCCAGCACAGCTCTCTTGACTCCCTACCCCTACCCATCTACCTCTTTTTTTTTATTTTTTTATTTTTATTTTTATTTTTTGGTAGAGACAGGATCTCACTCTTGCTCAGGCTGGTCTCGAACTCCTGAGCTCAAATGATCCGCCCGCTTCGGTCTCCCAAGTGCTAGGATTACGGGTGTGAGCCACCGTGCCCGGCCTCATCTGCCTCTTAATAGTTTTGTTTTTCTGCCCCTGACTTGATGGCATAAGACTCTTTTTTGTGGCTCTGCTAAAATTAGGCAGAGGGGGTTTGGATGGCAGTGTTGGGCTTCACCATTCTGGAACTTGAAAGCTTTCCCCTGCTATTTCGGAGAGTGGACTGTTGGTATAGCGTAAGGCTTCTCATACTTTTCCTACTAATTCTAAAGGACTTGCATGGTCTAGATGCACAGCTTGAATAATGCTGAGCAGGAATGATGTATGTGAAAATTGCATTCCACTCAAAGTTATGTTAGCATGTTTTAAGACAAGAAGAGTTAAGAATGACATGCCATTCATTACATTTGACAAATCTGTGTTCTGGAGTTGAATATGAGAAGTGTTGCTTAGGAGAAGTCCTCGACATGAGAATTGAGAAAGCTGACTATATCCTATTCCTTATGCAACTTGTTGGGAAATTTTGGGAGAGTCATTTCACATCTTATCAGCTGAGAACGTTAATCGGAAGTCACAGATTGGAGGTCTTTTCTAGCTCTGAGATTCTGTGACTTAGAATGAGTACTGAGAACAGGTAGAGATTGAGGTGTCCATAGTGATGTGAGAGAGCTTCCTAGTGGTATGGATAGACAAGTTAGAGGAAGTTGGATGTACTGAGTGAATAGAGGCAGTGGACATCGTGAGGACCATTAGGTCTTGAGGCCCTGGGTGAGTCCAGTGTTAGAAGTCCCAGGTGTTATGAGAGAGTCCTTGTTGTTGCTTTGCTCTTGTGGAGTTAAGATGAAGACCTGGGGCATCAGGAGGATGAGCAGCTCTGAGGGCAAAGGACCCAAAGTGTTGGAAACATGGATGTTAGAAGTGAGTCAGGGCTTCAGATTATCTACAGAAGTACAAGTGGGTCTGGTGTTGTTTCCAGTTTTTAACCTTTAGGATTTTATTCATTTTCCTCTGCCTACGTCATCTCCTTGCAGTTTGTTGCTTCCCGTGTAATTTTTTACTTTTTTCTTTTGCTGGCTGGACCTTGGGTAAGTTGCTTAATCTTTTCAAGCCTTATTTTTCCTCATCTTTGAAATATTGATGCTGTCATCTTCACAGGATTTTTGTGAGGGGCTTGAGAGAATGTTTGTAGAAGCACAGTTCATATGTTAGCACCCTTTTGTTCTGTCTTCCTGTACAGCCCACAGAACATTGTTATTTGATACCTGTCTGCATTCTAGCCCTTTGGACTCTGACTCCCACCCATTTTCCCAGGTTGATCTGTCATCCTTCTTCCCTCTAGCTACTGCAGGAACTCTTGCTGTTTCTTTCAGTGTATTCTTGGAGCTGTGGCATTTTCTCCAGTGGTTTCCTATGGAAGATGTGCCCCTCATTCAAGGTCTAATTGAGATTGTCTTTGTTCCAAGAAGGCTCCTTAGATTTCTTTTATCAGAAATGCTCATTCCCACCTACAGTCTGACAGGGTATCAAGGGATCCATCATACCCCACTTGTAACAGAGTTGTCATGTGTGGGTCTATCTTGACTGTACTTTTTTGGTGGAAAGGTCTCAGCACCTTCATGGGTGTGACTGTGTCTACATACCAGAATTTTGAGTTCTTAGAAGGCAGGAGCTGTCATTTTGATTTTTTTGTGTGTGTGTTCCTTGCACATTGTAGGCACATAGTGGATGTTTATTGAATTGAATGCCCATACCTCCCTTCAACCCTTGCTATTTGGTGAAAGATAGAAATTCAGTAAGCCTCGTGCATTTTGTGCATTGAAATTCAACATTTTCATCTTTTATTTGTGAGTCTGAATTTTTGGTGCCTTTATAGCCCACAGTACCAGGTCAGTGTATTCCTTGCATTGTGAACAAGACTGTTTGAGGTCTGTAAAAATAATGACAGCTAAGATCGTCTAGCTATGCATCCTTGAGGTATTGTAAATATTGGTAGCCTTGGCTTGTAAATTTTTGATTTTGTTGATTTTGGAACCCTGCTATTAAAAAGAGTGTTTTCCTGTCAGCTTTTGGTGAAATTGCAGGGCATTTCCATTTTGCCAATGGGAAAACTTTTTGGCCTACCGCTTTCTGGTTTTCTCCTTACCAACTTTTGGCACATTTCTATAGAATGTGTGGTACTTTGCTGGGCAGATGAACTGATTGCTGGATTACCGTTTGATTTTAGGTATTCAAAACCTTTGACCACATGGCCCGTCAAGATGATGAGAAGAGGAGGAAGGAACTTGAAGAGAAAATCAGAAGAAAGGAAGAGGAAGAGGCCAAGGCTGTGGCCGCTGCAGCTGAGAAGGAGCTGGTCCCAGTACCAGTCCAGGAAATAGAGATTGACCCTACCACAGAATTGGGTGGATCTCTGGAAGAGAAAGTGCAGCCTCCAGGCACACAGGACACTGTGCAGGAGGTTGCCCATGACTCAGAGGAGGCAGAGGCTCCAGGAGCAGTGGCTGATGCTTCTGAAGTCCCTAGGGAACCACAAGCTCTTCTCAGGTAGGAATTCCTATTTTGCAGCTTCCTTCTTTCTTGCGTGACATCTGGTAGTGGGGTTTGTCCATTATTCATTCTTATTTTGTAACACACCAATTCTTTATCTCAGCATTTATTTAGCTTTTTTTTTCTTTTTTTTTTTTGAGACAGAGTCTCGCTTTGTTGCCCAGGCTAGAGTGAGTGCTGTGGCATGAGCCTAGCTCACAGCAACCTCAAACTCCTGGGCTTAAGCGATCCTACTGCCTCAGCCTCCCGAGTAGCTGGGACTACAGGCATGCGCCACCATACCCGGCTAATTTTTTCTATATATATTTTAGTTGGCCAGATAATTTCTTTCTATTTTTAGTAGAGACGGGGGTCTCGGCTCTTGCTCAGGTTGGTCTCTAACTCCTGACCTTGAGCGATCCACCCGCCTCGGCCTCTCTGAGTGCTATGGTTTCCAGGCGTGAGCCACCGCGCCCGGCCTATTTAGCTCTTAATATTTGCAAACTGCATTACAGTCCTTCTGTTACATAGGATGGGAAGTCATTTGACTTCAATGTTCTTTCTTTTGCTCCCTTATAAGGTAAGGTAATAGTCTGTTGACAGTCATACAACCAGTTGAGAGCCAGAGCCAAAATTTGAGCACTTGGCTCCCCCCACAAAGACCTGACTTTATCTGTGTGTAGAAGCTTAGCCTCAGTGTCCGGAGTCTTTTGTGTTTTTCTCCCTGCAGGAGCACTGCTGGGATCCTCCCACAGTGCTTGAGGTATAATGAACACCTGAGGAGGCAGTCTTACATAGACTGGATTCACATCCTGGCTCTGCCACTTCCTGAATGTATTACCTGGGGCAAGCAATATAATTTTTTTGTGTCTTGGTTTTCTACTTTGTAAAGTGGAAGTGATAATTATAGTACCAGCCTTATAGCCCTTATTGGGCTATTGTGAATTTTAAATGAACCAGTGGTCAAGCACCTAATGAGTGGTAGTACTTGAGGATGACACAAAGTTTCCCTGTCCTGTACTTAGACTCATTTTTCCAGAGTTATGTTTCCCGGCTACTCTAAACTTAGTTATGCAGTCCTCCCCTGCTGTCTGAGTAAGAGGATCTGATACATCCTGTGTGGGAATTTTGGCATTATCTGCCAGATAGTGATCCTCCTGGCCTGCTTTGTTTTTATGAAAATCTACTTTCTTTCTTCTTTGGTAGGACTTGTTCCCCTGCTACCTTGACTGCTCTTCTGTTCTTCCCACTTTTTGCACTCTCTCTCTGACCTGTTTTTGGGGAGTTTTTGAATTTAGTTTCTAGTTAAGGAAGCAAAGTGAACACCTTGGAATGACTGCTAAAATATGGAGTAAGAGAAACTAAGTTTTGTAAAGATAGGATGGGGCAAGACTGCAGAGTCTTAAGGCCAAGCTAGATAATGGAGTTCAGAGAAAACAATTGTTAGATGGGTGAACCAAGTTGAAGGAGAAGGTGAGGAGGTCTTGAGTATGGATCTCTGATTGAGAAGGGACAAAATAAGGGTTTAGAGTCTGGAAGTGGGAGGCATAGGGTGGGGAGGGTAGAGATCTATTATTTCCCTTTAGCTTGAAGAACTTTTTTTAATATTTCTTTTAGTGTCTGTCTGCTGGTAATGAATTCTTTCAGCTTTTGTTTACTGAAAATGTCTATTTCATCTTCCATTTCTGAGAATACTTTTGCCAGATATAGAATTTCAGGTTGATGCTTTTTTTCTTTCAGCATTTTAACGAATATCATTCTGTTGTTTTCTGGCTTGCTTTGTTTCTGACGAGAAGTGAGTAGGCATTCTTTATGTTCCCGTGTATGTGATACATCCCCATTCCTTACCCCTCAGCTGCTTTTAAGATATTCTATTTATCGTTAGTTTTAACAGTTTGATTATAATTTGCTCTGGTGTGGTTTTCTTTTTGTTTATACTGCTTAGGGACTTTTGAGCTTTTTTCAGTCTCTCTCCTCCCTACCCCCTTAAGTCTCATTTCTCTTTGTGCTTCCTTTGGAATAGTTTCTATTGCCCTGTCTTCAAGTTTACTGTCTTTTCTCCTTTAGTCTCTAATCTTTAGTTAAACTCATCTAGTAAATTTTTAATTTCAGATGTTGTTGGTTGTTTTTTTTTTTTCTTGAGACAGGGTCTTGCCCTGTTGCCCAGGGTAGAGTGCAGTGGCCTTATCACAGCTTACTGCAACCTCGGACTCCAGGGCTCAAGTGATCCTCCTGCCTCAGCCTTCTGAATGCTAGTACTACAGGCGCGTACCACCACGCCTGGCTAATTTTTCTATTTTTTGTAGAGGCAGGATCTTGTTCTTGCTCAGGCTGGTCTTAAACTCCTAGCCTCAAGTGATCCTCTTGCCTCAGCCTCCCAGAGTGCTAGGATTACAGGTTGAGCCACTGTGCCTGGCCTCAGATACTGTATTCTTCAGCTCTGCAAGTTCCTTTTGACTCTTTCTTATGGCTTCTGTTTCTATCCTTGTTTTCCTTTAAATTCTTTAGTGTATTTATTGTAGCTGCTTAAAGTCTTTATCTGCTAATTTCATTATCTCTGTCATTTCTTGGTTTGTTTCTATTGACTAAGTTTTCTCCTGATTTTGGATCACATTTTCTTTCTTCTTTAAATGTCTGGTAATTTTTGATTGGATGCTAGACATTATGAATGCTATGTTGTTGAGTCTCTGGATTTTGTTTTCTTCCTTCAAAGATTGTTCAGTTTTGTTCTTACAGGCAATTAATTTATTTGCAGATCAACATGATCTTTTAGAAGCTTGTTTTTTTTAGCTTTGTTAAGATGTTTTTAGGGTACCTTTATTCCAGGGCTAGTTTATTCTTCTAAGACATGGCCTTTTGGGGGATTTCTCCTGAATGCTCCAGCTGTTCAATGAAGTCTTTTCCATTCTGGCTGTTTGAAAGTTAAACATCTTCCAGCTCTGTGTGAGCTCTAGGAATTGTCAAAGTCAGTTATCCAGGAGTTGTCCTCCCTGTCTCATGGAGTCACACTTTACACATGTGCAATTTAGTATTCAGCCAATGACTCTAGGGGACCCTGTGCAATTTTCTGGGGTTCTTTCTATGTGCAGTTCCTTCTTAGCAGTAGTACTTCTATAAAATAATAAGAGAAGAGAATGAAGA
Source organism: Varecia variegata (assembly GCA_028533085.1). NCBI lineage: Eukaryota > Metazoa > Chordata > Mammalia > Primates > Lemuridae > Varecia > Varecia variegata. The sequence goes on from CM052437.1 coordinate 104,001,194, forward strand.
CTGAATAATTAGTCAAAAATAAAGATGTTTGTCTTAATCTGGTCAGTCTGCTATAACAAATACTATAGCTTGGTGGCTTACAGACAACAGAAATTTATTGCTTACGATTCTGGAGGCTTGAGGTCCAGGATCAAGTTGCTAGCAGATTCACTGTCTGCTGAGGGCCCACTTTCTGGTTCATAGGCCATCTTTCTGTGTCCTCATATAGTAGAAGGGGTGAAGGAGCTCTCTAGAGTCTCTTTTATAAAGATATTCTAATACCTTTGTATTGGGTTTAAGATTTAACATGAATTTTGGGATACAAACATTCAATCTAGCATTAACTTCAGTTTTATTTATTCCAGCATTATTTATGTCAGCAAAATTTTGGAAGACTGCTGAGTTTTTATAGTAAGGGAATAGATAAATACATTTATAAAATGTGTTTACTTAATTTTTTTTTTTTTAGAGACAGGGTTTCATTCTGTCACTCAGGCTGGAGTACAGTGGTATGATCATAGCTCGCTGCAGCCTCGAATTCCTGGACTCACATGAAATGATCCCCTGGCTCAGCTTCCTGGCTCAGCCTCCTGAGTAGCTAGCACTATAGGCATGTGCCACCATGCCTGGCTGTTTTAAAAAATGTTTTGTGGAGACTGGGTCTTGCTATGTTACCCAGGCTGGTCTCAAACTCTTGGCCTCAAGTCATCATCCTGCCTTGGCCTGCCAAGGTTCTGAGATTACAGGCATGGGCCACCATGCCTGGCCTTTTTTTTTTTTTTCCGGAGACAGAGTCTCACTCTGTTGCCTGGGCTAGAGTGCCATGGCGTCAGCCTAGCTCACAGCAACCTCAAACTCCTGGGCTTAAGCGATCCTACTGCCTCAGTCTCCCGAGTAGCTGGGACTGTAGGCATGCGCCACCACGTCCGGCTAATTTTTCTATATATATATTTTTAGCTGTTCATATAATTTTTTTCTATTTTTAGTAGAGACGGGGTCTCACTGTTGCTCAGGCTGGTCTCAAACTCCTGAGCTCAAACAATCCGCCCGCCTCGGCCTCCCAGAGTGCTAGGATTACAGGTGTGAGCCACTGCACCCGGCCATGCCTGGCCTTTATAAAATGTTTTTAAGGATTACTGACTTGGATATTGTGATGGTCAGTTTTGTGTGTCAATTTGGCTAGGCTGTAGTCCCCAATTATTCAATCAAATACTCATCTGAGTGTTGCTGTGATGGTATTTTTGAGATGTGATCAAAGTCCATAATCAGTTTACTTTAAGTAAGGGTGATTGCCCTAGGTGATCTGAGTGGGGGTGATCCATCAGCTGAAAGCCTGAAAAGTAGAGCAGAGGCTCCCCTGAAGCAGAAGAAATTCCTCCTGTGGACAGCAGCTGCACTAATTTTCTGGAGAGTTCCACAGTGGCCTGCCATGTGGATTTTGGACTGGTCTAGCTAGCCAATCATGTAAGCCAACTCCTTGCAATAAATCTCTTAGTAAATACAGTCATCCCTTGGTATCATGAGGAATGGATTCCAGGACCCTCCCTGGATACCAACATGTTTGCTCAGATCCCTTATATAAAATGGTATAGTATTTGGCATATGACATATGCATATCCTCCCATATACTTTAAATCATCTCTAGGTTACTTATAATCCCCAATACAATCTAAATGCTATGCAAATAGTTGTTATACTGCATTGTTTAGGAAATAATGACAAGAAAATGTCTGTACATATTCAGTATCGATGAAAGCATCCATTTTTGGGGGAATATTTTTGATCTGCTGTTGTTGAATCTGCAGATGCAGAACCCATGGATGTGAAACTCATGAATGTTGAGGGCTGATTGTATCTATTTCTGGTTCTGTTTCTTTGGTTGAACCTTGACTTACACAGATATTTTTATGATATACTATTAAGTGAGAAGAGGATTCCAACTGCACAGTCTAATATCAAATTTGAAAAACATTTAAAATTATATATATGCAGAGAAAAAGCCTGGAAGGTAGTAAATTATCAATAGTGGTAATCACAGCAGTGGAATTATGATTGTTCTTCATTTTCATCTTTGTCCATTACTCTATTTTCTCTTCCCTCCCTCCCTCCCTGCCTTCCTTCCTTCCTTCCTTCCTGCCTTCATTTCTTTTTTTTTCTTTCTTTGACAAGATCTCACTCTCTGTCACCTGGGCTAAGTGCAGTGGAGTCATCATAGCTCACTGCAACCTCACACTCCTGGGCTCAATGATCCTCCTGCCTCAGCCTCCTGAGTAGCTGGGATGATAGGTGTGTGCCACCAGGCCTTGCTAATTTTTTTTTTTTTAATTTTTGTAGAGATGGGTTCTCCCTCTGTTGCTCAGGCTGGTCTTGAACTCCTGGCCTCAAGTAATCTTCCTACCTCGGCCTCCCAAAGTGCTAGGATTATAGGTATGAGCCACTGCACCTGGCCTATTTTCTAGTTTTTCTACAATGAGCATACATTGTTTTATTAATTTTTTACATTCCTTTTATAATTTCTAAGATATTTAAAAAGGGCATTTATTTTTGGTTCTGAGTAGTAGACTAGAATAGCTATCTTCCTGTCTTGTAGAGACCCTAATTTTTAAATTCTTGAACCAATGAGTTGTGTTCCGGATTAGAATTAGAGTTAGTTTTGCGAGTTCTACCCTAGTAATAAGTATAGAATGTGGAGACTTGGATGTGTTTCAGGAAAGTTAACTTTTCTGCTTGGTAGCTGTCTAGTGTTCCTGTAAAGCAATACCAGAGGCTGGGTAATTTATAAAGAAAAGAGGTTTAGGCCAGGCATGGTGGCTCACGCCTGTAATCCTAGCACTCTGGGAGGCTGAGGTGGGAGGATCGCCTGAGGTCAGGAGTTCAAGACCAGCCTGAGCAAGAGTGAGACCCCATCTCTACTAAAAATAGAAAGAAATTAGGTAGGCGTGGTGGCGAGCGCTTGTAGTCCCAGTTAGTCAGGAGGCTGAGGCAGGAAGATCGCTTGAGCCCAGGAGTTTGAGGTTACTGTGAGCTAAGCTGATGCCATGGCACTCTAGCCAGGGCAACAGAGCAAGACTCTGCCTCAAAAAAAGAAAAAAAAAAAAAGAAAGAAAAAGAAAGAAAGAAAAGAAGCTCATGGTTCTATAGGCTGTACAAGAAGAGCATGGTGCTTCATGTTTCTTGTGAGGGCTTCGGGCTGCTTCCACTCACGGTGCGAGGCAAAGTAGAACTGGCCTGTGCAGAGATCACATAGTGAGAGAGGAAAACAGAGAGGAGAGGGAGATGTCAGGCTTTTTTTAAACAGCCAGCTCTTGTGGGAACTAATAAAAGAACTCGCTCCCTATCCCCAGGGAGAGCATTAATCCATTCATGAGGACTCTACCCCCATGACTTAAACACCTCCCATTAGACCCCATGTCCAACATTGGGATCGGATTTCAACATGAGATTTGAAAGGGGACAAACATCCGAACTGTAGCAGTAGCCTTCACTCTTTCAGTTTAGACTGGTACTGCAAGAATCCTGATCATCTAGCACTTCAAGGACTGGAACATTCTTAGCCTTCAATTACTAGTTTTCCATGAACAAAACAGGAAGTTGTGGCATAGGTCTCCAGTTACACCTGCAATGCAGTTTTTTAGCAGATCTGAATATGGAATGTGAAAGACCATCCTTTTCCTTGTTCTGCATGTAGCTGTACCCCAAGTTCCTCCATCGGTGTACACAATGGATCTGCAGTTCTGTTGTTGAGTAATTTAAGATAGTTACTCTTTAAAAGACCACACAGAAGCCCATTCTGGGTGTTCTGTCTGAAATCAGTTACCTAGGGTCTAGATCTTAGATTCTGATGACTCCTGTTTGACACATTTGCCGGTGGTTCTACCCAGTATTAGGCAAACACTTCCTTCTCTTATTCTACAGTAAAGTCACATCATATGCTTACTTAATTTTAAAAATTCAGCATAGGTGCCAGGGGAAAAAAAATTAAACAGGGTAATAAAAATTTATGCATTTATATTTTATATGTATTTTTATTATAAGCTGTTAATTATATACAGTATAATTTCTTTGTTTCATGTTTTATTAAAGTATAATTTACATAACAGTACAATTTACTCTTTTTGGACAGTTTGTGACTTTGGACAAATATAGTCACCACCACAGTCAAGACAGATGACATTTCTATTAACACCTGACTCCATTGTGTCTCTTTGTAGTCATCTCTTGTCCCCACTCCCAGGCCCTGGCAAGCTTGGACCTGTGTTCTGCCCTAAAGTTTTTGCAGTATGCATTGTTATTTATACATAATTATGTACAGATCTCATTCACAGTATTTTTTGGGTGATTTGGGGGAAATTTGAGGGAAATTTTATCTTGACCTAGTTTCACGATTACTCTGTTTTTAGCATCTCCCCAACTAGTAAGCTACAAATGCCCTGAATTTTATCCTTGCTTCTGCCCTCCTGTCGCCAGGACGCGCCAAATGAAGATCAGAAATGCTTCCACCCCAGTGTTTATTCCTCAGAGAAGAGAGAGAATTTGTGCAAACAGAAATTTCCCTGTTTGCTGATAGCTTTGGAGTATGTGCTTACATTCTGTAAGGATACTTTACAGTTTTTAGAGTTGTCCATAGTAAAGACTTTGTAAAAAGTGCTGTTTGAGTCTTAATGTTTATGTTGTATTAATACTTGACTGGGTGATCAGTGCCTATAGACATGATTAATACTGTGGAAGGAGTGAGGGGCACAAAGTCTGCAGCACCTTGTGTTATAGTCGCTAATCAGCTACCTCTCAAGAGCTGCCTGTTAGGGTTCACCTCTTGGATTCTATCACAGTAGGGTTTGGTGTTGGTTTCCTTGGCATAGCCTGTCAGGTGTCAACAGTCATAGCACCTGCAGTTCAGGCTCTCTACCTGCAGGTGTTGCTGTAGGCAGTGAGATGATGACTTTGCATTTGCTGGTGCTGACGAAAATCTCTAATAGGGTTCTGGGCTTTTCCCTTTATAAATCACTCACAGAATTCTTTAAAAAAGAAAAAGGGGGGAAAAGTAGCAATAAGAATGTCAGTTACTGCCTGGAAACAGTTTTCTTTGTCTTGAGTGCTGGGACTGGGTGTCTTTTTTTCCTTGGATGATGGACAGAGTACTCCTATGCTGTTGGTGTTGAATGGGCAACACTGTGGGCCCTTGTGCAACCAGGCTATCCTTCCTGCCTTGGACAGGGAAGCAGAGTGGTGGCAGCGAAGAGGGTATCATAGAACTGCTTGACAAGCCTGGTCAAGGATGGTATCTGAGGAAACTGTTCAATATATTCTCTTGCTTTGGGTGCTGTGGCCTTTGTGCCCCATCTGTTACAGGGATCTAGGTGCTTCTTGGGAAGGGAATGGCATTATTTGGAAGAGATATTTCAGTTTTCCTAATAATGTCCATGGCAGATACTTAAGCTTCTTCAGGCTTTTCCCTCCTCACGTGGCCTCCCCAGTTGTGGGCGCTCTTCATTTTCCTCCACACTCTTGTCTATTTCCACCTCATCAGCAAAGTCTTCCCAGCACTCCATCCCTCTGCTCTTCCCAGTAGGTAGCTGTGCCTCCTCTGAGTGTACACTCCTTTTCACCTTGTTGCTTTATGGCTGGCCTTTCCTGCATCATCAGTTATTGGGGGCAGAGATTTACTCTGCTTTTCTCACCTCCTAGCCCTGTGTGAAGTGATCACTTCAGTGCATGCTGGGTCCTATTTCTTAGTGTCTCTTTGGTTTTGCTTACTAGTCTTAGTCAGCTTGGGCTGCTGTAACAAAAATACCATAGCCTGGTGGCTTATAAATAACAGACATTTATAATATGCAGTTCTGGAGGTTGGAAGTCCAAGGTGCCAGCAGATTCCCTGTCTGGTGATGGCCCACTTCTTGGTTCTTAGACCTCTGTCTTCTCGCTGAGTCCTCACGTGGCAGACGGGGCAAATGCCTCTTTTATATGGGCACTAATCCCATTCATGACCTGTTATTCCCAAAGTCCCCACCTCCAAATATCATCACCTTGGAGGTTAAGACTTCAACATATGAATAGGGGGGACACAAACATTATTCTATAGCACTAACCCACTTACCATGACGTCTGTGCCCCTTGATGTCCCTCAGGTGGGCTATCAGGAGAACAGAAAGGAGCCTGTACTCTGGGCCTGGGACTTCTCTCTGTGTGCAGTCTCACACTGCCTGTGAAAGTTGGGTTCCGTGGTTTGTCTTTAAGCAGATTCTTCCTTTGCTAGTTGAGGCTTTTTCAGGTGCCCATTGCAGGAGGCCCCTTTGTAGAGCCATGGGGGCATAATCAGAGTACCCACCCCATAGGCTATGGTGAGGATTGAATGAGGTAAATCCTTAAGAACTGCTTAGTGTGATTCTGATGGAGTGAACACTCAAGTAATCACTAGTTATTATTATTTCTCTTAAAAAGAAAAAGATTTTCATTTTCTTTCTGACTACACTGAATGTACAATATTTGGAAAATACAGACAAGTATATAAAGAGAAAAAAAATCCCAACCACTCCCTATTAACTTTTTGGGATATTTTCTTTAGTTTTTCTTATGCATATAAACATGCATACATATATATATTTCTAAAACTCTCTTACACTGTGCCTTCTTTTTGGCTGAATGTTGTATCCTAAGCATTTCCTGCATTCCTTTTGCTGATTTTGAATTTGTGGTATACGCTGCTGAGCGTTGTGTGCCTAAAGTTGTCTTGTTCTTGGACAAGGTTGTATGCTGGATATTATACAAGGAGAGAGGAGAAGGAATAGAAAGCCAGGGGTTGAGGGATGTCTGCCTGTTTCCCTTTAGATTCAGCCATCTGTGTACCACGCCTCATCTTGTGTCATAGCTGCTATTGCATCTTTCCAATGATTCACCCTGAAACTGCTCCTTCTTTAAGGAAGCTCAGGTGTAAGAGGCCTCCAAAGGATTTGATTTAAATCACAAGTCAGGAAAACCTGATTTAGGTTGTTAGGAAGACTTTTTTCTCTCTAGAAACATTGCATTTTTGTTTTTTATTTTGCAATTTATTTTATTTTTATTTTGCGGTGAAGGTTGTAGTCTTCACTTTTAGAAAGTAGTGGTTTATTTTGAGATTGTTGGATTTTGAAGCTAAGTAAGAAAACGACCTGGAATCCTAACTGTCAGAGTTGGAGGGGTCTCAGGGAGCACGCAGGTTGGGGAAGAAGAAGAGGTATATAGAATCACCTGGGGGGAGTTCCTCTGGAAAAAATGTGTATTTCAAAATACTGAGAACCAATGATCTGCTTCCTTTTTACAGATGAGGAAATTGAGATGTACAATGGTCTAGTGATTTGCTTAAAATCATACCGTTAGAAGGTAAGGCCAGAGAGTTATTGGGAATTGAAGCAATACTACCTCAGTGGGCTAAACACGGATTTATTTGCTTTGCTGTATTAAGAAAAAAGCAACTATTACCAGACTTTCTGAGATACACTTTTTAAAACTAACCAACTTCTTTTAAAATAAGCAACCTCTATTTAATATTTTTCTATAGCAATAGTTACATTTTTATGCTAGTGTGTTTTTTTTATATTGAAAAGGTAACATATGTACCTCACAAAAATTTACTAGGCAGAATTTAAAAAACAAACCATAGTGGAGAGAAGAATATGACTCCTCTTTTGCTCATTGCCTAATCGCAGCAACAGCCCACTTCTCTCCCTCCTGTGTTATTTTGAAACAAATTCTCATGTCGTTTTATCTGTAAATGTTTTCAGCCAGTGTTTAAACTTCCAGTTTTCTCATATGTCCTAATTATTTTTTAAAAAGGGTTGTGTACAAATAAGGCTCCAAACACCCATGGCTCATACTTGACCTTCTGTTTTTCTCTTTTTCATTTCCTTGAAGTTTATTTGTTAAAAGAAATCAGGTTGTTCATTTAAAATTTCCCTCTGTCTGGATTTTTTTTTTTTTTTTTTTGAGACAGGGCCTCACTGTGTCGTCCAGGCTGGAGTGCAGTGGCACGATCATAGCTCACTGCAGTCTCAAACTCCTGGACTCAGGCAATCTTCTTGCCTCAGCCTCTGGAGTAGCTGGAACTACAGGCATGTGCCACCACACCTGCTAATTTTTAAAAAATTTTTTGTAGAGATGGGTGTCTCTATATGTTGCCCAAGCTGGTCTTCAAACTCCTGGCCTTAAGCGATCCTCCTGCCTCAGTGTCCCAAAGTTCTGGAATTATAGGTGTGACCACCGTGGCTGACCCTCTGTCTGGATTTTGCTGATTGTTATCTGTGGTGTGATTTAGCATGTCCTCTGTCCTATTTTCCTGTAAGTTGGAGTTAGATTCAGGGTAACATTTTTTTTTTTGGAATTTAAATGTTTTTCCAACATCACACACTGGTAGCAATGGATTAGGATTTGAGCCTAGGTAAATTACACTCATAAGCCAGAGCTGTTAATTACAACTTTTATTTATTTATTTAATTTATTTCAGAATATCATGGGGGAACAAATGTTTTGTTACATGGATTGCTTTTGTACTGCTTGAGTCAAAGTTATAAGTGTGCCCATCACCCAGATAGTGTACATTGTACCCGTTAGATATGATTTCAACCATCCCCTTCTCCCCCCTCCCACCTGCATGATTTCCGTTGAGTTTTCCTTCCATCTGTGCACTTGAGTGCTGATTGGTTTGTTCCAATTTAATAGTAAGTACATTTGGTGTCTGTTTTTCCATTTTTGCAATACTTCACTTAGGAGGATGGCCCCCATTTCCATCCAGATTGTTGCAAAAGGTATTAATTCATTTTTTTAATGGCTGAGTAGTACTCCATGGTGTACATACACCACATTTTATTAATACAGTCATAAATTGATGGGCACTTGGGTTGATTCCACATCTTTGCAATTGTGATAGGGTAACATTTTTGAAAGTTAGGAGAGTATATAATGGAAGTGAGTTCTTTCTAGAAATGACTGTTGTTAATAGCTCCTTTTGTAAAATTTTTATATTATATATGTATATGTATTTTTTCACTATTTTATACAGTACACACATACACAAAAAAACACATCTGTGCTGACTTTGTCACATCCCCGGAATGTGCTGTGAACACTTGCATTTGAAAAGCAGCTGACACTGAGTACTTCCTGTACTCAGTACCCTTAGGGTATGCATAGGTGTTTTACTGTCCTCTCAACTCTGAGGCAGGTCTGTTGCATTTCCATTTTATAGTTAGGGAAACTGACCCAGGCTCATATTGTTGAGCAATGGAACCTTGTTTGTTTTTGGGTGATTTGCCCTGAGATTCTTCACTGCAGCTGTCCTTGCAGTCACTAGGGGCTTGAACACATTAACTGCCATGTGAGTTGTATTTAACTAATGCTAGTATTGACCTTGGGGCCTCGTGAAGTATATGTAACTCACACGTCTCTTTACCTTGAGCCCTATGAACTGTTTTTCAAGTTGCATGTGACTCACGTACAGAAAACAATAAAAAATAAATTTTCTATTAAATTAGAAAGGATTATTCTGTTTTTGAAGTTTTTATTCTATTTTTGTAATAAAACACCGTGGCCCCAGGGAAAAAATTTTTTTTTCTAGTGTAGCAGTCAATGTGTTAAAATGCAGATTCCTGGGCCCCTGCTCTAGCGATCTGATTTAATTGGTCTGGGTGTGGCTTCTATGGCATGCCTGGATTTTCAGAAGCTTTCCAGGTGACTCTGATTTGTGGTCAAGATTTTTCTTAGCTGCTAATATCATTTGGATGTTTGGCCCCTCCAAATCTCATGCTGAAATTTGATCCCCAGTGTTGAATATGGGGTCTGGTGGGAGGTGTTTGGATCATGAGGGCGGATCCCTCATGAATGGCTTGGTGCCCTCCCCATGATAATAAGCGATTTCTCACTTTATTAGTTCATGCAAGAGTTGGTTGTTTAAAAGAGCCTGGCACTATCTCCTCTCTCTCTTGCTCCTTCTTTCACCATGTGACATGCTTGCTCCGCCTCCACCTTCTGTCTTGATTGGAATTTCCCTGAAGCCCTCACCAGAAGCAGATGATAACGCAGTGCTTCTTGTACAAGTCTGCAGAGATGTAAGCCAAATAAACCTCTTTATAAATTACCCTGCCTCAGATATTTCCTTTATAGCAATGCAAAACAGAGTAGCCATATAGTATTCCACCATGTAGATCTTAACATTATTATTTAGTGAGTCCCCAAGGGGGTGTGTGTTTAAGTTGTTACCAATCTGCCAGTGTTACAGATTGCGGGGAATTAGCTACGCTCCCCGCAAAGAGGTTTTTCCTCCGATCTGGTCAGGTCTCTCTGGCAGGGGTCGTCACAAAGGATGAAAAAATAGTAGGAAACAGATATAAAAGAATAATAATACACAGAGCCAAAGATATAGTTTATAAAGTAAAGGTTTATGAAAATAGACAAAGAAGGAGTCCGGATGGATATATTTCTCCCGCGGAAATATAACAAAGACTGAAACTCCACTCAGGTACTTTATAGGGTAGATATTTACATAATAACAGGCGGTTTGGTTTAGCGTCAAAGTCTTCTAAAAGGCTATTACAGATCCTTTAACCAACTCTATCTAGGGGAACAATGAGTTACAAAATCTTCTTAGGGCAAACTTCTAAGTTTTATGATAAGGCTATTACTTTAGCAAAAAACAGAGACATCTTGGCTCCGGTGATTGTGTTCTTGGAGACAGAGAGGATCTCAGAAGTCAACATAAGCGGTGCCTTGTGTTAATTACTTTAACCGCATGGTTCCGTCTGGGCCCGGCTTGGGCATTAGCATATCTATAACATCAGCTCTCATCCCCGGTGGCCTTTGATCAGCTTCTGGCAACCTATGGCCCTAGGTGAGGCCTGTCTTGTCTTTCAAAACAGGTGAGAACCATAGGCCCAACTTACAGCTGTCTCTTTGAAATGCAGCTATCACTGACCAGTGAGACACCCTCCTGAGGCGAGGCAGCTTTTGAACTAACACATTTATTTTTTCTTTAAGGCAAAGCCCTATTTGACTTCTGAAATCAAATCTTGTCTCCAGAAATACAGGGGGCATTTCTGTAACTCAGTATTCTTAGGCTCAACACAGATGATGCTGCAGTGAATTTGCTTGCATGTGTCTCTTGGAACACGTGTATGAATTCCCACAACAGGAATTACTGGGTCAAAGGGTCTGGGGTTCTGGGGAGAGTGGGGACTAGGATGAGCACTGAAAAGCAATAGTGTTTAGATGCATGTAACCATAGATTAGGTAAGATCACTAAGGCAGTGAATGTGGATGGAGGGGGAAAGAAGCCCAAGGATTGAGACCTGGGTGTCATAACATGAAGAGGCTATGAAATGAGGATCCTCTGCCTAGGAGACTGAGGAGAGGGCCAGGAGAATGAGGTACATGAGCAAGCAGGTTGAGGTCAGAGGATCGAGACAAACCTGGGAACATTCTGGGAGCCGTTGTGATAGGTGCAACAACCCTGCGATCAGACTTGCTGCTGCAGCTCACTTTGGTTTGTTCCTGGAGTCCTGATGAGCACTGAAAATCCTGGACACATGTTTTTTTGGGTCTTTGTTGCCCCTTCCTACTGAGAGTCATATCTAAAGTCTCTGTGCCACCTCTGCTGTGTAGTGGCCTTTGTGTCTCCCTGGGCAGGTGGTCCTTCAGTCTCTGTCCTGTGGGTGAGAGCTGTAAACATTCCCACTTCTCCATGTGCCTGTCTCTTGCAAACTTCCCTTTGTGGATCTTCTCCCTTGGCTACTCGTGCCCACCCTGCTCGTTCTGTCAGCAGAGAAGTCAGGAAGAGGGAAGTTGGCAGAAAGGGATGGGGGCGGGACCGACCTAGATCACCTGGGCTTGAGCTGATTGTTATAGTCAGCCCTCTATATCCCTGGTTTCAAAAAAAATACAATGATAAAAACAATACAAATAAAAATAACAGTATAACAAGTGTTTATATAGCATTTACATCGTTTTAGCTATACCAAGTAATCTAGCGATGAAGTATATAGGAGGATGTGCATGGGTTATATGCACATATGACATCATTTTCTATCAGGATACCAGGAGCATCTGACCATTTTGGTATCCACGGGGGTCCTGGAACCAATCCCCTGCAGATACCGAGGGACGACTGCATATCTACTCGCTAGGTATCGTCTCTCTTCTCTATGTGAGGCAGGGACTTAGTCTATCTTGTTCACTGTGGATTCTAGCACCTGCCACATAGTCGGCACTCAGTAAACAGCTGAGTGGATGAATGAATGAATGATTGAAGTTAAAAGTCATGTTAGGCCGGGCGCGGTGGCTCACGCCTGTAATCCTAGCACTCTGGGAGGCCGAGGCGGGTGGATCGCTCAAGGTCAGGAGTTCGAGGCCAGCCTGAGCAAGAGCGAGACCCCATCTCTACTAAAAATAGAAAGAAATTATCTGGCCAACTAAAAATATATATAGAAAAAATTAGCCGGGCATGGTGGCACATGCCTGTAGTCCCAGCTACTCGGGAGGCTGAGGCAGTAGGAT
>CM052437.1:104014188-104083888 GCA_028533085.1 Varecia variegata
ACAGGCATGCGCCACCATGCCCGGCTAATTTTTTCTATATATATTTTAGTTGGCCAGATAATTTCTTTCTATTTTTAGTAGAGACGAGGTCTCGGCTCTTGCTCAGGCTGGTCTCGAACTCCTGACCTTGAGCGATCCACCCGCCTCGGCCTCCCAGAGTGCTAGGATTACAGGCGTGAGCCACCGCGCCCGGCCCACTGCTTTTCTTCTTGCAGCTGAGTCACCAAATTTTGTTTGAGGATTTTACCACATCAATCTTGCCTTCAGTGATTTCCTTTGTGTTAGATTTTAGTAATTTCTCTCTCCTTTAATGTTGTAGGCTAAATGTACCATTCCATTGTCTACTAAAGGGCTCAAGACTGTTCTTTAATAGTGTTTGATTTCTTTAAGATGAATTTCACTGTGACTTGATCAAGTTCTGTATTATACCCCTTGGGGACTTTAATTGAGGATTATGTTAAAACTGCATATTAACTTGAAGAATATGATCAATTTTACTGTCATTGAATATTCCCATTAAAAGCAGGTATATCATTCCATTGTAGGTGGCTTCTTTTTTTTCTTCCATTAAATTCAGTTACAGAAAGTTACCCTGGAGAATTATGCATAAATCTCATGTGTCCTGAGTTTCATTAATAGTGGTAGTTAGTGTTCATGTTGCTTTTTTTTTTTAGGAATTGTGTCTTCTTTCATACTGTGTGTTAGAGCTGTATAAGAGTTAGGAAAGCAATTATTTAATTAATTATAAAAATAGTTTAGAAAAGTTGGAAAATAGAGAAAATTATTCAAGTGCCATCCCTATTAGTATCTTGTTGAATTTCCTTCTAATTTTTTTAACAAGTTTTTTGTAAAGTTGGGGGGGTCTCACTGTGTTGCTGCCCAGGGTGGTCTCAAACTCTTGGCTTCCAGCAGTCCTCCCACCTCAGCCTTGCAAAGTCCTGGGATTACAGGCATGAGCCACCGTGCCTGGCTGCCTCCTAATTTAAAAAAATTACATTTGTTATTTCTTTTTTTTTTTTTTTTCAGACAGAATCTTGCTCTGTTGCCCGGGCTGGAGTGCGATGGCGTCAGCCTAGCTCACAGCAACCTCAAACTCCTGGGCTTAAGCAATCCTTCTGCCTCAGCCTCCCGAGTATCTGGGACTACAGGCATGTGCCACCATGCTCGGCTAATTTTCTTCTATATATATTTTTAGTTGTCCAGATAATTTCTTTCTATTTTTAGTGGAGATGGGGGTCTCGCTCTTGCTCAGGCTGGTCTCGAACTCCTGACCTCTAACGATCCTCCCGCCTCGGCCTCCCAGAGTGCTAGGATTACAGGCATGAGCCACCGCACCCAGCCTGTTATTTCTTTATTAGGTAATTTTAATATTAGAAAATACATGGCCGCAATGACAGGTGAACTACAAATATGTAAAAATAAACCCTTACTCTCCCCACTTCTAATCCTGCAGCCACTGTAGGGTGTGTCCTTGTATGCCTTTCTGCAGGCTCATGCACACACACACATGCTCACATGCATGTACACACATCACACCACTCACACATATCACACCAACACATACACATTCACAGTTTTTAAAAATTGAGATATAGTTCACATATTTTAAAATTTACCCTTTATCATGTAAAATTCAGTGTTTTTAGTATGTTTACAAGGTCGTGCAACCACCACTATTACCTAATTGCAGACTATTTTTATTACCCCAAAAAGAACTTTGTACGCATTAGCAATCACTCCCTATTTTCTTCCAAACTTCCCAGCTCCTCATAATCACCAATCTACTTTGCTTTATAGATTTGCCAATTTTGACATTTCATATAGATGGAATCATACAATATATTGCCTTTTGTGTCTGGTTTCTTTTACTTAATGTAATGTTTTCAGGGTTCATGTTGTAGCATGTATCAGTGCTTCATTGCTTTTGTTGGGTGAATAATATTTCATTGTATGGGTACACTCAATTTTCTTTATTCATCCAGTGGTTACTGGGCATTTGAGTTGGCTATTATGAGTAATGATACTATGAACATTTGTATATAAGCTTTTGTATAGACATGTGTTTTCCTTTGTCTCTGGTACATACCTGGCAGTGGAATTGCTGGGTCATGTGGTGAGTGTATGTTTACCTTTTGAGGAACTTCCCCACCATTGTATATCAGCAATCTATGAGGGTTCTAATTCCTCCACATCCTTGCCAAAATTTGTTGTTATCTGTCTTTTTGATCATAGTGATTCTAGTGGGTACGAAGTGGTTTTCATTTGCATTTTCTAGTGACTAAAAATCTGTATTTTCTTCATGAGCTTATTGGCCATTTGTATATCTTCTTTGGAGAAATACTTATTCAGATCCTTTAATCATCTTTATATATTCTAGATACATATCCTGTGTTACATATATAATTTTCAAATATTTTTTCTCATTCTTTGCGTGATCTTCACTTTCTTGATAGTGTCCTTTGAAGTACGAAAGTTTTTAATTTTGATGAAGTCTAATTTATCTTTTTTTTTTTTTGACTTGTGCTTTTGGTGTTATATCGAAGAAATCATTGCCTAACCCAAGATCACAAAGATTTATGTATTTTTTAAAGACTTCTATAACTTTAACTCTTGCATTTAGGTCTTTGATCCATTTTGAGTTAATTTTTGAATAGAGTGTGAGGTAAGGATTTAACTTCATTTTTTTGCATGTGACTATGTAGTTGTCTTGGCACCATTTGTTGAAAAAACTATTTTTTTCCCTGTTGAATTGACTTGGTACCCTTGTTGAAAATCAGCTATAAATTTGAGGGTTTATTTTTAGGCTCTCAAGTCTATCGATCTATATTCCCTATGCCAGTACCATACTTTTTGATTACTCTTTGTTAGTAAGCTTTGAAATTGGGAAGTATGAGTCCTTCAACTTTGTACTCCTATTTCAAGATTGTTTTGGCTATTCTGAGTTCCTTGCACTTCCATATGCATTTTAGAATCAGGTTGTCAATTTCTGCAAAGAAGCCAGTAGGAGATACTGATAAGTACTTCATTGACTCTGTATGTCAGTTTTGGGAGTATCGCCATCTTAACAATAAATATTCCAATCCATGAACTTGGGATACCATTCCATTTTATTTAGGTATTTTTAAATTCCTTTCAACAGGGTCTCCACACCCTGGTTTTGCTGCTTCTCTCAGTCAAGGAGTCCCTTTTCTTTTGTCCCTGGGACCTTTTTATTCTTGGTTGCCTGTCCTGGAAACTCTGGGTGGGCTCCCTGTCTCCTGGGCTGCCCTCGACTCAGGTTCGTATTTAGTATTGAAACATAGCCCCCGCTGTCCACATGGCGCATGGAGGACACTTTTGCCCTCATCAGTGATACTTTTCTCTATGCCTTTTTTCCTTCTCCACAGATGACTTCTCTACACAAACGGCCTTTGATTTTATTCATGAGATCATGCCAAAATCCACAGTGAATACTTTGCTTTCTTTTTTTCTTTAGAGATGACTCTGTCAATCACAAGTACTGCTCTGGCTTCCTCTCCTCTTTTTATCCCTCTTCTCTACCCACCTTCTTTTCAACTTAGCCCATTTTATTTTCTTATATACTAAACTGCATGTATTTAAAATGTACAGTTTCATGAGTTTTGACATACGTACACACCCGTGAAATCATTACCACAATTAAGCTTGATGAACAGTCGTCACCCTCAGAAGTTTCCTTGGACTCCCTCCTGCTGCCTATCCTTCCACCTCCATCCTCGTCCTTAGATAGCCACTGCTCTGCTTTCTGTCATGATAGATTAGTTTATGTTTTCTAGATTATATAAATGGAATCATATACAGTATGTATTTAAAAAATTATTTAGTTTTAAAAAATTGTGGTAAAATGCACATAGCATAAAATTTACCATCTTAACCATTTTCCAGTATACAGTTCTGTGGCATTAAGCATATTTACATGGTTTTGTAGCCATCACCACCATGCAGCTCCAGAACTTTTTTTCATCTGTTCTGAAACTGAAACTCTGTCCGTTAAACAGTGACTCCCCTTCCTCCTCTCCCCAGCCCCTGGCAACCACTATTCTATTTTCTATCTCTATGAATCTGACTCCTCTGGATACCTCATATAAGTGGAATCATATAATGATTTTTTGTGTGTGTGCCTGGCTTACTTCATGTAACACAATGTCTTCAATGTTTGTCCATAGTGTAGCATATGTCAGAATTTACTTCCTCTTTTTTTTTTTTTTTGGAGAGAGGGTTTTGGTCTGTTGCCAGGGCTAGAGTGCAGTGGTGTCATCATACCTTCCTGTAACTTCAAACTCCTGGGCTCAGGCAAGCCACCTGAGTAGCTGGGACTACAGGCGTATACCACCATACCTGGCTAATTTTTAAATTTTTTTGTAGAGATGGGTCTTGCTATGTTGCTCAGGCTGGTCTCAAGCTCCTTTCCTCAAGTGATTCTCCTACCTCAGCCTACCAATGTGGTAGGATTTGGTAGGATTGCAGATATGTGCCACTGTGCCCACCTTCCTACTTTTTAAGGCTGAATAATATTCTATCATATGAATATACGACATTTTGTTTATCCATTCATTCATTGATGGACGTTTGGGTTGCTTCCACCTTTCAGCTATTGTGAACAATGCTGTTACGAACATGAGTGCACAAATATCCAAAGTATTTACTTTTTTTGTTCTGGTTTCTTTCAGGATAATTATTTTGAGATTCATCTGTGTTATGTGTGTATATCAATAATTTCCTTTTTGTTGCTTGCTGTTGTTTATACATTCATCTATTGATGGATATTTGGGTTGTTTTTGCCTTTTGGCTATTACAAATAAAGCTGCTATGAACATTTGTATAGAAGTCTTTATGTGGACAGACAATTCCTTTCTCTGGGTGAATAATCTAGGAGTGGAATGGCTGTGCCCTGTGGCAGGCGCCAGATTGTTTTGCAGAGTGCTGCACATTTTACAGCCGCACTAGTATGTGTCAGAGTTCTGGTTGTTCCTCATCCTAACCAACATTTGGTGTTTTATTAATAAATTTAGACATTCTCATAGGTGCATAATGGTATTTCATTGTGTTTTGAATTTGCATTTCTCTAATAAGCAGTGATTTTGCAGTCCCTTATATTTTCTTTGGTGAAATGTCTGTTTAAACCTTTTGTCCATTTTTAAAAATTGGGTTGTTTTCTTACTTAATTTTGAGAGTTCTCTGTATATTCTGGATCCAGGTACTTTGTCAGATATGTGACATTCAAATACTCTTCTTTCAGACTTGAGATTATCTTTTCATTTTCTTGACATTGCCTTTCAAAGAACAGAAGTTCTTAATTTTGATGAAGTGCAAAGTATAAGTATATTAATTTGTGTTCTTTTATGGATCATGTTTTTGGTGTCACATCTAGGAAATCTTTACCTAACTCAAAGTCACAAAAATTTTTCCCTGTGTTTTCTGTTAGGAGTTCTATAGTTTTAGGTTTTACATTTAGGTCTGTGATCCATTTTGAGTTATTTTTAGTGTATGCAAGGTATGGCTTAAAGGTCCTCTTTTGTATATAGATGTCCAGTTATGTCAGCATAATTTGTTGAAAGTACTAACATTTCTTCACTAAACTTTTATATGTTCTTTCCCATTTACTTTGTCTTCTGCCTCTTTGTATCCCAAGCCTCCCTATCTAATACCTTCTTCTGCCTTCTTTCCCATCAAGCATATTATTCCCTTTCATTTTGCCTTATGCTTTCGTTTTTTGTCCTCATTTGCACCCAGTTCTTGTCTTCTACTCTTGGGCTAATGCCAGCAGTTTGATTTCTGCTGTTTCAAGTTAATACAGTGGCTCCCTCACCAGCTGTGGACAACTTCCTTAAGGTTAGAATGAGTGGTCTTTCCTCAGGCTTCCCTTTCTTGATCTCCTCTCATATTTGTTGCTGTCAGCTGCCCCTTCTCCTTGAAACAAATGAGTTTGGCTTGTGTACTCCTCTGATTTTCTTCCTCTCCAGTGATTAGTCGTTCAGCCTATTTCTTAGGCTTATTGTCTTTTTACCCCGTAAACGTGGGTGTTCTCAAGATTATGTCTATAATCTGCCATTTTCTTTGTTCTTTCTGCAGTCTTCTCCCTTGGAGAGCCCATCTACTCCTTGAGCCCATGGCCACGCATCTGTGGTTCACTCTGACCTCTGTTCCCTGCTCCCTGCCTCTATGTTTGGTCCTAGTTTAACGTGGAGTTTAATTATCCTCATGTCCTACAGATCTACAGGGGATCACCTCAGCTTCCTAAGCGCCTTTCTCTAGGAAGAATCCTACCATTCTCCCTGTTGCCCAAGCTCAGACCACCATGCATTGAGTCACTGTGATTTCCCGTGATATTCTGAACAAAGTGAGCACATCCTTAGAAAGACCTATGAATTATTTTCCCCCCTCTCTGAATTCTTTTGGAATGAGGATGGGAGAGTAGAGGTGGCAAGCAGTCCACGTTCAGATTCCCATCTGAGCTGGAGCAGGGCCACAGAGGTTGGGGATAGGTCTCTGTGGCTGCGGTGCCAAACAGGATCTCAGGAATGTGTCACTCAGTTTAGACTAAATTGTTCGATGGAGACAGTTCCTACATCGTGGCATTTGATTTCACTTTGATACTAATGTTGATTGTGGTTCAGTTGTGGTTCTGGGTGAGAATCAAGTAAGCCAAAGAGGCTTCTCTCAGTTCCAGCAACATTGGGAAGTATAGCATTATCATGTGTGAATTAAGCTTAAGGCAGAATTACATCACACTGTTTCTCCAGTACCTTGGGCAGGTCTTCTGGGGCTCTGAGGAAAGCCTCTGGTTGGGTCAGCAGTCACTTTTCATGTCTCCTCTGGGGCAGGCAGGGCCACTTGTCCTCAGATGTAACTGGAGACAGACAAACAGGCTGCCCATGGCTCTTAGAGACCTTGGCGCTGTTCATGTACATTGTGTGCTGCACAGATCAGGAATTAACTCTAGTTTCTGCCTGCTAGACTCTTGAAATTGGGACAGGCAGGCAGGAGCACAGTGAAGGAAATGAGAGAAGCCTATTAAGGCCAAGGAGAGTGGAGGCTGAAGGCACATGGAAGCAGACTGCAGCAGTGCTGGTGAGTGTCAGGAAGTCAAGTGTCCAGTGAGGAAACCTGGGTTCTGGCCTCGGTCCTATGTGCCGAGGCAGAGGTACCCCTTGCTGACAGCCTGTCCCTCTTTCTTAGTCCTTTCCCCTTGATGTTATGTGTCTCTGGTCCTTTGTGTGAACCTGGCATCACCCATGGCTTTGAGGGCAGCTAACATAAGGATGGTGTCTCAGTTCATTTGCGTTGCTATAACAGAATACCTGAGACGGGGTAATTTATACAGAACAGAAATTTATTCTCCCACAGTTCTGGAGGCTTGGCAGTCCAAGATCCAAGCGTTGGCAGATTCTGTTGTCTGGTGAGGGCTGCCCTCTGCTTCCAAGATGGCACCTGTTGCTGTATTCTGGAGGGGTGGACTGCTGTGTCCTCACATGGCAGAAAGAATGAAAGGGAAGAGAGAGGAATGCTGCGTGTAGCCTTTTTTACAATCCATTCATGAGGGCGGAGCCCTCTTGGCCCAGTCACCTGTTAATACCATCACATTGACCATTAAGTTTCCACACATGAATTTTGGAAGAGACACAGTCAAACTATAGCAGATGGCAAACGTTTGGAAGCTTTCTACAGAAGGCCTTTATTACAGTGTTTTCTGGCATTGAGGATAGGCTGCTCAGGCTCATCATTTAAAGAAACATTTTTATTGTCTCTGTATGGAAACGATTGACTTTGTCAGGTAAAGGTTGTGGCTCTCAAACTAGCATGGACCATCCCTTGTTGAGATGGGACTTCAGTAAGTACGCTAAAGATGTGTTTCACGTCTCCTCCCACCAGCCCTGTCCCCAGGGAATGAAATAGCACCACAGCAAAGCATCCCTTTGTTAGGCTTTTTCTAAGACAAGAACTAATTGCTTTTTCTCGACAGCCTAAGTAAATGCTCTCTGTCAAAGATGACTTTCTGACATTTGTTTCATTGCAGCTGTACTTATCTAAAGACTTTTACATAATTCACTACAGAGAATCTTTAAATGAACATAATGAACATTGCCAAAAACTGGGCTGAATTTCTGAGGCATTGTTTTATTTACTTTTCTGATTTTCAGTCAAATTATATAATTACATTTGATGGAGTATCTAGTTCTGCTAGTTAGAAAGGTAATAGTATGGGGATTGCAAATTTATACATTAGTCAAAGATGTTCCTCTGAAACACTTTTTAATTGAGACAATAAAAAGTGACTGTTGCTGCTTGCAGTGAGATAGGCAGATAGTCCCCTACCCAAATGTCAGATGTAAATCAATAAAACAAAGCACAGTCACACCCTGGGCATCAGAAGGACACAGTTGGGGAGCCTATGGCCTGGGTCTTGGGGTGTCCCTGCCAGCTGTCCAGTCATCCTCAGAACAGGCTTGCCTGGAGGATCTTAGCCCATTTATATGCAGAAGAGGATCAAATTGGCTAACACCGAGACTTTATAAATAGTAGGACTGTTTCTCCAGCCTGTCTTCATTCTGTTCACAGCTAAAATTTTCTGGCAGTCTCTAACTAATGAGAACGGAAAAATACTGTTTGCAGAGATTTAAGCTAGCTGACATGGATGCTGCCATGATGCTTTGTCGCTGATGGTTGCAATTGCTGTTCTCTGGGATGGCCATTCCCTACCAAGTTGAACTATTGTTTTAGGAGATGAAAACAGCAGCACTCTGACCAAGGCCCCAAGATGATCATGGGGAAAGCCCATTTTATCATCTCGAGAATATGACCACACACACACTCAGTAGCTGAGGGCAGTAGCATTCAGAGGTCACAGGCTGGGCGAAGGGTGTCTGCCTGGACTTGAATAGTCCAGCCTCATGTGTCAATTGGGGATAATAATTGAACTGGCATGGACTCTTAGGTAAGTGTGCAGTAATGTCAGATACAGCTAGTATGTTGTCTCAGCTGAGCTCTGTACCACTTCTGCAGTGGAGGTATCGTTTCCCCCACTTTACTGATGAGCAAACTGAGGGTTAGAGAGCCAGGGTAGTCCAAGGTTGTATTGCTAGCTAGTGGTCGAGCAGGGATTTTTGACTCCAGAGTCTGTGTCCTTAAAAACTAAATGGTACTCTTTTCTCTTCTTTATCTGGAATTTTTTTTTTTTTTTTTTTTTTTTGAGACAGAGTCTCGCTCTGTCACCCAGGCTAGAGTGCTGTGGTGTCAGCCTAACTCACAGCAACCTCAAACTTCTGGGCTCAAGCGATCCTCCTGCCTCAGCCTCCGGGGTAACTAGGACTACAGGTATGTGCCACCACGCCTGACTAAATTTTTTTTTTTCTATTTTTAGTTGCCCGGCTAATTTTTTCTATTTTTTTTAGTGCAGACGGGGTCTCGCTCTTGCTCAGGCTGGTCTTGAACTCCTGAGCTCAAGCAGTCCTCCCACCTCGGCTTCTCAGAGTGCTAGGATTATAGGTGTGAGCCACTGCACCCAGCCTATATGGAATTCTTGAAAGATGTCCCTTGCATTAAACAAATCTGACATGTAAAACCTCTTTGCCTTGATTGCTCACTTTCTCATTAGGGATTTCATTGTTTTGTAGAACTTCACATTAGCTTAGAGCTGCTATACCCAATTTCCATCCGGCATGTGTGACTGTATTGTGTTTAACTCTGTCTAGGCGTGCCTACCACTGTGCCCAACAATCACCCTGCCTCCCCTGCAAAACCAAAGCAAACACGAAAAGCCCAGAAACAGTGTGGGGAAATTTGGAGAGACTTTACAAGGAAGATGGCATTGGGGGTTAGCAGTTGAGAAGGGGCAAGCAGCTGGTCAGCAAGAATAACCTATGCACATGCATGATACATTAAAGAGGCACTGACTCTGGGGGAAGACAGTGAGCTGGGATGAGGCTGGCAGGGACCATACTGTGCATGTCCCTGCACTGCTAAGACCCTGATTCATGCTAAAGAATTGGGGCTTATCTTTAGAAATTGGGATAACCAGTGGTTTTTTATGTTCAGATTTATTGGAAAGCTAGGCAGCAGTCATAGTGGACGAAGTAGGGGATACAGAAAGGATATACAATAGGCAGTGGTTCAGGGGTGTGTGTGGAAAATACAGGGATAGCGCTATGTTACTTGGTGCTTGAGGAGGGGCGCAGGACAGGTTAGCCAAAGGGAACTAGGTGGGGGTGGAAGAGAGGGAGAGCAGGTGGGGATGAAGGAATGGGGAGCGGGTTGGGGGGCAGGTCGGGTGGGGGAGGGGAGAATGTGGGGTGGAGGAGGAGGGAGGGGGCAGGGTAGAGGACAGGGCTTGGGGAGTCCAAGGGGCATTGATGTAAGATGTTGTGGAGATACCAGATGGACAGAAACTACAAAAAGGCAAGTTTGGTTTTGATGCTTGGAAGTCAGTCCTGATGGGCAGAGAGTTCAGAGTGGGGCATGCTGGTAGAAAAGGACATTTCAGGACATTTCGCTGGGAATAAAAGGAAGAAGAAGGCAGCAGTCTGAACAAAAGGCTGATTGAAAGAAGATTGTAAGTCCTTGTGTTTGACTGATTTTATGGAATGGCGAGGCATGAGGGCAAGGAGTGAGTGGGAAGAAGAGCTTGGGGATGTAAGAGACCAAGTGATACTGATGGCGCAGGGTCCCTTGGGGGTGGGAGCAGAAGTGCTTTGTAGGCCCATAGGACTCCGCATTACTGATAGTGGGCGTGTGCTAATTAATGTCAAAAAAGTTGTGTTATGTAAGCTTTCAATTAGTAAATGAGCTTTGCTCTGTCAGAGTAATTTTTCTCTTTACCGAAAGGATTTACCGTAAGATTCTATTAAACAGCAAACTCCTGAGTTCATTGGGATTTTCTCTTTGTAAATATGTATGAATGCTGCACCTTTGTGAGGATCCTCAGTGACTGGGCACTGTCTCCCAGCCAGAAGGGCTTTCTGTTCCTTAGGCCTGGGGCACCTGCGCTGGGGATGGACAAGGCTTGGAGGGAGTAAAAGTTGTGTTTATCTGGGTGCTTTCCCAGAAATAAGAGGGGTAGAGAGGCCGCTTTTCCTTTATTTTTTATTTTTTATTTTTTTGGTTTTCTTTTTCGGATTCCAGGCCTGGGAGCAGGTGACAGGAGGCAGTGAGGTGAGAAGGTAAAAGTGGCAGGTGGGGACTCTGAGCCTGTAATGTGCTAGCCTGAGCCTTCCTTATTCTGGAACTTCTGTTCTCAATACAGTGGACCTTCTGGTTTTGCTTAAAGAACAATCTTGTCTCTTCTTGTGGTAGCTTTTCTTGAAGCTGAGAGGTGTCTAAATGCATTAGTCTTAGATGAACACACCTGGAATCTCACTCTTATTAGAATTTCATAGATTATACTCTTGAATTCCAGTTGTACATTTTTGCTTATAAACACAAGTGTTTCAGGGTGTAATGAGAGGAGGCTAGTGCCCATAAAGAAGGTTGACTTTAAGATGAACTACCTCCCAGGAGAACTGAAGACCAGCCTCAAGCCGCAGTAGAGCCTCCTCACCACCATCTTGAGCAGAAGCTGCGTTCCAGGTTTTCACCAGGATAGTCTACACCATCCAGTTCTTGGAATTCCAGAAATGTTCTTGTAAAATTGAAAACAAAGCTCAGACTTTGATTACTTCAGTCTTGTTAAATGTGCTAGGAAAGCTGATAATTTGAAGGAAACAAATGTGGAACATCTTCTGTAAGATTAGTGTTCAATCTCATAGTGTGCAGTACCTATTCTTTTGAGTTCTGTTCTTTATATTGAATGTGTTCAAAGCTTGTCTCACCTGTATGCAGAGTGTGTTAGAAACTGTGTTGGATGTGATTGTTCTTTTTTTAGAAGTTTATAATCTCATGTGGGGCTTCCATGACAGAATCTCATGACTGCAAAATAAACATGAAATAAACCAATAAACAAAATGCCTGCTTTCTGTGTGAATATTATCATCATTTGATGTCATGGTGTTGTATGTAAAGGAGCTGTAAAGAAGTAGGGAGAGTTCACCCCTCATGTGCTTAGGAGGAAGTTCAGTTTTGTTATAGGATGAAGGGTTAAGAGGAAAGTGATTGGATCAGTGAGGTGTGACAGGAGAAGGTGGATGAGGGGAGGTGAGCCTCAACCTTGGTGAGTCATCCTGGCTCCTCCCACCTTCAGCCCCCCTCCTCCCCTCTCAGATCTGAGTGTCGTTGGTTCTGCCCTGAGTCCCTCAGATGCTTTACCCTCCTGCGGATCCTTATAGCCTTAGGCTTTCCTTTGGTCTCCAGAGTGATGCCCCCAAACACCCTCCGGATTCACTCCCTTCAGCATTGTGTGGTCCATTCTCCATGTGGCAGCTGTGTGCTGACATTTTAAAACAACCAAATAATGTTGCTTCCTATTCCAACCCTGCAGTGACTTGTGATCACTTTTTGATCAAATTCTGAACTCTGGTTTAAATAGTCCTGTGCTGATCTTGCCTAGTATGACAGCTGCTCCTCTTTGATGATAACAGTATTATGAGTATTAATAAACCACATTATTTAGAATATCAATGATGGTTACAGTGGTGACTACAGCTAACACTTACCCTGAGCCAGACCCTGTTCTGAGGTGTGTTGTATCTATTCACTTATTAACCCCAGTAACATCTCAGAGGTAGGTACTCATGTATCCTCATGTTATAGGTATGAAAATGGAGGCAAGAGCCTAAGGGCATAGTGAGTTGGTAGAAAAGCTGGGTCCCCTGTCAGTGCTGTTTCCATGAACGAAGGACTTAGAGCAGCTCCCTGGACTGCTTGTGCCTGCAGTCTTGATAGTAGGTCCTGTCTTGTCATTTATCAGACCTCAGTGTGAATGTCTAGCTCCTCCCAGGGGCCTCCTCTGCCAACCAGAGGTTCTGAGGGCCACTTGCTCACTTTTTATTAACTCCAAGTTTGTGAGTCCCATGTTGCTCCTGCCTGTGTCCCTGGTGTGCCTACAAGACAGGTACTTGGCAGGTGCTGGGCCAGTACTTGTTGAGTGGCCAGTGGGGCTGGCTCTGATGTGCAGACTGGCCGTGGAGCCTTGTCTTGGGGCCTGGGATCCAAGTGTGGGCAGTGCTAGCGGTGAAGGTGGCACAAAGAGGCCAGTACCTGGGCAGAGACTGGGCAGGGCAGGTAAGTCTGGAAGGATACATAGGGCATGGCCAGTCCTTGGATAGGCCACATGTAGGGTGCCTGATGCTGTCATACTCCAGACAGAGTAAATTGTGCTATTGTTGCAGGAGGCAAAATTGGACGATGTGGAGTTTATTTTCCCCTAGCAGATTGGGTGGTCTTGATACTGGAAGTCCTCCCAGGATATGATATCCCCAAGAAAACAAAAGACCATCTTACTAATCATATCGAAGTAACTTAGGCTGAGAATCCTTTAACATCTATCACTGCCACACTGTGAGTAAAGTTAAGAAACTAACGTAGTGGCGCCCTCAGTATCACATACTGACTGTTGTGAAAACACACCTCGTTATTTGTGGAAAGCCCTTTTGGTAGATCGCTAACATTTTCGCCCCCAAAACAGCAGGAGCAGTAAATAACAACCTTCTAGATAAAGCAAATGGGAAAACGTTGCCAGAATTTGCTATATCAAGTGCTGTGAACAGTGGCAGCCAGCAGGGAAATTATGCAGAGGGAAAAAGCCCTTTTATTTGCTTCTCAAAATTGATGGGACTGGAGAAGTATGGGAGAGATGGGAGGAAAAAAAGAGTAAATACAGTAATCTTGAGTTGAAATGATGCTGAACCTTTTTGTTAGACTATGATTCAGTAGCAAGGGAAGGAAATGAACTGTTAACTCTGGTCTTATTAGTAATCTTGTATTGGTGAGAGAACTCACGGTGCATGAAGATGCGTAAGAGCTCATAAGTCTCACAGCAGTGTAAGAGTTGGGATCATTGTTGTTCCCATTTTACAGATGAGGAAATTGATGTTTTAATGAGACTGAAGAATTGGCTTAGATAACACAACTAGTATGAGCTGAAGCCCAGGATTTGAACTCTGGGCTGGCTTGAACCCCATGGCCTGAATTGTCACAGCTGCAGATAGAAACCTCCTCCCCCTTCTCTGAATGTTAGCATGGTGTATTTGTCGAAGCTAATTAGCATCAATACAATATTATTAACCATGGCTTTTTTTTAATTCTGATTTTCCCACTAGTTAGTGTCCCTTTTCTATTCCAGAATTGGATCTAGGATCCACCTTTCGTTTAGCCATCATATCTCATCACCTTCAGTCTGTGGCAGTTTCTGTCTTTTTTGTTTTTTTGTGACCTTCATTCACACTTTCGAAGAGGTCAGTCATGTTGTAGAATGTTCCCAATTTGTGTTTGGTGTTTTCTCATGGTTAGACCAGGGCTAGGATTTGGGGAGGAAGACCACAGGGGTGGTGTGCCCTTCTCATCACATCACGACAGGAGTACACAATGTCAACATGAGTTATTACAGATGTTAGCCTGGATCACTTGGCTGAGGCCTGTTGGCCAGGTTTCTGCCCCAGCACATGACTTGTGTCCCCTTTCTGTTATCTGTTCATTGGAGCCACTAAGTCCAGCCCCACTCCAGGGTTGGGCAATTAATTATACCTCCAGGAAGACAGAGGAGTTTCAAATAATTTGTTAAATTCTTAGCATATGTTAAAACCACCACAAGTACTTGATAAATATTTTGGGGAAGATACTTAGAGGTTTTGCAAATATCCTGTTTTTCCTTAAAGTCCCACTCACTCATGTTAGCATCATGAGTGGTTCTTCTTGCCTGCAGTAATTATTATGATATTCTAATGGCAATTTCCTATTTCCCTCACTCCTACATTTTTAATTGGAATTCTTCTGTAAGGAAACTTTGTCTCCTTCCCCCATTCATTCATTCATTTGTTATTTATTCAGTTATTTATATTAATATGGACTAATGGGTAGTTCTTTCGTTCTTTGGTTTTATGTTGCCTACACTGTTCCAGCTCTGGCCATCATGAGCTCTCTTAGGTTAGCTCCTGTGTCCGTTGATGTCCTTGCATTACTTTTTTTCCACAGCAATTCCTTACTTTCTGGCACTACAAGAGGCTGTGGACTCATTTTGTATTTTTTTCTGTTCCAGTCCTAGAATCAGTTACTCTCCAAAGAGTCTGATTCCCTTTATTGGAGAATGGTATTTAGAAACTAAGATCTGGGCACTCAGAGGGCACGTTGCTCCTGCTTCTAGGCCCTGTCAGTGGACCAAGCCAGGACATGGATATGTGTTTACTACCTTGCTGTGCACACATGCCTCTTTACTTTTGTCTTTCTCTCTGGGTGTATGTTAAAGTATGAGCTGTCGCCTGCATTTAGCAAATCTCTTTTAATAGGTGAGCTCTATGTCACAGAGTAGATGTGTCTCTGACAAGTTGCTGGCCAACGGGACCCTGTGTGCTCACTTCTATGGCTACTGTGGATATGAGTCCCCAGTTTCCTTCTCATCTTCTTCCCAATAATGATAGGTGCGTCCTTTCCCCCCCTAACTTAATAGCCCTCAGTGCTCACCTGCTGCTTCCCCTGCTGTCTGTGTTTTTGAGTTACTCATCCTCATGTACTGCTTGTAATTGCTGTGGTGGTCCCTACTGTTATTTTGTTCATTCTTTCGCTGGACATTACATTGTCTCCGATGTGGGCTTTCTCCTGACTTTGTGGCCTCCTCTTGACTGAGTGACTGTCTCCTCACCATGGTGCAGTGAGAACTGCTGTTCTTACCTGCTCACCTGCATATGTGATAGGTTTTCATGGACAGTGGCTTTCAAACTTTGGCTGTGACCTGTAGTGATAGTGAGAAATGCATGTAACTGGGCTCCCCAGTACACACATACCTACATAGTGGCAGTTTCACAAAACAGAGCTTGATCTTTTTCTGTGCAATGCATCTTGCATATTTCCATTCCATTTTGTTCTGTTCTTCTCTGCTAAGTAAATTTTATATCTACCCTTTGAAAAACACTGTTTTGTGTACATCTTCCAGTGGTATATGAAAGTTTATAGTCCCCTTCGCCTAGCCCTCTCTTGAGGGTGGGGTGTGGATTAGGACTAGGTGTAGGGTGGGGTTCAGATTAGGACTTGGTGTAGGTTCCGGTCTTGATTAGGACTGGGTGTAGGGTGGCAATGGGGGTCTTGATTAGGACTGGGTGAGGGCAGTCCTGGATTGGTGGAACCCGCAAGGCTATGATTTTAAGGGGAGGGATTCAGAGTCCAGAGTATAAGCTGTGGATGAGTTTACACCCACTGAAGAGTTTACAGCTCTCTGGGAAGTTGCTGCAATGAATAGTCAAGCCATTGCCTGGGCAGGAGACTTTAAGAACAAGCTCGTGTTGATGATGGCAGAGCCAGGTATGGATTCCTCCCCAGCATCTGTCTGAGGTTACTTGGATCTCTGTTTCATTCACCTTCATTGTCTGATGCGATGCTGTAGGCACCTGTGCCTTTTGTATTTTCTCCACTTCTGAGAAGAACATTTCCAAGCAATTGTTATGTTGCTAGGATGTGTCCTTTTTTATACTGTAGGTATTATAGGTCTGAGTGCTAGTACTTTTCTTTGGCCTAATTATTTCTCATTTGAAAAGTCTTGGGAATTGAAATAGTAAAGCTGGTCTTAATTTTTCTGATTTTGAATGAACAGGAAAAGAAAGTCAAGTTAAAGACTAAGATGCTTATATAATTTAGAATTCCTATACTGACATATTTATGGAGTAGATTATCTAATTTTTGTTTTAAAAATATATTTCACATTTATGTACTTATAAAAAATGTAATGCCTCTTTCCCTTGTTAAAATAATTAACCTGATTTAAGAAAAGTCTCACCTTATAAACTTTCATTTTTAGTTAATTACAATAGTTTTATAGTAAATATTGATTGATTTTTCTCATTTTGGCTGACCATATGGTGTAGATTGTCAAAAGTATTCCCTAAATTTGCATTTAAGCCTATTGAATTATTCATTGGCATATTATGAGTGACTCTGGGTACCTTGCCTTATTTATTTTTGGTAAATATAGAATCATCTAATATTTTTTATCTGTAGCTACAATTAATTTTAAAATGTAAAACAAATTTTCAAAATATACCTCTTAAAGAATTTTTTTTTAAAGTGAGCCTTTTTGACTAATCAGTGTTCAGTCTCCTGGCCATGTACGTGCAACTCTGGGACAGGAAGGAGCCTTGCTACCCCATCCCCTGAGGGCCCTGCCAAGAGCGCAGCAGCCTATGGGGCAAAACTGAACAGAGTCAGGTCAGTGACAGGGTAGTCCTGGATAGACTCCTCTCTGTTCCTCAGGTGTGTTAAATGGTATAATCCAGAAGATCTTCAAAGGCAAAAGAGGCAAAAGTTAGTTCTTTAAAAAAAAAACCAAAACATCTAAACAGACACACTTTTGGTACAACTGATCAAGAGAAGAAAGGAGAATTCACAAAGAAACAAAGGTTGAATGTAAAGGAGGTGATGACTCTAGACAAGTAGAGAATAAAAAATTATAAGAGTGTATTCTTGGTAGAAAATTGACATGACTCTTTCAGACCTTGAGGAAGAAAGGAGTTGTGACAATATGAAAGCATGGACATAAAAGATCAAGTGCATTTGATTATTAAAATGAAGAACTTGTATTGACCAGATAGACATCTTAAAGTATGAAGACAACTTACAAACTAGGAGAAGATATTTATAAACTATAAAACCAACAAAGAATTCCTATCAAAATATATAAAGAACTTCCACAAATCAAGGAAATAACAGATAAAAGAAACATAGCAAAAGACATAAGCAGGAATTTCACAGAAGAGACATGTGGCCAATAAATATATGAAGATAATTTAGCACCATTATTAAGCAGGGAAATGTGAATTAAGACTATACTGAGATACTATTTTTACATATATATAGTTGGCAAGATTTCACAATGTCTGACAGTATGAAGCATGGATCCTGGGGGTCTCTAGCATCATTCACATTGCTGGTAAGAGTAAATTGGGGCAGTCCCTTTGGAAGACGGCTTGGCATTATCTCTTAAAGTTGGATATGTATGCACTCTTTGACCCAGCATTTCCACTCCTGGTTGTATAGCCAAGTCACATTTTTCAGATTCCCAAAAATACACAAAAAGGAAGGAATAGCATAATGAACGCCCACAAAACTTTCACCCTGCTTCATCACTTAGCAACATGTCATGGTTCTTGTTTCATCTTTCTCCCTACCTCCAGACTTTTTTTTGGTTTTGTTTTTGATAGAACAAATCCCAGACATCACATAATTTCACCCATAAACACTTCAGTAAAAAATAAGACCTTAAATTTAATGTAATTATCATATCTTATAAATTTCTAATTCCTTACAGTCATCTAATACTCAATCTGTGTTCACTTTTTCCTGATTGTCTCAAAACTGTTTCGTTTTTTTACAGTTGGTTTTTTTCAAGTTAGCATTCCAGCAAGGTCCAAATACTGAGTTTGGTTGATAGGTCTTATAAATCTCTTAATTTAGAATAATTCCTGTTCTCTCTTTTTATCGCATGCCATTTATTTGTTAAAGAAACTTGGAGCTTTGTCTGGTATAGTTCCCAGGTTCTGCATTTGTCTGGCTACATGCTCCTGGTTTTGATGGCTTGCTACTCTGCCTCTCATCTTTCCTGTAAACTGGCATTTAGACCTGTAGGTGGAATGGATTTGAGGCCCCGTGTTGCAGGCCAGAGTACCTCACAGGTGGGTCCTCTCAGGAGGTGTGTGGTGTCTGCATTGCAGATGTTTGGGGTGTTCTGGATCATTCCATCACAGGTTCTCCCTCAGGCTTTCAGCTGGTGCTAAGCAACCATGGAGGAAAGTTACCAGACACAGTTTTTTTATTACGTATTGCAAGATGGTGATATTCTCATTCTGTCTTACCTTCTTTGTTTATTATCTGGAATTCTTATTTAGGGCTTTTCTGAAGTTACAGTTCCTACAGAACCATTTTATTGATGAATTTTCAGACTGAGTTGTACTCTGGTCACCAAAGGTGACCCATGGGGTTTTTGTTTTCTGAACTCAAGGATTTTTAATATGTTGTGTGCTTCAGTCTGTTGTGGACTTTATTCTTTTTGATGCTCAGATTGTCCCATCTTTGGTCAGCAGGGAGCCTCTTGAAATTGGCTCATGTGTCCTTTCAGCGTGACCCTCTTGGTTTTTGATGCTTTGTTGCTTGCTGGGAGGACAGATAGTTTAGATTCATCCTGTGCATTCTGGCCCCAGATTGGGGACTGGCAAAATGTATAACTTATCTCTGTAAATGTCTCAGGGAGTTCAAGAATCATCCCTTATTCATAAAAGTTTCTTGATGAGTCTTCTCTCCATAGCCAAGGAATTTCTAATGGGAAAGCACTGAGCAAGAATAGAAACACTGAGTGTCACAAGACCTTGTTCTAGCTATTTTACATGGATTGTCTCATTCCTCATGGCTACCTTTTGGGATAGACGCTGTTAATGTTCCCCTCTTGGTCAGCAGACCAAGGCACAGAGAGGCCAAATGACCTACTCACCATTATGTGATTGATGCACAGGGTACACCAAAGCCAGGCTTGACCTCAGGTTTGAATATTGTGGACACAGAGCATTCAGGAAAACTGCTTGACTGCCGGAGGACTGACCTGGAGGCACTGAGTTGTAGGATACCCCGAGACCAGAGCCTGTGGCTTGGGGTAGCTGCTGGGGTGGCACTGAGACTGATATGTGGCTGGCTGATGAGGTCATGTGGTGTCCACAGCATTGGCTTGATGAGGGGTCATGTCCACTTTAGTGAAGAAGCATGAACTTAGAAATAACATGTACACAGCAGTGAAAGAAGCCTGTCAAGTAGGACGTGTCAGCGGGAGCCATGCAGGAGACAGGGAGGCACTGCCCTGCAGAGATGCCCTGGCCAGGGTCCCAGGAGGGCTGGTCAGCATGAGCTGTTTGTCTGTGTGTAAGCCCAGGAGTGGTGGCTGGCCTGCCCCTACCCCTTTGTGAGAAGGTTGAAGACTGCAGAGGTGAAGGCCAAGGCTCAGGCTGTTTCTGGGTCGGTCATTGGAGACCTGGCAGCTGGGGGCTGGGGGCCTGGCATGGGGTCATGTCAGAGCACTGAGAGCAGCACGAGTGGATGAGCTCTCAGGAGTGGACACTCCTAGGAAGGTGTAGCCAAGAAGCTGGAAATGGGCCTGGCAGACCATGAGTGTTAGGCTTCAAAGAAGCAGGGCAGCAGGCCTCAAGGGTGGGCCATTTTTATAACAATGCTCATTTTATAAAGCCTCAAAAAAGAACAAACTCAAAGGAAAATTCACTGCATTTCCACAAGGAGGAAAGGGTTTGGGTACATCTTGAATTGAAACTGACTGAGCATAGGCAAGAAAGAGTTGACAGAGGAGGAGGAGGATTCATTTGTGGGAGCAGGAGGAAAAAGGGAGGGAGAAACTGGGACGACTCACCCGTGGGCTGCCTTAAGTACCTTGCTGAGGTCTTGGGCTTTGTCTCCTGGGCCATGTGGAGCCATAGAAGCTTTTGAGGACAGCATGGTCACAGTGGCATGAGAAGAGGTCAAGAGGGGTGCTATGGCTGTGGCTCCCATCCAAGTGTGGGATGTGCAAGGTCAGTGAAATGAGAAGGAAATGATAGAAGAGAGGTGAAAGTATGATGGGAGAGAGTGAGGCATGGTCTGCTAGCTGCCTTATATCCACGACACACAGATCACACACATGCATATACACATTCTCCATGTGCACTTGTCCACACCATGCACATGCACACACCACACATACTGCATGCATGCACCACACACACATGCATATACCCCCCACATAACACACATAACATACACATGCAGTACACATATGCCACATGTACATAACACCCACACATATCACATAGACACACTTAGTCGATTTGGGCTGCTATAACAAAATACCATAGATGGATGGCTTATAAACAGCAGAAATTTATTTAGATCATTAGATATGGAATGTCTGATTTCGAATCAAAAGTGTAGTTTATTATATCTCAAACAAGAAGCAGTACAGTTAACCAAAGTATGAGCCTAAACTATCGACACAGTTTTGCCATCTTAACGGTAGCTTGTTTATGCCAGCAGTAAAAAAGCCTGGAGAGCAATTGGTGATGAAATCAAGAAAAGGCAGTTTCCACAGCTTGTTGAGAACTGAATATTTTTCCTTGCAAGAAGTGGTCCAAAGCCTGAAAGAAGCGGTAGTCAATTGGTACAAGGTCTGCTAAATACAGTGGATGACAGAGAGTTTCCAAGTCCAGCTGCTGTAGTTTGAGCAGCATTGTTTGTGCAACATCTGGTCGAGTATTGTCTTGCAAGAGGATTGGCCTGTCTCTAATAACCAATCTCAGCTGCTTAATTGTAAGCTTCCTCATCATTTTGTCCAACTGGTTGCAATAGACATCACTGCAATCGATTGACCAGGTTTCCTGAAGATCTAGTAAATAATGCCAGCCACCAAACAGACATCATTAGCTTTTTATGATGATTATTCACTTTTAGACTATGTTTGGCACTTCATCTTTATTCAACCCTTGTGCTGAATGCTTCTTTTTGTCAAAAAGAATCCATTTTTCATCACATATAACAATATGGTGTAGAAATGATTTGCCTTTATGTCGTGACAGCAAAGAAAGGCAAGCTTCCAGACGATTTCTCTTCTGATGCTTGTTTAATTCATGTGGAACTCATCTATCTGGCTTCTTTTTCTTGCCCATTTGTTTCAAATGGTCCAATATTGTTGGAATAGTAATGTCAAACCTTGGTGCTAATTCACGTGTATGTTGAGATGGATTCACTTTCACTACAGCTTTCATTATCATCCACCTTTGTCTCAGGTTGCGCATGTGGCTTATTTTCAAGATTAAAATCACCAGAACAGAATGTCTGAAACCATCAATGTACTGTGTGTTCATTATCCACATCCCTCCCAAACACTTCGTTGATATTTTGAACTGTCTGCACAGCATTGGTTCCACGATGGAACTCATATTAAAAAATAACAGGAAGGCCGGGCGCGGTGGTTCACACCTGTAATCCTAGCACTCTGGGAGGCCGAGGAGGGCGGATCGTTTGAGCTCAGGAGTTTGAGACCAGCCTGAGCAAGAGCGAGACCCCGTCTCTACTAAAAATAGAAAGAAATTATATGGACAGCTAAAAATATATATATAGAAAAAATTAGCCGGGCATGGTGGCGCATGCCTGTAGTCCCAGCTATTCGGGAGGCTGAGGCAGTAGGATCGCTTAAGCCCAGGAGTTTGAGGTTGCTGTGAGCTAGGCTGACGCCACGGCACTCACTCTAGCCTGGGCAACAAAGCGAGACTCTGTCTCAAAAAAAAAAAAAAAAAAAAATAACAGGAATTTTTGACTTTATCCATGGTTTCACAAAAATTGCTCTAAAAAAAAATTTGAAAGATAATCACAAGCCAAACTGTGCATTTGAGGGAATGAAGGTATACCTTCACAATAAAAATAAAACAAGAAGTGTCAAAGTGAAATATCAGAGATGTCAACTGCCAAACTTAGTACGTCAGGAAATTGGGCATTTCCTACTTAATAACCTAAGTATTTCTCACAGATCTGGTGGCTGAAAGTCCAAGATCAAGGCACCAGCAGATTTGGTATCTGGTGAGGGCCTACTTTCTGGTTCACAGACTTATGTTTTGTTGCTGTGTCCTCACGTGGTGGAAAGGGTGAGGGAGCTCTTTGGGGCCTCCTTTATAAGGGCAGTAATCCCACTAATGAGGCCTCCATCCTCCTGACCTAATCACCTCCCAAAGGCCCTACCTCCTAATACCATCACCTTAGGAGTTTGGACTTCAACATATGAATTTGAGGGGATGGGCACAAACATTCAGACCATAACACACACATGCACTTTGCACATACGTGTTACAATACCTCCCCTGAGGGCACAGGTGGCAATAGAGTCAACAGGTGGGTGATAAGGTATGATGACAGCTCTCATACCTAGGATAACTGAGGGAAATGAGAGTGATGGGGACATTGTCATCAATGTACAGAGGTGGTAACCTTTGTGCTATATCAAGAAGGGCAAACAAAAGAAGAGAGGGCCTTTTGTTCCTAGTAGCAGCACTTGAACAGGCAGACTGGGTGGGTCAGGATCCTGACCAGGTGTGACCCCCACTCCTGCTTGCCTGCATTATGGTGACTCCTGGCAAGGGTGCCTCCAGCTCTTCCTGTGCAGGTGACCCTGGTACCCAACTCACCCCACTCAGCAGCACCCAGGCCTATAGTCTGCCAGGAAGGGTCTGGCAGTCAGGGCCTGTCCTCAAGGAGACAGAGGGCACTGCTGCCCACAGCACCTGGCAGGCAGTGGGAGCCTGTTCTGTGATTTTCCTTTAACACGTTTAGAACCTTGTTATCCCAGCTCATCAGGAGTGGGAGCCACAGTGAGACCTACTCCATAATCTGCAACCTGGCTGCTGACTCACTTTCCTACTCCCACCCTTGGTGCTGAAGCATCAGTGCTCGCTCCCCTGCCTCCCACTGCCTGCCCAGGCCCACAGCTGCAGGGGTGACCAATGGTGGCACAGTGGGGGCCAGAGACACCTGCACTTGACAGGACGCTTATTTTTACATACTGTCGGCTGGAAATAATCAACTTTATTTAAGGAGAATATAGATTCAGAGTGTTAAAAAAAGCACCCAGCAACTTGCTAGGGCTGTTTTAGGAGTGATTCTCCTGCCTCCTTTGGAAGGAAGCTGCAGGTTCTATGCAGGGGGAGCTGGGGCCGGGGCTACTGAGGACACTGGGAGGACAAAGCGAGGCGGGTCCTATGTGGTCAGAGCCCCCTCCACAAGCACACAGCTTTGGTGGCAGGGTGTGGGGGTGAGGGTGGCAGATGTCATCCCGCCCCCCTGCCCCGCCCAGGCTGAGACTGGCAGCCCTTAGCCCTGGAAGAGGCAGAGCATGTGTGGGCGTCACCGGTGGTGTGGGCCGAGTGACTGCTGTGTTGTTGGAAGCAGCATCCCCAAGGTGCCCTCCCTCCCCCGTTGTGCTCTTTCTCCTCTCTTGACAGAACCGTTTCTTCTCCAACTTTTGAAGAGTCTTCATGTTTATTCCCTGATCTCTGTCAAATACTAAGGCCATGTTGGTTTTCATTTTGCGTGTATGGGAATAATTAAAATTACCTGTTTTCATAATTTTTATTATTTTCAATGGTAATATGTGCACAAGGCTGTCAGTGAAAAGGAAGTCTCTTCTCAGTTCTCAGCCGTAGAGGAGCTGCTGCTACCTATTGTTCTTTTGGAGATATTCTCTACAGGTTCAAGTGTATCCATATCAGATGTGAGCTTTAAGCTGCTGTTGGTGCTCACATGGAAGGATCCCGTGGAAACTCGGGGACTGGGTGAGTCTCTCCTGTTGTACCCAGCTTCTCCACACCCTATTCCAGGGGTCAGGCCCTAGGAGGGCTCCTGGGTATAGGGACTGCAGGGCACACTACTGTCTCATCAACAGTTTTTAAAGAGAACTGTTTTTCTCTTGGTTATAAAAATGTCTACTTATTTTAGGGAATTCGGATAATACCTAGATACAAAGAAGAAAGTCAGATTTCTTGTTATTCCACGACCAGAGATAATCACAAAGATTTAATGTGCCTCCTTTCAGTCTTTTTCATATGTATGTGTAAAGTATGTATATATATTTCATCTTAGAAACTGAAGCCATACCATACTTAAAAGTCATATACCCTTTTTTCAGTTTTATAATATATTGAAAGCTTTTTCCATATCACTAAGTAGTCTTTGAAAACACTTTATTGGTTATATCTAGACTAATCTTTCTTTTGCTGCCTGTTTTCAAGGTATTGAGCATTCTTTAGTTTCCTTCCCCCTACTCTGGTTTCTTGTGCCATTGAGCTGGGCTTCCTGTGTCGCTTTTGGTTCCCATATTTCACCACTATGCCCCACAGTGGCCTGCCTGTGTGGGCAGTTTCAGGCTGGCATCCCTTCCAATTAGTCTGTGCCTAGTCCTGCCGATACTCAGTGCTGAGTTTTGAATATCACCTCTGATTGAAATCAGTTTCCTTAGCTACTGTGTTTGCTCAGGCTGCGGCAAAAAAGTACCGCAAAATAGGTGGCTTAAACAACAGATGTTAATTCTCTCACACTTCTGAGGTGGGAAGTTCAGGATCAAGGTGTCGTCCGGACTGTGTTCCCTCTGAAGGCCCTCAGGGAGATCCTTCCCTGCCTCTTGCAACTTCAAGTGGTGGCCGACAGTCCTTGACATTCCTTGGCCTGTAGACACATCACTCCAATCTCTTCACATGGCCTTCTTCGCGTAGTCTTCCTTGTGCATGTTTGTCTCTGTGTCCAAAGTCCCCTTTTAAGGATACCAGTCATACTGGATTAGTATCCACCCTAGTGACCTCACTGTAACTAGATCACCCCTGTAAAGACCCTATTTCCAAATAATATCACATTCTGGGGGTTAAGACTTGGGGAACATAGTTCAGCTCTTAACAGTCACCAGTTACCCAGCATTGAGAAATTGAGCTGTAGTAGAGGCCCAGCCTCACGCATATACAGTGGGCAGGGCATAACAACTGTAGGTAAACATATTCTGTCTTAGAACTTTGGCCAGAGAAAGTGTGTCCTCTTTACCCCTTCCCCCACCCTTGTCTCATATGTGCATCTACACAGATGCACACATGGTTTTGTCTTTTCCTGCGTGAGTGGAATTACAGTGCATATGTTGTTCGTGGGCCCATGGGGCACTCTCCCTGCCAGGTGTCATCTACTGGGCTCTGAGCAGGCCCAATGGATGGAGCTGTGCCTACTGTTGGAATGTTCTGTGTTCACAGCTGCTGCCTCCTTCATGACTAGGCTTTTGTCTGTCACTATAATGGACTTGGGAGTCTAAACTTATTTTTATATAGTGTTTATATTATTAACATTGTTAAGTTTTATGGAAAATGTTTTTAACATCAGCTTCTTGGCTAGGCTTGTTTGCATCTGTGCTGTGTTTGTAACAGGCATCTACAACAGGATTTGGTTGATTGGGTTTTTTAGGCTGTCTCTTTACATGTATTGCTTACATCTTAATAATGATATATATGATTTTAATGTAGCTCCTTTGGCTTTGATTTATTTACTGGGAGAAACTAGAGACCAGGGGTTGGATTAGGATTGACGTTTAGCAGCTGCAGGATGAAACTGTTTTGCCTTTTTTTTTTTTTTTAAAGGTGGGCCCTGACAAGCAGTTTATAAGAAAACCAAGCACCCATGAGCCCAAGGATCTTATTCACAAGGTCCCTATTGTGAAGGCCAGCAAGACCAGCCTGTGCTTTGATCGTGGTCGCAGATACTTTTCCTAAACTCAAGGATGCCGCACTTGAGTTTCTTCTCTATAGCTTTTCCCTTGTCCTGTGATTTCCTGGGAGACTATGTAGAAGGGTCAGAAAGGAAATCACCCCAAAAAGGGAGTTTGCAGATACAAAAGCAGGTGAGCTTGAGGTGAAACTCAAGTTAGTCCCTCCTTCAAGATGCAGGAGTGGCATGTGCCGGGCTGCTGGTGGGGTCCTCTGCTTGTGTCTGCCTAGTAGGCATCTTAACCTTTCTTATTCTTTCTCAGGATTCAGGAGCAGTTCCAGAAAAACCCTGACAGTTACAATGGTGCTGTCCGTGAGAACTATACCTGGTCACAGGACTACACCGACCTGGAAGTAAGGGTGCCAGTGCCCAAGCACGTGGTGAAGGGGAAGCAGGTAACTGCCTTGAGGGGAGGCGGGGATGACTTCACCCAAGCTGGATGGAGCTGTTGCGGGAAGAATCCAGCATTGTTGAGGGAGGGTTTGGATGGGCTTTAGGGTGTGAGGCATGTTCCTTCTCCTGTCCCAGGAGTGGGCTTCGTGCACCATCCTCACTTCCCTCCTTCTGTCCGTGAGGTCCTCCCAGCTGGTCTGTAGAAGGCTCCCCTCAGGAGACAGTGAGCCCTGTTCTCTGAGCAGCATTTGACACCAAGATGTTCATGTGGTCCACGAGAGAGAAGCCCCCGAATATGACGTACTGTCCTCTTTTACTAAACAAAGTCGTAGATACTCTTGGGGCCCCCATTAGAGATGGCTAGCCTCTTAGGTTTAAAAGGGAATACTCAAACATTACCTTGGTGAAGTCTACATTTTTTCTAAAGATTAAATCTGCCTTCAGTCTCCCTAAGAAAAATCCTGGCAACTAAACTGTCAGTGATAGCTAAGGTGTATTTACATAGCATCTGTCATGTGAGTTTCTTGGCTTTGCCAGCCCAGGGTCCAGTAAATGCACCTTAGGCAAAGTGACACAGTGGGCACCATCTCCCTGTATGTGGTGATGAACTGTGTATCACAGAGATGAAAGGCTTATGATTTAATTCCCCAGGACCTTTAATCATGGGAGAAAGACAACTCTTAGACCCTGCGGTCCCCACAGGGCAGTGAGATGGCTGAATAAGAGAGAGGGAGGGACAGGCTCAGCCTGCCCCAGGGTCCCCACCTGCTTTCCTTGCTATCTGTTCATTTCCTTCTATTCACATAGGACACTTGTGTGCTGATGGTAAGCTTCCCTGTCCCCGGGTCTTCTTTTCTGAGGTTGACTTGGGGTCCTCAGAGAGTGTTCCATCCCTGCCAGGACCAGCACTCTAGTGTTGCTCTCTGTGCCTCCCTAACCGCTCAGGGGCAGGATGGCTGGGCCTGTAGTTCATGCCGCCCACGGAGAACAGCTGTGCCACGTCTCACAGGTGCCTCATGGAGAACTCTTTCAGCTTCCTTGGTGCCAACTGCCACGCTGTGGGCCTTTTCTCCCCTCAAAAAACAAACATACGGCGGGGCGCGGTGGCTCACGCCTGTAATCCTAGCACTCTGGGAGGCCGAGGCGGGCGGATCATTTGAGCTCAGGAGTTCGAGACCAGCCTGAGCAAGAGCGAGACCCCCGTCTCTACTAAAAATAGAAAGAAATGATCTGGCCAACCAAAAATATATAGAAAAAATTAGCCGGGCATGGTGGCGCTGAGGCAGGAGGATCGCTTGAGCCCAGGAGTTTGAGGTTGCTGTGAGCTAGGCTGACGCCACGGCACTCTAGCCCGGGTAGAGCGAAGACTCTGTCTCAAAAAAAAAAAAAAAAAAACATAAAAGTGCTTTAATTGTGAGACCCATTGAAGCCCCAGCCAGTAGTCCTGAGAGGCAAAGAATTCAGGTCACAGGAGGAAGGGGACCTCCAGGTTTGTGTGCTGCAGTGCTCTTCCATGGAGCAGGGACTCACATCAGGGTATAGCTGTAACATTCATGACTGGAGTTTCAGAAACTTAAGGTTTCTGAAGCCTCCATTTAATGAGTGTGAGTGAATAGAAGTTTAATCTTTTAGTGGGAGAGAGATGTTTACTTGGGGAACTTTGATAAGAGTAACATCATCATAGGTTATAAATAAGTAGGCTTCACTTTATTTTAAAAAAACCTCATGTAACAATGCAAAATAGCAAATTACATAATTCAACTCCACAATATAAAAAAAATTTGATATATGCCAGAAGTTGTATCCTTATTTCAATCTTCATGAGAACCTGCAACCTGCAGAGTAAGTAATGTCTATTTTATAGATGAGAGATTGAGGCTGAGAAAAGTCACTAAATTATCCAAGTTGACATGAGAAATACACGGTGTTGTCTCCCTCGTCGTTATGCCTGGAACAGTGAGCACTACAGATAGTTTTTGAATGAATGAATGAATGACATGGCAAAGCTGTGGTTTGATTCAGGTGTGTCTGCTTCTAAAGCTCATACTTTTCCCTCTGGGCTACACTCCTGGCTTCTTAGAAGGAGAGACTGTACTGGAGCGTATAACACGGAAGTTGAGTTGCACGTGTGTTTTCAGGAAGCAACTCACTCTGTACAGTGTGGGCAGCCTGGCTGGCACCGCACACCCCACGTGGTAACCGTAAGACCGCCAGGCTCAATCCCAGTCCCTCTGGACCTTCTGTCCTATGCCTCCCCACTCTACAGCCACTTCCTCTGCCATCTCTCACTAGCTCTCCGAGCTCCACTCGAAACAGGCAGACATACCCTGAACCTGCCCTGTGTATAGGAGTATGGGCGGAGTCCGTGGCAGTCCTAAAAAGACTGTGACATCTAGTAACGGCTGGTGTGAGATGAATGCAATTCATTCTGTGGCACAAAAGACAGGACACACTCACTGGCTGTTAATGCAACAAAGACCATGGATGTGGATCAGGAAATAACCTGCTTCAGCAGGAAATAACCATCAGCTCAGTTCTCCCTTCCTTCCCCCTGCCATCCCAATAGCTCTCTTACTAGCAGCTGGTGACCCCTAGAATCATAAGTTTAGCATCCAAGTCAGACCAGATCACGAGGGATTATTCACACAGAATTCCAGCTTTCAATGTGTGCTTCTGTTTTTTTTTTTTTTTGGAGTCAGAGTCTTACTCTCTCACCCAGGCTGGAGTGCAATGGTGTTATTATAGCTCACTGCAACTGCAAATGCCTGGGCTTAAGCGGTCCTCCTGCTTCAGCCTCCTGAGTAGTTGGGACTACAGGTATGCACCACCACGCCCAGCTTATTTTTCTATTTTTATTAGACATGGGGGTCTTGCTCTTGCTCAGGCTGGTCTCGAATTCCTGAGCTCAAGTGATTCTTCCTCCTCGGCCTACCAGAGTGCTAGGATTACAGGCATGAGATGCTGCTCCCGGCCTACTTCTTGTCTGTTTTTAATAGGTCAGGAGCAGATGCTATTTGCCCTGCCCAAACAGTTTGCCCAGCATCTTCTTGGGGTTTAAGTGGGATAGGTATTGATTTCCATTTCATTTTTTGGTAGGATTGTTGGATCCTATGTTATATAGTTGTATAAATTATGGAAAGTGTTATCATGCTTCATTAACTTGGCTAAAAAAATTACAGCTTCCTGGTCCTTTATCTGTCTTCTAAACTGCTCCATGAACCTCTGGGGATTTCCCTGAAAGGATTTTTATTAGGTGCAGCCTAAAACTACTTATTGTCTCTTTCTTTGACTCAGGAGATCTAAGTTAGCCTAACAGCTTTTGCTATGTACTTTGCACAGCTACCTGAGACAACTCCCCTCTGGAAATGGTGTCTCAGATGAGCTTGCCAACTAATCATGGTTGATGCCATGATTCTGCTCTGTGGTGGGCACTGTGTTGTGAGGGTCTTGCCCTATGTCTTGTTTCAAATTCAGAGCTATACCTCTTTCACATGCACTTTGTCATGTGATGAGACCTCTAGGATGATGTGGCTCTTCTTTCAAGGCTAACCCTGGGTTTGGCTCATTCTGCATTAGACATTTTTGGAGCACCTGGACCGTGCTCTGTCCCAAGAGCTAGGTGTGTGAGGTCACCAAGACTGACAAGATTGCTCGTCCAGAGCTATATCCCAGTGGGCCACAGGCAGTAAGTCAGCAAAGAAATAAGCAAGGTAATTCTAGGTGGGGGCAAGCGTGGTGCGGAACGTAAAACTGGGTGATTTGTGTATTTGACCAGCACTGACATAGTGTTTTCTGTGTGCCTTGGAGCAGTGACTTGTCCCCTCCAGTCCTCCTGAACATTGTGCAGGCACTGTATAGCCCCAAGGGCTGCTGAGAGCTGTGTGTGCAGGGTCCCAGCCAACAAGAGCCAGGCCAGGTTCGAGGCTCACTCTGGAGCGGGTGCTTCCTCCCACCTCAGAGAAGGCTTGAAGGTGAAATTTGGTTATAAGACCAGGACAGACGGATGGAAGGAAGGGGCTTCCCACATCAGCCACTGATTAATTTTGTATTGGCTTTTTGTGACACTCACTGACTTAATTTGTCATGGTGACCTGCCTTAGTGTTGTGCTTTATCTCCTACGTGGTTGAAAAATTCTTGGTCTCTCAGTTTCTTAGTGATCTAGGAGTTTTAGTCATGCCTCACTTAAAACTTTGGAATTAAGTTTATTTTGTATCTCTTGGACTTTGCTGGTCTAAGGGTTTTTCCTGAGAGTTGCGCTTTCTGGATTGACTCCTTTCCAGTTGTTCCCTAAGTGTACCTGTCACGGCTGCCTGTCAGCAGCGTTTATTTTTGGTTTTTGTCTGTGGCATCTAGCAGATATCATCATGATGGTAGCCCCGGCTGCAGCAACTCAGCAGATAAAATCAGAATTTATTCTGGTTGTGATTGAGGGGCTTTGTGCAGGCAGCTCTGTGTTTGTGTTGGGGCTGTGGGATAGAGCGTTGCAGGAGAATCAGGCCCTCTGCTCTCCAGCTGTAGCTTGATGCTGGTATTCTCAGAGCTTTGCCTCTCCTGGTCTCTTTCGTTGATCCCTTTTCTGTAGAAATAGATTTCTGTAGAAATAGGTTACACTTGCCTCTCAAGGGTGGTGGGAGACAAATGAGAGTGTGTGCATGATGCTTTATGTTCTTCAGAAGAAAAATAGAAAGTGTTCTCATTTTACATGCAACATTTTTAAAAAATCATCATGCTGGTGAATCTGAAGAAAAACTTCTCAAAATGAAGCTTTTAGTTTCATGCATTACTAAAATGTGGTTAGGTCTTAACTTCACCATGATCTCTGTTCCATCCACTCTGCTCTGTTTAGGAAAAGCAGCTGACTTCCCTTCTTTTTCCTCTGTACCCACAGAATAAGTACAAGGAACTTTTGAGTTCATGACGTAGATGTTTATGTGATTGCTCATGTAAGACCAGGGTGGTTATAAACCTAGCATTTCAATGATTCAGAGGATTTCAATGTTTCTGAAAGTTGAACTCCAGAGATTTTTAGTTTAACCTCTCATTTTGCAGATGAGAAAACTCTCCTGGTGAAGTGGTGGCAGAGCAGAGACCA
This sequence comes from Varecia variegata, assembly GCA_028533085.1. Taxonomy (NCBI): domain Eukaryota; kingdom Metazoa; phylum Chordata; class Mammalia; order Primates; family Lemuridae; genus Varecia; species Varecia variegata. The sequence goes on from CM052437.1 coordinate 104,046,075, forward strand.
GAACCCAGGGGCCCTTCTCTTTCCCACCCTGTTTTATCAACTGTCTTTTGCGTGGAAAATGCTGTGGTATTATTGCAAATGAAGTCATAATTGGATGTCATTGAATAACACATGAATCTGTTTCCTCCTAAATCTCCTTCCTCTCACAGATTGTGGATGGTCCTGCAGGCTGGTGCATGCATTTGCCCTGCTGCTGCAGTCTCTGTCCCCACTGCAGGAATCTTCTGGAATAGCACCTTAGTCCCTAGGTGTGTCTTCTATGGCTCTTACTGATGCGCAGGCTTAGATTTATGGTGATACTTTGCCTCTGAGCTTGATGTAGGTGCTGGAATTTGTGCTAAAAGCTTCATAACATGTGGCATTCCCTTCTTAGAACTCATTTCAAAAAAATCTAGGAACACTTTTTATTATAGGAAACTTCCAGAATAGAAAAGGCTAATAGGCTGCATTTATCTACTTTATTTTTTAATTTACCTAATTTTTGAATGCATTACACATTTACATGTTTGAAAGCATAAACATGTACAATGAGAAAAAATCCCTGTTCTACCTCTGTGTTCTTCTGTTCTGTACTGACCCCCCAGTCCTGACCTAAGTTATCGTATAACTGGTTTGGGGAATATTTCAGATATTTATGCATGTATAATCAAGTACGAACATGTATTTCCCCATCCCTACCTTTAGCACAGATGGTGCATCCCACTTACTGAGATGACCTCACTGCCCCTGCTCAGTGTTAGCCTGGCCCTACCAGAGCAGCTCTGGTCTCTTCTGTTTACTTCCATAGGCCCACTGCCTGAGAGGTGCCCAGTAAATTCTCTGTAGACCTTGCTTTCCCTGGTCTTCTGGCTCAAGTGCCCCAAACCCATCACCCCTCATTCCTGGGGCTCCCGTTCTTTACTCTTGTCCCCTTGAAGCAACAGGCTGGTTATTAAACCAGTCCCCTGTTAATGGACATCTAGTTTGTTTCCAGTTTTTTGCTGTTAAAAATTGATAAACAATAAAGCAGTGATGCCTTTCAGGAAACTTCATTTGCATATGTGCATTTCCATGTAGAATAAATTCTATGAAGTGCAGTTGCTAGATTGAAAGGTATATATATTTCTAATTTCTGTAAGTATTGCCAAATTACCTTCCATAGGGGTTATAGTAACTTACATGCCCATCAGCTATATACAAGAGTCCTTGGTTTTTCACAAATTTGCTGTCAATGGTATGTTATCAAACTTTTGAGTTTTATAATTTGAATAGGTGAAAAATAGCATCTAGGTATAGTATGAATTTGTATTTCTTAGAGTGAGGTGGAGTGTCTTTCTACATGTGCCTTTCCTTTGAACTGATTATATCTTTTGCCCATTTTCTATTAGTTTGTCGTACTTTTTCTTACTGATTTTTAGGAGCTCTGTATATATTAGAAAGATTAGACCTTTGTAATACATATTGCAGATCTGTTGTCCCATTTTGTTGTCAATCTTTTGAGTTGGTTTATGTTTTTTCCTTGCAGAGCCTATTAATATTTAGTCAAATTCATCAGTCCTTTTTTTTTTTTTAGTGGCTTGTAGAATTGAATCAGAATTGGAAAGGAATAGATTGCATTTTGGGTAGAGTTTCTTTGATGGTCAGTCATTTGAACTTTTGCTGCCTTATAATCCACTTTGATCTTCTTACCCTATTTGAGTAGTTTTGTCTAAATTCTGCTAAGGATTTCCAATTTAATTGTTATGGAAATGATTTATTTTCCTCATAGAAGGCCCTTCTCTATGGCAATTTGGGCCTCTCTCTTTTGTTAAAAACAACAGCCTAACGCTATGAATTTTATCACTTGGAATTGACCTTCCTATTATATTTGATTAGGTAAAGGCACTCCAAAATGCAACTGTTAAAAAAATACAAGTGGAGGCTGGGGTGTGGTAGCTCATGCCTGTAATCCTAACATTTTGGGAGGTCAAGGTAGGAGGATTACTTGAGGCTAGGAGTTGGAGACCAGCCTGGGCAATAGCGAGTTTTCTACAAAAAATAGAAAAATTAGCCAAGTCGGGTGCCACATGCCTGTAGTCTCAGCTATTCAGGAGCCTGAAGCAGGAAGTTGAACAAAATTAGATATAACTGAAGCAACAAATGGACCCTAGTGTTGATTTTTAAAAATTGTAATTGAAAGAAATGTTCTAGATTGTACACACCATCTTGCAAATTATTGTATGTGGATAAGGGCGGTGTGGGGTATTGGTGGGGAGTACTCTGGGTTTTAAACCAGTTCTTGTATTGAATATATAACTTTAAGTTTGCTTAGTAAATGTGGATGTGTTTTTTGCATATATCTACACAAAGTATACTTGTGTGCGTATATTTATCTTATTTATTATTTGGTTAAGGGACACATTGCTCAGCTTGCTGGGTAGCACTCCTAGTCTTAGAGGGCCCTTGATGGTAGGGTTTTCATCAGAACCTCGGGGTGACGACCTCTGGCCTGTGAAGGCATCTCCCCAAACATAAATGTGCCACAAGATCATTTCTAAGGTGGTCTGAACCTCTATTCAGACTGTCTTGCATGTCCTTCACCGGCATCTCATGCCCTGCAGGATGAGGCTGGAGAGAAGGAGGCATCTCTGTATTCTCCACTGTGCACCCACTTGCACCCCAGTCTTTCCCTTACCACCCATATGTGGACATACGTTTTCAGTTCTCTTGGGTATATACCTAGGGGTGGATTTGCTGGATCATATGGTATCTCTATAATTAACTTTTTGAGGACCTTCCAGACTGTTTTCCAAAATGCCTGTGCCATTTTGTATTTTACATTTCCACCAGAAATGTATGAGGGTCCACATTTCTCCATATGCTCACCAACACTTGTTATTGTCTATTTTTTTTTTTTTTTAATTGTAGCTATTCTGCTGGATATGAAGTAGTATTTCGTTGTGGTTTTGATTTGCATTTCCCTCATGACTAATAATGTTGAGCATCTTTTCATGTACTTACTGTCCACTTGTATATCTTCTTTGGAGAAGTACCTGTTCAATCTTCTGTTCATGTTTTAATTGGGTTGTCTTTTTATTGTTGAGTTTTAAGAGTTCTTTACACATTCTAGATACTACACCTTTCAGATACATGATTTGCAGATAGTTTCTCCTGTGGGTTGTCTTTTCACTTTCTTGATAGTGTCCTTTGAAGCACAAGTTTTAAATTTGATGCAGTCTAATTTATCCATGTTTTTTTTCCTTTGGTTGCTGGTGCTTTTGGTGTTGTATCTAAGAAACCACTGTCTAACCCAAGATGACAAAGATTTACTCTTATATTTTCTTCTCAGAGTTTTAAGTTTAGTTCTTACATTTAGGTCTTTGATACATTTTGAGTTGAAAATTTTATTATATGATATGAGGTAGTGGTAGTGGTTCGACTTCATTCTGAGGTAGTAGGCCAATTTCATTCTTTTTGTCATGGTACAATTGGTTGTATAGACTATTCTCCCCTTACCAAATTGTCTTGGTACTCTTGTCTAAAGTCAATTGACCATAAATATATGGATTTGTTACTGGACTTTTCATTCTATGCCATTGATCTATATAGTGTACTTTTTGCCACTGTTTTGACTACTGTACGTACCTTTGTAGTAAGTTTTGAGAATTTTGTTCCTTGTTTTTGTTCTGTTGTTCCTTTATTACTGCTTTCTTTTGTGTTAAATAGGTATTTTGTAGTATAATATTTTAATTCCCTTGATGTTTTTAAACCATATTTTTGGAGGCTTTTTTTTTAATTTAGTGTTTGCCCTGGGGATTACAATTAACATTGTATTTTATAACAATTTACTTCAGATTAATGCCAGCTTAATTTTAATTGTGTCTAAAAAATTGCTTCTGTATAGCTCATGTTCCCCACTCTTTTGAGCTGTTATTTTTGTGCTTCAAGCAATTGTTTTTTAAGTTAGATAAGAGAGAAAAAGAAGAACTTTTTTTTTCTCTTCCTCAGACTGGGTAATTTCAATTGACATATCTTCAGGTTTGCTGATTCTTTCTTCTAAATGCTGAAATCTGCTTTTGAGCCCCTGTAGTGAATTTTTCTTTTTTTTCCCAATTACTTTTGAACTCCAGAATTTGTATTAGGTTCTTTTTTTTTTAATTCCATCTCTTTATTGATATTCTCTATTTGTGAGACTTAATTCTCATACTTTCCTTTAGTTCTTTTTCATGGTTTTCTTTAGCTCTTTGAACATATTCAAAATATTAATAGCTGTTTTATAGACTGTTTTCTACTAAAAGCCCATACATGGGCTTCCTAAAAGACAGAGTTTATTGTTTTCTTTCCCATGTGTATGGACCATGCTTTCTTTTTTCTTTGCAAGTCTCATAATTTTTTTTGTTGGAAACTGAGTATTTTAAATAACAGTGTAACAACTCTGGAAATCAGATGCTCCTTTCTCTCCATGGTTGGTTGTTGTTGGTGCTTGTTGTAGTTGTTCTTATTTGTTTGTTTAATGATTTTTCTCAACTTATTCTGTAAAGTCTGTTTTCTTTCTTTTGTGTGTGGCCAATAAAATCTGTACTTGGTGAACTTAGTGGTTAGATAATTATTGGATGGAGAATTTCTTAAACTCTTGGTACCAATAAATGTGTCAGTCTTTGTGGAGCGGTTCCATGCACACCTTCAGCATTTAGCCTAGCAGTCGAAAACTCTGCTTTAGCCTTCACTTCCTGCTCATGTGGAGTCAAGATCAGCAAAAGATGAGAGCTCAAGGTCTTCTCAGGTTTTTCCTGAGCATGCACTGAACCCTATATATTCATACATCCTTCTAGATTCCCAGGAATATGTCAGAGCTTTTCAAAGCCCCCACAGACATTTTATTCCCCACATTTTCCTTTGATTTTCCTCAATTGTTAGCCACCACTGCAAGCAGCTACAAAGTTAAAACACTTGCCTATAATTGTTTCCAACAAATACTACCCTGGGAAAAGGCTTTTCTGAGTCCAGTCAAAAATAGTCTTGTAAGTGGGGAACCAGTGGACAGGTCAAATAATGACAGTTCTTTGGGATTGAAGCTTTGAAAGAGGTCTGGCTCTGTTTTGCGCCTCCTGATGGCTGCTAGGCTACACCAGGAATGTGAGCTGCCAAGGGTCTGGAGAGTGGGGATGGGTTTAGGGGAAGTGATAATGTCACAGAGCTCACTGTTCTTACTGAGGTGGCCGTTTTGATTGAATTAGTGCTCCCTGGTTTCCTGCAAACCTTTGGTTGATTTCCTGCAAACCTTTAGTTTCCAAAGTTCATAAGAAGTTGATATTCACAATTTTTTGCTAATTTTTTGGTTGCTTTTGTGGAGCTCTTTTGGAGGCCTTTACTCTACCATTTTCACTGACATAAGTTTGGATTAGGAATTTCTTATATAGTTTATGTTTTCCTGAGGGTTCTTGCTGCCCTTTTATCTTGTCAAAAATAGTATACTTTCATCATAACCTCAGAATCACACAGACTCTCATTGATACTATATGCATTGTCTAGAAATCCCTTTCTTGAGCTTTCTTCCTAAACTTCAGTCTGGACTAATTATCTCCAGTTCTTCTGTGTACCTACCATCCTGGAACTTTCTTCCTGCAATTCTAGATTAAATGCACTGATTTTTGGATCCAAGTTGGATATTCCTCTTTTTCAGTTTTCATCCTCATTTTGTTTTTCTCAAAGTGATTTGTGGTAAATGCAGAGTGTATGTTGTAAAATGTATTTATTTTAGCTTTTCACTTATTTCACAGTTGGATGTGTATAGAATTCTAGCTTAAAAATAATTCTCCCCTTAGAAGATTGAAGGCTTTTCTCTTGGCTTCTTCCATCCAGTGTCATTGATTTTTGAAGTCTCTTCCATTCAGGTTCTTTGTGAGTAAACTTTTTCTCCTCCTCTTTGGCACTTTTAGGACCTTTTTTTTTAAACACAGTGTTACAAAATTTCATGAGTTTGTATAAGTCATCTTTCATTCATTCTGCTCAGCTGTTAGTGGGTCTTTTCAATCTGAAGGCATATTGTTCTTTAGCTCTAGAAAATTCTCTTATTACTGTCTCAATTTCTGGAATGCCAATTTGATTGCCTGAATTGATTCCTGTCTCTACCTTGATTTAACTTCATCTTCCAGCATTTCTATTAAAATTTTTATTTTAGCTACTATATTTTAAATTCTTATGTTTTTTTCTTTCTGATCTAATTGTTCTATTTTCATATTTTATGCTGGTTCTGTAGATATAATATTTTCTCAGATCTCTGTGAAGATATAAAATGGAAATATTTTAGATCTTTTTGTTGTTTTTTTCTTTTTTATTTTTGTAAAGTAAGGAGCATTGAAGAATATTTTTTCCTAATTAGCTCTGTGATCTTTGTTTTTGTTTTTTTTTTTACCTTTCTTTTCATGTGGCTGTTTCTTCTGATAAGGTGCAATCCTCAGTTCCCTAGTAGGTTTTTTTTTATTAAAAAACCTTTTTTCCCATTCTCTTGAGTGAGGGACAGTATTGATGGATTTCTCCATGGTGTGTCTGAGATCTGCTTCTCTCACCACCACTGAGAGCTGAGTGGATCAGCCAGTCAGATTTGTTTTACAGGGTATGGGGCCTTGGCTGTCTCAGTGCTTGAGTGAGCAGGTCACCTGGGGTGCGGGCATTCTCACCAGGTGGCTCCTCAGGCTCCTGGTCACTGTCTTTGAAGCGGGGCCCTCTATTGCTCTGTAGCAAACAGTAGGATTGCTGTCCCTTCTGATGGGTCTTCCACGGGGCATAGCTGTTCCCATATGTGCCACTGTCCTCACTCCTGCCCTGTATACCTGCTGACTCCCAGCCAGAGCCCATGTAGCTATGACTTCCAGATGTCCCCTGCCCTGCAGGATCTGCCCCCTACTCCTCTCCTCCTACTGTCATCAGCAGATTTGTGGACATCCCATCTTCTCTTGACCTCCCACTTCACCCCTTTCACTGTCTGGGGTTTTTCTCTTTGTGTCTGTCATTTATGCAGGCCACAGAAGGTCAGAGAGATGGCCGCCTGTTCCCAGTGTGATGTCTTCAACTGGCTCCCCAGAAGTATCCCTTGTCTGGTTTTCTCCCTTGATGAATTGGTTCATTCCCCTGGGTAGGCAATGTGAGAAGCTTGCCCAAATTTGGAAATTATCGTGTTATGTAGAGCTGGCTGGGAGAATTATATCTGTTAAGCGAGGTTGTTCTTGGGAGGCCAGGACTGAGGACCCTTGGCTGTCTGTGTCAGGTTTCCATATCATGCAAGTTCATGATTATACATGGCCAAACATGTCTGGATCCTTTCAGGAGTGAGTGGGGCCACTGTCACATTTGCTCGTGTTCCTCTTGCTATTAGAAGATAGGCAGCAAAGCTCATTTGTGCCCATTGCTGGACAGGACCAGCCAAGTAAACAGTCTTTGCCACAGTAAATTCGCCCACCAAAGGTCAGTGTAAGTGGAACTACAGTCTCATGGGAGGATGCCTCCTTGGAGTCTGCATGTGAACCTGGAGGTGCAGCCCATGGCCAGTGGAATGTCCTGGCTGTGTCCACCTCGTAGGTAGCCTTCTGCCCCCTTGTACTGACTGCTCACTGCACGGCCTAGAAATCCTCTTTCACTTAGGTTGAATGGCCTAATAGTGGTGGCTGCTACCCATCGTGTCTTGCATTTCCTTTTTAAATTTATGGATATTTAAGCTACAGTTAGGTTACAGTATTGAATTTCATTGGCAAATACTAAGCGCTATTTCAAAAAATCTATAGCTTTGAGAGTTTTTTCTTCAATTATTTTATAAGCATTTAATGAGCCATCTACTGAGTGACATGAGAGAGTAGCCTCCAAATTGGTTTGATTCCATATACCTATTAGAAAAAAGTTTGAAGTACTGGCCTCCAGTGCCTATTTAGTATATTATAAAAAGATTTTTACATTACAAAACACTTATGTAAACAAGAGTTTTGTTTTCTTTCCTCTCCTAATTACTGACCTTACAAACCTCCTGGGATGCAATCTTATTGGCTGGGATAGATGGTATGAAGGAAAGGGAACCGTGTTCCCAGCAGGGAGAGGTAGCCCCAGGGCAGTGAGGAGGGTACTTGGGCAGTCTCTGCCAGGACTAGCTCAGAGGGAGGAGCATGAACTGAGGCTTGGAGAGGCTGGGTTTCATAAAGAACCAAGACAAAATGCAAAACCAAAGGAACTGGTCTGGGTCTTTGTGACCAAGCTGCAGTCACAAAGCAGTGCGATGGCTCATGGAAGGAAAAGGCAGTGCTTGTCTCTTGCACAGCAGTCCTGGGGTGGGTACATTAGATATGTGGCTGCCCAGCTCTCTTGGTTGCTTCCAGATAGCCACAAGGGGAGGTGAGGGGGAAGCACCCACCACCTGTCTCCCTGTCTTTTCTGCTTGCCCTCTGCTGTGAGAATTGATCTCCCCTAACTGAAGAACGGGGAAGAGATTTGGGTAGAAAACTAGCAACTTCCACCACAGTGCCTTACATTAACAAGGTTTTCTGGTGCATTTACCTGAAGGAGTTGACCATTTGTGGCCTTCTCTAAGTGGAAATTAGGCCAGTACGGTTTTCTTCACTGAGGTGCCTGGTGGTCCCAATGACATTGTTGTGGTGTGTGGCCAGGTACCTTGGAAACCATCATCCCTTCCACTGTACAGCATGCCAGTGGTCAGCCTCACAGTGGAGATGATTTTCTTCTGTGTTCCCAGGTCTCGGTGGCCCTTAGCAGTGGCTCCATCCGTGTGGCCATGCTGGAGGAAAATGGGGAGCGCGTCCTCATGGAAGGGAAGCTCACCCACAAGATCAACACTGAGAGTTCTCTCTGGAGCCTCGAGCCGGGGAAGTGCGTTTTGGTAAGTGTGGGCACTGTGTGCAGAGCTCCCAGGTGGACTTTGAACCTGCTGTGATGCCCCTTTTGACCAATGAGTCTCTTTATACTTGAGCAGTGTTGTTAATTTTAACAGTTGGGGCAGAAGGACTTTCCTAAGCATTTTGCACACTGCTTACAGTGCACTTCCCCAGACCCTTGAGCTCTGGCCGCTTGAGATCCTGGTCATTCCCAAGAGCTTCTCTCTCTTTACATTTAAGACAAAAACAAGTAAATTGAAAATGAAAGGCAGGTTGGTTTTCACAGATGCCAGTCTGGAGAGTGCAGAGTTAATAAATTTAGACAAACAGACTTCATTTGACCAGCAGCTCTCCTCACCCAGCTGCTGGCTAGGCATAGGTAAGAGTTCATGACAGTGAGATTAAGGAATGACTCCAAATGAATAGCTCACATGTGGCCAGTTAATGGACTCTCACAGATTGGGCTGCACCCGTGGGCAGATCTGTTGGTGGCGCCTCCCCTCTCCCCCGTGAGAGCTGCTGCTTTCTTTTCTCTTCTTTTCCTGTCCTTCCTTTCTTTCCTTTTTTTTTTTTTTTTTTAAGTGACTGGGTCTCATTATGTTGCCCTGACTGGTCTTGAACTCCTGGGCTCAAGCAATCTTCTTGCTTTAGCCTTCCGAGTAGCTGGGATTATAGGTGTGTGCCACTGCACCCAGCTTTATCCTGTGAGAGCTTTGAACCCTGTCAGTAGTGACTGTGCTGGTGCCCAAGTGGAGGCCTCCTACAGAAAAATCAAGGTGCAACAGATTTTGGACTAACTTGTTTCCTTTTTCCTACTGAGGGGCTTAACCAGGGCATGGTAAAAGAAATAAAGATGAAAAGAAAAATAATAAGTCTTTGGACAAAAATACTTCAGAATTGTATACAGACATATTCTTCATTTGTGCAATAAATATGTATGCAATAAAGAAACAAATTATCTGTTTCAGTTTCTTCAGTTTTAGGACATGCTTGGTGGGGGTAGGCTTCTCTCTGGGCTGCCCTGGCCAGTACTGACAAGCAGGGGACAGACCGCCTCTTCAGACCCACAGTAGCTCTGTCCTGGTTGCCCTCATGCTTGGAAGGACATGTGGGCCAGGGCCTGAATGAAGAATATTTTGTCTGTGCCGTGGGAACCTGGACCAATCTTAACCCTGGTCTCACTATCAAGTCTAAAAGGCGGAGCTCACTCTGGGCTGCACGGTGGTAGAGCTGACCTTGGCACAGACAGCATGCTTCTTGGTGCTGCCATGGCCCTGACCACTCCCTCTCCTAGTGAGTGTTTCGTCATAAACAGGGTCTTCTGAGGCCCCACATGTGGTGTGTGGAGTTTCCAGCAGTGGGGCTGGGTTTGGCCTGTCCCTGGTTCTGACTCGCCTGGCCACCCAGAGCCCACTTCTGCTGATGGCCAGTGGCAAATGGCAACAGTTCTTGTTCTAAATCTTGCTCTGTGTGCTTCCCCTGCTGGGTGGCATTCAGCAACCAGAGACTAGAGAAGTGCTCTTCTCCTGCCTGTGAATGCTGTGATGATATCCCCATCACCTGGCAGCTCAGTCCCTCATCCCTTTGCTCCCAACATATGAATCTTGTGCGTTAATTACACATCATGGAGCCTTTTCCCAAGTTATGGGCTCCTGTGAGCACCACCAGTTCCTTTCCTTTGTGTCATATTTAACATTCACAGGTGTCCTCACGGCCTCTGCCTCACTTGAGTTTCACATGGCTCTGGAGGTAGGAGAGCATGAACAACGGCTGCCTCGCCCTCTGCAGGGACAGCCCTGGCTACTCTAGCTGCCCAGACTGCATTGGCAGTCCTGTGATCCTGGGGCTGCTGACTCCATGGACTTGAGAGGTCAGTGACAGCCCTGCCTTAAAACAGTGGCCTTGACTCTTCTGCCTTCCATTGTTTGAACTCAGTGCAGAGTGTGGAGTGAGTCTCGATTCTCTCGTGCGGGTTCCCTCTGAGGGGAGCTCCCTCTTGGTGAGCCTTCTCCACAGGGTCTGGTTGTACTTTATACATGCTTTGACACAGAAGCCAGTCTTAGTCACTGGTCTCTGAGCCCATAGCCACTGTATTCGGAATCTGTTGTGATTATAATCGAGGTACCAATGATTTCTTTTACATTATATTATTTCTGTAGGTATGTAATTATTACTGTATAGCTCTCCTCTTAAGGATTTTTGTTGATAGAGGTGACCCTGACTATTTCATGGATATTCCAAAGCCGTGTTACTTTTTTTGCATGTTTTATGTACTTGTATGTACAGATAGAAGTGGAATAGGGACATGGCTAGCGGCCAAAGCATTCACTTCTTTTAGTGATGGCCACCATTCATTGAACACATGCTCTGGGCCAGGCTCTATGTGAGGGGGCTTACAATGTTGTTTAATTGTCTGCAAACTCATTTTACAAATTGGGACATTGAGGCTCTAAGAAGGTAAGTAGCTTGCTCACAGGGTGCTAGACCACAAGCCCACACCTGCCTGGGCCCAAAGGGCTCTTTCCAGTGCTCTGATGACTGGGAGTGCCTCAGGAAGGCTTGGCCCATGCATGGAGAGGGTGGAGTGGGCCTCCCAGTGTGGTTTTTCAGAGGCATGTATGTTTCAGTGTGGGTTCCCCATGTCAGGTAAATGTGAGGTGCAGCCACCAGGTAGGTTGGGAGCACTGTGCCTAGAGAGGAGGACTGGATGTCCCACTCTTATACCAGGGCCCTCTGAGCTACAGTGTGACCCCCTAAGCCTGTCCCCACTTGTATGTGTGTTCTGCTTTAGCCTAGGCTTCACTTGTGCCCTGGCAGCCTTTAGGTTTTGTAGTTTGCTTTGGCCAAGCACCTGCTACTCAGAGAGTGTATAGAAATAAAGCAGAACCAAGGGGTGCCTGTCATCACCCATGAACATGGCTTCGGTATGTTCTCTGCTAAATCTGGCAGGGGTAGGGTAGAAAATCCCTCTAGAATTGAGACACTACATAAGTAGTAGTGCCTTTATTCTCAATAGATGACTTTGCATTCCTAATGCAGCTTCACTTGTGAGAAATAAAGTCCTTGAATAAAGAGGAGTTTGTAGAGCATTGGAGTTCTCTTCCCATGCGGGGATCTGCCTGACTCCACTCCCTTCCTGACCATGTAGCCTCTAGAGCAGTAAATTCAGAATATATCATAGGAACATTACTATTTATGAAACTAAGGGGTTTGTTATGTTCTTGATTTAATTATTTATTTACTTGTGACCCTTTGGGGCTGTATTTTTTCTCTGATCACGTATCTGAAATAATAATTATAAATCCATAAGCAGATTGCTTTGATTCACAAAGATCCTGTTTGTCTTCCATTTGCCACATAGCATCTGCTATGTGGAACCTGGTGCACTGTGTCCCTTGAAGCTGTAGACACAGAGGAGCTGCATATGAATCAAGGGGCCTGGCTTTAGGTGACATCCCCCTGCCAACCAGCTACCTCGCTTTGGTCATCACTTTAGCCTTGCTGGACTTCCATTTCTCATCCTTTGGACAAGGCTGAGCACCCTAGTCTGGTTGATCTCCAGATGTTTGTTGGTTTCTTTCCATTAAGTGCCCAACCCTGTGCAGGTGCTGGGAGTGGTTGAGGAAAGTAAGTTGAGGGCTCTGGTCTAAAGGGCCCCAGAAGATATCCTGTGAATGTAGCCTTATTTGGAAAAAGGGTCTTTGCAGATGTGATTATGGATCTCAAGATGAAAGCATCCTGGATTATCCAGGTGGGCCCTAAGTCTAGTGACAACCATCCTTATAAGAAACAGAAGAGGTCACAAATAGACACGGAAGAGAGAAGGCTGTGTGAATATGGGGTAGAGAGGGAGTGATGCAGCCAGAACACCTGAAGCCACCAGAAGCTGGAAATGGCAGGAAGGATCCTCCCCTAGTATCTTCGCAGGAGTGTGCCCCTGCTGACACCTTGATTTCCAGGTTCTGGTATGCAGAACTGGAAGAGAATGCATCTATCTTGCTTTAAGTCCCCAGTCTATGGTAAGGTCTATGTTAGGGGCAGCCCCAGAACACTAGTGCAGGCAGGTCTCCCATCACATTACAGCTGGGCAGCCCGGCCTCATGAGACAAGAGGGATGGAGAGAGATGGTATCCAGAGCTCTGCTGCCACTCCCCACCCCCATGTCTGTCCCCAGACTCCTGGTTAGAGCTTCTGACCTTCTGACCTCCCAGTAGGCCAGTGCAGACATGCCCCTCACTTCCCAGCTGCCTTCCACGCAATCTCCTCCCTGTGTTGTGGATCCCACATCAGCCAGTCAGGGCAGGCAGGGGTGGCAGCTAAAACTGTATGACAGATCTTGCCTCCCTCCCTCCCTCCCTCCCACGCTTCAGAATGTTAAATGAGATTTCTTGACTGAGGCAAGCGCCTTTCTTGGTTACCGAGATGTAAAATCAGCCGTGGCAACGGCACCAACTCCTTTTCCCGATGGCTCGTTCAGTCCCAGAAGCCAGGCAGTTGATTTGCGCATTGTCCTCGTTTCTTCCTGCAGTCAGGGGAGCTGACAGGCTGCCGTCTGCGCTGCTGTGGGCAGCTGCAGGCAGGCAGGGCCACCCTCTGTTGCAGGGGCTCGTGGACATGGCTGTGTTTGAGATGGTTACCGTAGCTGTATGTGAGTTGAACGCCATTCCACATACATTATGTACTGACATAATGCACACGCAAGTCATTGAAAATCAGTGAAATAGCTCTAAAGTATTCTTTGAGAAGTAGGACTTTGAAGCTCAGGCTTTAAAACTCACTGTAGTGTATTCATTTATGATTTTTGATCCCTGTGAGTGTTTTCGTACAAGCTGCATTCACCCTCCCCCTTGATTTAGGTTATTATTTCTCAAAAGTGGAATTCCAGGGCAATTATAGTCCATGAGCTGTTTGCCGTGTGGTTCTCCCTGGAGGATGAATTGTTTCTGGGGTGTTGCCAATGACGTGTGTAACTGTTTCCCCATGTTCCCACCAATAGTGGAGTTTTAATTTTCATTTTTCTTTGCTAGTTTATCTAGATACCACCAATTCTTCCTCTTGGAACAATTGTGAGGATGAAGTGAGGATGAGTGGTTTATTGTCTACTTTTCCTCATTGGTGAGCCACCATCCAGAGTCTTGGCAACCTTTCCTGGCCCCGTGAGGCTGTCCTTACGGATTACTTAACATACTTCTTCATAAATTCAGAGTGGGAACTGCAGATTAAATTACTTTGGCATTTTTGGCAAGAGCCCAAAGCCTGGAAATTAGTATGTAAAATGAAACGTGAGCCCTCATGCCTTCAGTGCAAACGCCATCACTGTGGAGAGCCCTCAGTGTTTTTCAGGGGGAACCAGCATGCTTCACATCTATTCTAGTAGGGAGGAGCGGAAGCTCAGGGATTCAACAGAAGGCAGTAGCCCGAGGCAGCCTGTTCAGCATGAGAGTGGAAGCAGTGTGCTGAGCAGAACAGAGCTGATGCTGTTTCTTTGTGGATGGGGCAGGCTCCTCCTTTCTGTGAGGCGGGAGGAGAGGGAGCACAGCTCAGCATCGCTTTGTTGTCCCCTCTCCCTGGAGCACATGGGCCTTCCAGCCACTCCCAGATCATGGCATGTCCTGTCTGGCTTATACAACGTCTTAATTTTGTTTCTAATTTTTAAACTCAAAGAAATAGTTGACAGCATTAAAAACCAGGAGATGGCCCATAACAGTGCTGACTGGTGGCATGTCCTGAAAAGTCGGGTCCTCCCCAGTATGGCCTGCGTTCCCCTGGCAGCAGGTGCTGAGCAGGTGCCCTGGACCTCCGCCACATTCTGTTGTCTCACCCTGCTATCTGCCTTCGTTCCGAGGTGCCTTCCCGGAAGGAACATCCCACAGCGTTCCCGTAGGCCTCATTGGCCCAAGCTTGATCACACGGGCAGCTGTGAGGAGTAAAGTCGTCCTCACTGGGCACATTGCTTCCCTGAATAGAAATGAGGTTCCGTTACTAAGGAAGGAAAGGGATATAAATGCTGGTGAGTCATCAGCGCAGATCGGGGGATGCTGAGGTAAGTTTATTCACGTTGAGGTTGAAGTTTCTGTGAGGACATACTGGGAACACTGTGCAGCCTGCAGTCTGGGGTTCCTCAGAGAAATGGATTATAGGACTGGGACTGGGTAAGATACAAGGGGGACCTGGAGCATCTTATGCTGGGAAGTGAGAACATGCCAAGGAAGTGATGGGGTGCCACAAGGTCACAGTGACCTCCAGCAGCCTTGTCTGGGACCATCTGAAACCAGCATAATTAAGGATGGTAATGAGTTATAAGCCATTGCGAGGTCAGGAATCCAGGAGTCAGTACTGACAGCAAATAATAAATAACTTCATTGCAGAGAAGACGCTTGCTTTAGTAAGGCGTCTAAGCCACTGGTCTGTGTGGAGGGACTGGAGCCAGAAATTCAGCATTTTCTAGCCCTTGTGGGGGAAACAGGACCAGGCAAGTGCTATGCCAGGGGGTTCCATGGAGCACAGTGTTTGAGAACCAGTAACTATAGTGGAGAGGTCAGACTTTATCTTGGCCAAGTGACCTGAGTGAGCGACTCACCAAGGGGTATGGATGTCGTGTGCCTGCAGGTGGGACATATATGTAAGTCCTGCTGGGCCTGCACACTTGAGTTAATCAGGAGGGGACACTGAGGAAAGAGAAATGCTGTAGAAGTGTCCCAAATTAAAGGGGACAGGACCTCCAAGATGCAGTAAGGACCCTAGACTGGACGGTGTTCCATAAAACATAATAAGACTTCCTTATCCTTACGAAGTAACTTGGGGCAAAGGGCCATGATGGATACAACCTTCTCTTAAATGGTTCAGAGAAGATACTATGTTATTATATATTATACATGCATTACAAATGCACAGCAAGCTAGTTGTATGCAGACACACAACTGGTAAATTGCTGTATGGATATCTTTATACTTGTCTTATTCTAACAACTTTAAGCTTGAAATTATTTCCAAACAAACTGTTAAAAAAATGAGATGGCCAATAAGCACATGAGAAGCTGAACATCATGAGTCTTTAAGGGGAATGAATGTGAGTCAAAACCACAGTGAGACAGGCACGGTGGCTCACACCTGTAATCTTGGGAGGCTGATTCAGGAGGATTGCTTGAGGCCAGGTGTTCGAGACCAGTCTGAGCAACATATCAAGACCCTGTCTCCACAAAAAATAGAAAAAAAATTAGTCCAGCCTGGTGGTACATCCAGGAGACTGAGTCAGGAGGATCGTTTGAGCCCAGGAGTATGACGCTACAGTAAACTATGATGACGCCACTGCACTCCAGCCCAAACAACAGAGTGAGACCCTGTCTCAAAAAAAAAAAAAAAACAAAACCAAAAAACCTACAATGAGATGCCCCTTGACACCTATTAGAATGGCTGCTAGAAAGACAGTACCAAGCACTGGATGAGATGGGGTGTGGTCTTCTCGTATTATGGAGCATGGTGTTTCCAAGTGTCAGAGGCTCCATGCTCGGAGGAGGAAGCAGATGCACACGTGGCTGCAGGCTGTGTGATTCCATGTGTGAGACATTCTGAACACAGACACTCGCTAGATGGCAAAACGAGCATCATGGGCAAAGGGAAGTGGGGCTTTTGAGGTATGGGTTGACTTTAGCTCATGGAGATGTAATCTCAAAAGGGTGAGTTTTACTATGTGCAAACTATTTCTCCACAAACCCGCCTTTTAAAAAAGTAACAAAATGTTAAAAAACAAAACCAAATGGACTACTTTATCCCAGGTGTTATTTTTAGATAGGGACCCTTGAACTCCATCTGGAGAACATTTTACCTGTGTTCACTTGGCACTGCATCCTGCACCAGATGTCAGAAAATGGCCCTGCAGGATTAATAAAATTTTGCAAATGAGACCTTGGTCTTCCAGAGCTTTCACAAGAACCTCTATAGAAGATACGTTGGGTCTTGTCTGCTCTCTCAGGGCTAAAGGCAGGCCACTGGGTTACAGAGCAGTGCCAGAAGACAGAGGAGGCAGGCCTATCTGCATGCGGTCAGGATGAAGTGGTGCCAGCCACACCCATGAGGATGGCTGTAATCAAAAAACAGAAGATAACAAGTGTCATTGACTGAGGATATGGAGAATGGGAACCCTTGTGCATTGCTGGTGGGAATTTAAGTGGTGCAGCTGCTGTGGAAAACAGTATGGTGGGTCTTCAAAAAGTTAATCATAGCACGATGGTATGACCCAGCAATTCCACTCCTAGGTAAATACTAAAAAGAATAGAAAGCAGGGACTTGAACAGATATTTGTGCATGGCATTGTTATTTACAGTAGCAAAAAGTGGAGACATCTTAAATGTCCATCAATGGATAAACATGCATAATATTCGATATAATGGAATATTATTCAGCCTTAAAATGTATGAAGTTCTTTTTTTCTTCTTTTTCTTTGTTTCTTTTTTGAGATAAGGTCTCGCTCTGTTTCCTGGGTTAGAGTGCAGTGGTGCCATTATAGTTCACAGCAGCCTTGGACTCCTGGGTTCAAGCGATCCTCCTGCTTCAGCCTCCTGAGTAGCTGGGACTACTGGCACACGCCACCATGCGAGCTAATTTTTTTTATTTTTCTAGTGACGAGGTCTTGTTATTTCGCTGGAGCTGAAAAAGGAATGAGTTCTGATTCATGCTGCAACATGGATGAACATTGAGGACATTATGCTAAGTGAAATAAGCCAGTCACAAAAAGACAGATGCTGTGTGATTCCATTTGTGTGAAATGTCCAGAACAGGCAAATCTATAGAGACACAATCGTTAATAATTGCTAGGGGCTGGATGGAGGCGGGCCATTAGGGGAAGGTATAGGGCAAAGTGGGGATCAACTGCTAATAGGTATAGGGCTTCTTTTTGAGGAGATGAAATGTTTTGGAACTAGATAGAGGTGATGGTTACACATCATTGTAAATGTGCTAAATGCCATTGAATTGTCCACTTTTTAATTTTTTTTTTTTTTTTTGAGACAGAGTTTCACTCTGTTGCCTGAGTTAGAGTGCTGTGGCGTCAGCCTAGCTCACAGCAACCTCAAACTCCTGGGCTTAAGCAATCCTTCTGCCTCAGCCTCCCGAGTAGCTGGGACTACAAGCATGTGCCACCATGCCCGGCTAATTTTTTTTTCTATATACATTTTTAGCTGTCCAGATCATTTCTTTCTATTTTTAGTAGAGACGGGGTCTCGCTCTTGCTCAGGCTGGTGTCAAACTCCTGACCTCGAGCAATCCTCCCACCTCGGCCTCCCGGAGTGCTAGGATTACAGGCGTGAGCCACCACGGCCGGCCGAATTGTCCACTTTTGAATGGTAAATTTCATGTTATATAAATTTTGCTTCAATTTAAAAAATGTTTTTTCAAACAAAGTGGGCTCACATCTGCTACTAAAATACATTAGTGTATTTTAGTACACGTGGTGATGTATGTGAGCAAGGAGAGCCATCTTGGCAAGTGCAGTAGCCATTAACCATGTGTGGCGGCGGAGTGAGCACTTGACGTGTAGCTCACATGAATGAGGAACTGAATTTTTAATTTTAATTTTAAAACTACTTGATTTAGATATTAGAAAACTTTTAAGTATTTTGGAGCATTTGAATCTATTCTTTCAATTGTAAATTTTATGAAATCTAACTACAGATCAAATATTTCTGATGAAAAAGTAGTGCAGGACTCATCTCGATTTTTTTTTTTTTTTTTTTTTTTTGGAGACAGGGTCTCACTCTGTTGCCTGGACACTGCAACCTCAAACTCATGGGCTCAAGTGATCCTCCTGCCTCAGCCTCCCAAGTAGCTGGGATTACAGGCATGCACCTCCACACCCAGCTAATTTTTTCTATTTTTAGTAGAGATGAGGTCTCACTCTTGCTCAGGCTGGTCTTGAACTCCTGACCTTAAGCAGTCCTTCCTCGTGGCCCTCCCAGAGTGCTAGGATTACAGGCCCGAGCCACCTTGCCCAGCTTCCTCTTGATTTTTGTTGGGTTTGTGAAGTACACATGTAGGCAACAGGATTCAGGGGTGAGCCCCCTCCCTCCTTCTGGGCATAGGTTCATTATCTTTAGATCTGTCTACCACTGTGCCCACAGAGCCCTAAAGTCTGGGTGTGAGTCTGGACCTGGACCATGAAACCCCATTGGGTGTATAAAAAGGCCCGAAAGCAGTGGCAGAGTCCCCTGGATCGTATATGGGCCTATCCCTTGGCCTCGCAGTGCTGTTGGTGGGGCTGTTAGCTTGAGTGTGGCTCTGTCCTGCTGCTTCACGCTGGGCTAGCTAGGAAGGGCCCTAAGTTCTGAAGGTTTGTCCTTATTTTTAAATACAGATAATGGTATGCATTTTACAGGACTTGATATGTAGATTTTAATAATGTTAATTACTAGTGAAGATAAAAGTGAAAAACTTAAAGGATCTCTTCTTTCCAGAGATCTACAGTTCCTCTGAGTCTTTCCTGGAATAGGGAAGACAATGTATCTTCCACTTGTAAGGTTTTTCATCACATCAGCTCTATAAGACAGGGTGAAGTTCTCACTTCACCCTGGGGTCTCTGAGGGTGAGTCAGGCTCTTCCTGACTGCAAAGTCAGCAACAAACCATCTGAGCAGAGTGTCTGGAAATGGAAACTTTATTCTAAATTGAAATTGGGCACTGGCAGAGAGCAGCATTATTTACTGGGCAGAGCTGGCAGGGTTTGGGGGGGACCCCCGTTCTCAACTCCCTGTTTGCGCTGGGAACATCAGACAAGGAGAAGATTTCTGAGATGCCGGTGTCAGATCGTGATTGTAGCTTTTTGTCTTTTCCAAGTAGTGGAAAATCTCCACTGTGTGCCCTCCCATACCTCATCAGTGCCCACCTTCCTCATTAGTAGAGAGCATTCTTGGGACCAACCGCTGGCTCTGCAGGGTCAGGCACCGAGGGTGTTCTGTTGTGTTGGTGGGTTTGGGCAGCAGGGCTTGGAGGTAGAGAGGCAGGAGATTCGTTTGGCATTCACAGGCTTGAAAGCAGTGTCCTGAGTCCCCAGTGCTCTTCCTGGGGCACAGGGCATCCTGCCGATTCACTGTGGCCTCCCAGCTGTCAACATTACCCTGCATGTAGCTTGTCAGGGTTCACCCACCTGGTCAGTAAGTCTCCTCCTGGTGGCTGCATGTCTGTGGGTGAGAGCTGTTCTTGCTTGCTGGCTCTTTGCTACCTTTTCCCTTTTTCTATGAATAACTTAGTGTTTTCATCCCATCAGAGAATGGACAGTTCTAGGACAAAGTGAGCAAACCCAAGAATTTCCCAGTGAGCTCAGCACTGACCATGGAGCATGCAGCAATGTCCTTGCTGTCTGTGTGACCCCATGACCATTGATCATGGGGGATAGTGTGTCCCCTGTGTTCCTGCAACAGGACAAATAGCCGGGGGCACTTGGGCACCAACTTCATACAACACCTCTCATGTTTGCTCCCATGCAGCCGTTCCACTTGGCTTTGGGTTTTTGTGGTAATGACATGAATTTCCCAGACCCCAATACAGGGCTGCATCATGGGTGGGTGGGTGCTGGTTCCCTTGAACAGGGGTGAATCTGTGCCATCCCCACAGTGGTGCCCAAGGTTTGGGGTAGCTCTTTATGGTGGCTCCTCCTTCACAAACCATTGGAGGTTCAAGGCCTGGGGCTGGAGGACCTGTCATGCAGCAAGCCTGGCCCAGGGAGGGAGTGGGGTGGGGCCCCTGGAGTGCTCTGTTCAAGGGGTGAGGGGTCCCTGGGAGGTTCATCTGGCTGAGCCCTTGCAGTTCCCAGCTTCTTCCCAAGAAGGTAGGTCATGGAAACAAGAAAGACCATTGAAGAGGGAGGTGGTTGATAAGAGCTAAGTGGGGCCTTGTGTGGCAGGTGGTGGGTGGCAGGCTGGGATAGCCTGGCCCTGTCCTGGCACGGGGGTGTGTATCAGAGATCCTGGAAAACATCCCGTCTCAGTGAGAGTGGGCGAGGTGAGCGCTCAGGGTGGGCATTGTCCTGTCTCTGAGGATCGAGGGCCTGGTGAAGAAGGACAAAGGCACTTACCAGAATGTCAGTCCCCTTAAATGCCCCATATCTACCCCAGCTCTTCACCAGGATGTGCTAGCACAGGCAGCAGATGCATCCCCAGGCTTGGAGGATCCTGCCTTGGATCCTGGCACCCCTTCCTGTCTGCCACCACCCTTTGTGCAGTTGGTCCTGGGCTCAGGCTGGGTGCCTGTCCCTCAGCAGGCTATGCTTTTCCCCAGCCCTGGCTCTGCTGTGTCTCCTGACCCTGATGCAGGTCTCTGCCCTGCTTGTCCCCAGGTGAACCTGAGCAAGGTGGGTGAGTATTGGTGGAACGCTATCCTGGAGGGAGAGGAACCCATCGACATTGACAAGATCAACAAGGAGCGCTCCATGGCCACTGTGGATGAGGAGGAGCAGGCGGTGCTGGACAGGCTCACCTTCGACTATCACCAGAAGCTGCAGGGCAAACCGCAGAGCCACGAGCTGGTATGAGCACGGCAGTCCTGGAGAGCCTGCCCTTTGGGCCCTTGTGGTGCTGGTGACAAGGTCAACCAATGCTGGTGGGGAAGAAGAGGGTGTGTGGATGGGCTGCCCTGCTGTGTCCCGGCTCAGCAAGGGACCTGTCTTACCTACTCTTGTCCCCTGATCACTGCCCAAGGACAGGGCACTCTGGTCTTCCAGCCATATTCTCACACACACGCCAAGAGCCCAGGTAGCAGGGCCTTGAAGGGTGTCTTGAGAAGTGCACTGCTCACATGAGCCTGGTAACCTCGAAGGTATTAATGGCTCTCACCTTTGTGCCTCAGCCACATGTGTGCCCTCCTCTCTTCCCCTGGACCCTTGGTGGAGGAGGGAAGGGAGCCAGGCCACAGGGCCAGTTTCCAGGTGTCAGGCCTGTGTGTGAGGACTTTGTGAGGTCGGTGGCAGGTTGGGGAGCAGGAGGAAGAAGGTTCATGTCTGACCAGCATGGCGCCCAGTGCAGAGTATGCGTGTGGCAAACAGAATGATTAATTAGATGTATACGTTTGTTCTTCCTATTTTAATAATCCCAAGAGTAGCTATTTAGGGAAGAAAGGGTGGCTTTCCTCAGATTATTTTTAACTCCCCATGTCCCATATACACAGCATGGCAGGGCGCGTGGACCAAGTGCAGCCTCCAGTCTACGGTGATGGGTCAGCTGCTGGGCATGGGCCAGTCTCCTTATTTTTGTTCCATAAACACAGGCACCCCCCCCCCCCCCCAGCCTCCCAAAGCCACTCAGACTCGCATGTTTTCCTATTGGTCTTTTGGAGGAGCCTTACTTGGTGGTTTATTTGAATTATTCCAGTCTTGCCCTCTGGGGCAAGAGGGCAAGTGCCATGGAATCTTAGTGCCATGAAGGCAGATCTGTGTCTGTCCTCCTCACTGACATACCCTGGAGAAGGGCAAGAGTAGGCAATGTCAGGGTATCAGCACAGAATGCAAAAGCAGGGGTTGGGGAGAGTGAGAGGAAAGTCAAGGAGAGGAAAGGATACAAGGGAGGGAAAAACGAAACAGGAAGAAAAGAGGGAGAAAGAAGAACCCCCTCAGGGGTTCTGCAAGCCCTGCCGCTGTGTGTGTCCACTTTCACCTGTCTTCTCAGACAAGCCCATCCTGCTCCTGTGAGGTCAAGGAGCCTGTGGAGGGGAGTGCCAGCCCTGCCACATGTAGTAAGCACTTACTACATACAGCCAGGCTGGGGACCCACACAGCCCTGAAAAGACCACCTACTTTTTACAATAGAGATGTTGAGTTATTGAGGTCACAGAATGTGTTCAGGGTCACACAGCAGCTCAAGCAGCAGGGGTGGGATTTGACCTCTCATCTGATTTCAGATATTTCTGTTCTCCTGTCCCTACCTGCCCTGGCCTGAGTCTCCATAGGAGAGAATGTTCCTCTCGGCTTGGCCCCCTTTTCCACCCTAGGGCACAGTGAGGTTGAAGGACACCCCTGCTTGGCCCATGTCCCTGCACAGGTTATGGTGGCCTCAGGCAGTACTACAGTGCTTGCTCAGATGAGCTCAGCTACTTAGACAGCCAGACCTACCTGGTCACATTTCAGTCCAGTTATGCTGTGTTTGCCTGTAGTCACTAGATGAAAGTCCAGTCTTTGAACCCTTGCCCTGTGGGTGGGACTTCTCATGGCAGCAGCTGGGGACAGGGACACGGGGGGCCTGCCTACTCTGTGCCCAGATTCAGCGCCCTGTCCACAGAAGGACTGAAATGTATTCACAAGTTGACCTTCGGGAGAGAGTCTGTTTTGCCTAGAGAACACGAACATAGACGCCCACTGCCTTGGATGAGTGAGAAGGAAGTCTTACTAATCACCCGTTTTGTGCCACAGGATGGATAGAGGGACTAAGGGCAGGTGGTTCCTCAAATCTTCCCCAGACACCAACACTGAGTCTTCGTCCTAGATAAGCGATAAAAATTATTTGTCGTGGTTTGAACTGTATTTGTGCATTTGTCAGAGCTCAGTAAGACCTTCTATAGATATTAGCTGTGGGACATGGCAGAAGCTAGGATGCTCTATGGCTGTTTTCATCTCTAAGTCCTCAAATTTCTTGTGATTTTGTCTCTTTCAGAACATAAAAGTCAAAAGGCAAAACCAGCAGTAATCCCTGCTTGTCATGGGAGTTGCCATTAGTGCCAGGACATGCACAGGGTGTTGCGGCTCCAGCTGACCCTGCCCTCTTTTTTCTTTTCTCCTTTCTCCCTCTTTTCTTCCTGTTTCGTTTTTCCCTCCCTTGTATCCTTTCCTCTCCTTGACTTTCCTCTCACTCTCCCCAACCCCTGCTTTTGCATTCTGTGCTGATACCCTGACATTGCCTACTCTTGCCCTTCTCCAGGGTATGTCAGTGAGGAGGACAGACACAGATCTGCCTTCATGGCACTAAGATTCCAGCTGTTTTAATCTTATCTTCTCCAAAGAATATATCAGTTTTGCTTTGCACAAGTCTCATCGATAATCCTCCCCAGCAAGCGGCTGCTCTTGTCTCTCCATTCCTGAAGGCCTGAGGGCTTCTCACTGTGGTGGTTGTCACACAGCCTGCTGCCCAGGACCAGGAACAGGGTGGTCTGTTCATTCCAGGCAAAGCGAGGTTTTGGGCCCCAAACTCACACCAAGATCTTCACTGCCAGCCTGGCGCAGACCAGCCTCAAGAGGAGGGAGACGGTGGTGCCACACAGCATATGTGTGCACACATGCGACAGCCCAGAGTGCAGCTGGTGTCTTCTCTGTTCCCTGTCATCCTGTTCTGACAGCATTGCAGTGGGGTCGTCCTGTTGGTGTCCTCTGGGCAAGCTGCCTTCCTGGCCCCCAGGGTACTACAGAGCCCAATGTAGAACAGAAGGTCCCTGTGACAGGCCATGGGGGGCTTGCCTGTACCCAATGTACAGTGCTTGTGACCCAGCACTGGGGAGCCCAGGGACTGGGCAATGACCCAGTTAGGAAGGATCCAAAGAAGAATCTTGAAGGCACTATGGTCTAGTGGAAAGAGCTCTGTGTTTTGAATCCAAATCTATTCTGCTACGGACTTGCCGTGGGCCAGGCAGCATGCTGACCCTTAAGGCGATGTGTGTCCCTGCCCAGAGCATGGCACCCAGAGCACGGCACCCAGAGCACGGGAGACCTTCAGTGACATGCAGGAGCCCAGGGCTGGTTGTGCGAAAGTGTAGGGCCCGAGGTGACCCCCTTACCAGGGTTGACCTGCTCTTCAACAGCCAGGGAGCCTTCAGGTCCCTGGCCCACAGCTAGAGGTGGTAAGAATCTGACCTCTCAGGCATGAGGTAGCTCACGGATGATTGTGTGTCTGAGTACCTGCCTGGTGCTGCTGCTGAAGTCTCAACTCCTCTCTGGGCTTGACAGGGCCTGGGGAAGGATCTTCAAAACCTGGGAGCCCTAAGTAAATCAGAGGTTCCATGTAAAACATCCTTAGTGATTGTAACCGCCTTTTTTTTAGCTGAATATAGAAACAGACCTAGAAAGGTAGGTCTGTGCCCTTACGTAGCCTCATGTAGCAGTTTAGCCACATTTTGCTCAGTTGTCATCCAGGATACCTCATAGGCAGGGACCCTCTTGAGAGCTCTGTGGTTAGGGTCGCTTCGCTGGGGTCACCAGGCCTCCTAGTGAGAGAGAATGGGAAAGGGCCAGGTTCCCGTGTCAGCCGCCATCTGCTGTGCACAGTGGCGCAGTCACAGTTACCAGCGCTCTCTGGCATTGATGCCCATTTATGGTGTGAACTCTGAGTCTTCTAAATTTGCCACAATTTCAAATTATGCTTCTAATGCCACAGATGCTGTGTACTTTGAAGCATTTTTATTTTGAAGTAACAACACTTTTATTGTTTTAAATTCTTTTATGTCACTATCATAACTTCTTTCCAAAGTCAACAAATTTGAAACCCTTCATCTTTTCCCTAATTTAATTTCTTTTGCACAGAGTTCCCCCATCTAGGAAAGGAGTATGGGGTGTACAGGTGCCATGGCTCAGTCTACGCTCAGATGGGGCTATGTCTGAGATCTCTCCAGCCTGGTGGGACTGACCCCAACCGTCAATAGCTGTGACATTACACAGGCAGATACCAGCATTAGTGTGGTCTCTGGTCATAGAGTGAATGCCTGCTCTCCACCTTTGCCCCAGGAAAGGTCTGAGCACTGACCCTGGCACCCTGGACTGACTTCCTTATAAGATCAAGTCTCCTAATTTGCATTTTACACTGTCAGCTTCCTACGCCTGGTCTCCACACAGCCACCTAGTTCCCAGGGTGTGGTGGCTGCAGTGCTCCACAGCTGTCACTTGCCCTCCAGCCGGCTTGGGCTCCACTGAGGGGGTTTGGAGGCCTTGTGCAGCCACCTGCTGAGGTCATCTGGTTAGTCCAGTCTTGTATTTGGTTGGGACCGTCCAGCCCACACCTCCAGCAGGCTGAGGGGTAGGCCAGGGCTTCAGGGCCGCACACAACGCGGCTCCCCGCAGCCTTCCCTGCTCCCCGGCCACCTGGTGTGCGCCACTCGCTCAGATCCCACCACAGCACCTTGCTCTTGAAATGGTCTTTCCAAAGTCTCTGATGTGAGTTACCTGTAAGAAGTTGAAAGTAATGTTGATTAATCCCTAATATGTATTAAGTGTCTTTGATATGCTTGTTGCTGCCTTACTTAGCTTTAAAAATAGGATAAAGAAAGCCCTCTTGTCAGGAAGGTTGTATTTTATTTAAGGAGAGGCCATGGTGCTGGGAGTCCGGGAGCCTCATCAGACACCAGGAGTCACCCACACTGCTCGGGTCTGTTACTCTTGTGACAAAAGACGAGATGTCTATCTTCTGGGCCCTTTCTGCAGGGCTTTCTGTAACAGGGACCATGAATCCCATTGGTAGGATTACCTATAGCCCTGTGCATTCTCTTGTGATCAGAAGAAAGGTGAGGTCGTCCCCAGCCCTGAGGGTACTTGCGGGGCTGGGTGAGGAGGGTGGACGCAGAGATGCTGTTAGGAAGGAGGGTCCAGCAGCCGTGCAGGTGCTCCCTCATGGGCACAGTCTTCCTGATATCCCCTGGCTGTGGTCACACCGCTTGGGCCTGCTTCTACTCTTGGTGGCTAGATAGTTCCAGAAAGGCCACATGCTGGGAAGAGCTTAGTCAACCAACTCTGTCTCCAAGGAAGCAATGGGGAATTCCCGACTGGCAGGTCCACCACTGGACATTCTGCGGCCTCTTCCTCTATGTCACACCCTGGGTCAACCCTGGATCGTCTGATGATGTAGTTCTCCGTGCTGAGAACTTCCTCCCTGGGGAAGGGGGAAGCATCCTGTCTGCACACCTTAGTCATGTCTCTGGTGGGGCTGAGCCACTTTCTCTGTACATCTTAGTCCCCATTGGGCCGAGCATACTTTCTCTACAACCCCAGTGGGCCTGGGACACCCCACTGTGCACCTTAGCTAGTGCCTGGTGGGACTGTAGGTCCTATAGCCTGTTTGGAATTTGGACAGAGATCCTGGTGGAAAAGGGACAGAAGTTGAACCATAGAGAGCGGCCAGTGCTTTGCTGGGGACAGAAGATGGAGGGTTAGAAATTCAGTCTGTGGAGAGCACAGTCTGCAGAGAAGTTGGCAGTCAGTCCCCCAGTGCCTCCCCGGTTGTAGGCTGCACAGGGCAGTGTGGTCCCCTGGCCAGCTGGTCTTGCCAGGTGAATCCGCAGACCTTGAGGGGGCAGGAAGGCTCTGCCTGAGGTTAGAGTGTGCTCTGGGAGGAGGTATGCAGTGCTTTGCGATCTCTTTTAATCTCTCTGTTTTCTGTTTGTAGAAAGTCCATGAGATGCTGAAGAAGGGGTGGGATGCTGAAGGCTCTCCCTTCCGAGGCCAGCGATTCGACCCGGCCATGTTCAACATCTCCCCCGGGGCTGTGCAGTTTTAATGACCCAGAAGGAAAGGAAAACCCTTGCCATCAGGGAGGCAGAGGCCTTGTCCTCAGCTGCCCTTCTCAGCCCCCTGCATTCCAGGGACTCGCTCGTCTTGTCCACCCCTAGCCATCCTTTCTATGAAGGATGAACCAGGCCTTCCACCCTGACCTTGCATCTCCAGACTGTTCCAGAGAAGGTGTGGGGCCAGCTGCTGGATGTTGGCCACTGTGGCCGACACTGAGTGAAGGTGTTTGAAATGCAGGAGGGGACATCCCAGCAAACTGGGATCACGTGCTTTTGTCTCCACAGCAACCAGCCACTGCAGGCAGCATTTGTTTCCTTCCCCGCTCTTTGCTTGCTGTTGTTTTGATGCTGTTCTGCTTGCTTTGCTTTTGGTTGGGGGTATGGAGTTGCTGGGCCATCAGGCGAAGCTGAAGTTGTTGAAGTGTGTGGGGCTTGGAGCTTGCATGAGGGCAAGTGTGGAGTGCTGTGCCGCTGGTTCTGGGGCTGCTCTGGGAAACTGCTTGCCCCTTGACCTCTGTTGGGTATGTTCATGTGCTGTCGTGCTCATGCCTTTGTAAATGTGCTCTGCCTGCCTCAGCCTCATGGGCAGAGCCGTGGAAACTGGAGTCCTGTTTGCATGTTTTAGACATTGGGAGGTTCTATCTGTTGTCTGACTGTGGCTGCCTTGCTTTGGTTCTTGCTGAGGTGAACCAAGCCCAGCCACCACTGCATGGGGTGTTCTGCTTGGCTCCCTGTGAGACCTCCACTTTGGGTACACTGTGTCAAAATGTGGGCAGGAGTGGAGAGCCAGCGCCCTCAGGAGGAGACCACAGCATGTCCAGCAGCCTATCAGCAGAGCACATCAGCCACAGGTCCTGAGCAGCCTTGACCTCGAGGGGCCTCTGGAAGGAGGACTTTCTGCACTGGGCCTGAAGGCACATTGTCTCACCACAACTGAGCCAGAGAAAGTGAAGGCTACCATGTTCCCATCCTCTGTGCCAGGTGCCGAACTGCGCTTCCTGGAGCTCATGGCCCTGTCCTACCAGTTCTCCAGGGACTGGACACTACCTCAGGACCCCTGAGCTTAGGCCCTGAGCTATGGCTACTGACCAACTCCAGCAGAGGTGCGAAGACCCAATCGTGGGGTGTGGGGCAGGGCCTCTGTGTGCCCATCACCAGGAATGTGGTGCTGCCACTACCCAGTGCTGTCCACTTGGCCATCAACTCAGTGCATGGATAAGTCACACTGCAGGTCTCCGCACCCTGGTACCATGTGCAGCCAGCAAGAATGAAGGCCTGCAGATGCTAAGGAAGCCTACTGTCATGGGGAAAGGACCCTGTCCCCTGCAAGCTCTCTCTGAGAATACCTGGGGGAAAGGGGCTATCTAGGAGAGTAAGTTGGTGGTTGGTTCTTCCAGAGGCTTCCACCTTTGACTGCATAGAAGGGAGCTGGTTTATTGTCATTTGGGGGTAGATTTCTGGTTTACAGTGGTGGCTGATAGTCCTTGTAAGAAAGCATCCCTGGGAAGTATTCTGTGGGTCCGACTGTCAAGCTAGAGCAGAGGGCCCCAAATACCCCCCTTGGAATCAGAGCCCTGTTGTCTGATATCTGTCACTGAACTGGTGAGGCCCCTCTGAAGAGGTCTCCACCCTGGGGAGCAGAACTCTGTCACCTCTGAAGGGTCCTGAGAAAGCCTTTGTCATTTTTGCCTGGAGTTCCCATCAAAGGTCCTAGAATTTGCACACCAGTGTCTCTTGAGAGCTTCCCTACCTAATGAAAGGAGGTCTCTCAGGAGTTGTGTGTATGTCTCCTGTCTTCTCTTGTCCCCAAGTTAGCCCCCACCCTATGGGCAGTCTTCCAGAAGGAGTGAGTAAGGGGGGTAAGCATGCCCTACACCTTGTTATTTGGGACACTTTGAGAGTTGTTCACTTCCGTCGTGAGTTGTCTTCTTTTTGCCTGATTTTATTTTCTGTGTTGCATTTCTCCCCACTCCCTGCCCTGCTTTAATAAATGATAAACCAGCGTCTAGGAAGAGCAGCTGAGGGGCAGTGTTGGGTATTGGCCCTGTGGCAGGAGTAGCCACCCCGCATCTGGTCCCTGTGCCCTGTGCGGTGCTTGGTGTGGTTGTGGAGCCTGTCCCTGCACTCCACGCCGTCTGTCGGGTGATTCTGTGCCCTGAGGCAGCGCCCTGGACCTGCCCAGCCTCCAGAACTGGCGCACTCTGCCTTTTTTCTCTTTTTAGACATGACAACTGCAGTTTGGCCACTAAGTCCCACCAGCTGAGGTCCGAGGAAAGCGGGGTGACTCATTCCCCTTGTCCAGGGGCCCAGGAGAGTGGGGTGTCCAGTCTGCAAAGCTGCTCCAGCTCTTCGGTGTTGGTTTGCAATAAATCTGTATTTAAGAAATTCTGGGTCTGTGTGTGACATTTGCTGCTGAGACAGTTCTGTCTATGCGTGGTCATTACCTGTGAAGTGTAGCCTTGAGTTCCCAGGCCCACGTACACAGCAAACACCAGAATGGGAAAGTCGTAGGAGTTATTTCCCATCTGGTCTGAATGCCCTGGGCAAGACTTCACACAGCTTTCAGAAATCCCGTAAGATTTTGATCAGGAAAAAAAAGAAGAATGTAGCTGTAGATCTTACATGCTTTCAAGCAGGTTCTGGGATTCCGTGGTTACCTGAAAGCTCGAGGTGAGTGCAGAATTCTAATCAGTTCCACTGGGGGGCTGCCTTCACTCACCACGCTCTGGGCCCTCAGTCTCCAGGCGCACACCTGCCATTACCTGTGCTGCGCCCTCGGAACACGGCTTCTGCAAGATCATAACCCGGTGTCTGACACAGGACCTGACACAGGACCTGGCCCAGGCTGCCACCTGCTCCTTCCCTCACTCACATCCTAGGCTGTCCCTATCTGTGCCCCTGCCCCCATTCCATGGGGGTCCATCTCATCTTGTTCTGCCTCCTCTGACCCCTCACAGGGGGCAGGACCGGGGTGTGAGAAGTATTTCTTGGCTGAATGAAGAACGTTTTAAAAGCTAAAGAGTGGAATTGCCAAGCAAACTCCCAGAAATAATCCACCAGAAAGAGGCATCTTCAATAATTTTCCCCTGCAGAGTACAGGAGGGAGAACAGTCGAGAAGTGTTTTGTGTGGAAATGTGTCCAAGAGGCATCAGCTGCTGCACAGAGAACTCACTGCCCAGAACACTGCGCGTGGGGAACAGACCCTCACCCCCACCTCAGATGTGCTCCCCACCGGGCCAGCTGGCAGCCCGCTCAGCCAAGGACGAGATGGCTCCTTTGTGAATGGAAAGCACAAAAGTTGTCAGCGTGGAAACCAGCCAACCCTTGATAAGCTCCCTCCCCTTCGGTCAGAGACAGAGCATTCCATGTGGCCCAAGGTCCCGAAGAACTGGACTGTGTCCCCAGAACACGGGACTCCCTGTGGCCAGTGAAGTTCCCATCCTCTGTCTGACTGAAGGGTCTAGGGAACTGGCTTCTGAACCAGGCTGCGGCCCCAGGGAGCATCCACTGAACGCTGGGGCACCCCGGGGCCTCCCCTGCCGGTCCTGGTCAGGATGGTGCAGTCACTATCTCAGGGGTGAAGAGAAAAATTAATATTCCGCCATTTTAGACTGAGCTCCTTAGCTCACACCAATATGGTTTTGCTCATTTTATCTTATTTTCTTGGTTTTTTGTTTTTTTGTTTTTGTTTTTTTTTTTTGAGACAGAGTCTCACTTTGTTGCCCGGGCTAGAGTGAGTGCCGTGGCATCAGCCTAGCTCACAGCAACCTCACACTCCTGGGCTCAAGCGATCCTTGTGCCTCAGCCTCCCGAGTAGCTGGGACTACAGGCATGCGCCACCATGCCCGGCTAATTTTTTCTATATATATTTTAGTTGGCCAGATAATTTCTTTCTATTTTTAGTAGAGACGGGGTCTCGCTCTTGCTCAGGCTGGTCTCGAACTCCTGAGCTCAAACAATCCACTCGCCTCGGCCTCCCAGAGTGCTAGGATTACAGGCGGGAGCCGCCGCGCCCGGCCTTTCTTGGTTTTATTTAATACTGAAAACTGAACAGACTGACCTTGCCTTCAGAGGGAGAGAAAGGACCCAATGTCACTGAGCTCCCTTGTGTCTCAGGGGCCTGGTAGGGATTTTAGATCTGCCACCATCCCTCCACCCCCCTGCCTGTGGAGAGAGCCTTGTGCCAGGGAGACAGGCTGGGCCCAGCTGCCCCTCGGCGGGGTTGGGCAACCCAGAGCCCGTGGCAGGGCCAGCTGCTGCGGAGCCCAGCTGGCTCAGGCCTGCTGGGACCACTACGTGGGTATGTGCTGGGGTTGCTGGCTACAGCCCTGGCATGCTGGAGTTTGCCATCTTCCTGGCGGTGTTGATGGAGTTGCAGATGCACATGGGGTGGGTGAGGGGACGTAGCCACTCTTATGTGGGTTTGTGAGGCCATTTGCAGGCCCTTGAGGGCGGGGGTGCCATCTCCTGCCAAGTGGGGTCAAGGCCATTCTGCCTAGAGAAGGGCAGGTTAGGAGGCACTTGCAGGAAAGATGCCTGGACCTTGAGAGTGACCCTGGCCAGCGTCCCTGCTGCCCCTCTCAGCCTTAGGCTTTCCTGCCCAGAGCTGGACGGGCCTTAGGGACTTTGTAGTTCAACCCCTCATTGTGCTATGGTCACAGAAGTAAGTGACACTCCCAAGGCCACGTGGCCAATGGCTTGGGGGCCCAAGCCCAGGACCACTGCCCTATCCCCTCTGTGGGGCCAGTGGTTCCTCATTTCCTACTTGCTTCTTGGAGCAGCCTCTTGTGAGGCTGACAGTCCCCCCAGCCCAAGCTTGGTCACTGTGCCTGCCTTCTCTCCAGAACTAAGAGCAAGAAAAGCTGCCTCGAGTACAGTCCTGGCCATGCCACATGCTCTGTGGCACCATGCCCAAGGTGAGTGGCAGGGGCTGAGATCATCCAGGGGCTGCTGCAGACCCCAGTCCCAGCGGGTGGTTCATCATGGGACTCTGCCTTGGACTCTCTCGTCCCCTTTGTTGCCCAGCACAGGCCTGGCATGTGGCAGATACTCTGTTGGATGGGGAAGGGAGAGGGAGGACTCCCCCCCCCCCCACTCCCATACACACACACTGCATCATTCAACCACTGAAACCCTCAACAACCCAGACATTAGCACCGCGGTGACCCCAGGCAGAGTGTGGAGGGTGCTGAAGCCATTAGGAGCCTCCTGACTCAGGCATTAGGCCTGGTCTGCCTGCCAGACACTGCCCTCGCACTGCAGAGACTGGTGTCGCCTCCCAGCATGGACTTTTTACAAGACGTGGGTGGGGAGGGGTCTGCCAAAGGACAGGGTGTGCAGGTGGTGGGGCTGGAGGCTTGGAGAAGGCCCTTCCTGCAGGGAAAGGTGAGCCTTGGTCTCTGCTGGGCCAGGGAGGCTGGGTCAGGGCCATCTTATGACCCCAGTGGTGGTCCCTGGTGGGACTACGGAGCTCCAGCTTGGAAGTTCAGGAACTCCCCAACAATTGTTTGTAGGGAGACCTCACTTACCAGGTGGCTCACAGGACACAGCCCATAGATAGTGGCCCTTAAGAAGAGAGAGTTTGGGGTCATTGGAGTTTGGGAGACCCAGGTACCCGTCAGGGAAGAGGGTGTAGATTGGAGCTAGGCCTTCAGGAGAGGAAGGTTCCAGCAGCCCTGGGTAACCACCTGTTTCTCGGTCTGACAGTATGGAGAAGGGATTTTGTGACCACAGGGTGATGATATCGTGCAAGGCAGACTCAGGCTCAGTGTGTGTGACCATCCTTCTGGGGCTGTCTTAGACCGTCCAGGCAGAAGGGTTCACTCCCCTCGTGGGTCCGCCAAGGGTGGGGGCAGCAGCCTGAAGAGGGAAGAGCTGGATGAGGGGGCGGGACAGGCCTTATCCAGAAAGTGGTCAAGTGTATAATCCATGGCTTGTCCGCACATGGACTGACCCAGCCAGGCGAGGAGGTGTCCGAACTGCCCACCCCGAAGTGTTGAGGGTGCCTGGTGACAAGACCCCAGCCACAACGGGCTGTTGTGTCCTGGGAGGAAAGTGAGCACCAAGCAGGGGGCCTGGTGGTGGTGAATGCTGCATCGGCCTCCCTGGGGCTGGTCTGTCCTCCGTTCTGGACTGTTTTCGTTTGCTTCCACCTCTAGCTCAGAGAGGAGTTGCCTTCACACCTCTGTGCTGACAGTAACCCAGCTCTGCACCCACCGCTCCCCACCCCCATGCAGCACCTGCTGCTGAGACATGCCCCCATGGCACCCCTCAGCCTTGCAACGTGCTCTGGTCTGCCCGCCACCCTCCGAGAGTGCTGCAGCCGGGTCCGGCCTGTCTTCCATGCACAAGGCTCTGCGCAGTGGGTGGAACTCATGCACCCCTAAACAGTTCCACATTCACCCCAGAAATGATCGACCCTGTGATGACAAGAACCACGTCTCGAGCTTTTGAAGTCCCCAGAAATTTAAGGCAGCACTAGCACACCCAAAAGTCAAGTGACATCATCAAGAGAGAAACAATTTTGTCCTCTAAGGAGAGGTGTCTGCACTCACAGAGACATTGTCACCCACTGCCTGGGATGTGTGTTCCCTGCAGTGGATGCTTTTCCCTCCTGTGAGCTTGGCCTTCCTGCCCCCCACTCCCAAGGCGGGTGTCCCTGGGGACCCATCCTTCAAGCTCCTTTTCCCTCCTCCCTGAATCTCCTTCAAGCCCCCATGTCTAGACCACTGGGACTTAGACTCCTGAAAGCACCTCACTCTGACCCTGCCAAGCGAGTGCCATCCTGCCCTGCACAGCCACGTAGGGTGCGGAGTCAGCCATGAGCTGCTGTCTCAGGCTGTCTGCTCTGAGTGCCCAGGGGACGTGAGGTTAGTGATGGGGCTAGACTGGGACACCCCAGGATTTGAGCAGACTAGCAGGACGCTGTTTGGAAAATACCCTTTGAAGCTTTAAAAAGATGATTTAGGCTGGATGTGATGGCTCACTCCTATAATGCCAGCATTTGGGAGGCCAAGGTGGGAAGATCACTTGCGGCCAGAAGTTTGAGGCTGAGGTAAGCTGTGGTCACGCCACTACACCCCAGCCTGGGCAGCAGCAAGACCCTGTCTAAAAAAAAAAAAAAAATCTGGGCCAACTGGGGACGTTCATCTCTTAAAAGCAGGTCAGGTTCAGAGGTGGTCTTCCATGGACTCTTCCAATGTCACAGATTTTTAGAAATCATTTGGGGAAGGGTGCAGTTTGGGTAGTGGTATATAAAGACCACCGTGGCAGTATTGATTCTCCTAAATAGAAGACTGATAACCCAATTTAAAAATGTTTTCCCAATAAAGAGTCCTTTTCACAAACTGCTTTTAAAGAGCTCCCACTCCAGCCCCACCCTGGAGTTTGCACTCACTTGTCTAAGTAGGACGCCCTTAAGGTTCGCTGACTCTCCCAGGAACCACCCCATCTCCTGTGAGGACACTCTGGGCCTAGTCTGGGCACCCAGGACAGGGCCGCAACCTCCATGCAGGCTCTGTCCTTCCTGATGCCCCGCCCCCCAGCACCTGTAGCAGCCCCTTCAAAAATCCAAGGCAGCAGAGCCCCTCGTCCTGCATGCCAATACCCCACAGACTGGCTACAGAATTCATTCAGCCTAGTGCAAAATGGAAATGTGGGGTCCCTTGTACAAAAATTATTAAGAATTTCAAGATGACAACAGCGTAGCATTAACTAAGAACAGGGCCCTGGTGACTGACCTGCAAGGGGTCTCCAGGACACCCTGGCCCCTCCTGCTGGTAACAACCTACCAGTGGCTGGGTCAGGCCCTGTACAAAGCCCTGAACCGACGGCAACCTTCTGAGCTGGCTCTGCTGTCCCCGCTTCACAGTTTCAGAGCAGCCGGGACTCCTGCAAGCCCCCAGCCGCCTCATCTCTGTCTCAAGATAACAGCCATCCAGAATTTTCCATGACGTTATTTTTTACTACACATATATTTCTAACCTGTGTAAATCAATGTCTTTGTCGCTTGCTTTCCTTTCTTTTGCCCTTACCTTTGTGAGCTGTCTTCGGTGTGTTCCCGAGTGAATATCACAGTTAACCACTTTCTGCTGGTGAGGACTTAGGTTGGTCCCAGTTTCTCAGTAGTACGACAATGCAGCAGTCATTCTTGCGTGTGAAAGATTCCCCAGGGCACATCCCATGAATGGAGTTGCCAGGCCACAAGGCAACCCATGCTCCCCTACAGAGGGTAGTGTGGTGTTCTCAGCTCCTCACCATTTCAATGGGCTTTTTTTTTTAAAAAAAAAAAAAAAAAGAGAGAGATGGGATCTTGCTCTGTTGCCCAGGCTGGAGTGCAGTGGCACAATCACAGCTCATTGCAGCCTCAAAGTTCTGGGCTCAAGTGATCTCTCTGCCTCAGCCTTCTGAGTAACTAGGACTGCAGGCACGCACCACCACACCTAGCTAATTTCTCTTGTTTTTGGTAGAGATGGGGTCTTGCTGTGTTGCCCAGGCTGGTCTTAAACTCCTGGCCTCTAGTGATCCTCGTACCTCGTCCTCCCAAAGTGCTGGGATTAAGGCATGAGACACCACACCTGGCCTGGACTTTCTAATGTCTACAGTCATGCTGAGCATGAAGTTGGATTGCCCATGCATGTCCTTGTCATGGTGAGGTTGGACATCTTCATATATTTTTATTAGTCATTCAGGTTTTTTCTCTGAACTTTCTGTTTGTATTTTTGTCCATTTATTCTACTAAGCTGTTCATCTTTCGTTATTATAGGAGCATTCCGAATACAAACCTTTGTCCGTTGTATTTATTCCAGAGTTTCCTAGCCGGAAACCTCTCTTTTCACTCTAAGCTCCCCTCCACCCTGGGTGGGGGCTTTCTTGGAGATCACGCCTCACTCTGTCTTCAGGCCACTGTGAGTCCCCAGACCACAGGCTGCATTTCCTCCACATTTGCCAGGTGGAACACAGAGGCAGGACAGGGCTGTAGGGCAGGTACCTGGGACAGGAGCTGCCTCTACTCCAAGGATGGAGCCCAGAGCCCCCACCAAAGCCAGCTGTGCCCAAGACCATTTCCTCAAATTTAGGGATCTGCTCTCCCAGCTGAGGCTGGTGGCAGCACCCCACTCAGTGTCTGGTCTGCAGATAGGTGCCCGTTCACGACCTGTTGGACGACTGAATGAGCAAGGTCTATCCCTCCGCCCACTTCCTCATCGCAGGCAGAAAGCACCAAGCGGTCGCGAGGGTCTCACATCAGCCCACAGCTGTGCCAAGAGCAGAAAGCGAGCGTGCAGCCTGCCTGCAGCACCGCCCTCAGCCCTGTGAGTAGGACGGCCCGGGGCCCCAGGCAAGAACCCCAGCACCATGGGCTCAGCAGGAAGGACTGACCCCACCAGAAGCAGCTCTGGCCCCTGCTGGCTCTCTGCCTGGTGGCAGCTACAGGAGCAGGGCCAAGAGATCCAGCCACCTGGCAGGGTCTGGCACTCTCTGCTGCTGGCTCTGGGTGAAAACACAGGTGGAGATGCCAGCCAGCCATGTGACCCAGCCCTCCACGTCCCACCTGCCCCCGGCCCCCTCCCAGGAGCCTTCAGGGAAAGGTCACCTGGGCCCAGAGTCTGGGAGTCCCTTGCTGCTTCCCCAGCCAGCATCTGCCTGGCACCTCCAGCCCCACCACAGCCTGGGAGGAGCAGCTGACGGTGGCGGGGGTAGCAGGGGAGGGACCCCCGTCCGCAAACTGAGAGTCAACGGCACGGTCACACACCAAACCGTCACCCTGGAACTGGACAGGCAGGCAGACACTGAGAGTCACAGCTCACTGGGGGCAGAGGCCGCTGCTGGAGCCCCGCTGGAAGGGACAGGGAAAGGGGATCAGCGGGGGACAGAGAAACACTTGTTCCCCCGGCTCAGTGGAGGCCTCTGCTTAAGCCCGAGAAGCACCCACTCAGCTGCTGAGGAGCTGAGGGGCGCCGGCCAGGCCCACTGCCCCTCAGAGGGGCGGTCCCGCCCTCGGCCCCCGGGAAGCAGGGAGGCCCGTCTTGAGCAGAGCCTTGGTCTTGGGGTGTAGGACCAGTGCCCAAACCTGCCAGTCAGGGCTGAGCAGGCACCTGGGGAGCAGCGTGGGGACAGAGACCATGGCTGGAGGGTGAGAAATCGGCAGAGACACAAAGGCAGAGACAGGAGGGACAGAGAGAGAGGGCCATGCTCAGATGGGCAGAGGGACAGGGACAGAGAGGGACACATTCCCAGATGGACAGAGGGACAGGGAGGTAGAGGGACACATTCCCAGATGGGCAGAGGGACAGGGAGGGAGAGGGACACACTCCCAGATGGACAGAGGGACAGGGAGGTAGAGGGACACATACCCAGATGGACAGAGGAACAGGGAGGGAGAGGGACACGCTCCCAGATGGACAGAGGGACAGGGAGGTAGAGGGACACATTCCCAGATGGACAGAGGGACAGGGAGGTAGAGAGACACATTCCCAGATGGACAGAGGGACAGGGAGGGAGAGGGACACGCTCCCAGATGGAC
>CM052437.1:104084388-104137494 GCA_028533085.1 Varecia variegata
CAGATGGACAGAGGGATAGGGAGATGGAGGGACACATTCGCAGATGGACAGAGGGACAGTGAGGTAGAGGGACACATTCCCAGATGGACAGAGGGACAGGGAGGGAGAGGGACACGCTCCCAGATGGACAGAGGGACAGGGAGGGAGAGGGACACATTCCCAGATGGGCAGAGGGACAGGTAGGGAGAGGGACACATTCCCAGATGGGCAGAGGGACAGGGAGGGAGAGGGACACGTTCCCAGATGGACAGAGGGACAGGGAGGGAGGGGATCCTGCGTGCTTGCTGCCGCTCTGCTGGGCCGCATGGTACTCTCTTTGTTATCAAGATAAACATCCCTGTTTTGCTGAAGGTAAGTCAAGTCATTTTTTGTCTTTGGAGCAAAAAAGAGCTCTAACTGGGGTCACCCTTGTCCCCATTGCAGGGCTTGTGCTGATTCCCAGGGGATGTCGCCAGCC
Organism: Varecia variegata; assembly: GCA_028533085.1. Classification (NCBI taxonomy): domain Eukaryota; kingdom Metazoa; phylum Chordata; class Mammalia; order Primates; family Lemuridae; genus Varecia; species Varecia variegata. The sequence continues at coordinate 104,084,846 of CM052437.1, forward strand.
ACAGGGTTTATGAGTCAGGTGCGCAACTCCTCACTAACCCTCCTTAGTGGTTCTCAGCAGGGGTCCCAGCCGCAGCATCCCACACCTGAGCTGGTGAGGGATGCGGGTCCCACCCTGCCCCCCGCCTGCAGGACCACAAGCCCTGGGGTGGCCCCGATTTGAGAAGCACTGCCCTGAACAACATCGTAAGGTGGGTCCTACCCATCCCTCCTGTGACAGCTGAGAACGCCCAGGCAGGTGGAAAGTGCCAGAACCCCAAGACGGGTTATCTCCTTAGCGCCCTGTGTCTGACTTTCGTTTAGCAAGAGGTTAGGCGCTTGCAGGAAGGTGGGCTGAGGGACCCACGCGTGAAGGAGAGGGCACCGTCACCCACACCCTGCGGGAAGAAGGGGCCGCGGGTTCACCCCAGGACACAGCCTTGCCAGGCAGGTGGGTAGGACAGCACGGCGCCCGCGAGCTCTGCGCCAGGGTGGCTGCGTGTGGGAAAGAGTCCTCGCTTCCTCAGAAAAGGGAGGACGGCAGAGCTTCCTGCGGCTCCACAAGCTGCCGTGAGGCCGGAGTTTAAACGTGAGAGACGGGCAGGGTCCGCGACTCACTCCGGTAAGGAAGGAAGAAGGGCAAGGAAGCCCCAGGCGGCCGGGGCTTTGCTTTGAGGAGCCGTCTCTCCACCCTCCTGCCCAGAGCGCGCGCAGGGGCCTTGGAGGTCAGGCAGAGACCCCCTGCCCTGCCCTGTGGGGAGGCCCCTCCGGGGACCCCTCACTGCATCCCGCCTTGCTCCACCTGCTCTGAAGCCCTCCCAGGCCCCACCCCTCTCAGGGCTCAGAGTTCGCCCCGCTCCGAGGCCCAGACCCCAGGCCTGGTCAATACCCTGCCACTGTCCCCAGACATGAGTGTGTCGGGCACGGTGTTGAACCCCTTACTGCTCCAGAGGCCGGCCGTGTGTCTGCCGGCCAGCGTGCACTCGCATCTGTGGGACAGACACACATGCCACATCCTGCCACAAAGTGGACAGCTGTCTCTGCCTCAGCCTGGCTCCAACTGGCCACAGACAGCCACACCCGTGTTTTGGGGACCCAAGTGAACAACACGAGCCCCCAAACCCCCAAATTACTCAGGCAGTGACTAAAGATAAACCAAAGGACTCTGCCATCATAAGCCACGGAGGACTGGGCTTCACTGGACTCCACAGGGCCTGGGGAGCAGGCTGGGCTTGTGGGGAGCCCTGGGGGTCCCCTCAGAGGGGAGGGGGCCCTGGAGACAGAGATGAGAAAGGAGGCTGGGGACCTGGGGGGCCAGATCTTAAAGGCCATGGTCTGTACTTGTGTTTATCCAAAATTCCTGAAGGCAGAGGGGGGAGCAGGGAAGGAGCCAGACCCTGAGGCCCAGCACTGGGAGACAGGGACACCCCAACCTGGCCAGGCCCCTGAGAGCAGGGCCACCCTCAGCCCCACCACTGCGGCCCTGCCCAGGCCCAGACTGGCTCTGCTCTCCTTCCTCTCCCCTTCCCTAACCTCCTTCTCCCCAACTCCGATCCTCCCTCCTTCCTCCTCTCCTCCCTGTAGGCACACAGGCTCACCACGCATGGTCCCCAAAGACCCCCAGGTAGGAGCCCTGGCCCCAAGACCTACTCCACCAGGACTTGGGAAGGCAGGCGCCAGCGGGAAGGTCGAGTCCTGGGCCCAGGTATACACAAGTGGCAGGTCCCACAAAGGCACCTGTTGGCCACCAGGTGAATGGGCTGTGACCAAAGGAGCTGAGAGGCTCCTCTCGGCCTGTCCTCAGAGGGGCATTTTGTGGCCCCTGCCGTTCCCCCACCTCGCCCATCCCTCCCTGTCACCTCCACACCTCCACCTCCGGCTGGGGGTCCCCCTATAAGCATCAAAAACATTAAATAGAAATTAATTTAACCAAGCATATATAGGACCTGTACACTAAAACCTATTTTAAAAATACTGGAAGAAATTAAATAAGACCTTTAAAAAACGGAGAGCTATATCATGTTTGCGAATTGGAAGCCTCAATATTGGTAAACTGTCAATTTTCCCCAAACTAGTCTATGGATTCAATGCAATCCCAATTAGAATCCCAGCAGGATTTTTTTTTCTTCGATGGGAGGCTTTTTTTTATTACAGATTAAACCTCATTACTCATAATTAGTCTGTTCAGGTTTTCTATTTCTTCTTAGTTCAGTCTTGGTAGGTTGTATTAATATGTGTCCAGGATTTGAGCAATTTCTTCTAGGTTTTCTAATTTGTTGGTGTGTAGCTATTTGTGATAGTCTCTAATGATCCTTTGTATTTCTGTGGTAACAGTTGTAATATCTCCTTTTTCATTTCTAATTTTATTTATTTGGGTATTTTTCCCCCTTTGGCTAGTCTAGCTAATGGTTTGTCAATTTTGTTTATCTTTTCAAAAAAATAACTTTTCATTTCATAGATCTTTTTTATTAATATTATTTTTTCTTTTACTTTTTTTTTAGTCTCAGCTTTATTTATTTCTCCTCTGACTTTTATTATTTTTTCTACTAATTTTGAGTTTGGTTTGGTTTTGCTTTTTTAGTTCCTTGAGATGCATCATTACATTATTTCTTGAAATCTTTCTACTTTTTTGCTGTAGGCATTTATTGCTATAAACTTCCTTCTAATACTGTTTTGCTGTATCCCATAGGTTTTGGTGTGTTGTATGTCTATTTTCATTTGTTTCAAGACATTTTAAAATTTCCTTCTTAATTTCTTTGCTGACCCATTGGTCAGTCAGGAGCATGTTTAGTTTTCATGTTCCAGAGGAACAATTTTGAAAGTTCCTCTTATTATTGATTTCTAGTTTTATTTTATTGTAGTCAGAAAAGATACTTGATATGATATCAATTCTTTTAAATTTGTTGAAATGTGACTTGTGGCCTAACATGTGGTCTATCCTGTAGAATGTTCCATGTGTTGATGAAAAAAAATGTGTATTCTGCAACTGTTGGATAAAATGTTCTGTAAATGTCTGTTAGGTTCATTTGGTCTAAAGTGCATTTTAAATCCAGTGTTTCTTTGTTGATTTTCTGTCTAGATGATCTGTCCAATGCTCAGAGTGGGGTGGTGATGTCCCTAACTATTAGTATATTGGAATCTATCTCTCCCTTTAAATCTAATAATGTTTGCTTTATGTATCTGGGTATTCTGGTGTTGGGTGCATATATATTTATAATTGTTATATCCTCTTGCTGAATTGATCCCTTTATCATGATATAATGACTTTCTTTGTATCTTTTTACAGTTTTTGACTTAAAGTCTGTTTTATCTCATATAAGTATAGCTAATCCTGCTCACTTTTAGTTTCCATTTGCATGGAATATCTTTTTTTTAACCCTTCACTTTCAGTCTGTATGTGTCTTTACAGGTGAGGTGAATTTCTTGTTAGCAGCATATAGTTTAGTCATGTGTTTTATTCATTCAGCCAGTCTATATCTTTTAAGTAGAGAATTTAATTCATTTACATTCAAGGTTATTATTGCTAGGAGAGGACTTACTCCTATCATTTTGTTAACTGTTTTCTGGTTGTTTTGTGTACCCTTTGTTCCTTTCTTCCTCTCTTATTTGTTTTTGTTTTTTTTTTTTTTTTTTTTGTAGTTTGGTGATTTCTGTAGTGATAAGATTCGATTCTTTTCTCTTTCTCCCTTGTATATATGCTCAAACTGTGAGTTTTATACTTTTGTGTGTTTTCATAATAGTAATTATCATCTTTTTACTTCCAGATGCAGGAGTTTCTTGAACATTCTTATAAATTAAATGGTGATGCATTCCCTAAATTTTTGCTTGTCTGGGAAAGACATTATTTTTCCCTCATTTCTGAAGGATAACTTTGCTGCATATAGTATCCTTGGCTGACAATTTTTTTTGTTTCATTCCTTTGAATATATCATCCCATTCTCTCCTGGTCTGTGAGGTTTCTGCAGAGAAATCTTCAGTTAGTCTAATGTGGATTTCCTTATATGTGACTTGACACTTTTCTCTTGTTGTTTTTAGAATTATCTCTTTGTCTTTAACTTTTGACAATTTGACTATAATGTGCCTTGGGAAGGACCTTTGGGTTTAAACTATTTGGGAATCTTTGAGCTTCCTGGATCTGGATGTCCATATCTCTCCCAGACTTGGGAATTTTTCTGGTATTATTTCATTAAATAGGTTTGCTACACTTTTTCCCTTCTCTTCTCCTTCTGGAATTCCCATAATACAAATATTTGTGTGCTTAATTGTGTCCGATAAGTTTTGTTGGCTTTCTTCACACTTTTTCATTCTTAATTGTTTTTTTCCCCCTCTGACTGGGTGGAAACAATCTAACTTCAAGTTCAGAGATTCTTTCTTCTATTTGATCAAGTCTACTGTTGAATCTCTCTATTGTATTTTTTATTTCATTTATTGAATTATTTAGTTGCAGGATTTATGTTTGGTTCTTTTTATGATTTATATCTTTGTTGAATTTTATATTCATAGCATGCATCGTTTTCCTGGTTTTCTTGAATTATCTGTTTGTATTTTCTTATATCTTGTTGAGTTTTCTTAAGATCATTATTTTAGATTCCTTTTCTGGCAATTCACTGGTTTCCTTTTTATTGGGGTCTGTCACTAGACACTTTGATGGTGTCATATTTCTTTGTTTTTTCATGTTTCTTGTGTCCCCACATTGATGTCTGTGCGTATGGTAGAATGATCATCACTTCCAAACTTTCTAGGCTGGCTTTTGAGGAGAAAGACTTTCACTTGCAGTTGGGTGTTAAGGTGCTATTTGGGAAGGGTGTGGAGACTGTTTCCACATAGGTGCAGTAGTATAATCTCTGTGCAGCTTCTTCAGGTTTTTTCAACATCAGCAGTAACTGTGGACATCTCAGCAGCCTACACTGTAGAAGTTTGTGGTAGCAGTGGCAGCAGTGTAGGATGTTAATGTCCTCAGTGTAAATGGCTTTTGGGGCCCTCCTATTCTTATTTTCACCACAATGGGGAGACCTGTGGCATCAGGTCTGACACAGCTCACAAGCAGCTGCAGCAATGCTGGGTTCCAGCTGCAGATGCTTGGAATGGCTGTGGTGCTGGGGTTGTAGGCTCAGGGTCTGTAATTCTATTGTGGCACCTGGGTCTTGGAGGGCAGATTTATTCTCTGTGGCACAGTTGGATGTAGGTTGCCCACAGAAGAGCCAAGACCTGTGACTTTGAGGCACCCCCTGGCAGCTTGGGCCCAGGATGCTGGGTTATAGCTGTGATTCTACCCCTAGGGGGCAGGGCACTCCTGAGAAGACTCCTGGACAGAAGGGATGCTCTAGAGCTTTGGGCCTGGAGAGCAAGTTATGGCTGCAATTTGGGAAGCTGAACCAATAGAGCTAGTGGCAACTTGGGTCCTAGGGGGATGAAGCACCATGTAGTAGTAACTCCAGTTGCTGGGATGGTAGGGCTCAGCAGTATCCCAGACTCTGTGACCCCAGAATGGTGGATCACAGCTGTCATTTGGACCTAGGGGGGCAGAGAAGAGCACAGCAATGATGCCACTCTTCAAGAAGAGGGGTGTCTCAGCAGCTCAGACTCTAGGGAGCTAGTTCAGCTCCAGGGAAGCTGGGTATTAAAGTTTTTTGGTCTGTATGGCAGAGTGTTTCAGTTTAACCACTGCTCTGTTTCCCTGGGACTTGGGGTACTATATAAGCTCAGCCCTGGGATGCATAGCTGCTCAGCTCAGCCAAGGCACCAATTCCCCAGGGGGTGATGTGCTGCTTCAGCTCAGGCCTGGGGAGCATGACTGTTATGGGAGGCCCAGGCACCATTCATTTCCTGGGATGCAGGGTGCTACTTCAACTTAGGCACCAGGGAGATGTGACTAAGGAGCCAAGGTACTGTTTTCCCAGGAGTCAGGGTACTGCTTTACCTCTGGTCTGAAGAGTTAGAGGGAGGGATAGGTGGAGCAGCTCTGCTTGTCCCATGGGGGAGGGTGTAACAGCTGCCCACAGCTCAGCTTAGGGATTTTGGGCCATCAAGCTGGGGTGATTCAGCTTCAGGGATGAAGGAGAGCTGTGAGTAAGACATACTCCAGCCGTAGTTCCAATTTCAAGATGGTGTAGCACAGTAGCCATGTGGGCCACAGGGCACAGTGCACACTATTGGTTCCTTCTTTTGGAGGAACAAAGCTGTGTGGACTCCAGGCAGCTCCCTCAGCTGGGTTTAGTGCTTGTGAGGACTGCAGGGGACCCCAGGGGTGAGGTCTTTAGGTGACCAAAGTGTTGATGAGGGTTGCTGGAATCCTCCTGCTTACCTTCTTGTGATAGGGAGAAGTTCCTCCTGGTTCTCAGCTGATCCCAGGTGGGGGATGGGGTGGTGCAGGTCTGGTGTATCCTTCCTTCCTTTATTTGGCTGTTTTGAGTTTCTGTGCTCACCAAAGTTTCTGTCGCTCTTCTGATGCACTCTGGCACTCTCCCTCAGTTTTTCTCATTAAAATGTTGTTCTGGCTTTCTTTATGAGGGTGATGAGCACTAGAGGCTTCCAGTAAGCCATCTTGCTGCCATCACCACTTATCTTGAAACAATTGTAGAGTTACAGGAAGTTGTGAAGAAATGTCCCATGCACCCTTGCCCCAGCCTGCCCCAACGGAAACATCTTGTGAAGCTATGGCATGACATCAAATCCAGGGGACTGACATTGGTCAATCCACAGAGCTTCAGATTCCATGCACTCGTTTGTGTGTGTGTGTGTGTGTGTGTGTGTAGCTGTATGCAATTTCATCACATGTAACTTTGTATAACTGCTGACACAATCAAGATACAGAACAGTTTGGTGGCCACAGGGCTCCCACAAGCTGCCTCTTTACAGGCACATCCCCCATCCCTATTCCCTGGAAACCACTAGTCTGTTCTCCTTGGCTGTACTTACACTGTTTCAGGAATGTTATCTAAATGGAATTATGCGGTATGTATATTTTTGAGATTGGCTTTTTCACTCACCATAATATCCTTGAAGTCCATTGCAGTTGTGTGTATCATAGTTCATTCCTTTTTATTGCTAAATAGTGTGCCAGGGTACATGGATATACCAGTTTGTTTATCCATCCATCCATTGAAGGACATTTGGGTAGTTTCCTTTTCTTGTCTATTACAAATAAAGCTGCTAGAATATTCATATATATGTATGTATATATTTATATTTATATATTTTAGTGAACATAAAATTTCATTTCTTTGGGTAAATACCCAAGAATACTATTGCTGGGTCATACGCTTAAGTGTATGTTTAACTTTATAAAAAACTGTAGAACTTTTCCAGAGTGGCTGTATCATTTTACATTCTCACCAGCAATGTATGAGCTCCAATTTCTCTGCATCCTTGCCTGCATTTGGTCCTGTAATAAGCAGAAAAAATGGTCCCCAGAGAAGCCCACATCCAAATCCTCACAACCTATGGAACATCTTATGTGAGGGGAAATCATGGTTTAAGATGGAATTAAGGTTGCTAATTAGTAGACCTTAAGAAAAGATTATTCTGGATTACCTGGATGGACCCAATGCAGTCACAAGAGTCCTTTAAATGTGGAAGAGGGAGACAAAAGAGTGTCAGAATGATGTGATGTGAGAAAGACTTGACCAGCCATTGCTGGCTTTGAAGATGGATGATGGCTAACACCCTCACAAAACTCATTTTGGACTTCTGACCTTCAGAACTGTAAGATAATAAATGTGTGCTGTTTTAAGCCACTAAATTTGTGGTAATGTGTTACAGTAGCAATAGGAAACTATTATAGGTACTGTCAGTATTTTTTATTTTGATTGTTTTAGGTGAATTGTGGCATCTTATCATGATTTAATTTGCATTTCCCCAATGGCTGATGATGTTGAACATCTTTTCTTTTTTTTTTTGAGACAGAGTCTCGCTTTGTTGTCTGGGCTAGAATGCCATGGTGTCAGCCTAGCTCACAGCAACCTCAAACTCCTGGGCTCAAGTGATCCTCCTGCCTCAGCCTTCCAAGTAGCTGGGACTACAGGCACAAGTCACCACGCCCGGCTAATTTTTGTTTCTATTTTTAGTTGGCTGGCTAATTTTTTTTCTGATTTTAGTAGAGACGGGGTCTCACTCTTGCTCAGGCTGGTCTCGAACTCCTGACCTCAAGTGATCCTCCTGCCTTGGTCACCCAGAGTGCTAGGATTACAGGCGTGAGCCACCACACCTGGCTGAACATCTTTTCATGTGCTTTTTGCCATGAGATATATATATATATATCTTTGGTGAAATGTCCTGTCAAGTCTTTTGCCTATTTTCTAATTGGATCAATTGTTTTTTAAATCAAGTTTTGAACATTTTAAAAATATATTCTAGATTAAAGTCCTCTGCTGGATCTGTGATTTGCAAATATTTTCCCCTGGTCTATAATTAGTCTTTTCATCCTTTTAATATAGTCTTTTCTAAAATGGTAGTTTTTGATGTTAGTGAAATCCAGTATATCAAAATTTGCTTCTATTCATCAGTCTTTTGGTGTCGAGTCTAAAAGTATCTTGCCTAGTCCTAGATCTCAAAGATTTTCTCCTATTTTTTTTCTAGAAGTTTTATAGTTTATGTTTTACATTTAAGTCTATGATCCATTTTTGAGTGTCCAGTTGTTCTAGCACCATTTGTTGAAAAGGCTATCTTTCCTCCACTGAACTGCTTTTTCTCCTTAATCAAAAAGTAGTTAAGCATGTTTGTGTGTATCTATTTCTGGGATCTCTATTCTATTGCATTGATCTATGTGATCTTTATTACTGTGGCTCTGTGGTAAGCCTTCACATAGTGAACTTTCTTCTTTTTCATACTTGTTTTGGTTATTCTATGGTCTTTTATCTTTTTGTATAAATTGGGGAATAAGTTTGTCTACATATGCCAAAAACCTTGCTGAGATATTGGTAAGAATTGTATTAAACCTATAGATCAATTTAGGAAGAGTTTTCATCTTTACTATGTTGAGTCTTCCAGTTCATGAACATGGCTTGTCTCTCCAAGTATTTAGATCTTATTTGCTTTGTTTTCTCAGAATTTTGTAATTTTTGTTTTATAGATTCTGTACATGTTTAGTTAGATTTATATCTAAGTATTTCATGTTCTTTGGATCAATTATTATATAAATTATATTTTTTAAATTTTGGTTTCCTCTTGTTCATTGTCAGTATATAGAAATGAAATAAACGTTTTTTGTGTTGCTCTTGTATCCTCACTAAAATCATTAGTTCCAGGAATTTTTTTTTTTTTTGATTCCTTGGGATTTTATTTTCTATGTCATCAATCATGTCATCTACAAATAGAGAAAGTTTTATTTCTTCCTTTCCAATCTTGATGCCTTTTATGTATTTTTATTTTCTTGTTGCGTTGGCTAGAACTTCCAGTACTATATTGAAAAAGACTGATGACAGCAAATTTTCTTTACTTGTTCCAGAACTTAGAGGGAAAGCTCCCAGTTTGTCTGCATTAGGTATGATGCTAACTGTAGGTTTTTGGTAGATGCTCTTTATGGGTTGAGGAAATTCATCTCCATTTCTAGTGTGCTGAGGGTTTTTATCATGAATAAGTGTTGAATTTTGTCACCTGTTTTTTTCTGAATCAATTTATATAATCATATGTTTTTCTTCTTTAGCCTGTTGATATGGTGGGTTACAATAATTGATTTTTACATATTGAAACAGCCTTGCATATCTGGAAGAAATCCCACTTGGTTTATACATTGTTGGATTTGATTTGTTGAGGCTTTTTGTGTAAAAGTTCATGAGAGATTGCTGTTTAGTTTTATTTTTTATGCTCTGTTTTTTGATTTGATATCAGGTTAATCTGGCCTCATAAAAAAAGTTGGGAAGTATTCCTTCCTCTCATAGTTTGTGGGAGAGATTGTGTGAAATTAGTATTAATTCTTAATCCACTTGGGCCTGGAGATTTGTTTTTCAGGAATTTCAAAATTATAACTTCAATTTCTTTAATTGTTATAGGATTATTTAAGTTGTCTATTTCATCTTGCTTGGGTTTGGGGGTTTGTAATTTTTGAGACATTGGTTCATGTCTTCTAAATTGTTGAATTTATGAGTGTAAAATTGTTCACAGTAATCTCTCATTATCTTTGTAATGGCTGTGGGGTCTGTTCTGATATACCCTGATTCACTCCTGATAAAGATGATTTGTGTCTTCTTTCTTTTCATCTTTATCATTCTTGCTCTAGGTTTATCAATTTTATTAATTTCTTTGAAGAATTTTTTTTGTTTTATTCTTTTTCTCTATAGTTTTCCTGTTTTCAATTTCTTTGATTTCTGCTCTTGTCATTTGTATTTCCTCCCTTCTGTTTGCTTTGGGTTTCTTTTCTTTTTCAAGTCTCTTGAGGTAGCCACTTAGATTATTTATTTGAAGTCTTTCCTCTTTTCTAATGTAAGCATAGTGCTATAAACTTCCCTCTCAGTGCTGTTTTAGTTGCATTCAACAAACGTTGATGTTTTCATTCAGTTCTATATATGTCTTTTAATTTCTTTGGGACTTTGTCTTTGACTCATGGATTATTCAGAAGTATGGTGTTAAATTTCTAATCAAATGTTTGGATATTTCCCTGTCTTTCTCTTAATGATTTCTACTTTAATTATATTATCATCAGAGGGCATAATCTATGTGATTTCAATTCTTTTAAATTTGTTAAGGTTTGTTTTATGACCCAGGATATGGTCTATTTTGGTGAGTGTCAATGGAACACACAACTTCAATGTGTGTTCTGCTACTGTTAATTGGAGGGAATGTTCTATAAATATTAACTAGATCCTGTTAGTTAATGGTATTGTTCAGTTCTTCTGTATCCTTGTTCATTCTCTATTTAGTAGTTGTATCAATTTCTGACAGTGGAATTCCTAAAGCCCCCAACTATAATTGTTGCTATGAATGTTTTTGTCCCCTCCAAAACTCATGTTGGAACTTAAACCTCAATGTGATAATGTTAAGAGGGAGGGTCTTTGGGAGGAGATTAAATCATGAGGGCAGAGCCCTCATGAATGAGATTAGCAACCTTATAAAAGGGCTGGAGGGAACTAGACAGGCTCTTTTTGTCCTTCCACCTTCTGCCATTTGAGGACACAGTGTTCTCCCCACTGCCATGTGAGCATGCAGCAAGAAAGCCCTCACCAGACACCAGATGCCAGTGCCTTGATCTTGGAGTTCCCAACCTCCAGAACTGTAAGAAATAAATTTCAATTGTTTATAAATTACAGAATCTTAGGTATTTTGTTATAACAGTATAAATAGACTAAGACAACTGTGGATTTGTTTATCTCTCCCTTCAGCTCTACCAGTTTTGCTTCATGTATTTTGAAGGTGTGTTGTTTGGTTCATACATTTAGGATTGCTATACCTTCTTGGTAATCTTTTTATCATTATGTAATATCAATCTTTGTTGCTAGTAATTTTCTTTGCTCTGAATTCTACTTTATCTTATATTAATATAGCCACTCCTATATTAATAAAAATTTCGAAATTATATTTTTGATTAATATTTACATAATATATATTTTTCCATTTTTTTACTTTCAGTGTTCTATTTTGAAGTGAATTTCTTATAGATGGCATATAGCTAGGTCATTTTTTAAAATTCATTCTGCCAATCTTTGTCTTTTAATTGGTGTATTTAGACCATATACATTTAAAACAATTATTAATATGTTAGGCAGTAGACTGCCATTTTATTATCGTTTTCTGTTTGTTCCCTTTGTTTCTCATTCTAATTGTTTCTTTTTTCTTGCCTTCATGTAGATTTCTTGAATCTTTTTTACAATGCTATTTAAATTTACTTGTAATTTTTTGGCAATTCCTTTGTATAGTTTTCTTAGCAGTTGCTCTAGGTATTACCAGATACATATATAACTTGTCACAGTCTGCTAGTGTCAACATTTTATCACTTTGAGTGAGTGTAGAAACCTTACTCTCATTAATGTCTCCTTATCCTCCCAAAACTTAAAATATAACTGTCTTAAGTATTTCCTCTATGTTGAGGAACCACATCAGGTGGTGTTAGTATTTTTGCTTCTGCCATAAAATATGATTAAAGAAATTCATAAAGTGATGAATAGTCTATTATGTTTACTTTTATTTTTATCCTTTCCATTTTTTTTCTTTCCTCGATGAAGGTTCTAACCATTTTCTGCTATCCTTTTCTTTATGTTTGGAGAGCTTCCTTTAGCCATTCTTTAAGGATAGGTCTGCTAGCAACAAATTCTCTTAGTTTTTATTCATCTAGGGGTGTCTTTATTTCCCCTACAGTCCTAGAGGATAATTTCACTGGTTATGGAGTTTGCAGTTGACAGTGCTATTCTTTCAGCCCTTGAAAAACATTGTGCCACTCACTTCTGACTGCCATGGTGTCAGGTGAGAAATCTACTGTCATTTGAGTTACTGTTTCTCGATTGGTAATATATCATTTTTCTCTGGCTGTTTGAAAGATTTTTTTCTTTGTCTCTAGTTTTCAGAAGTTTAATCATTATGTGCCTCAGTATGGACCAATTTGGATTTTTGCTATTTTGGATTTTCTCAGCTTCTGTAGATTTGTATCTTTTGTTAAAATTGGGGTATTTTCAGACATTATTTCTGTCATTATTTTTTCAGCCCCACATTTCTTCTTCCTTCCTTCTGGTATTCTGATATGAATGTTGTATCTTTTGTCTTGTCTCCTAGATCCCTGAGGCTCTGTTCATTTTTTCCCAGTGTGTTTTCTCTCTGTTGTTCGGAATGCATAAGTTCTGTTGATCTGTCTTCAAGTTTACAGATTCTATCCTCTATCATCTCCACTCTACTATTGAGTTCATTCAGCAAAGTTTTTAATTTGGTTAGTGTATTTTTCAGTTCTATAATTTCCATTTGTTTATAAAAAACTTATAAAACTTTGCTATGATTTTCTATTTCTACATTTGTTTCGAGTGAATTTGAAATTGCTTGCTGAAATGTTTTCATGATGACTGCTTTAAATTCTTTGTCAGATAACTCCAACATCTGATTCATCTTGGCATTGGCATCAGTTGATTGTTTTTCTCATTCATTATTGTGGTTTTCCGGGTTCTTGGTATGATGAGTAATTTTAGATTATATCCTGGACACTTTGGTTGTTATATTAGGAGACTCTTACTCCTATTTAGGTCTTCTATTTTAGCAAGCAGTCACCCTTTTTAGGTTTAACATACAGATCTGGACTACTTTTGTGGGCTGTAGTTCCAAAGGCAGTTTAGTTTCATAGCCCTTGCAGTACTGTGGTGGTGCTGCTGCCTGTGAGGGTGGAAGGTGCTTCCACTGAGCCCGAGGCTTCTTATGGCACTTGGAGGACCAGGAGACACAGGCTCCACTGGCACTGCGTGGTGGGTTGATTGGCCCTCGCTTCAGTGTCCTGGTTGTGAAGCACAAAGCCCTAGCTCGGTTGGGCTTCCCCTTTCCCATCCTTTGGGCTTTTCTTATAGTTTGTTTGTTTGTTTGGGTTTTTTTTTTTTTTTGAGACAGAGTCTCACTCTGTTGCCTGGGCTAGAGTGCCGTGGCGTCAGCCTAGCTCACAGCAACCTCAAACTCCTGGGCTCAGGCAATCCTCCTGCCTCAGCCTCCCGAGTAGCTGGGACTACAGGCATGCGCCACCATACCCAGCTAATTTTTCTATATCTATTTTTAGTCGTCCAGCTAATTTCTTTCTATTTTTAGTAGACATGGGGTCTCACTCTTGCTCAGGTTGGTCTCGAACTCCTGAGCTCAAACGATCCTCCCGCCTCGGCCTCCCAGAGTGCTAGGATTACAGGCGTGAGCCACCGCACCCAGCCCGTTGATTTGTTTTATCTATGCCTGTTGGCAGTTTAGGTTGCAGGGCTCCCTGTGCCCAGTCTAGGGAAGGTGGGAGATAAAAAGACAGCCCAAGGGAATCACCACGATGTTATTCTCATGTCCCAAGGTACCTAGCTCGTCTGCCTTCTTTCCAGCTTCCAGAGTCACTTTATGGGGGTCTGTCGAATTATGTCCAGAGAGGGAGGATCTGGGAAAAGTGAGTCTACACCATCTTGTTCTGGAACTGGAAGTCTAGCTCTGGGAGATTTTACCATCACAGTATCTTCTCTGTAAAACCAGGAGCCATCATTGCCCCTAAGGTGGCAGTTGTGGTGGATGGCAGCCCACATAAATGGAACTGGGGCTTTGGGCTACCAGGAGGTTCTGGGCATTGTGAGGGGTGGTGAGAAGGCAGGCAGAGAAGAGCTGGGAGGTGAAAGGCCGAACTGGAGACAACAGGAGGGAGCGGTCCAGAGCCTCATGCAGCTGTCACAAGCCTGTTCTGTGCCCACGGGGAAGAGGGAGCCCTGGCCCCACAGATCCCTCTGTCTGAGGGGCCAAAAGTGCCAGGGGCTACTGCAGCACAGCATGGCAAGTGCAAAGGCTCTGGGGTGTGGGAGACAGAGGGATGCTGAAAAGGGACACAGTGAGGAGAGGGCCTCTGAGCCCTGGAATCTGATGCTTCCTCAGGGGACTGAGGGATGACATTCCCCTAGGAGACTGTCAGGTCCCACCCTTATCCCTATGAATCAGAGACCCCTGCAAGCAAGAAGGGAAGGCAGAGCTGGGCATGAGGCCAGGAGGAGCTGGGCGGTAGGCAGGGTCCCCAGGTGGCACAGGAGGGAGTAGCTCCTCAGGGGAACAGGAGGTGGCCACTCTTCTCAGCCATTCCCATCCCAGGGATAAAAATACCAGCTTGCAAAATCAGCTGCTAATCTTGTTGCTAGGTAGAGTTCAGCCTCTGAATTGCCATTTTGTGCTAAGTTTGGCTGAACAGCTTTTCCTAGGAATCAAAGACTCTCAGCCTGCAGGCTCCGGGTCCCTGGAGGAGGCTCGGGGAGGCAGGTATCTTGCTCGTTGCTTTAAGGAGCAGGGGCAGCCTGGTTATTATTCCCCCTCCCCTGCCAGCCAGACATCAGAAACAGGAAGATGTGTGCCACCCAAACTGTGGAGAGGCAGATGTGGCCCCATGGAGAAGGCCTGTGTCCTGGGCCGGGTGAGCTGCCTTTGACTCTCTGGGAAAGCCATGACAGAGGTCCACTTATTTGATTTAGTTTAATTTATTAATAGAACGTGACCCTGGTAGTGCAGTGGTCCGGCTTACAGCCACAGGAGGGCTCCTGACCAGCATGTTTCCTCACCTAGAAGCAGGGGGCAGGCCTGCCAGGCCTGTCCCTCATATGGGCCTCCAGCTGTTCTTTTTGTTTGTTTTAATAACAGCTTTATTGAGGTATAATTCACATAGCATAAAATCTACCCTATTAAAGTATACAGTTCAGTGTTTTTAGTATATTGACAGAGTGATGCAGCCATCACCACTATCAAGTTTAGGACATTTTTATCACCCCCAAAAGTAACCTGTACCCATTAACAGTCACTCTTCATTCCTGCTCTACACCCACAAGCCTAGTCAACCACTAATATACTTTCTGCCTCCATAGATTTGCCTATTTCATGGAAAAAATTTGGACCCTCTTCTCATACCACATACAAAAACTCAAAATGGATCAAGAACCTAAATGTAAGGGCTAAAATCATAAAAAGAAGTTTTAGGGGTAAATGTAGGGGTAAATCTTCATGACTTTGGATTTGATAATGGCTTCTTAGATATGACACCAAAGTACAAGCAACAAAAGAAAAAAATAGATTAAATGGACTTCATTAAAATTAAAACTTTAGTGCATCAAAAGACATTATCAAGAAAATGGAAATACAATCTACAGAGTGGAAGAAAATGTTTTCAAATCATATATCTAATAAAGATTAGTATCCAGAATGTAGAAAGAACTCCTACAACAGAAAGACAAATAATCCGATCAAAATATGGGCAAAGGACTTGAATAGACATTTCACCAAAGTAGATATACAAATGGCCAATAAGCATATGAAAAGACATTCAGTATCATTACTCAATAGGGAAATGCAAAAACCACAATGACATATACTTCACACATCCTAGAATGGCAATAATTAACACATTGACTGCCATACTAGAAAAAAATTTTTTTCCTTGGGGCCATGGTGTTTTGTTACAAAAATGTAATAAAAACTTTGAAAATAAAACAGTCCTTTCTAATTTAATGAAAAATTTGTTAATTTTTATTATTTTCTGTGCATGAGTTATATGCAACTTGAAAAATAGTTCTCACGGCTCCCAAGGTGAAGAGACGGGTGAGTTACATGTTTCGCAAGGCCTTGGGCTCAAAACTAGCGTGAGTTAAATACAACTCACAAGGCAGTTAATGTGTTAAGAAAAGAAAAGAACATAACAAGTGTTGGTGAGGATGTGGAGAAATTGGAACCCTCATAGATTGCTGGTAGAAATATATTAATAAAATTGTATAGTTGCTGTAGAAAATAGTTTGGTGGTTCCTCAAAAGTTAAACATAGAATTACCACTCCTAGGTATATACACAAAAGAATTGAAAGTAGGATTTAAACAGACACTTGTATGCCATTGTTCATTGCAGCAGTTATTCACAATAGCCAAAATTAGGAAACAGCTCAAGTGTCCACCAACTGATGAATGGATAAACAAAATGTGGTCTGTACACATTGAATGGAATATCATTCAGCTAGAAAAAGGAATGAAGTTCTGATACATGCTACAATATGGGTGAACCTTGAAAACTTCATGTTAAGAGAAATAAGCCAGATACAAAAGGGCAAATAGTGTATGATTCCACTTATTTGAAATATCTAGAATAGGGAAATTCATAGAGACAGAAAGATTACAGGGGAGTAATTACTTAATGGATATAAGAGTTTCTGTTTGGGGTAATGAAAAAGTTTTGGAAAAATATAGTGGTGATGGTTGCACAATTTTGTGAATGTACTTAATGCCACTGAATTGTACACTTAAAATTTTTTAAAATTTTGTTATATGTTAAAAATGTTTTCTATGCGTTTTGGTTCCAGGGATAAACAGATTGTCTGGACAAGTTAATTAACCTCTAAACTTCATTTCCACATTTGCAAAATGGGAATAGATACAGTACCCAGCCCATGAGATTGTTGTAAAAACCAAATGATATAATAATGTAACCACTTAGCACAAAGTCTGGCAGATAAAAAGTGCTCAGTAAGGGGGAGCTGTCATAATTACTTTTATGTGTTCATTTTACTCTGTCTAGAAACACATTCAATTTGATGCCATCTATAAAATTACCCTTCCTTGAGTTTCCATTTCCAGCTATGATGGAGTGCTTGGAGCAGATCACGGTCCCCACTGCGAACAACTAGAAAATTCAGATTTTAAAAATTGGTGTGAAGGCAGTAGACAGCGTCAGACAACCAGGACTCGAGGAGTCAAGTTTCCAAAGAGAAGAGAATTGCAGAGAGAGGAGCTGTTATTCTGCACACCACTTACCCCTCCAGGTGTTTACCACTTCTTGACTTAGAGAGAGGCTAGAAATCTGAGCATAGAGATATTACTGCTAAGTGACAAAGAAGCCAGGAGAGCTTTCAGCAATTTCATGGAGAAGGGAAGAAAAAAATTAATTATAGAACTGACAAGATATCCAGGACTCAAGAGGCCAGGAGCTCCAAACCCAGAGGTTTCCCTTGAAGCACTTGCCTATATGTTAAATACACATGGTGAGAGGCTAAGGCGCTAATATGAATGTCATTGAAAAGCTGAGTGACGTTTTCAATGATCTCACGGTTATGAAGAGACACAAATGGGAGTTTAAGATCTCAGTCTGGGCTTGAGGAGGGAAACATCCTGGCAGTGGGTATGAACCAAAGATGAAATGAGGCTTAAAAAGAACTGCAATCCTGCCTCATATTACTTTGAATCGAGGTAGTCTGCCCACACTGTAGCTGTGCCCAGAGGATAAGGTGAACCTTCTCTGGAGGAATGTAATAGAATCTAGAGCCTCTATAATTTGTCATGGACAATGTTCAACATTCAATTAAAAGTTAATAGGCAGACCAAGAAAAAGTAGTAGCAAAAATCCCCAGATGACACAGATATTGGAATTATCAGGCACAGATTTTAAAATAACTATTATTAATATTTTAAAGAAAATAGATAAGATAGAGAATTTTACTGAAGAAAAAATATATAAATTCTAGAACTGAAAACCCAATAATTGATATTTAGAATACCATACATGGGTTTAAGAGTGGACAGAACACAATGGGAGAGAGGATTGATGGAAGTAGATTGGTAGGATTAGTGTAAGAGGGTTAGTAAAAGATAGGAC
The DNA here is from genome assembly GCA_028533085.1 of Varecia variegata. NCBI lineage: Eukaryota > Metazoa > Chordata > Mammalia > Primates > Lemuridae > Varecia > Varecia variegata. Next base: position 104,103,072 of record CM052437.1, read on the forward strand.
AGCAGAAAATATCAAGACTGATGCACAAAAATTTTTAAAAGATGGAAAATATAGAAAAGAGTGTAAGAGATACGTGGAACATGTTGAAACGTTCTAAAATATGTACAACTGGAGTCCCAGAAAGAGGAAAAAAAAAGATAATGGAGCATAAACATTATATATTATTAATATATTAGAGTATAATAATTTTAGAAATAAATGAATGCCATCAAACCACAAGTTCAAGACACAGGACAAATCCCAAGTAAGATAAGTACAAAGACAGTCTTAAATCTTAAAAGGAGACACAGGAAAATGGAATAACTTCAAAGGAGTAACAAATAGACTGATCGCAGACTTTTCAACACAAATTATTAGAGTCAGAAGGCAAGAAAGCTGAGTGCAGTGGCTCACATTTGTTATCCCAGCACTCTGGGAGGCTGAGGCAGGAGGATTGCTTGAGGCCAGGAATTTGAGACCAGCTTGACCAACATAGCAAGACCCTGTCTCTAAAAAAAAAAAAAATTAGTTGGGTGTGGTGGGTGTGGTAGCGCCTGCCTATAGTCTTAAACTACTCAGGAGGCTGAGGCAGGAGGACCACTTGAGCCCAGGAGTTCAAGGCTGCAGGGAGCTGTGATTGTGCCACTGCACTCCAACCTGGATGACAGAGTGAGAACCTCTCTCTAAATAAATAAATAAATAATTTTTTAAAAAAGAAGGCAAGAAATAACATTTTTAAAATACTGGAGAAAATAACTACCAACCTAAAATTCTGTAACAAAAATATTCTTCAAAAGTGAAGGTAAAATGAAGATATTTTTAGGAAAAATTTTAAAAAATGAATACAGAGAGTTCTTCAGGCACATGGTCATCAAGGCTAACCATTAAAACAATAGAAAAGTCTATAAATAATAAATAATAAAATAGTAAAGGAATGCATAACTAACAAGCTAATAGGTAAGGAGAATGGAATAATAAAAAATAATCCAAATAAAGGTAAGAAATAAGAGGGAAAAGAACATAAAACAAGTGTGATAAATAGAAAAAAAACCTTGCATAGTAGGTATAAACTAAAATATATCAGACAGTACAATAAATGTAAGTGGACTAAATATTCCAAGAAAAAGACTAAGACAGACCAAATGAAAACAAATCAAAACCAAAAAAATTAAACTATGTTTTGCTATAAGAGACACATCTTAAATATAAGAATGCAGAGAGGTTGAAGGTAAACGGATGTAAAAATGTATACACCACATGTGTGATGGGTCCCCAAGACCACTCTCAGGCTTGACGATTCACTAGAAGGACTCACAGAACTCAGAAGAACTGTTATGCTCTTGATACAGTTTATTAAAGCAGAAGGTAACAGATCAAAATCAGCTAAGAGAAAAGGTACATGAGCAAAGTCCAGGGGAAACCAGGCACAAGCTTCCAGATGTCCCCTTCTAGTGAAGTTGCACGGAATGTTTTTAATTCTCCCAGTAATGATGTGTAATAACACATATGAAGTACCTCCAACCAAGGAAGCTCACCTAAGCCTTGATGTCCAGGGTTTTTATGGGGGCTCAGTCACATAGGCATGCGTTGTGTACGTGACTGACCTTAGCTACTCAGTCTCTGGCCCCCAAACTGATAGAGCATAGCCTAGGGCCTCAAGCATACAAGAGCAGGCATTCACCATAAGTCACATCATTAGCGTAAGCTATCTGGTTGTACTGGTTTTCTAGGACTGCCATAACAAAATGCCAAAGACGAGGTGGCTTAAATAACAGAAACTCATTTTCTCAGTTCTGGAGGCTGGAAGTCCAAGACCAAGTTGAGCAGGGTTGGTTCATGAGGTCTCTCTCTTGACTTGCAGATGGTCACCTTCTTGCTGTGTCCTCACATGGTCTTCGCACTATGTGTCCTGATCTCCTCTTCTTATAAGGATCTATGTCAGATTGGATTAGAGCTCACCCTAAGGGACTCATTTTACTTAATTACCTCTTTAAAGGCCCTATCTCCAAATACAGTCACATTCTAAGGTACTTGGGGGTAAGTTTTTAACATATGAGTTTTAGGGGGGACAAAATTTGGTCCGTAACACTAGTTTAACTGATACAGCATGGCCCCAGGCCCCAGGCAAACAAAAATTCACTTTTTAGGCAAGATATTTGAAGGGCTCAAAGGTTAGCTCCCAGGAGCCTGTCATGGGCCACAGTCCTTTCTTAAAATGTGCAGGGTTTGGACCAAGCAAGCCTGATGAGATAACCTTTTACTGTACCATGCAAGTTCTACCTGAAAGAATGGCTGATGTAGCTCCACTATCATTAAATAAATAAAAAAAATAAATTAAAAAAAAGAAAATAAGGACAACTATAAATAAAGAGGAACATATAGTGATAAAAAGGTGAACTTATCAGAAATATACAATTTAAAATTTGTATGAAATTAACACAACTTCATATTATATAAAATAAAATTTGACAATGCTAAAAGGAGAAATAGAAAATCTGGCAATCATAGTGGAAAATTTTAACCCATCTCCCATAATGAATGAGAGAACAAGCAGACAAAAATTCAGTAAGTAGAAGATCTGATCAACATGATTAACAAACTTGACATGTTTGACGTATGTAGAACGCCATACTCAATAATGACAGAGTACACACTATTTTCTGATGCATATGGAACATTACAAGAATCGATCATATGGTTGAGCCATAAGTTTCAACACATTTTAGAAAGATTAGAATTATTCAGATCATGTCCTAGGAATAGAAGGGAACTTTCTTATTCTGTTAAAAAGTATCTATAAAAAACCTTCTTAATGATGAAATATTTAAAACTTTTCCCCGGCGTTTGGAATGAGACAAGGAGACCCACAATCACACTACTACTTGTCATTGTACTAGAGAGCGCATCCAGTACAAAGGGCAAGTAGAAAAAGACTTAAAGGCTAGAAAGGAAGATACAAAAGTTATTATTTACAGAGGTCATCATTGTGTACATAGAATAGCAAAAAGAATTTCAAGCAACTTATTAGAATTAATATGTGAAATTAGCAAGGTTGTTGGCTACAATATTCCTGTGGACTGAACTGTGTCCTCCCAAAATTCATATGTTGAAGCCCTAACCCCCAATGTGCCTGACCGTAGATGGGGCTTTATGAGGTAACTAAGGTAAAATGAGGTCACACAGGTGGCATCCCAATCAATAGGATTGGTGGCCTTCTAAGGAGAGGAAGAAAGAGAGATCTCTCTCCCTTTCATGCAATGGGGAGAGGCCAAGTGAGGACTCAGCAAGATGACAGTCTTCTGCAAGCAAAGAAGAGGGCCCTCACCAGAACCTGACCCCACTGGCACACTGACCCTGAACTTCTCGCTGCCAGAACTGTGAGAAAACTAATTTATGTTGTTTAAGCCACACAGTATTTTGTTATGGCAGCCCAAGCTGACTAATACAAATGTCAATATTTTAAAAATTGTATTTATATGTACCAGTGAAAAATGATTAAAAATGAGATATAAAAATTATGATTTATAATAAATAGTATTCAAAAACATCAATTATCTAGTAATAAATCTAACAAAGACATGCAAAACACCTCTACACAGGAGATTATTAGCTCTATTGAGATAAGTTGAAGTATACCTAAATAACTGGAAGGATATATACCATGTTCGTGGATTGGAAGACTCAATATTGAAATAATTTCGATTCTCTGGAACCTGAGCTATAGATTTAAAACAAACACCTCCTCACCAAGTCCCAGAAGTTGTGTGTGTGTATAAATGACATGCTGGTTCTAAAATCTACTTGAAATTGCAAAGAAAAGCAGGTAAGATAAATTTAAAGAGGAAGAAGAGGAGTTAGAGGAGGAGAAAGATGAGGAGGGGAGGACTTACCCTAGCATGCGTCAAGACTCACCATCAAGCTACAGTAATTATCCAGCGTAATCTTGGTCAAAGATAGACAAATAGACCAATGCAACTGAACAGAGCCCAGAAACAGGTCCACACACGTGTTAATCTATGACAAAGTTAACAGTTTTTCATATAATGGGGAAAGAATTTTTTTAATACAATCATTGCTAGGTGAATTGAATATTTATAAGCAAAGAAAACTTGATGCCTACTTTACAACACACAGACACCCCTGATGCATAAGGATTGTAGAACTAAATCTGAGGAATAAACAATAAACCTGTAGAGAAAAAAATAGAATATCTTCATAACCTTGGAAGGAGGTAGTAATTTCTTAAATATGACAAAAAAGGCACAGATGCCATCACTGAAGAAAATGTTGATAAATTTGATCACATTGAAATTAAGAACTTATATTTGTCAAAAGTCACCATTAATAACGTGCAAGAGGTTGAAAAGACAAGCCAGGGTGGGAAAAGATATTTGCAAAGGACTCCCATCTAGAATATGTAAAGAAAATCTACAAATCCATAAGAAAAAGACAACCTAGTGGAAAATGGGAAAAAGACATGAACTACATCTCACAAAAAGGGATAGCCAAATGGTCCAAAACACATGAGTAGGCACACACCCTCATGAGTCATCAGGGAAATTAAAATTAAAACCACAGTGTAATACCCCTACACACCCACCTGAATGACTAAAAATCTTATACCAGTTGTCGTTAGCAGGCCTGTGGAGCAACCAGAACCGCCTACTGTGCTGGTGGGAATGTAACTGGCAGACTTGGAAACATTTGGCAGTGTCCATTAAAACTGAGCATCCATCTACCCAGTGACCCAGAAATTACACTCCTAGGTATTTGCTGAACAGAAATGCATGCATATGTTCACCAAGACATGCACAGGGATGCTCATAGTAGCATTATGCATCCTAGCTCAGAACTGGAAACTGCCTAGTATTCATCGGCAGTAGAATGGAGGCATAAATAGCAGTATAGTCACATGATTGAGACTATACAGCAATGAGAAGTTGCTACTGCTACACACAGAAACATGTTTGGGTATCACAAACATAACATCGAGGGCGAAAAAGGCCAGACACAGAAGAGAAACTACTTTATTATTCCAATTATTTAAGCCTCAAAACCAGGCCATACTAATCGATGCTGGCAGAGGTCACAACAGCAGCTACACTGCAGGAGGGGGATGATCTGAGGTAGGCAGATATTGGTCTTTGTCTTTACTGGGGTGCTAAGTGAAGGTGGGAATTTACTGAGTCTGTATACTTGGGATTTGTGCACTTTTCTGTGTTTATATTAAACCTCAACACGAAGTCATTATTAAAGTAATTATCCTTTTTACCCTTGCTCTAGTCTGTTGCCCTCTCTTCCTCCTTCACGTCCTAACAAAGCTGCTTCCTTTGTTTGTTTGTTTTATTTTGAAGTAATCTCAAATTTGTAGAAAAGTTGCAAAATAGTACAAAGAGCTCCTATATTTTCTTCCATCAAATTTCCCAATTGTTAACATTTTACTACATTTGCCTTTTAAGTCTCTCTTTCTATGTATATATAAACATACATTATTTTTGAATCATTTGATAACAAGTTGTAGACACAATTCTTCATTATCCCTTTATGCCCTTGTGCGACACAAGACTTCTTTCCTATATAAACACAGTACAACTCACAAAGTCAGAAAATTAATCTTTATCCATTATCACCATCTAATCCACAGCTCCCATTCAGAGTTTGCCTATTGCCTTAATAATGTCATAATTTGTGCAGAGGCAATGCTGTGTTCTCCTGGCACTCACACCAGGAGCCCACAGTGCTGATTGCCCACTCCTAGTGATGGTAGCTTCTATCACATGGCCAGGATGGGGCCTTCTGGGTGTTTCTACCTCTCTCTGTTCCCTCCTGTAGGTCTGAGCTTCCATCTGGTACCATTTTCCTCAACCTGCAGGATGTCCATAGCTTTGACGGTATTGCAGGTCTTCCGTCAATGAATTCTCTCACTTTCGTCTATCTAAATGTCTTTATTTCAACCTTATTTTTAAGGATGTTTTTGCTGAATAAGAATATTTTTTATTAACAGCTTTTTTTCTTTCAGCACTTTGATGATGTCATTCAATTGTCTTCTGGCCTCCGTTGTTTGTGATGAGACATCGGTAATAGTTGTATAAATTGTTCTCCTGTAAGTAATGTGTTTTTTCACCCTCTGACTGCTTTCAGAATTTTCTTAGGTTTTCAGAACTTTGTGTGTCTGGTTTTCAGAACTTTGTGTGTCTGAGTGTCATGATTTTTATATTTATCCTGATTTGGGCTTAGTGACAAAGTTGGGTATGTAAATTGATGTTTTTCATCAAATTTGGGAAGTTTGGGGCCAGTATTTCTTGAAATATTTATTCTGCCTCAATTTCACAGCCTTTTCCTTGTGAGACTCCAATTACACATGGATTAGACCATTGGATACTGTCCCACAAGTTTCTGAGGCTCTGTTCATTTCCCTTTAGCCTTTTCTTCTGTGACCTTCCAGTTAGATAATTTTTATTGATCTGTCTTCATGTGTACTGACTCTTCTACTACCTCCAGCCTGCTGTTAAATATTCCAGTGAATTTAAAAATTTTAAAATGTCAATTATTATACTTTTTGGTCTTAAAATGTCCATATATATATATATATATATATATATGTTCCATTTGGGGGCTGACATTTCTTATACATTCACTGGTTAGGACCATATCTTCCTTTACTTATTTGAACATATTCATAATTGCTGCTTTAAAGTCTGCTAAATCTAATATCTGGGTCGTTTTAGGTTCAGTTTCTGTTTCTATAGACTGTTTTATTCTTGCCAGGGCATCACCTTTTCCTGTTTCCTTGTATGTCTAGTGATTTTTTAAAAAATTGAATACTGGAAATGGTGGCAAATATGTTGTGAAACCCAAGAATCTGTTACCTTCCTCCGAAGAATGTCGAATCTTGTTTTAGTAGGCAGTTCAGTTATTGGCTGATGACCTGAGGCTGCTTAGCTGGGTATCATGTTTTGTTACTACAGATCTGTGGGAAAATCCAAGATGTTTCCCAGGCTCCTCTGATATGGCAGGACTCAACCCTGCCCTCTGTGCCCTCTGTACCTTCAGCCAAGGACTCACAGGGCTCCCCCGGGAGGTTCTGGGGACCCCTGCCTAGGCGGCTCCCTCTTCTCTGATGCTCTGCTCTGCACATGCCCCCAGCTTCCGCTGCCCCTCACAGCTCCACCAGCTGAGCCATAATGTCCAGAACTGAAGTCACAAGTAATCTTTTTGTTCAACACAGGATCTTGCTGTATCACCCAGGCTGACCTGTAACTCCTGGCCTCACGTGACCCTCCTGCCTCAGCCTCCCGAGTTGCTGGGACTACAGGTGTGAGGCACGGAGACCAGCTCACAAGTAATGCTGAGGTAGGAGGCGATGCCTGTCTCCACGTCCTGATCCCCCAACGTCCCTTGACCTGCTGCAGTGCAGCCTCCAGCCCAGCACCCTGTCAGCGTTTCTCGGCCCGGGGTTGTCTTGAGCCGGCTCCCACAGCTCTCTTCTCTCCTGGCTTCCACCCCCTCTGCTCTCTCCTCCTCAGCATCTTCAATCACGCCTCCCTCAGACCACCTCCTTGATGCTGCGTCCCCTAAAGACCCACATGGGCCCTTTTCTCTCCTCCTGGTGACATTCGCTAGGCTCAGCCCGCCTTCTGTTGAGTCCCTAGTCTGTGCCTTCGATTCTTCTCTTTGCTCTGGTGTCCAGACCAGGTTTTCACCCGACATTGCATGTACTGGATGTTTAGGAGGCTTAGACTTTACACTCCTTCAGAGTTCCTCCTCTTTGTTTGCCCTCCGTCCTGCCACCTGAGATAGAAAAGCAGGAGAGACGCCTGCAGCCCTGGTCCCCTCCACTACTCACTTCTCACTTGCAGTGCGCCACCAAGTCCTGATTCTGAAATCCTGTCCCAAAGGGACCCCTTCTCGCCCTCTACCAATACATGGTAGCTGTTGTTAACACAGCTACCTGGTAGCCACAAAGGTGAGGTCACTGGGTGTGTAGTTTTCAGGCTGTGGTAGAACAGTAGTTAGGCCTGGCCCCCGGCAATTTCTCTCTGGGGGTGGGGGACGATGTTGGGGGATGAGAAGGCGAGGAGGGCTCAGAAGATCCCTGGGAGCCCATGGTGCGGGCACCAGGACCCACCCAGGCCTTGCAGAGACCGACAATCCTGGGAGGAAGCCCTGGCAAGAGCCACTGTGACACAACCGCAGTGGGAAGTGGGAGGGTGGGAGGTGGCATCTGCTCAGTGCTCCAGGCCCCAGGAGCTGCGGCAGCATGAGGGCTCCTCGACCTGGAGGCTGACCCCGTCACCTGGCAAACTTTGCCTAGCATGCAGCCGCTGAAGCTCTCCCTCCAGATGAGTGCACGGTGCCCGGCCAGGCCAGGGACTGAGGAGCATTCAGAGAGGGGCCACAGAAAGAAATGGCCAAGGCCACAGCCCAACCTGGCTGCAGCACCAGATAGGCGCTGTGCGCCCTGGCACTTCATGGGCCATTTGTTGTCACTGCCCTGGGGGGGATCCCTTCTTCTTGTGATCATCCTGTATCAGAGTCCCTAAGCCCTGGTGGCCTGCCAGCCTTGGGATATGGAGCAGGAGGTTGGGGCAGGGACTGGGGAAAGGAGCAAGAGGGCCGTATCCCTTGTGCCAAACTTCTTCTGAGACTACCAGGGAAGGACAAGTGCAGGCAGGAGCCAGGGAGGGGCCACTCCACCCTGGAGGTCTCAGGCTCCATCCACCACCCCTTCCTCCATCCACTGGCTCTGCCAGGGTTACAGGGACTCTTGGGGCAGAAGGGGTGTCCAGCAACCGTGTGATGAGTGTCAGAGTGGGAGACCCTGAACTTGAGGTGGGCCCATCTCTGAGAAAGGGCCCAGAGGGTGGTGCCTGCTTCAGAGTCAGCCGAGGGGAATCCCTGGAGGGCAGAGTGAGCACACAGCACACTCTCCAAAGGAAGAAAATGCAGCTTTTTTTTTTTTGAGACAGGGTCTTGCTCTGTCACCCAGGCTAGAGTACAGTGGCGTGATCATAGCTCACTGTAACCTCGAATTCCTAGGCTCAAGCAATCCTCCTGCCTCAGCCTCCTGAGCAGTTGGGACTACAAGTACACACCACCACCACACTCGGCTAATTTTTACATTTTTTGTAGAGATGGTGCCCAGGCTGGACTTGAACTCCCAGCCTCAAATGATCCTTTTGCCTTGGCCTCCAAAAGTGCTAGGCGTGAGCTGCTGTGCCTGGCCAAGAAAATGCAGCTTTAAAACATGTTCCCTCCCACTCCTGACTCTATACTACCCACGCCAACATTTTTGGTGGGGGAGGCGGAGGAACTCAGAGGGGAGAAATTGTCTCTTCGGGGGAATGCCCCAGGATCTTCAGGTTCTGTTTGAATCCTTATGATTGGAATAAAGTGGCCTTTGCAGGTGACTCGCAGCCCCCAGGCCTGACGAGGACCTGGGGTGGGGGCTGGCAGCTGGGCACAGAGCTGGCGACGTAGGCCTCAGACGCCAGCCTCCTCCCTGATCCCTTACTGCTGTTTGTCTTCAGGCAAGTCACTTAACCACTCGGGGCCCGGTGTCCTCATTTGCAAAGTGCTGCTGTAATAACATGTCTGGCTCACAGGAAGCACTCAAGAAATGCTGGCTCTGACTGTAATCGCTCTGGCTATTTTCTGCTTGCTGTCGCCTGACACCTGTAAGTATGTCCATGCGTGTAGCTTTCCATAATTACGGTGGCTGTGTACAAACTGCGTTATATTTGGCGTCCCCCACGCATGAGGCTCTTGTATCCACGGAGCTCTCTCCCTTCCCACTTGTCACGTGGCCCCGCGTCTCCATCCACTGGCTCCGTTGTTTCTGCCAGGCCAATCCCCTGTGGGGGGTGATTTGGGTTGTTTCCAGTTTTTTCCGTTATAAATAGCACTGCTGTGCATATCTTTATTACAAATTCCTTCTTTCCTCTGAAACCCTGAATAACCGAGCCTACAGGGCATCCAGCACCCAGCGTGAGCTGCCTTACAAAGCCCTCCGTGCCTCCTGGCCTGGTCACCTGTGCTGCGCCGGCCCTGCAGACGGGTGTCGGGGCAGGAGGGACCCACGCGGTCCTCATTCTCCGATGCTCAGAGTGGCAGGGCAGCCTCAGCCCCGGCCCTTCTGTGCCCCCAAGAGTGAAAACAGGAACGCACGGATGCTTGACATCACTCAAGTTCACAAACATAGAACAAAACCAAATGAAAATTATAGGAAAAAAAAAACCCACCAGTGTTTCCTAACTTTCTATGCCCTTAAATTTAAAAAGATCTCCGTGTATACCTGGGGTGGAGCAAGGTGGTGGCCTGGGGCGGCAGGGGGACACGTCTGCAGAGCAGAGTCCTCGTGGTGGAGAAGCACAGTGGTTTCCTTTTTTGTTTACAAGTTTCATTTCCATAGTTTCCATAGTTTGTGATTTAAATTTCCTGTTGAGTGGATTTATTTGGCATTCCTTCAGTTATTCTTCTACATTTTATTGCGGTGCTTCTTGCTTTTGTAGAATTTTTTTGTGATTTCCTTTTCTCCTAATTCTTGATCTATTGCCAAGACTGTTCTATGTGACTAAACTAAAGTGTATTCTCCATGTGGAATATCAATAACAACATATATTTCATGTAAATTTTAAGGTGAGGTATAATTTACATACATAATTACATGGAACTTACATGTAAATTATATTTACATAACATGCACTGATTTTTACCGGCACAGTTTGCTAAGTTTTTGACAAATGTATATACTTGTATAACTGCAAAAAGATGCAGAACATTTCTGACATCCCAGAAAATCCCAAGTCCCTTCAAATCAATCCCAGCACCACCGACCCTCTGTGAGGCAGCCACTTTGCTGGTTTCTATAACCATAGATTAGTTCTAGAATTTTGTAGAAATGGAATTATGTAGTGTGTATTCTTTGTGTCTGGCTTCTTTTGTTCTGTTTTCTGTCTGAGAGACTCATCCATGTTGTTGAGGGTACCAGTAGTTATTCTTTCTTATTTACATACACCAATTTGTTTACCTACGTTCCTGCTTTGTGGACGTTCACATTGCTTCCACCTTCAGCTACTGTGAATAGACCTACTCCAAATGCTCTTGTAAAAGTTTCTTTCTTTCTTTTTTCCCCTCATATATGTTTTTATTTCTTTTGGGTAAATACCTAAGAGGAATTGACAGATCAGAGGGAAGGTATTTGTTTAGCTTTATAAAAAACAGCCAAACAGTTCTTCAAAGTGGCTGTCCTGTATTTATGCATATTATAGTATTTTGTGTCTGTCAACAATAATAAGTCCTCACAGCTACTAGATATTAGCATCTATCACAAAGTAGAACCGAGAAACCGCTGCCTTGTGCTCCATGGACTTTGGTTCCTTAGCAGTGATGGCCAGAGAATGAGCGGGGCACTGCGGGGACATAGTGGCAGAGACCACACTTGTCCCCAGCACCATTCTCCATTTCTTCAGCCATAGACACCCCACATCCCCTCCTCCCTTGCAGTTAAATGAAGTCATGTGATTTGGCTGTCAGTGGGCCCATGTGGCAGAAAGCTAACCAGTACCCACCATGCAGCCTGTCTTTCTCTATGCTGGGGACATGGATGTGATGGCTGGATCTCCATGTTGAAGCACCAGGAAGATGGCAAATTCCAGATGCCAGAGCAGAAAGCTGGAGGCAGCCTGGTCCCTGAGGGCTTCATGACCACCAAAGTGCCACTCCTGATACTTAGGGGAAAGGAACGACATCTGCCTTGCGCCAGCCCCGGCTGGTGAGCACAGGTCTGTGTCTGTGCTGGGAATTCCGGGCTCATAGCCAGTCCTCCCGCTTTAGCAGTGCCTTTGCACCTGCGGGTGGAGGCCACACAGGGAGAATGGGAGGGGCCTGAACACAGGGTCTCCTGACCCATGCTAGGAGGCATTTCCATGATGACAAGTCCCTGGTGGGAAGGGAGGAGCTGGGAGCCACTCCCTGGCCACTTGGGACCTGCTCCTGTCAGCCTAAGCACTCTGGGCTGATGGAGGTACCTGGGTTAGGGCCTGGGCTGGGACAGTGCCCAGCCTTCTGGGGCCAGGGCTCAAGGTACCTCTAGGAGGATGGAGTCAGACAGGAAGGGTCCACCCTGCCTGGGGGCCAGGGAGGGCCAGGGGTACTCCAGGGAACCCTAGCTAGCCAGAGGCCTGGGAAGGGTGCTGCCAGGTAGCACTGAGCCCCAGCCTGGGAGTGGGATTAGCAGGGGCTGCTGTCACTTCCCTCCCTTTGCCCAAGAGTGTGGTGTCCCCCAGACAGGTGGCGGTGCCCACCTTACGTTTAGATGCCTAGTGAGAAGGAAGTCTGGGGGGTTCCCGCCCTATGTCCTCAGGAGGAGCTTTTGAGCCAGGCCTATGGACCCTGCTGATGGCCCGGGGGCTTACCGGTTAGCTTTATCACTTTGCTTGTTAGTCATCAAGGTGGCTCAAAATCTCTGGGAGGACTCCGGTGCCAAACAGAATCTGCAGATGAACCATGGACAAAACGCCTTTGCCGCCTCTCTTTTCCCCACCGTCTTCATTCCGCAAACACAGCAGCTCGGTCCAGCCGTTGAGCCTTGGCACGGCGGCCTCTTCTGCCAACACCTGTCCCCTTATCCTCTCAAGGCTAGCCTCTCTATGTCATTCAGACGTCAGCTTAGACGTCACCTCCTCAGAAAGGCTGTCCATGGCCTCCACTCTGAAGTTGCCACCCTGTCACTGTCTAGCAGATCACTTTGTTTTCAGTCTACACATAGCAAACGTCTCTACTTGATGCTTTATGCTTTCTTATTTGCTTATTGTCTGTCTTGGGTGTCAGCTGCGGAGGCAGCATCTTTGGCCATCTCGTTCCCTGATGAGACTTGGTGCCTGAGCCAAGCTGGGCACACAATCACTGCACCAAGAAGGCCAGTGGCCACGGTTGAGCAGAGCACAGTGGTTAAAGGCACTAGCTATGAAGTCAGGCAGATCCAGATGCCAATGCCGGGATAGCAGTGTGACCTGCGGGCAGGTGGAGGCTGTGTGTCTCAGTTTCCACATCTGTAAAAGGGAGGTAATGATAGTGTGGTCATGAGGTTTTTATGAAGTGGTGGATGTTGGACCTTTAGAATGGTTTCTGGCATGTGGTGAGTGCATTGCAAATTGTAGCTATGGCCTTTATCACCACCATCACCATCACCACCATCACCACCACCGTCATCATCACCACCATCATCATCATCGCCATGATTGTCATCATCACCATTACCACTATCACCTCCACCATCATCACTGCCACCATCACCACCGCCACCCATATGCCCGCCACAGTGTCCTATATGGGCTGCCATGTCAAGGGCCAGACAATTGGATGGTCTAGGGTCTTCCTGCTCTGGGACACACAGCCTGCTCTCCTGGGCAGATGGCTGGGCCTGGGAGAGGAGGTGCAGTGGCATCCTCCCACATGACAGCAGCCCCTGGAGGCAAGGGGGATAGGGCAGGCATGGCTGTCTTTGGGAGAATGAGCCCCATGTGCAGCACTTTTGGCTCTGCAGATGTGATGCTTGTTGCCATGGTGACTGTCCTAACAATAACCTCCCAGAACTGATATTCCCCATACCCGCCCCAGCTGCCACCTGAGAGGGAGAGCCCTCCTTGCTTACGAAAGAGAGCTAGAAAGGACAAGGTGGGAGGTGGAGATGGCATGGAGGCGGGGGTGGAAGAGGGCCCTTCCTGAAGGTTGGGGGTGAGAAGAGCGGGGAGTCTGGGCCTTTTCGACCAGAGCCAAAGCCAGATGACCAGGCTTCTGGGGCCTGGGACCAGACAGTCATGACTGGAAGCCTTTCTCCCTTCTAACCTGTTCCCCCTGCCAGGGAGGAGCACCCTGAGTCTGGAGCGGGGAGGGGGCCGTTCTGTGAGTGGGCTGCAGGCCTGGCTGTCTGGGCCCAGCCGCTCCCCAAAGTCTGGTGCCCACTCACCCGCTCTTCCTGCCCTCTCACAGCAGCTCCCCCTCACGTTGCTAATGCTTCAGCTCAGAGGGGCTGCCCGGGGCTCCCAAGTGCCAACGGGAGTAGAATGGGGGGGAGATACAGGACATAGTGGGCCTCAAATTGCACCACTTAGTGACCCCAAATTCTTGTGTATCCCTTGTCTTAGACAGCCTCCCCACCTTTCAAAATGTGGCCTCACAAAAGACCACCCAGAGGGCTGCTATGTCCCTGCCTGGGGCTACAGGAAGTCGTGTGAGTGTGTGTGTGTTTTATGAATGTGTGTGTGTATGTGTGTGTTTGCATATGTGTGTTTGAATGTGTGAAACAGTAAGGATTCTTTATGGGGTGGTGGGGTGTGAGTCCCAGCCGTTTCTTGGCGGTGTGACTGGGGGCAAGTTACCTTACCTCTCTCTCTGTTATCCCGTCTAGTTAAATGGGGATAATGATAGTACATGCCTTGAGGATTGTTTGAGAATTACATGAGATAATACGTGTAAAATGTATGTAAGCACAATCAATGTCAGCTGTCATTAGGATGCCAACATCACTTTATCAGCTCCTGGACGTGCTAGTAGGAGTGTGTGTGACTTCACAGTAGTTTAGAAAGAGCCTGACTTACAGAAGGGTGCAATTTTGTTTTGTTTGTTTTGCTGATTGTATTCTATTGTCTGGCCCTACCTCTTCTTTCTGAGCTCAGAAATGTAAGGTCGTAGATGCCCCCAGCAAGTGCTGGGAGAGGCTCCTGTAGTGTTAAACATAAGCCCCAGAACAAACCTCAGACTGCAGCCTCTAGTCCTTCTCCAGGACTACCCCAGTCTCTCTGTTAGGATGGCCCAGGGCTCTGCGTGTCCAACCCCAGCACTGAGGCATGGACGAGGTCTCCCTTTCTGCTTATGTCCTGCTGAAGTCAAGGCCATGTTCCCTCTGCCTCCTCAGCAGGAGACTTCCCTGTGTGACCCAGCACTTGCCTTTAGCCTGAGTTTCTCATGCTCTAGCCGTCTGCTGGGTGCAAACGAGTCTGCAAATCACCCAGAGCAAGGACTTGTTGCCACGGGGCTGATGAATCGCCCAAATGCTTGTGCAAGCACATCCTGGCCCCTGAGGGCCCTGGCGGCCCCCACTCCAGAATCCCTTCATTTGCGCCTTTATCCAGGCAACGTTTATTGTGGCTTCTGGAGCTAGCCCGGGGCCGGCCTTGGGGCGAGAGCGATGAGCAGGACAGGCCTAGAATCTGTCCTTGGGGAGCAGTAAGCAGGTCAGATCAGGGCAGCAGCATGACCCAAATCCAGAGCTGGCTGTTGGAAACTCCCTCCTCAGAGCCTGCCCAGGATGGACCCCATCTGAAGAATGTGGGGGTGCTGGAGCCCGGTAGGTCTGAGGTCCTGGTTCTGGACGGCAGCCCAGGTGCCAACCCTCAGGGAAAGCTCTTTTATGGGAAACCGGGTCGGCCCTGCCTCCCTGCTCTCTCCTCCTTGGCCTTCAGGGCCACTTTCAAGAGGGACTTAGAGTGGATAGATCCTCTTCCTCTAGGCCAGAGCAAGGGGAAGGCAGGTGGACCAGGCCTGGGGAGGGGAAAATGTGTCCCCCTCAGGGTGGCTATGAGTGCTCAGGACCCCAGAGTGGCTCAAGGCCCATAAGCCTGGACTCCAAATGTTGCTTCCTTCGACCTCCATTTCAGAGACCAGTCCTTGGAGGACGGAGGGCTGGGACCAAGAGGAGGGAGCAGCCCTGCTTGCTCACTCATCCTAGTGTCCCAGTGTGTACCCCATGCCTCCTGGGCAGCGCTGCCAGGCCAGGTGGACTGGACTGTGCCCTGTGTAGGGTGACGGAGACTGGACAGGAGGGATCTGGCAGCATTTCCTCCTGCGGGTGTGAGACGTGGGTCTTGTGGAGAGCGGCATAGGAGCCCCTGGCCTCCCAGGTGGGCCCCAGTCCTCTCCTGCTGTCAGGGTGAGGTGGGCCTTCAGGGGAGAGAGAAGGCTAGGTTTATTGTTGGTCCTCCGTGTGTGTCGAGCAGGGGGGCAGCAAGTGGAAGAGCTGGCTCAGGTGGCCTGCATGTGCAGGGCGCGAGTGGGTGCAGGGGCGGGTTGTGGGACCGGGTACAGGTCGCGGGTGCGGGTGTGTGCAGGGTGCGGGAGGGTGCGGGCGTGGGCGCGAGTGCAGGTGCAGGTGCAGGTGCGGACGCGTTGAGGGTGCCGGGCACGGATGTGGGTGCGGGTGTGTGCGCACCGCGCGGGTGCGGTGCTGTGCGGGTGCGGGCGCAGGAGCGGCTTGTGCAGGGTGCGGATGAGGCGCGTGCAGGGGGCGGCGGGCGGGGCGGGCGCGGCGGCGGTAACAGCGGCGCCCGCGCCTCTCCGCGCGTAGGTGTGCGGCGCGCTCCTGGCGGGGACGGAGCGAGCAGATCTCGCGTGCGCTCGCCGCCCGGCGCAGCCCAGCCCGGCCCCCGCCCGGCGCCGCGAGCCGAGGTGTCTCCCGCGCCCGCGCCCGTGTCGCCGCCGTGCCCGCGAGCGGGAGCCGAAGTCGCCGCCGCCCGAGCGCAGCCGAGCGCACGCCGAGCCCGTCCGCCGCCGCCATGGCCACCACGGTGACCTGCACCCGCTTCACCGACGAGTACCAGCTCTACGAGGATATTGGCAAGTAAGAGCCGCGGCGCGCGCGGGCTGGGCCGGGGACCCGAGAGGGCCGGGATCCCAAGTAGCCGGGACCCTCCGTGCCGCTGGCTCTGGGCGCACTGCGGCCCCGCGCGCCGCCGGCTCCTCCGGGCTCCGGGCCGAGCGCACGGCCCCGCGCGGCCCGGACCCCCGAGCCCCGGCCCCTGGCCTGGCCGCCGGACCTCAGCGCGCGCAGCCCTGCCCAGCCCTGCCCAGCGCGGCTGCCCGGCCGGGCCAGGGACTCCGGGCTCGCGACTCGGCGTGGCGGGGGCGGCAGCAGGTGTCCCCAGAGCGCCCGGCAGACGTGACGCATTTGGCGGCGGGGAGGTCAGAGAGGAGGGGCTCGCGGGGGCGGCCG
Organism: Varecia variegata; assembly: GCA_028533085.1. Taxonomy (NCBI): domain Eukaryota; kingdom Metazoa; phylum Chordata; class Mammalia; order Primates; family Lemuridae; genus Varecia; species Varecia variegata. The sequence goes on from CM052437.1 coordinate 104,120,041, forward strand.
CGGGGTCTGGAGCACCCGGAGGGGTCGGCGGCGGCTCCAGAGGGTCGTCCCCGGCGTGGGCGCGCTGTCCCCACCCCCATCCGAGCGGCGGCGGCGGGGGTGGCGGGACCTGCTCGGCGCCTGCTCCTGCGCGTGGCCCCATCCGCGCGGGGGGTGCCGGCGTGGGAGCAGCCTCTGCCGTGGGTCCCCCGGGGAATCTGGGTTCTGGAGGATTTTCCTTCAGATTCTTCTGGAAACAGGAATTGGGGGGCGAAGGAGAGCGAGGTCAGGGAGCCTGCATCAGGTCATCGGGATGGGGATGAGGGGGTGAGATGAGAAGCCTGACTGGGCTTCTAATTTCAGGGTCAGAGAGGTAGGTGGGTGCTGGATTGTGAAGAAGGTTATTTGCGCGGGGGGCCCTACAGGGGAGGGTTTGGAAGGCTTGTTTCTGGGAAGGCCGCACGGGGAACAGGTGCTGTGGCTCTTGGCCTCTGCTCGGCAGCGTGCGCGCTGTGGGGTGAAGCGCTGTGGGTTGGGGGCCCCAGACCCGTTTCGCCCCTGGAGTGAGAGACCAGGAAGTCCCTCAGGGCCCTTCTTTCTGGCCCGAGGTCTCCGCTCTGCGAATCAACCTGGCTGCACCTGGCATCCCTCGGGGCTGCTTCAGAACTCCTGAGTCTCCAGCCTGGCTGGGCCGAGCCCCGTCCTCCCCCTCCTGCTGGCTCCTCCTGATTCTCCTCTTCCTCCCCCACCCTCCTCCATCCCTCCTGCGAGGTGGGGGCGCTGGCGAGATTTCCTCTTACACATCCCGCAGCAGATCCTTTTTTTCCTTTACTAAATAAGTGTCTGGTGAAACCTTGTGGTGGGCGAGGGACGCTGATCATTGATAATTGTGGAGTGCCTAGCTGGAGGAGTGTGGGGGTGTGTTCGTCCCCACTCACCCCTGCGCATGGGGAGGGTCCGGGTGGGGGGTAGGGAGCCAAGCGGAGTGATGAAGCCCATGCTGGGTGGCTCAGGGTAGGGGGGCAAGGCTGGCCCAGGGGACCCTTTGGTGGGGGCCGGGTGGACCTGCAGAGCCCCCCAAGGGCCGATGCTTCTAGGGAGGGGAGGGGCCCAACACCCCTTCACAGGGACTGTGTGTACCTCCCTGTGGGCTCTGGGGACACAGGCCTTGAAGACACTTCCAGGGGCTGGCTTTGGCTGTGAGGAAGGGGGTGAAGGGCTGGGGGTCCTCAGATGATGGTAAAGTGTCCTCCTATATGGACGGGAGGCTCAGGGCTGTCCCCCAGCAGGGGTGCCTGGCTCCCCAGCCCTCAGACCCTCAGATACACAGGTCTGTCCTGTTGTCCTCCAGAAGTGTGTCCTGGCTGCCTTAGGGGCAGGTAGGCCACAGGTAATGAGTGCACCTGGTTCTCCGAGGAATAGATCAGCAGTGGGTAGCCACTGCTCCCTAGGGGGCCTTCTTGTCATCTTCTCTGCTCATGCCCAGAAACACACGGGCCCTTATGCCTGGTGGCCCTGGTCTCCTCCGAAGAAGCCTCTTTCAAAACGTCCCATACACCCCCAGTTTCCTCATGTGCAGCCAACTCTGGTGGTTCCCTGCTTCACTCTGGTGTGAGCCTCGCTGTGTGCAGCCAGCAGGGCCAGGTGGCCCCCAGCCCCAGCCTCCAGCTCCAGCAGGGATGGTTTTCTCAGCTGTTGCCACCCACACTGGGGAATGGAGGTCTTTGGGGCTGCCTTCGGGGAGGCTGAGAGGGTGGTGCCCGCAGCAGGGACCAGGTGAGGCTGAGACTGCTGGGGTCCTCCCCCGGAAGCAAGAGGATGAGGTGCCACCAGAAGGGAGCAAGTGTGGCCTTCTGGTGAAGGCACCAAGATCCATGCATGTGTGCAGTGAGCAGTGAAGCCTCGTGTCAAGGGGAGCACTGTGACCTGGGACATGAGGGTGGCATCCTAGCCAGGAGCAGTCCGCTCAGCCCAGCACACCTTTGTGGATACCTGCTAGACACCAGGCCCTGGAGGCTACCAAGGGCCTGTCACTGCCCTGCTGGATGGCCCTGGAGTAGGAAGGGGACTGAGTGCCCCAGGGTGCAGCTGTGCTATGGATGGGACCGCTGAGAGGGTGGGGCATGGCACCCAAGGGAGATGTCTGAGGCCAGGGCTGAGCTGTAGGAATTCAGCCCATTTGCAGGGCTGGGGTCTCTGCGGTGGCCATGTTGGCTGGTTGTTGACAGTGCCCGCCTGGGGCACAGTTGGTGTTGCTTCCAGGCCCCAGGTGGACACGTCCAAGTTTATTTAAAGCTGCAGCCCCTGGTGCCCAGTCAGGTGACACTGAGCTCCCTGCCCAAAGGAAGGGCAGGCCCACAGCTGCTCATGTGTGTCTCGGCCATGGGCCATTCCCCCTCCCTGGCCCATCCCTTTTTTGCTGTCCCTGCTCCAGGATCTTCCCCAGGGGCCTGGGCAGCAGGGTCAGCTGGCCAAGACGAGCCACTTTCTGGGGCCTTCCCTGCCCAGCTCCATGGGGTGTGCCTTTCCTTGCCCAGCCTGGCGGCCTGTGTCCTGGGATGCAGAGCCACCTTGAGCCTGGGGGCCTGGGAGCAGGTACAGAGCACAGCAGGGACGCCCTCAGCCTGGCATGAACCAACCAGCTGTGCAGTTTGAATTATTTTGTATTGGATAGGCTTTAAAAATCCAGAAAAATACCAGGAGTAATAAAACAAATACCAGTGTCTTCTCTACCCAGAATTGAAAACTGTTAATCTTTTGTCGTTTTGGCTTTAAGTCCTTTTTTTAACTTATAAGAAGTAAAGCATTGCAAATAAATAACCCATTTTCCTCTAACAACTGCATTTGCATTTTTTCTCCCAGGCTCTTTTTGGCACATTTACACACACATATAAGTATCCATAACTAATATATAGGATTCTTTTGTGTTTTCTTTTAAATTTATATAAAAAACCTGGCACTTGTATTTTTTGCTCAACATAGTCTTGTTGACTTGATCGCAGGCTGCTGCGCAGGGCCCTGTAGTACGAACGTCTACCTGCTCTGCTCCTGCTGCAAATCTAGGTTGTCTCAGTGTCCGCTCTCCCCCCGCACACCGTGCCTGCGCCATGTCCGTGTCGGCTGGTGTGAGGTGTGAGGCTTTCTCTAGGGTGTATCCCTGGCAGTGGGGCTGCCCGTGAGGGTCTTCGTGCCTTGTCTCAGCAGGTGCCATCACACTCCCTGCCGTGCTGAGTCCCACCAGCAGGGATGGGGACCCCCGCCCCTAGTGCTGCTGTCCCTCCGCATTGGCAGGTTGTAAATGTTGACAGTTTGTTGGGTGGGAAGAGGTCGCACATTTCGTATTCAGGCTTGTGAATCTTCTACTTTTTGGCAGTTGTTGTCGCCTTTAAAACATGGATGATCTCTCTGGAAGAAAGCAGCTCCCATGAGGTTTTGGATATAATTTCAGGGGTTCGTGGACCCCTCCTTTCCTGGGGGAGATGGCACTTGGGCTCGTGGTCTACACTGTAACAACATCTAATATGTACATTACTTTAAACGTTTGATTTTATTTGACTGAAGTTGTCCAGGAAGGCTCTTCTCCCCACCCCCGTTTTACAGACAAAGAACCAAATTCAGGGAAGGTCCTGCAACTTACCCAAGCCCAGGCAGCAAGGTGGCCCCTGAGCTCCAGTCCAGGGCATCTCCCGCCCCTCCCAGCTTGCCCTGAACCTCAGATAGGCCCAGAACCGACTTTGATACATCCTTGACTCCATCCAGTGGGCCCCAGTGGACAGAGAGCAGGCTGTGTCCTGGGGCATCTGTGGCCTGGCCGCTGGTGGGGGCATCACTGTCAACTGGTGAATGCCTTCTGCCAAGAGGCTTACACCAAACCAGCAAATGGCCTGCTAGGTAGTTAATAGATAAACTTAGGAAATTCAGAGCAAATCAATTTTTGAGTCTCCAAGCTCTGAAGCTGGTTGCCAGGGAAGAGGGGAATTGGTGGAGGAGCTATCATTGTGTTTGCTTTCTCCCTCTCTGGGGAGCATCAGGCACTTCCTGCCTCAGGCCTTGGCCAAGCCAGCCCTCTCCCCGCTTGCAACCCCCTCTCCACTGGCTCACTCCCTCGGCTACTCGGCTCACTCCCTTCACTCCCTCGGCTACTCAGCAGGCTGTCAGGCTGTCCGGGAGCCCAGCCCTGGCGCCCCCGTCTCTTCGCCAGCGCTTCTGTCTTTCCCTCGCAGTCTGCCCCATCTGACACTCTGGGCAGCTTACCCACGCGGAAGCAGAGGTCCGGTCCCCTACCCACGGCTGTGTCCCCAGAGCCTGGTCTGAGGTGGGTGCTCCTACACGTACTGTGGGGAAGGGGTCAATCAGGTGGGCCTCTGCCTGCTGGCCTGGCTCCAAGGAGGCCAGCTCGAGTCCTCCTGGTCTTGATTCCTTAATGTAGGGTAGTTTAAAAAGTCGCACATGCTGAGGTTGCTGGCAAGATGTGCATTAAGGTGATGCTAGTTTAGTTACTATTTAATGGTATTTTTATACCATAACCTACTTTACTGAGAGCTAAGAATATATCTGCATGCCTGCTACCCAGACTCTTTCTTTTCTGGTAACAGTTGCTAGCGCTTAAATGGTGCTTATTATATTAACATGCTCAATCTGTGAAATAGGTGCTGTGATCATTGCAAGTTTATAGAAGAGGTAACTGAGGCACAGAGAAGCCCCCATCCCCTAGTAAAGGTCACACAGGGTCAGGGTTTGAATCCATGTTCTGCTCTTCTCAGAAGCTCATGACCTTACTCTATGCTGTGCTTTAAAAATGCTATTATTACTCCACCAGCTGACTCATGGTCAGCTTGTGGTCTACTCTGACCTGAGGATTTTGGGCACCTGTCCTTGGCCAGCTGCTTGCCATGCAGTCTTGTGCCTTTCCAAACCAAGGGCACTACCCCTCGACTGCCCCTCGGTTCCCCTTTGTGAGAATGTCATTTCCATTTCTCTTCAGAGACAACCAACACTCTGACCCCATTTGAGATAAGCAAGACTTGAAATTTTTATTAAACAAATTAACAGGGCAGTATGGTCTTGTTTTAAAAAAAAACCAAGTAATACAGAAGTATGTGCAGTGAAATGTGAGTTATTTTACACTCAAGTTCCCTCACTCCCCAGAAGTACCTGGACTCTCTATTTTAATGTCAGTGTGAGGATGTGTGTGTGTGTGTGTGTGTGGACATGTATGCACATCTACATACGTATCAGATATATATGATTTCAAAATACAGATGGAATCACCATATATGTGATTCTGCAATTTGTTTGCTTAACACTTTCATGACTACCCACATGTCAGTAAGTCTTTTCTTACGGCTAAGCGCCTGCCAGTTCTTAGCAGAGAGATGTGTGCATACATGTTGGCCACATTTTTTAAATCCCAAATTAGGACCCGTCCTTTGACAAGTGTGACGGGGGATGATAGGACCCCGTATTTGAAATCAGGGCCTGGAAGGTCATTAGGGCACAATGGTTGTGAACGAAGGCTGTGTTTGCAGTGTCTGCACCCATGGGAGTGGGCGCAGGTGGACTCTGCAGAGCTCAAGGCCCACCGGACTAAGGAGGTCCCTCCCGGGTCTCATGTGAAAGAACTAAAGGACATATTCTTGTCTTTTTTTCTTTCTTTCTGTGACTCCCCAAGAACAGAGGGGAAAGAGATGTAATGTCTAAGTTTTCTTTCTTCTACTTAAAAAAAATTCTAGCAAGTATGGTTCCCTCATTTTTGCTTTTAATTGGCCTTTGAAGAGTCTGTACTGAGCCACCCTGGAATTTAACAAGTATTTAAAGGAAAAGACCAAGTGAAGATAAATGTGCAATGTCTGTGACCCTGGGAAGATGGCTCTTGTGTCCCTGTGTTCCCTGATGCCACCTCCCTGGCCCAGGCAAAAGATGTGGCCTTTCTGGATATTTTAAATATATTTTCAAAAAGTATAACTCCCTCTCTCTTCCCCCACAAAAATGGAATCTGATTTGATTATTTTTAAAGCATCTTTTACAGTTGCAACTCACTTTGTTAGTGTAGAAACATAAAAATGCATTATGTATCTACTTGGTTTTAAAAAATTATCATATTGGCATATTACACAGAAATGTATATTTTATTCATATAAAATCTGAATTTATTTAAAATAAAAACATCCTTTTATGTTAGAGGTGGTGTTACTCGCTGCCAACTTTTGGGTGGCTTTTATCTCCTGGGTTAGAGGGTCACTTGTTCAGGGCTTAGCTCTTGGTGGACATAGTTCTTTTTGTATTGACATAATGATCCTAAAATAACTACCATTATGATTCGTCGTTAAGCCAGATACAAGCTCTTGTTGAATTCTAGAACAGATTGGCAATAGCTAGGCAAAGATTTAAGAAAATTTCATGGAAGGAAGCATAAAACCACACTGTTGCGCAGGGCGTAATTTGAGAACCACAGCCTTGTTTCCCCACTTTGCCGGCAGCACGTGAAGACTGGAGGGAAGGAGTTGCTCTCACCCTCGGTGAAATACGAAAGGTGGTGTGCCTTCTGCCGTAATGCTCTCCAGGTGCCACGCACGTCCCTGTTAGTGCCCATTTCCAGCAAGGAGCTGAGGAGCAGCCCCTGCCTCTGTCACCCAATGCTGCATTCAAGTGCTGAGAACAATGCCTGGCACACAGTAGGTGTTCAGCAGTGGCTTAGTAACAGTCTGGGTCACTTAGTCCTTGCAGCTGTGACTGCTTCCCATAGCAGAAGCACCCCCACCACATAAAAGATAAGGTCCTTGCTGGAGGGCTTGGGTGGTGCTGCAGGTGGGTCCTCGGCGTCTAATGATGCCCAGCACGGGTGGGCTGCCAGTCTTGTCACCTGCTGAGATGCAGCCCCCTCAGGCTGTCAGCACTTATATGCCTGCCATGGAGCTTGACTCCAAGAGGTTTGCAACCTTTAGCCCATTTCTTTTTCTTTCTTTCTTCCTTTTTTTTTTTTTTTTGAGACAGAGTCTTGCTCTGTTGCCTTGGGTAGAATGCAGTGGCATTATTGTAGCTCACAGTAACCTCAAACTCCTGGGCTCAAGTGATCCTCTTGCCTCTGCCTCCTGAGTAGCTGGGACTACAGCCTCATGCTACCAAGCCTGGCTAATTTTTCTACTTTTTATAGAGACGGAGGTGGGCGGGTAGGGGGGGGTGTCTTGCTCTTGCTCAGGCTGGTCTTGAACACCTGAGCTCAAGCAATCCTCCTGCCTTGGCCTCCCAGAGTGCTAGGATTACAGGCATGAGCCACTACCCAGCCGAGCCCATTTCTTAATAAAGTTCTTCATGTTAGTTCTGTTCTTGTATATTGAGGTGCAGCCTGATTCTCAGTCTGTGGGTTTGATCTAGACCATCTGTTAGGGGCTTTCTGGGCAAAGAGCACAGGTCTAGTTAGGAGCAGTGCCTCCTGAATAAGATGACCAGGATGGTCGTTCTCAATCCCACCTGCACAGTGGAGGCCCCTGGGGAGTTAAGCCCCACCCCAGCTAATCAGACACTACAGGGGGATGGGGCATCAGTTATTTTGAAAAGCTCCCAGGTGACTTCAATGGGCAACTGCAGATATAGACCCTGCAGGGGACTTTGCACCTGAGGCCAGACACTTGCCTAAGCCCACACTCCCTCTCACCTCTCTTGGTTCTTTCAAAGCCTCGCCTAACCATGCATTTAGAATTTACCTTTGTTTTCTGATGTTACCCCCGCCTCTATCCATGTTCTCTATAGTAGCACTCTCCAGAAGAAATAAAATGTGGCCACAAAGGTGAGCCACATGTGTGATTTAGAATTTTCTAGTACTTAAAAAGAAAAGTAAAAAATGGCGAAAGGAACTTTAACAATATATTTATTTAACTACATATTCAAAATATTATTTCAACATGTAATCAATATAAAAGTTATTAAGCTATTTTGCATTCCTTTTTATAATAAATATTTATATTAAATATCTTTGAAACTTATTGTGTGTTTAACACTTACAGTGCATCTCAGTTTGGGCCAGCCACGTGCCAGATGCTTGTTGTCTAGATGGTGGCAGTGGCCACTGTATTGGACAATGCAGGGCCAGAGCTTCAACGTCACCCTGGTTTGGTTTTGTTTTTTTTCTATTTTTCTGGTTTCTTTTAAGGATAATAGTTACGGTCTGAGTGGTCTTGGTCTGTTCCTAATTTCTTTCACTTTCCTGAAGACTTACTCATGTATTCAACAAGTCAGGTTGCACACTTACATTTGCCGGGCATTTTCTGGGTGCTTGGTAAACAGTAGTGAACAAAGCAGTCAAGGATGCCTGTCCGCAGAGAGCTTTTAACTGGTGGGGAGTGGCAAATTATAAGCATAAAAACTAAACAAATTATATGACATGATAGGATAGAAGGTGACTAATACTTCTAGGAGTAATTAAGAAATCTCAGGAGTGCCAGTTACCAGGAAGGTTGCAGTTATGTAAAGGGTGGTCAGGCCAAGAAAAAAGAGAGAAGATTCTAATGGCCGAAATCAGGAATGACAGAGGGGACATTATCACCAATCTTACAGAAATAAACAACGAAATACATGAACAATTATGTGCCCCAAAATTAGATAACCTGGATGAAATGGACAAACACTTAGAAAGACACATACTACTGAAACTGACTCAGGAAGAAATAGAAAATCTAACTAGACTTATAACAAGTAGAGATTGAATTAGTAATTTAAAAATTTCCCACAAAGAAAAGCCCAGGCTCAGATAACTTTACTGGTAAATTCTACCAAACATTTAAAGGAGAATTAATACAAACTCCCCCAAAAAACAGAAAAGGAGGAAATTCTTCTTAATTCATTCTGTGAAGCCAGTAATGCCCTGATACCAAAACCAGACAAAGAAAACTATGTAAGATAGTACCTACTAATATCCCTTATGAATATATAACAACATCCTCAACAAAATAATAACAAAACAAATCTAGCAACATATAAAAAGGATTATACATTATGAACAAGTACCACTTATCCCAAGGATGAAAGGTTGGTTTAACATACAAAAATCAATCATGTAATACACCAAGTTGATAGAATAAACAAAGAAACTATATGATAATCTCAATAAATGAAGAAAAAGCATTTGACAAAAGCCAAATACTCTTTCATAATAAAAACATTCAACAAACTAGCTGTAGAAAGGAACTTCCTCAACTTAATAAAAGACATTTATGAAAAACTCAGAGCTAACACTATATTTAATGGTGAAAGACTGAAAGTGTTCTTCCTAAGATCATAAACAAGACAAGGATGTCTGCTCTCCATTTCTATTCAACATGGTGCAGGAGGGTCTAGCCAGGGCAATTAAGCAAGAAAAAGAAATAAAAGGCACCCAGATTAAGAAGGAATAGTTATAACTACCTCTCTCTTCAGAGGACGTGATCTTGTATGTATATAGAAAATCCTAATGAATCCACTAAACAGTTAAAACTAAAAAATGAATTTAGCAAAGTTATAGGATATGAGATCAATATACAAAAATCCATTATAGTTCATTATACTAGCAATGTTCTCCTAAGTTCAATAAACTTAGGAGAAAAATTCCATTTATAATAGCATATAAAAGAATAATAAATTTAGCAAAAGAGGTGTAAGACTTGTACAATGAAAACTACATATTACTGTTGAGAAATTAAAGAAGACCTAAATTAATGGAAAGACATCCCATGTTCATGGATTGGAAGACTTAATATTGTTAAGATGGCAGTACATTCCAAATTGACCTACAGACTCCATGTAATACTTATAAAAATTCCAGCTGTCTTTTTTTGCAGAAATTAACAAGCTGGTGCTAAAATTCACATGGAAGTACAAGGGACATAGAATACCCAAGACAATCTTGGAACAGAAGAGCAAAGTTGAGGGACTCACATGTCCTGATTTCAAAACTATTAATAACTACACAGCTAAAGGAATCAAGACAATGTGATATTGGCAAAAGGATAAACACATAGATCAGTGGAATAGGATTGAGAGTCTAGGATAAATCCATCCATCTAAAGTCAGTTGATTTTTGACCAGGATGCCAAGATGATTCAGTGGAGAAAAAACAATGGTCCATTCAACAAATGGACAACTGGGTATCCACATGCAAAAGGATGAAGCTGGAACCCTACTTGACACTATATACAAAAATTATCTAAATGATTCATAGACCTGTGTATAGGAGCTAAAACCATAAAACTCTTAGAAGAAAATATAGGAGTAAATCTTTGTGACTTTGGGTTAGGCAGTGGATTTTCAGATATAACACGAAAAGCATACTCAACAAAAGAAAAATAGTTTTAATGTTGGACTTCATCAACATTAAAAACTTTTGTGCTTCAAAGGACATCATCAAGAAAGTGAAATAGAATAGCCCATAGAATGGGAAAAAATATTTACAAATCATATATCTGATAAGGAATTTGTATTTGGGATATTTTTAGAACTCTACTACCTAACAGTAAGAAGAAACAATGCAATTTAAAAGTGGGCAAAGGACTAGACATTTCTTCAAAGTAGATGTACAAATGGCCAAGAGCACATGAAAAGACACTTAGCATGATTTAGTCATTATGGGAATGCAAATCAAAACCACAATGAGATACCACTTCACTCCCACTAGGATGGCTATTATCCAAAAGACAGATAATAACAAGCGTTGGTGAGGATGTGAAGTTGGAACTCTCATTCATTGCTGGTGAGAATGTCAAGTGGCACAGCCACTATGGAAAATATTTTGGCAGTTCCTCAAAATGTTCCATTCCTAGGTATATATCCAAGAGATATAAAAACCTATGTCCACAGAAAAACTTGTTCATAGCAGCACTCTCCATAGTAGCCAAAAAGTAGAAACAACCCAAATGTCCATCAGCTGGTGAGTGGATAGAGAGAATGTGTTGTATCCATACAATGACATACTATTCAGGCATAAGAAGAAATGAAATGCTAATGAGCACTGACACGTGCTACAACGTGGATGAACCTTAAACATCGTGCACAGTGAAAGAAGCCAGTCACAAAAGGCCACATGTGGTATGATTCCATTTATGTGAAATGTCCAGAAAAGGCCAATCTGTAAGACAGAAACAGGAGCCAAGGAAGTGGTGGAGAAAGGGGATGGGAAATGACTGCTAGTGGGTAGAAGTTTGTTTCTGAGGTGATGAAAATGTTGTAAACTTAGATTGTGGTAATGGATATACAACTCTGTGAATATATTTAAAACCACTGAATTATACACTCTAAATGGGTGAATCGTTTGGTATATGAAATGTATCTCAATAAAGATGTTAAATAAATAAAACCTACTTAGGAAAAAACCACTCTCACATCTGGATCTCAATGTTCACATTGCCGAGAGGTGAGCTTAGAAATTCAAATGACTGCCGATGTCCAGCTCGTGCTGGTGGCCTCCCCTAATCATGAGGACCCAGGCAGACGTGAGGCTTTGGCCTGGCCACCTCCTTTGAACCAGCCTACCAGCCTCTCCTGCGAAGTGTCTTCACAAACGAAAAACAGTGAGAAGCTGTGTTGTCACTAGAACACCTGACTTGTGCCTGATGACAGTGTCTCTAAACTTAGCCAGTCCTCTGGGCCTTTGCCTGATGTGAGCTCAGGCCTGAGGCACTGGGGTGGGGGGGCGGCGGGAGGGCGGGTCAGGCTTCCGCTGGCCCAAGAAGGTCCAGGGAGCCGTGAGCCCCTCACAAGCAGGGCCTGGGGCAGGCTCTAACCTGGAGATCAGAGGACCCATGCCGCATTGGGTGACCCCCACCCCTGGCCCTCCCAGAGACTGGCACGGGGAGGGATGTTGTTTGCATCACTTTGCTTTGGGGGCTGCGTTTCTGAGAGTTCCACTGGGATTAGGGACCCAATAGGTGCTTTGACTTCCAAACTCTGTCCCCATGGCCCTGCCCCACATGCCGAGCCCTGCCCCACGTTCTGGGGCTCCATTTTGCTCCTTTCCTGAGTGGCCCTTGGGACTGTCCCATCCAAGACTCCAGGCCCAGCCTTTGTAGTGATGACGGGGCTGCAGCCGCCTGGTCACTCCAGTGTGAGGTGGGCCTCAGGGCTCCCCTCCATCTGTGCCCTCTTTCCTTCTTCAGAGGAGGTCCGGACCCCTCAAGTCTGGCTGGGGGCCCTCGTAGCAGTAGTATGATCTTCACTGCAGTGTCCGGGTTCTGGGGCACAGATGTGGTTGCCCTGAAAGGCAGCCCAGGGACTAGGGGGGCGTGACCGAGTGTGTGAGTGCTGGCCTGTGGCTCAGGCCACCGGCCTGGTGTGGGGGGAGACGGGGAGACTGGGTGGGCTGCTGGGACCCCAGGAGCCCGAGGTTAGGGAGAAAGCGGTGTTGAAGGCCGCTGCGGAGGATGCGCAGCCGGCCCCGAGGGTCCTGCTCTCTTTCCTGAAATTAATGTGGCCGAGCTTGCGCGCTGCCTCCTGCAGAGACGGGGACCCCTGGCCGTCCTGGGCCACAGCCAACCCCCCATCCTTTTGCCACCCCAGCACCCAGGGACTGATGGAGAACACCCCAGTCTGAAAGCCCTGACAGAATCCAAGATTTTGGTGCTTTTCACAATTCCTTTGCACACCTGCGACCAGGTTCATTTTATCCTTACGTTTTCATTTTCCGATTGACAGTCACAGACTCTCCCCTTGACCAACTGCCCACATGACAGACAGCCCAGGACGGCCTGTCTTGTGGGAGGGGTGTTAGTCTGTCTCTCTCCCTCCGTGTCTGTCTCTCTGTCTCCCTCTCTGTCTGTCTGTCTTTTCCTCTCTGCCTCTGCTTTTCCCACTTCAGGTTTGCATTTGTCCTTCCTCCCTCTTCTGCTTCCTGGTCTCCGCCAGCTCTTCCCGGCGTCCTCATGGTGGCCTCCAGGCCTTCCCTCCACTGTAGGGGCCTCTAGGCAGGGCCTGGGGCTGCTGCTCCCTCACTTAAAGGACCTGTAGGGTGTCTCTTGATGTCCTCTGTTCAGGCACCCTCCTACTCCTGCCTTCCCAGGTCCCCGGTGCCCTGTCCCCAGCTCTGATGAGCGTCACCGGCACCTCTGGGTCTCTGGCTTCCCACTGAAGGACAGACTGGCTGAGGAAGAGAGCTGTCATTCCAAATTCCGGTCACCTCTGCTTTCTGGCCCCATGGACAGGGGCTCTGGAGGGGGCACCAGAGCACGGCCTCACTTGTGATTTCTGTGCTGTTTTGGCGGCGTCACTGTCACGGGACGCATGTGGGGGCTCTTCCCAGCCTTGGTCGCCCATGGGGGCTGCCGTCTCAGTTGAAGCCCCTGCCCGGGCCTGGCCTGCCTCCATGCTCCCTGGCTTGGTCGGGGCTGCCCCAGGCCACAGCCAGCAGGGAGCAGACACTGGAGCGTGGGCTCAGTTTCCCCTCTGGGCAGTGGGGCACAGTGAGGTGATGAAGGACGGTCTCCAGCAGGTGTGACTCTATGGTGAAGGTGGGTCAGTGCCTCACTTGGATCCTGCTGTGTGACCTTGGGCAGGGTGAAGGTTGCCTCTCAGAACTTCATTGTGAGAGTTAGTGTGCAGTGCAGGGAGCCACCCTTCCCTGTCCACGGCGGGGGGGAGGGCAGAGCCAGTGGCACGGCCCCTCCCCTTGTCCCCTCTTCCGGCGGGGCTGGCCCAAAGGCCTCTTGGTTTCCCACTGCTGCGCCTGGGGCCTGGCACCAGGGAGGTGGGGGCCTGGGTGGGGGGTGGTACAGCTTGGACCCAGAGCCCGGCTGGGTGCTTGCAGGGCAGGACGGCCCCTCAAGGTGCCAGGTGGGAGACGCCCGAGTGGGGCTGCTTGTGCCTGGGTCTAGGGGCAAAGGCAGGGCCAGGACAGCCCCATCCAGCACCCTTGCAGCTGCCCATTGCTTTTAGTTCATGGTTTACTACTGCCTGGAATTGTGACGGATTTTTTTCCCCTCTGACATTTTTCTTGTTTGTTACCAGAGGTTAAGGTTTGATTTGCCGCTTGGTACTAAAGGAGCCTTTTTAAAAACCAGATGTTAAAGACAGCATTACAAGTACCATTTTCTTTCATTATTTCTTAATAATTTCTTAGAGATACGGCTGCATACCGTTCCAGGACATTTTTTTATTGTGGTAAAATATGCACTAATAAAATTTACCATCGTGGCCCTTTTCCCGTGTCCTGCTCAGTGGCAGTAAGTACATTCACACTGTCATGCAACCAGCACCACCATCCCGCTCCAGAGGTTTTCATTTTCCCAGACTGAAACTGTCCCTATTAAACACTAACTCCCATCTGCCCCAGCCCCTGGCAACCACCATTCTGCTTTCTGACGCTATGAATTGGACAACACTATATTCCCCACATAAATGCAGTCGTACGGGATTTGCACTTATGTGCCTGGCTTATTTCACTTAGCATGGTGTCCTCAAAATCCATCCATGTGGTGGTGTGTGACTGCATCTCTTTCCTCTTTAAGGCTGCATGATATTCCACTGTATGCATATACCATGTTTTGTTTATCCACTCATCATAGACCAATGTGTGGGTTGCTTCTACCTGTAGGCTGTTGTGAATGTGGGTGCACAAAGGACATTTTAAAGGACATGATATGTGTCCCCTCCCCCTGGGCACAACATAGCCACTGGGCTGCGTGGCCTGGGGCTGCCGTGGAGCTCTCTGGATTTCAGCCGCCCACCTCTAAACCAGGAGGGTTGGAGTCCCTTCTGGCTCCCTGTATTTCTATGGAAACCCCATTTCTTTCCTCTGAGACCCGCCCCACAGCTCACCTGTCAGATGTGCAGGTGCCCCACAGGCTGGTCACAGGGACATTTCCAGCTTCCACAGTCCCTTTGCATTCCTCGAGAGCAAAACTTAAGACCGATGAAATCTGACCTGAAATGAAAAACAAAAACACCAACGCTTTAATCGATACACACTTTGCAGGAAAAAAACACCAAGTGGACACAAAACATGTCCTAAGTTCTGACACCCTTCTGGTTGCCGTCACTGTGCGTGTGGCCCCTGTTCCTGCGGGCGCCTGGTTCGGCCGCGGCACCCCGTGTCCCTCTGCAGCCACCAGAGTGGAAAGTCTCCTCCAGCTTGTCCTCTGTGAGCCGACACGGCCTTGGCGGTCGCTCTGCTCAGGAGTGATTTCAGACCCTCTGTGATGTGATTCAGTTCTAGTCCCCATGCAGTGACTTCCCTGTTGTCCCTTCCTGGGCAGAGCGCCTGCCAGCCTCGGGCAGGGCGGGAGTGGCTGGGCTTTGAAGAGCTGCCTTTGAAGGTAGCTCTGTGGGGCTGCTCGCGGAACGGCCTTTTGCGGGGCCACTACTGTGGTGGTTTCTGAATCCAGTCACTGTTCAGGCCGGTTTCTTCCTAATTGGTCGGTGTCACACGCTTTTGGATCCATTCACAGCCCACTAATGGAGTGACGGCACAGCCTGCTTTCCAGAGGGTGAACCCTCTCGGCAGTGCTGTGAGGTCGCCTCTGTCCTTTCCACGGGTGGGGAGACTGAGGCTGCCGAGGGGCAGAGCCCAGACTGCACCGCCACCCCCTGCCCACACTCCTCCTCAGACACAGACCTCTTGTGTCTGTGCTGCCCTGTGCGTGGGGGCGTGACGAGCTGGGGCTCAGACGTGGTCCAGGGCAGGCCCTGCGCGTGCAGTGGGGAGACGGGGACAGCGAGAGTGGGCCTGGAGCCAGAGGCGCAGCACGGCCCCCACCCCTGCTCCCGCTGGCTGGCCGCTCGGGCTCTGGGGCCATCCCAGGAGCGCAGTGGCTTTCATGCTGCCATCCGTGTTTCTTCTCCTGCCAGCCCAGGAACAGACAGGCTCGGTGCCAGGTGGATGGGTTGACCCGGACCCCAGAGCCTGGCCCCAGCTGGGCGCCTGTGAGCTGCTCCTCGTCTGAGCCGCCTGCTCTGAGGAGGACCCAGCCTCTCGGCAGCGAGACCCGTCTTCTCTTGGGCCCGGGCTGGTGCCTGCCCGCTCCTCTGGGATGGTGCCCAGCACAGAGGCGGCACTTTGTGGACTCTGTGTTTGTGGTGGGAGCCTGCTGGGTGAGGCGGCCAGGGCCAGGCAGGGCTCCAGGCTGAGGACACAGACCCCCTGAGCGGGGCTGAGCCAACCCAGGCCGGCTGCCCAGAGCCTAGGTCCCTTGGTGCCTTTGCCGGACCCTCCTGGGCCCATCAGGCCTGGCGGGCAGTGGAGGGCAGGCTGGCCATGGACAGGTGCCCTGCTTGGCCCCCAGTCTCTTGTGGGGAGCATCAAGGGGCTCCGTGCCATTGTGCGTGCAAGGCCTGCTGCTGGGCAGGGCACTTTCTCTGTGCCTCTCGAGGCAGGGGCCAGTGGTCACCTGCATTCCCTGAGCAGGACAGGGCCTGGCCCTTGGGACACAGGTGGGGACTGGGGTCCTGTATCCCCCTTTCTCTGCAGTCTTCCTCCTGCCTTCCTTCTCCCAGGGTGGACCATGTGGGGATACCTTGTCCTACCCTCTGGGTGTCCCTGCAGACCCAGCTCAGAGGGGGCAGCAGAGGGGTCCTTGCATGTGGGCACTGAGCTGAGATGCCTGAGGAAGTGGGGGATGCAGAGGAGTGCTGGCAGCCCCCAGGGGGCAGGGACCCAGGACCAGGGCCCTGTGCCAGGCACTGCTGCCAACAGCCGTGGTGGAGGCCCTGTCTCTCCTCCTCCAGCCTTCCTGTCTGGCATCCTGGCTTCCTCTGCCCTGGCACCTCACTGATCCTGGGACACAACTTGCCCTGGAATTTCCCAGGCAAAGGTTAGGATGGCAGCTGCCCCCGTCCCATCTGCACGTCTGAACTCCAGGGGCAAAGAGGAGAAGAAACCAGGCTCTGTCCTCAAAGTGCCTACATTCGTGTTGAGGGGACAGAGCAAGAACATGCCTGCCCTCTCTGGCCCAAGCATGCCCTCACAGTATTTGGGCTGCACAGGGCCAAGGGCTGGTTTCCCTCATATATAAAGAGCTTATACAGGTCAATAAAAATAGCCAAAACTCCAGGTGAAATATGGTGACTGATAGAAGCAGCAGCTTACAGAAAATGAAATGAAACACAACAAGGCCTGTGACAACGAGAACACAATTTAAACAAGAGTCACCTGCCTTTGTCCCTCAGTGTTCCCCACAGACTTCTTTCAAGTGGCTCAAGGCTAATGAGGCCCCCTCAGCTGACTCTGGCTCAGCCCTTCTTATATGGCCAGAACCAAAGCCCTGGGACACAGGCACCGTGGACTCTTCCCAGGGAGCGGGTTGGCCCTGACGCGCCTGAGGGCCTCTGCGTGTAGGCAGGAGAGGAATTCCAGAGATGCCCGAGCCTGGGCGGGCTGCTCCCCGTGCCAGGGGCCGGATGGTGCCAGTAGCACAGGAGGCCCCAAGACGGAGCCTGCTCAAGCCCTCCTCCCGCTGCTCACACCCTCCTTCCCCTGCTCACACCCTCCTCCCCCCTGCTCACACCCTCCTCCCCCTGCTC
>CM052437.1:104137994-104154176 GCA_028533085.1 Varecia variegata
CTCCTCCCCCCTGCTCACACCCTCCTCTCCCCTGCTCACACCCTCCTTCTCCTGCTCAACCCCTCCTCCTAACACCCTCCTCCCACTGCTCACGCCCTCTTCCCCCTGCTCACACCTTCCTTCTCCTGCTCACACCCTTCTCCTCATAACTTTCTCCTGATGTTTACACCCTTCTTTTCCTGCTGACACCCTCCTCCTTCTCCCACTCTACTCCCCCTGCTCAAACTTCCTCCCCTTGCTCACACCTTCCTTCTCCTGTTCACATCCTCCTCCTCACACCCTCCTCCTCACACTTTCCTCCTGCTGTTCATACCCTCCTTCCCCTGCTCACACCTTCCTCCCCCTGTTCACACCTTCCTCCCCCTGTTCACACCTTCTCCTCACACCCTCCTTCCCTTGCTCACACCCTCCTCCTGCTCACACCCTCCTTCCCCTGCTCACACCTTCTTCCCCCTGTTCACACCTTCCTTCTCCTGCTCACACCCTCCTTCCCTTGGTCACACCCTCCTCCTGCTCACACCCTCCTCCCCCTGCTCACACCCTCCTCCCCCTGCTCACACCCTCCTTCCCCTGCTCACACCCTCCTCCCCCTGCTCACACCCTCCTTCCCCTGCTCACACCCTCCTCCTGCTGTGCCCAAGTTGATAATTTCTAGCAACCTTACCCATTATCTGTAGAAATCTCCATACCCTTTAAGCCCAGGTCTGGGGCTGAGGCACAAGCTAGATCCCACCCCCGAACTTGGAGGCCAGGCCTGACCTCCAGGCCACACCCTTGCCTGCTGGGAGGAGGACGGGCATGGTGGGCTCCAGAATGTTGCTGGGGTGGTCTTACCTGCTTGTCTTCACCTCTTGCTTATTCTGGTGTTTGCTTAATGCAGACTCACCACTGGGTCCTCTCCATGGCTTCTGGGAGGGACATGGCCCTTCCTTCCCTTCTTTGTTGCTAAAGACTTCTGGAGAATTTGGTTTCCCAGAAATCTCTCCCCTAAGAGAAAGGGAGAGAGAAAGAGAGACACAGACACAGAACACAGAGAGAGAGGGGGATAGGGAGAGGGAGAAGAGTGAGCATGAGTGAGCAACATCAGAAGTCCTGGAATGCTGAGCTCCCGTGGAGGCTGCACAGGACAGGCTGGATCTGGGGGGGATTCCAGCACAGCCCACCATGACTTGCAGAGCCCTCAGCTGGGCTGGCTGTCCCCCATGGGCCTTCTCGTCAGGAAGGGTGCTCCCACAGTCTTCTCTCTTGTCCCCATGGAAGGTGTGGCAAATCAGCTCCTGGGAGGTCTCTGGCCTGCCAGGCTCTCCTCCGTCCCTGCCCTCCCACTGCCCCACAGGGGCACCCATTAGGGTATTGGAGTGTGCAAGTGGGGGCCACATAGCCCTCTTGGTAGTCTCCTCTCTAGCGGTGCTCTGGTAAGTGTTAACAGCTGGAGGTGGACTCCCTGATTGGTAGTGTTTGCCCATTTCAGTGGTGCAAAGATGCCCACCATGGCCATTATCAAGCTACCAGCATGACATCAACTGGCTGTAGGAGTCCAGAAAATGTGACAGTCGGTTCTCCAACTGGTGAGAGCTGTCTCCAACACCCCACTGCCTCTGCTGCAGCCCAGCCCAGAGTGACCAGGCAAAAGAGTGAGCCAGGAAGGTGCCCGAGGCCACTTGCGCCCTGTGGCGGGCCCTGCTGCCAAGCCCCAGCCCCCCTCTCCATTCCTGGGGCCGTGCTTGGCTTAGGGCTGTGATTCATTATTCTCTTGCTCCTACTTCCCACCTCCCCAGAAGACCGGTTTTGAGCTTACAAAGGGCACCTGTTTGCAACCTGTGTGGCGGGCCGCGGGGGCGGGAGGGGTGTCTGGGTTAATCCTGCCCCCACACCCGTGGCGCCTTGGTCTCAGCGGCAGGGCGCATCCCTGCCTGTGAGATGGGGAGTGTAACCCCATCCTTCACAGGGGTCCTGAGAGCCCAGGGAGGGGACCCTTGTACACCCAGAGGGCCGTGCCTCGGTGGGTGTTACGGTCAGTGGTGACAGCTCCAGGGAAAGATGTTAGAGGCCCTAAAGCACCATTTCCTAATGTTGTTCAGGGTCTCTTGTCACAGTGAAGTTTTGAAATTTCACTGTATGTCATATAGATTGGTTTTTTCCTTATGGTATATTTGCCTTTCTATATTTTTTTTTAAAAATTCTTTTCTATCCTGGTGTCATAAAGATACCTTTTTGTCTCTTTATAATTAAAAAAATTAGTGGACTTCATTTTTGCGTTTTACGTTTACAGAAAAATTGTACTGGAAGTATAGAGTTCTCATATGCCCCTTCTCCACCCGCACCCCACCCCCCAGGTTCCCCTATTGTTAACATCTTTCATTAGCGTGGTACATTTGTTACAGTGATGGACCAATACTGATATGTTCTTATTAACTAAAGTCCATAGTTTACATTGGGGCTCACCCTTGGTGTTGTGCATTTTATGGGTTTGGACAAATGTATAATGATGTGTATCCAACATGGTAGTATCATGCAGAGTACCGTTACTGCCCTGAAAATACTCTGTGCTCTGCCTCTTCATTTTTCCCTCCCCCCAACCTCTAGCAACCCCTGACCCCTGATCTTTTTACTGTCTTCATTGTTTTTCCTTTTCCAGAATGTCGTATCGTTGGAATCATACAGTATGTAGCCTCCTCAGACTGGCTTATTTCACTTAGCAATACCTACTTAAGGTTTATCCATGTCTTTTTGTGGGTTGGTAGCTCATTTCTTTTTAGCTGAATAATATATTCTGTGGTCTGGATGTACCTGAGTTTGTTTATTCATTCATTTACTGAAGGACATCTTGGTTACTTCCAAGTTTTCACAATTATAAATAAAGGAATTATAAACATCTGCATGCAGTTTTTGTGTGGATATAAGTTTTCTTCTTATTTGGGTAAATACCAAGGAGTGTGATTGCTGCAATATATGTATGGTAAAAGTATGTTTAGTTTTGTAAGAAACCACCAAACTATCTTCCAAAGTGGCTGTACCATTTTGCATTCCTACCAGCAGTGAATGAGAGTTCCCGTTGTTCCACATCCTCACCATCGTCTGGTGTTGTCAGGGTTCTGGATTTTGGCCATTCTATTAGGTGTTTAGTGGTATTTCTGTTGTTTTAATTGGCAATTCCCTAATGACTTAGGATGTTGAGCATCTCTTCATATGCTTATGTGGTATCTGTATATCTTCTTTGGTGAAGTGTCTGTTCAGATCTTTTGCACATTTTTAAATTAGGTTGTTTCTGTATTGTTTAGTTTTAAGAAAACTAGTCCTTCATCAGATATGTGTTTTGCAAATATTTCCTCCCAGTCCACGGTGGGTTGCCTTTTCATTCTCTTAAGTGTCTTTCACAGAACATAACTTTTAAATTTTAGTTAAGTCCAGCTTATCAATTTTTTCATTCATGGATCATGCTTTTGGTATTGTATCTAAGAAATCATCACCAAACAAAACCCAAAGTCATCTGGATTTTCTCTCATGTTATTTTTTAGTTCTAAAGTTTTGCATTTTACATTTAGGTCTGTAATCACTTTTGAATTAATTTTTATGAAACGTGTAAGATCTGTGTCTAGATTCATTTTTTTACATCTGGATGTCCAATTGTTCTAGCACCATTGTCATAAAGACTGTCCTTTATCTATCTGGTCTCTAAAGATTTTGCTCTTCTCCT
This sequence comes from Varecia variegata, assembly GCA_028533085.1. Classification (NCBI taxonomy): domain Eukaryota; kingdom Metazoa; phylum Chordata; class Mammalia; order Primates; family Lemuridae; genus Varecia; species Varecia variegata. Next base: position 104,141,692 of record CM052437.1, read on the forward strand.
TCAATACTGTGTTGGCTATTGGTTTGTGTATCTTTTGCCTCCCTATATAAACTTTAGAATAAGTTTGTTGATATATAAAAATAACTTTCTTTCCATGCAAGAGATGGAGATGGAGAAAAAAAGAAAAAAAATAAAAAATAAAAAATAAAAAAAAATAACTTTCTGGGGTTTTATTGTGATTACATTGAATGTATATATCAAATTGGGAAAAGCTGACATCTTGGCAATATTTGAGTCTTCCTATCCATGAACATGGAATATCCATTATTTAATTCTTCTTTGATATTTTTCATCGGAGTTTTATAGTTTTTCTCATCTATATTTCATACATATTTTGCTAGATTTATACCTAAGTATTTCACTTTGGGGGATGAAATGTAAATGGTATTGTGTTTTTGACGTCAAATTCAATTGTTCATTACTGACATATAAGAAAGCAATTGACTGTTGTATATTAACCTGGTATCCTGCAACCTTGCTATAATCACTTATTAGTTCCAGAAGTTTTTTTATTGATTCTTTCAGATTTTTTACATAGACATGTCATTTGTGAGCAAAGACAGTTTTATTTCTTCCTTCTCAATGAGTATACCTTTGATTTCCTTTGCTTGTATTACTGCATTAGCTAGGACTTGCAGTAAGATGTTGAATAGCAGTGGTGAAAGGGGACGTGGGGACATCCTTGTTTTGTTCCTGACTTAGTAGGACAGTAACTAGTTTCTCACTATTAACTGTGATGTAAACTTCAAGTCCTTTGTAGATTTTTTTTTATCAAGTTGAGGATGTTCCATTCTATTCCTAGTTTTCTGAGAATGTTTATTTTGAGTGAGTGTTGGATTTTTTCAGATGCTTTTTCTACATCTATTGATATGATCATGTGATTCTTCTTCTTCAGTCTGTTGATGTGTTGGATAATAGTAATTAAGTTTTGAATGTTGAATCAGACTTGCATAGCTGGGATAAATCCCACTGGGTCATGGTATATAATTCTTTTTATACATTGTTGGATTGAATTTCATAAACTTTTGTGGAAGATTTTTGTATCTATGTTCATGAAAGATATGGGTCTGTATGTAGATTTCCTTTTTTTAAATAATGTCTTTGTCTGGTTTTAGTATTAGGGTGATGCTGGCCTCATAAAATGAGTTAGGAAGTATTCACTTTGCTTCTATTTTCTGGAAGAGATTTTATAGAATTGGCATGATTTCTTCCTTAAATGTTTGATAGAATTCATCAATGAACCCATCTGGGCCTGGTGCTTTCTGTTTTGAAAGGTTATTAATTATCCACTCAATTTCTTTTAGAGATATAGGCCTATTCAGATAGTGTATATCTCCTTGTATGTGTTTTAGTGGATTGTGTCTTTCAAGGAATTGATCCATATAACCTAGGTTATCAAATTTGTGGCCATAGAGTGTTTCATAGTATTCCTTCATGAACCTTTTAATGTCCATGGGATCAGTAGTAATGGCCCCACTTTCATTTCTGATATTAGTCATTTACCTCTTTTCTCTTTTTTTCTTAGTTAACTTGGTTAGCAGTTTATCAATTTTATTCATATTTTCAAAGAACCAGCTTTTGGCTTTGTTGATTTTCTGTATCAATTTCTGTTTGAAATTTCATTGATTGGTGCTCTAGTTTTTATATTATTTCTTTACTTCTGCTTACTTTGGATTTAATTTACACTTCTTTTTTCTTGTTTCTTAAGGTGGAAGCTTAGATTATTGATTTCAGATTTTTCTTCCTTTCTAATATATGATGCTATAAATTTTCCTCTAAGAACTACTTCCATAAATTTTGACAGGTTGTATTTTCATTTTCATTTATTTCAAAATATTTTTAAATTTCCTTTGATATTTTTTCTTTTATTCATGTGTCATTTAGAAGTGTGGTGTTTATCCATGTATTTTGGACTTCTCCAGCTATCTTTCTGATACTGATTTCTAATTTACTTTCATTGTGAGAGCATACTTTGTATGGTTGCTATTATTGTAAATTTGCCAAGCTGTGATTATGGCCCAGAATGTGGTCTATCATGGTGAATGTTCGATGTGAGCTTGAGGAAAATGTGTATTCTGCTGTTGTTGGATGGACTAGTCTAAGGATGTCCATTAGATCCAGTTGATTGATGGTGCTGTTGAGTTTAACCATGTCCTTACTGATTTTCTGCCTGCTTGATCTGTCTGTTTCTGATGGAGAGTATTTAAGTCTCCAGCTATGACAGTGGACTCGTTTGTTTCTCTTTGCACTACCATCAGTTTTCACCTCACATATTTTGATGCTCTGTTGTTAGGTGTGTGTACGTTTAGGATTATTACGTCTTCTTGGGAAATTGACCCCTTTATCATTATGTAATGTACTTCTTTATTACTGACAATTTCCCCTGTTATGAACTCTATTTTCTCTGAAATTAATATAGCTAGTCCAGCTTTATTTTAATTAGTGTTAGCATGGTATGTCTTTCTGCCATTTTTAAAAAGTAAATATCCACTTTTTAAAAATTGTGATAAAATATACTTACCATTTTGACCATTAAAAATAATCATAGCTAACATTCATTTTGTTCTACTATATACCAAACTATGCATTGTTTTTTGACTTGTATAAAATCTCTGAGAGGTACTATTATCATCTCCATTTACAGATGAGTAGTTTTCTCAGGATCACACAACTAGTAAATGACAGAATCCAGAAATGGGCAAAGAATTATCAATTGCAAGCTATTGACCCTGTGAGCTATTATTTTCTCTAATTTATTTAGATTACTTATTTATATTATGATTTGGCTAATCAAAATTATTTTTAATTATTTATTTTTACTTTTTAAATTGTGTAACATGTACATAACAATTTTTTTTACTATTTTAACCATTTTTTTTTAACAGAGTCTCTTTCTATCTCCCAGGCTGGAGTTCAGTGGCACAATCATAGCTCACTGCAACCTCTAACTCCTGGGCTCAAGGGATCCTTCTGCCTAAACCTCCTGAGTAGCTAGGACTACATGCACATGCCACCACACCCAGCTAATTTTTAAAATTTTTTTGTAGAGACAGGATCTCACTACATTGCCCAGGCTGGTCTTGAACTCCTGGCCTCAAGCGACCCTCTTACCTTAGCCTCCCAAAGTGCTGGGATTGCAGTTGTGAGCCACTGTGCCTGGCACTATTTTAATCATTTTTATGTGAACAATTCAGTGATATTAAGTACATTGACACTGCTGTGCTACCATCACCACCATACAGGTCCCCCACTGAAGCTCTGTACCCATTAAATACTAACTCCCCATTCTTTTCTCCCTCCATCCCTTGGGAAGCTCTATTCTACTTTCTCTCTATGAATTTGCCTATTCTAGGTATTAATACCTCATACAAGGGGAATCATATAGTATTTGTGTCCTTTGTGACTGGCTTATTTCACTTAGCATAATATCTTTGAAGTTCATCTATGTTAGCATATATCAGAATTTCCTAACTTTTCAAGGCTGAATATTATTTATTATATGGGCTAGGCACAGTGGCTCATGCCTGTAATCCTAGCATTTTGGGAAGCCAAGGCAGGAGGATTGCTTAAGGCCATGAGTTTGAGACCAGCCTGAGCAAGAGTGAGACTGTCTCTATAAAAAAATTGAAAAATCACCTGCTCAGGAGGCTGAGGCAGGAGGATCCCTTGAGCCCAGGAGTTTGAGGTTGCTATGAGCTATGGTGATGCCACTGTACTCTAGCCAGGGGGACAGAGCAAGACCCTGTCTCAAAAAAATATATTTATTGTAGGTATATGCAGTACTTTATTCATTCTTCTGACAATGGACACTTGGGTTGCTTCCTTTTTGGCTACTGTGAATTCTGCTATGAATTTCATGTACAAGGATCTGTTTCATTGCCTGCTTTCAGTTCTTTTGGCTCCCCCTAGGAGTGGAATTGCTGGATCATATGGTAATTCTATGTTTAACTTTTTGAGGAACTGCCAAACTGTTTTTCACAGTGGCTGCAACATTTACATTCCCACCAGCAATGCACAAGGGTTCCAAGTTCTCTACATCCTCACCAACACTTGTTATTTTCAGGCTTTTTGAATTGAAAAAAAAAAATTTATAATAGTCCTCCTGATGGGTGTCAAATGGTATCTCATTATGGTTTTGGTTTTATTTCCCTCATGGCTAGTGATGTTGAGCATCTTTTCGTGTGCTTTTTGTCCATTTGCATATTTTCTTTGGAGAAATGTTTATTCAAGTTCTTTGCTCACTTTCTGAATTGGCTTATTTGTTTTTTTGTTGTTGACTTTTAGGAGTTCTATATTTATCCCTTATCAGATATACGAATTGCAAATATTTTCTCCCGTTCTGTGGGTTGTCTTTTCACTCTCTTGATAGTGTCCTTTGATGTGTAAAAGTTTTCTGTTTTGGTAGATTCCAGTTTATTTTTTTCTTTTTCTGCCTGCACCTTTGGTGTCATATCCAAGAATTCATTGCCAAAGCCAATGTTACGAATATTTCCACCTATGTTTTCTCTTAAGTGTTTTATAATTTTAGCTCTTAAATGTAGGTCTTTGATCATTTTGAGTTAATTTTTGTATATGGTGTAAGATAAGGGTCCAACTTCACTCTTTCGCATATGGATATCCAGTTGTCTCAGCACCACTTGTTGAACACTGTCCTTTCCCCATTGGATGGTCTGGGCACCCTTGCTGAAAATCAATGGACCATATATGGGAGGATTTATTTCCGGGCTCTCTATTTTATTCCATTGGTCTGTATGTCTGTCCTTATGCGAGTACATACTGTTTTGATTACTATATTTTTGTGGTAAGTTTTGAAATCAGGAAGTGTGAGTCCTCCAAATTTTGTTCTTTTTCAAGATTGTTTTGGCTATTTGGTGTCCCTTGTGATTCCATAGGAATTTTAGGATAGGTTTTTCTATTCCTGGAAAAAAAAAAAAAGCCATTGGGATTTTGGTAGGGATTGCTCTGAATCTGTAGATTGCTTTAAATAGTATCCATGCCTTTACTCTTAATCTATTTATGTCTTCATATTTAAAATGAGTTTCTTGTAGATAACACATAATTGGATCTTATTGTTTTATCCATTCTGACAGTCTCTGTCTTTGTATTTTTCATTCTTTTTTTTATCTTTGTGTTTTAGTTTTGGAAGTTTCCATTGATGGTTCTTTAAGATCACTTGTTCTTTCTTCAGCTATGTCCAGTCTGTTGATGAGATCATCAAAAGCATTCTTCATTTTTGTCACAATGTGTTTTATTTCTAGCATTTCCTTTTAATTCTTTCCTAGAATTTCCATCCTTCTGCTGACATTACTCATCTGTTCTCTTATGTTGTCCACTTTTCCCATTAGAGCCCTTGGCTTGTTAATCACAGTTGTTTTAAATTCCCAGTCTGATAGTTCCGGAATCTCTACATATCTTAGACTGGTTCTGGTGCTTGCTCTTTGTCTTTAGACCGTGTTTTTTGTCTGGTGTATGCCTCGTAGTTTTTTGTTGCAAGCTGGGCATGATGTGCTGGGTGAAAGGAGTGTGGTATGTAGGCCTGTGGTGAGGGAGTGGCAGGGTGCTGGGGGAGGAAGCATTCTGTAGCCCTGTTCCTAGGTCTCAGCATCCCAGTGAGCCTGTGCCCCTGGCTGTGACCTTCACACGTGCCTCTCAGCCTTTCCCTTCTCTGCCCTCATGTGGCATAGGATGGGTGGAGGAGGCTGGAGGTGGGTATCTCCCTCCCACCAGGTTTCTGTTAAAACCCCAGCAGGTTGGGCTTTAGCAACATAGTTTCTCTTGCAGGTAGGTTTTGTTAAGAAGAACAGAATGTTCTGGCATATTTCAAAACAATTACTTTTCTCTTCCCCCTGCCTGAAGCACTGGGAGGTTTTCCTCCAGCCTTCACTGTGAGAACCTGGTAGGGCCCCTGGAGGTAGAACTCACAGAGGTGTGGGTGCACCCACTAAGGCTGGGCGTCCTGGAGTTTCTAATTCTCACACTTGTCCACAGTGAGCATCAATTACTGTTCAGGTATCTCTACCCCAGCACGGTTCCATCTAGGTTTCTGTTCTGATAAGTTGTGACTCTCCACACTTGATCTTAGCCAACAGGCTGAGACACGATGTTAAGTTGTGATTTTTTGTGTCTGCCTGTCTTTCCAATTTTGCGGACAGCAGTTTGCCTGTGACCTCAATTCTCTGATGGAGCTGAGAAGAGTTGTTGATTTTCCATTTGTTCAGCTTTTTGTCTGTGAGGACAGGAGTGACAACTTCCAAGCTTCTCACATGCTGAACCATATTAACCAAAATGCGTGAGGCAAGAGTCTCCATTCATTGAGGTTTATTGAGTCAAAGGCTGAGAGCACGCCCGGGAAACACAAGTCACAGACACGTCTGTGGCTTGTGTTTTTTGAAGAGTTTCTCAGGAGGCTTAGTATTTACACATTTCTTTAAGGAGGGGAAGGCATGCAGGAGGAAGGGGGCAGGCAGTGAGGAGAATGGTTACATTTTTGTGAGACTTTAGTGCCCAGTAAATCTACATTTTACATAAGATAAGCTGAATGAAGAAAAACGGGACTAGAGGAAGAATCAATGATGTACATAAGACAGATGGGCGAATGATTGATCTCATTTTGTCTTTGTTTTATACCTGGGAGGATAAGCTTGTAATTGACATTATCAGTGTGAGAAAACAGACTTTAGGAGCTAGACTTAAAATGTAACCTAAACTTATAATTGACGTGTCCTTGTTTTACAGGAGGATATATATCTTGAAAGCTTTCAATGCCAGTGAAGAATGTACTTACGCATGATTTGTGGGGGCAGTCATTGGAGATGCCTGAGACCTTTTAAAGCCTTCCCATGAGGTCTGGCTAATGTATAATGCTTTGACACAAGGTTGAGAGGTAGTGGTTATTTGTTGGGGAAAAGAGTGGTGGGGCTGGTGACTCACCTTCCAGGCTTCACTTTCCCTCTGGCATAGGAGTTTGGGAGTCCAGAGACTTTTTGTTTTCCTTTACAACCAGATATTGTTTTAAGCTTTGCTTTTTACATTTAGGTCTTTTTAAAAAAATCTACCCAGAAGTTATTTTTCAGAGTGGTTTGAGTTAGGCAGCTGTTGTTCTAACACATCAACCCTGCATGCTATACATTATTAAAGCCATTTTACAGAACATCACCAAGTTGCAAGTCCAAAATTCACCCCAGGTCCTCCTGATTCAAAGCGGTGCATCCTTTTACTCTTGTTGGCTTCTCTGAGTCCAGAATTGTGGGCTTTGTTCATCTTTCCTTGATCTTTCCTTGGTTCATCTTTCCATGTCCCAGGTGGGACAGAATGTGTAGTGCTTGCTGGGATGGATACACCATCAGTGTCCGCTGATCCCATCTGTGTCGACTCTGCTGCTCTCTGGGACCCAGCTGACGCTGTGTTGGGAGGGGTGGGTGCACTGCTGTGGTGTCCTGGGGGGGCCTTTTGGGTCCTGGGGACACCAGCACCCCAGTATACTTGCCATATGAGCATATGCCATATATGGCTGAGCCATGGCTGGGGTGCCCAGGAGGTAAGGGTGCTGGCCTGGGCACACTTTGGGGAGATGAGGAGCAGAGGGCCAGGAGTTGGGACTTGCACAAGTCAGGAAAGACAGAGCAGTGCTGAGAGACATGACATGGATCTTTCTAGACCAAAGATAAAGAGCCTGTGATGCATGCTCACAGTCCCTTTCCAGTACTCAGGGCAGACATTGCTAATCAATCACGGGGCGTGTGTGCAGCTGAGTGCCAATGCTCCCTTGGGCCTTCAGCAGGCCTTGCCCAGTGCCTTCTGCACACCTGTCCTGGGCTGGTTGCTGGGACAGAGCAGGGAGCAGTCAGTGCCTGAGGACCAATGATCTCTATTCGTAGCCCTTTTGCTGCCCGTGCAAGCCACCTCTCAGGCCATCCATCACATTAGCAGCGTCGTAGGATGCCTGTGTCCTCGTTCTCAGCCTCCTGCCTTGCCCCTCCTGCCTCTCCTGTGAGCAGACAGAGGCCTCCGATGTGGGCCCTTGGGGTTGGGGGGGTGGTTGGCATATGCAGAAGGATCCAGAAAAAGAGACAGAGACTGGGGGTCGAGTTCATCAGAAAGAGGCCAGCCAGGCATGCAGGACTAGGCAGGGAGAAGGAGGAGCAGCTCTGCTGGGGGTGTGAGGAGCCTTGGGGGCCCATCAGGCCCCATCCGACCCTGGGCTGGTGCCCACCACTTCGCTCCCCTCGGCTCTGCTGCCTTGAGGCCTCCAGGATGACCCAGAGGGTGTCAGCTGTGGCAGGTCCCAGCTGTGGGTCTGGGCGGTGTGAGATGTGAGGCCCGTGAGGTTGAAATCAAACAGTGTCACAGAAATGGGTCAAAGTCATTCTATTCTCACACACTATATAGGATTGTTAACGTGGGAGAGAAAAACCCATACAAACTCCATCTGGCTGTGTAGAAGCGATGGCGACCACATGAATCCATGCGGAAATGTGGAGGGGTGCCCTGGGGGGCCTTCACACGTGAACCTCATTTGGGTATATAGGGCATTTTGTCTTGAGCTTGTTTGGTTAGGAAACAGCCTCTGCTCTGCTGACAGCATTGTCAAAAACGTAAAGAAGTCATCATCTCTGAATACACTTTCTCAGCTCGTCAGATGATGAGCCAGCACCAGGCATCTGGGAGGAGGGTGCATAGAACAGAGACAGCAGATGTGGCGGGTTTGGGGATGTGCAGCACCCAGCCAGTGGTTTCCAGCACACATGGTTGGCAGGGGCTGCGTGTGCCCGGGGAGGGGCTCCAATGGAGGTGGGGTGGTGGGGGCAGCCAGACCACTCTGGTGAGCTGGGCGGGGAGGAGAGGGTGCCCCGCTGGGGTTTGCTAGGTCTGAGATTCACCCACAAAGACTACCGGGCAGCGGCTGCTGTTCTGGGGTGGAGCTGTCGAGTTTGGGTGTATCCTCAGGTGAGCCCGTGGACGTCAGGTGGATGGATGGGGTGTTTCCGTCCAGCCCTCGCCGTGTGTTTCTTTGTTAACTTGTTCATTCCATCAAAAGCATCTATTGTGGGCTTCAGTGGGTCTCACAGGGTTTCAGAAGGGGTCACTGTTGAGTCCTAAAAATAGAAGTGCCCTCTGCCCCCACTCCTGGCTCTCTGGAGCCTTTTCTGAATAAAGATTTCTGTGGTCAAATAGATAAGGGATTCTTCTGACTTAGGCCAGACGTGGGGGAAATAGATTAGGGAAAGGCTGCACCTCATACTCCCTTCTTGGAGATTCACAGTACAGAGTATTATATTAAAGGCTCTGAAAAGTCCTGCAATAAAAAAGGAAGGAAGGAAACACTGTTCAACCTACCAGTTCCCAAACTTCTTTGCCCACAGAACCCCTTTTGTAACTAACATCTGTTAATATCCTGTGAAGCTAATATTTGAGGAATGTAATTTGGGAAATGTTTGCCTACTACACACAGTGGCAGATTCCACAAGGCAGAATTGGGGGATCATCATGCCTTGTTGGCTGAATACTGTCCCCCCAAATTCATATATGTCGAAGCCCTAACCCCTAGTACCTCAGAAAGTGACCTTGTTTGGAAATAGGGTAATTGTAGATGTAATTAGTCAAGTTAGGATGAGGTCATACTGGGCAATGGCTGATGTCCTTATAGAAAGGGGAAATTTGGACACAGAGGCACCATGGGTGAGACCACCATGTGATCATGAAGGCAGAGATTGGGCTGATGCATCTTCAAGCCAGGGAGCACCAAGGATCGCAGGCACCGCTGGAATCGAGGAGAGAGCCTCGCACACGTTCTCCCTGCCAGCCCAGCCCTCAGAAGGAACCAACCCCACTGACACCCTCATCTCTGACTTCTGGCCTCCAGAACTGTAAGAAAATAAATGTCTGTTGTTTAAACCAGCAAGTCTGTGGTACTTTGTTACGGCAGCCCGAGCAGACTAATAAAGCTTGGACACGTTAAGACTTTAGCTTCTCGCTGGGCTCAGAAGCCACCACTGGGAAGCCCCATGGCCGGAGCAGGAGAGAACTTTGGGGAGCCTTTCTGGGGCTGTATGGGCCGCCCAGATTCCAAAGAAAGACCTCAAAGAGGCCGGGGTGGAACGTCGGGCAGTTGGGAGGATGACTTTCCATTGCTGGGGACATCAATTGTAAAATCACCCAGTGACTGTACCTTTGGAAATGAACCCTACTGAAGTACATGAGCCGCTCGTGGCTGGCCATGTATGAGAAGGGAAGTTGGAACCCCCCAAATGCCTGCTAGTCGAGAAAGTGCCCAGCTCTCTGTGGTGTGTCAACTTGAGGAATGTTCTCTGCTATCAAGTTGAGTGTGTGATCTTGGTCAAAATGTGGGAATCATGTGTGACGTGATGCTAAATAAAAAAGACAAAATACAAAATAGGAGCTCAGTGCCGGGAAAGCACCTGCTTGGACACTGGCAGGGCCACAGGAGTCTGGGTGCTCCCAAGCAGAATGTCACGTTGCCCAGCGCTCCGGAAGGGCTACCTCAGGCCCAGTGTTTAGAACCCAGGATGTCTGGCCCTGGGCTGGAGTGGACAGACACAGCCCCAGGAGCTCAGCATGCCTGTGCCGGAGGGCCCTAGGGCTGTCCTGCCAGCGGGACCCACCTGCCCACCTCCCTGTGGGACTTTGTTCCCGGCCTGGGAACTCCACCTCCTGCCCAGCGCAGACACTGCCCTCACCTGCTCCAACCCAGGCAGGGGGGTGGGGAGGGTTAAACACCACACTGTAGCCCGCAGGACAGTATCCTCGGGGCACAGCAGTCTGCAGCTGGCACATCCCGCCGGCGAGGGCTGGTTAATGGTGCAGGGGGGGGGTGCGGAGAGGGGAAGGCACAAAGTCGAGAGGGGAGGCTCTTACCTGTAAGGAAGCACCTCCCCGCCGTGCAGAGCTGCACACCTGCGCAGGTGAGAGCCGCAGGTGTTCACGGTGCTTACGGAGCTGACTTCAACGTATTCTTTAAACTGCCTTGTTTACTCCATTGCAAACATTGTACACATAATAATATTAATAATACAAACACATTATTCATCTATTGTGAACATGGATTATGTGTTTCTATTACTGCAAGCATAAAAATACACAAAAGAAAAAACCCCACAGCAATCTCAGCACTCTTGTTTCCTACAGAAGTTACTGTTTCCACCAAATTGCTTAGGTCAAGATTAAAATATAAAAGAACATTTCCTCGTTCACTCCCAGGCACTCATTTTATTCAAAGGTAGGAAAGTTTTTTTTTTTAAGCTAACACACAAGTAAATAGCAACTTGATTTAGCTTCACAAGTAAAAAAAAAACCAACATCATGAAGGTCCTCTGTGCAGCTGGTGGCCCTGTGCCTGCTAGGCTGTCGCCGGCCCTGGCCCAGGCCCTCCTCAGTGGGGCCCCTGTGGGGCCTGGAGCCGGGGAGAGCGGGCCTGGATGACTGAGGCTGGTTTCAGAACAGCTGTTTATTAATTTACAGCAGGAAATAAAACCGTCGGCCATGAGTGCTGCTTTGTCGGCTCAGCCGCTTACAGAATGACCTGCAGGGTTGGGGGTGCTGTGCTTGTCACCAAGAGACACCGCCTGGCCCGAGCGGGGGGCCTCACACAGAAAGCCCAAATGGGAAATTCTGATTTACAGCATAGGTCAACAAGGGTTGGATCGTTTGCTTATACTCAAGGCCCCTGGGCTTCTTTCAGCTCTAAAATTTAAGACTCCCTTGGAGTTGCCTGTGGCCTTTCTGTAAACCAAAGGGGTCCCAGGCATGGCCTTTGGCTGTCACTGTTGCTGGGAACCTGAGGGGTGTTTCCAGCCCACCCCAGAATGTCGAGTCGGGAGAGCGTGTGTGTGAGAGAAATGGCGAGGACGGGAGTCTGGTGCAGGTTTAGTTGTGTGAATAGTTAGCGGCCCTGCTGGGCAGCCAGCCCCTGTGAGCCCAGCGAGGGCCGGCGTGGAGGCAGGAGAGCCCTGCATGGGCCCCAGGCTCCGCGGGAAACGGGAGGATGGGGACGTGGGCCGTGGAGGCCAGAGGAACAGGGCAGAGAAGCTGCTGCCTCCAGTTTCCACCAAGGGGACAGAATCCAAGCGTTGAGTGGACCGTCTGAGGAGCAGCCCCTGGCTTCAGCCTGCCTGAGCACACGGCTCCGCAGGGACCCTGCAGCTGTCTGGGGTCCCAACACAAAGAAGCCCCAGGGCCTGGTTCCCTGTCCCCACCGTCCTGGGAGCAGAGTCGCATTGCCAGCTCTGTCTGCGTGCCTGGCACTGCTTAGTGGCTTCTGCATGTGTCACCTCATTTCTTGCACATGTGGTCTAGGAAGTAGGGGACAATCATTGTCCCCACTGAGGGAAGTCACCAGTTTCCTTGATGACACAGCTGGGGATGGCGTCTGAGCAGGCTCTGCTGTGGCCACATGGGGCAGTTGGTGGGGACGGAGGGTCCACCCTGCCCTCCTGGTGTCATCACTGAGAGTCTTAACTGACGCCCTG
>CM052437.1:104154676-104187204 GCA_028533085.1 Varecia variegata
TCTGAGCAGGCTCTGCTGTGGCCACATGGGGCAGTTGGTGGGGACGGAGGGTCCACCCTGCCCTCCTGGTGTCATCACTGAGAGTCTTAACTGACGCCCTGAGAGCGGCAATCACGGTACCACCCTCCTCAGTCTTCACCTGCGAAGGTGGGGCGTGAGCGGGTCCCTGCGGGGCTGTTCTGCAGCCCACTGTGGGCACCCTGGTGGGAGGGGTATTCCTGTCTCCTCCCTGCTCTGGGGACCGGCTCACCCACAACAGTGCTGAGGCCCAGCAGCCCCACTCCACAGCTGTCCTGTGTTGCTTGTAGGTCAGTTCTTGCTCCTGTAACATGGACCAGTCGCTGTGCCTGACACCAGGGTCCGGTATGTAGGACACTGGCTTGCCCATAGAGAGCATGGTGGCGGGAGGGCAGAAACAGACAGGTAAATAAGTCTAATAAAGTGGACCTGAGACACATGCAAGGTGCAATATTCAGAGGAGACTGAGCTGACTTCCTGTGTGAGCTGGGAAAGGGAGGAGCTGTTGGAATTGGGTCTTGAAGAATGCATAGGAGTTTGCCCGTGGCAACAGAGACAGGCTTACAACACAGCCCAGGGATCTTTGTTGGTGTTGTCTCAATGATTATGAATTCTGGTGGGCAGGCCCTGAGTCCCTAGGGAGGATGGTGGTGGTGCTGACCTCCCTGCTCTTGGAGATGTCTGAGATGTTGGGGCCCCCTGCCATGGCCCACATGGCACATGCTAAACGTGTTTGTGGCCACTCCTTGGAGGGCTGGAACTTCCAGGGGGACGTCCTGTGACAGATTGGCATTTGGCAAGTGGCTGAGCCACCAGGGAAGGGGAGGAGCAGAAGTGGTTCTGCAGCTGGCAGCCTGAGCACCCAGGGGCGGGGGGAGATGGCGGGTTGGGAGGCGGCCACCACGGGAGGAGCCATTTCGGGGCGGTTCTCCAGGGGAAGTGGTGGGTGAAGTGGGCAGATGGCTGGGGTGGGGACCTTAAGGGATGTATGCCAGGTGGGGGCAGAGAGGAGGGGGAGAGATCGGGGGTGGCGATGACAGTAGGGCTCAGAGCATGTCCAGGGCTGCAGCGAGGCTATGGGACAGCGGGCCAAGGAGCTGGGTGCAGGGACCGGGGGTCATCTTAGGGGCCAGCCACCAGCCAGCCACCTTCCCCCTCTGGGGACATCTAAGTTGCCAGGAGTGGAGACCCTGTCCTCTCTTATGAGGGCAGCCTCCACCCCACCTGCAGGCCGCATCACCCCTGGGCCCTTCCTGTTGAGCCCCTGCTGGATGCCGGAACTGTGCCTGCTGCCTTCCCTGTCGCACAGGTGGGCAGCGTGGTGCCCCCACCCCAGACTCATCCCTGGCCCCGCAGCAGTGCTGCCTGGCGTCCGCGCACCTGGCCTCTTGCTTGTCTTATGCATTTTCCCCGCCCTGGTCACCGACTGTCCCAGGCCCAGGCTGACGGTGCAGGGGCAGCTCCGGAGCCTTCTGCAGAGGAGAAAGGGCTCTCTGACCTGGGGAGGGGAGAAGGGCCCCCTTGGGGCAGTCCCAGTCCTCGATCTGACCTTCTGCTGCCAGGCTCTTGGTCATTGGTTATGTGGACACCCGTGTGCTGAGAAGAGCTGTGGCTCGCTGCCCTCCACGCCTGTACCTGTCCCAGTCTGGACGGCAGCTGGGAGCCTGCTCTGCTGGTGGGAGGGGTATTCCTGTCTCCTCCCTGCTCTGGGGACCGGCTCACCCACAACAGGCACCACACCCCCATCATCAGCTCACCGTAGACGTCCAGTCTGGCTGTTAAACTTCCCACCGAGGCGCAGCCCTGAGCTGGAGCTGTGAGGATGGGTCCCCGTACAGGAAGGCTGGGACTCCCCGCTCCCTTCAGGGCTTGGCCCAGAACTCAGCGTGGAGGCTGCCAAGCCAGCGCCGTGGCCACCGTGCCCTCCGGGGGTCGGAGCACGACAGATGGCAGGGCAGGACCCTGTGGGGAAGCTCTCAGCTCTCCTGAGCAGTGGGCCAGGCTGGTCGGCACACAGCCTCGCTGTGCCGCGGGCTCTGCTTTGTGGACGGGAAGACTGAGGCTCAGAGCTGCGTCACCCGTTCAGCCAGCAGGTGACGGGCAAGGATTGGAGCCAGCCCAGGCAGGAAGCCCGGGGCCTTTGCCCTTGCCGCCCTGTCTCCCGAGCCAGTGTCACGTGTTACAACAGTAATCCTTTCTTTACAATTTTCTTAAAATAAAAAAGAGTATTTTGAGCATGTAACCAGCGCACATAGTGAAAAAGCCAAACAGAACGAGAGGATGCTGGCGGCCCCTCCCTCAGCCCCCGGCCACCCCGGCAGCTCTGTCCCCGTTCACAGGTTGGCCCTGAAAACCGAAGATGCAGCTCAGGGAGTGGCCTGAGCACAGTCATTGATCATGACCTGAGTCATTGGGAAAGTGTCCAGTTAGATTTCATGTAGTTATTTATTTTTTTCCAAGGAATTGAATTGTACTTTTTTTTTTACAAGGATTTATCTCCAAGAAGGATTGCAGGAAAAACGTGTTCGCTATTTGAGACGCTGCTTTTCCATCGTGCAGAACCCTTGGCTCGGGCACCCCTGCGGGTTTCTCGGTGGCAGGCTGTGAGGGGAGGCCTGCCCTGCAGGCGGGAAGCCCTGGCACTGTGGGGTGCGGGGGTGGAGGCGGCCGTGTGCGCAGGGCTCGCACTGTGGGTGCCCCTCAGGTCGTGAGCTTCCTCCCTGTCCCTGGCTCCCACGCCGGGCTCCTCTCTCCCTCCTGTCTGGACTCACACCCTTCCTGTGACATTTCCTGCCCCGGCCCCTGGCCTCACAGTTGCTGGGTTTAACAAGTTCTTAGAAAATGTCCTGAAATGAATGGTGGAGACAGTCAGATGAGGCAGGGCCCTCCGGCAGGGAAGCAGCCCCCTCCCCTCCTGCCACCCGTCCTCTTCCGGGAGCACACAGGCTCCTCCACTCAGTGGCTCCTGCTCTCTGGGTGGCACTGGCTCTCTCAGGGCTCCCTGCTGGCTGAAGCAGGAGGTCCTCTGCAGGTCAGGGTTTGAGGGTGACGTTCAGGGCCTCGTCGATGGCCTGGGTAACTTAACCCGTATTCCCAGACTCCGAGTCCTTCCTGTGTCTCTTGGGCTCTGGACCATGGTTTGTGCTGGTCAGTGCCCTCTGCCCCCACCATGCCCACGCCGCTCTCTCAGAAGCGCTGACACCTCCAGGCTACTGGTGTGTGCATGTCCCTTCGGTCCCCAACTCTGGGTCTCCATGGATTCTGCCGTAACACCCCGACAGTGGAGGATCTCGGGGACCCTCTCCTCTAGCTTTGCAGTTTAGTGATGCGATGCTTCTCCCTCCCTATAAAACCTTCAACACGTCCCCGTGTCTGACTGCACCAAATCCCCGTGCGTCCTCCCCCTGGAGCTGGGCCTCCGGGACAAGTGCAGCTCTACTGCCCTCTGGGGAGAACCCTGGAGGGTCTCGTGGACTCGGTAGACAGCACCTGAGCGTGCGTGCTGACAGGTGCTGGGACGGGCCCTCAGTCCTGCCGACTCAGGGATGTGGGCCCAGGGGTCACACAGGAGCCGAGGGGCGCCACGGCCTCCCTCCTGGGACGGGCCGATCCTCCTGCCCCACAGGCTGTGCCATGGGCAGGGGAAGCCAGCCCCGTCCTGCTGGTGCCTAGTGGGCTGGCGCAGAGCACTGGGAGGGGCGCCCGTTCCTTGCACAGATCTCTGAATCACTGGCTGCCTGGCCGGTGGCTGGATGCTGGGTGTTTTTGGGGAGATTAATCAGCTTTCTCTCTTTCTCCTTGTCTGTCTCTGTCTCTGTCTCTCGCTCCCCCATTTTCCTCCTCAGGGGGGCTTTCTCTGTGGTCCGACGCTGTGTGAAGCTCTGCACCGGCCATGAGTACGCAGCCAAGATCATCAACACCAAGAAGCTGTCGGCCAGAGGTAGGGCATGGGGAGTGTCCTGTGCGGCTGCAGTCGGGCTGCGGCAGGTACTTGGTAGGACGGGCCCTGCAGACGGCGCCTTGGGGCCCATCCGGCCTGTGGCTCCGTGCACAGAGGGAGCAGGGTTTGTGGAGTGGAGGCTGCAGGGGCGGGTGCAGCAGTGTTGGGCACTTGAAGGCACCTCTGGCCTAGTGGGACTGGGGGGGGCGGCGAGTGACCCTCAGACCCAGGAACCCACCTTTGCTTTCTGGTTTGGGTGCTCACAGAGCCCCCACTTCCCGAGTCTACTGCGGTCTCTGCCCCCAGAGCTGGAAGGGGAGAGGGTCAAGGGCGCTAGGCTGCTGTGGTGGTCAAGAAATGTCATCTGACCCGAGAACTGTGGTCTGGAGAAGAACTCAGTGACTCAAAGGCTTTGGGTGACCAGGCCATGCTGGGTCAGTCTCCTAGTTGAGCTCTATGACCACGAGGGGCTGTCAGAGGATGACACTGCAGAGGGCTTGGCAGGGACACCAAGGAGTGAGGCCTGGGGGCAGGTCCAGAGGCACAAGTTCTCAACTGTCCCCCACACAGGAGGGACCTGGGAGCCCGGTGTCCCCTCTCCCCTGCGATTCTGCACAGGCTGGACGTGGGCCACCTGCTGTCGGTCAGCTCTGCTAGCCTCCCTCGGGCCTGGCTCGTGCTGCGTGGTGGGCTGGGGCTGTGTTCTAGGGCCTGGGGCAGCAAGCCTGTGTTTTCTTTGTCAAGACACAGAGCTGGTCTGGAGCCAGTGGTGCTCAGGGTGTACCCGTGGCCTATGCCTGTAGCCGGTGCCTGTGGGTCTCCAGGTGACATTCCTGAGGCCTGGACACTCCCTGCCTATCACGGGGCACCATGGAGAGGAGATCTGTGAAGCAAAACAGGCTTTGGGTGCGTGTGAGCAAGCGTGTACACTGTGTCTGTGTGCGCATCTGTGTGCATGAGTGTCTCTGTGCAGTGTGTGGCTGTGTGAGGTATGTGGCTGTATGTGCTCATGGGTGTGTGTGTGTGTGTCCCCTGATCGAGCTTCCAGAATGGGGCCATGTGGCCCTTGGGCAGCAGGGCTGTGACCAGCTCAGGCTGAGCAGGGAGACTGAGTCCTCCCAGTTCCTGGCTAGGAAGATGCTTCAGGTGTCCCAGGGCCTGGCGTGAGGCAGGAGGAGTCCCAGAGGTGGCCCCTGGCCGGGAGGGCACTGGGCAAAGGCGAGGGCCATGTGCTCTGAGGGTCAGCATGGATGAGCTCTGGGACATTTGGCCAACCAGGTGGGAGAAGGAGGGAGTGATGACCAGGATTTCAGGCTTGTCTCAGGAGGGGTGTCCAGGAAGGCCCTAGGGACCAAGCCACAAGGCGAGGGCAAGAAGAAACACCAGCCTGAGTGCGTCACATGGGTGGGACCGAGGCCAGTTGGGGTGCTGGGGCAGAGGGGCCTGGCTGGGTTCCTGGGGCCTCTGCTGAGCACACAGACCTCAGAGTAGCCTTTGGTGTCTGCCCAGCCTGTGCCTCTGGGAGTCATGGGTCAGCGTGTTCGTCCGTGGTGGCCAAGCTGTTCTCATGGCCGCCCAGGGGCTGCTGCCAGCCTGAGCTTGAGTGCAGGGTGGACAAGTGTGGGCCGTGCAGCCTGTCGTACTCCTGGCCCCAGGCTGCAGCTCTTGCGTCCTGTGGCTGCCGTGTCATGGACGAGGACCCATGCACGTCCAAGGGCCTCACTGACCCCCGAGCCCTGGCGCTGCCTGGCACAGCTCTCTCTCCTAGGCCCAGAACTGAGACCTGAGGGGTCACCGGGCCCCCCGCGGCTGCACTGTGGTAATACTGCTGACACTTGCTGAGTGCCGGCTGTCCACGCTGCACTGGAACTGGGGAAGCTTCCGTGTTCCCTGACATTTGGTGGTTGGCACTGCTGGTGACACGGGTGTGAAGTGTTCTGGGGGATGTCGTGCTCCACACTGGTGGGTCTGTAGGGCAGGAAGAACGTGAGCGTCACATGCCTTGAAGCCTCCCAGGCGTCCCCTCGCCCCTCACCCGTCTTCCGGAGTTCGTGGTCGTCGTTCCCTCATTTCCCTGTCGTTTGGCCACACGGCTGTTTCATCCACTTGTGTCTGAGCCTGAAGGTGGAGCAGCACTGCCGGTGGGACCTGCCTTGTGTACAGGGTGATGTTCTGGGTGTGTCCCTGTGGCGGACTCGTCCCCTCTGCTGTGCGGTGTTCTGCTGGACGAAGGCCCCGTGCTAGCTCCTGACCATGTTAGCGCCGAACCCAGCACACGGGACACACTCGGGTAAATGCGTGGGTGAGTTCAGTTTGGCAAAAATGTTGCTTGCCGGTCAATTTAATGTTTAAAGAGCCTGTCCAATATGTTAGCCTAGGAAACCAGAATCTATAAATGGCTTGTGTCCCCTCCTGCTCTTCTGGCTGTCCCTAAGGACAGCAGCCACCCCTGACCCGCCTTGGTCCTCAGCAGGGGCTTCTGGAAGGCTTGTCCCCCAGACCGCAGCCCTGACACTCACTTCCTGAGGAGGTACGTGTGAGACCAGTACCCTGCCCAGACCCCTGCCCGGCTGGTGGGTGTCTGCATGCTGTGTGACCTCAGAGAACCACCCACGGGCCCTTTTGTCCACAGAGGAAGCCACCTGGACTTTCCCTGGACACTGTGCCCATGCCAGCGTGCCCGAGCTGGGCAGCACTGTGCTGCTGGCCTCTCCTCCGGAGTCACTTTATCCCTGCCGGCTTCTCCTTGCCTGAGGACCATGCGTCACGTCAGATCCAGGGCTTCCTGGCCTCTCCGCACATTTGGTCTCATTCCTTGCTCGTGCAAGGCCACAGGAAGAGGCAGGGGAAGGAAGGCCACCTCAGATATGCCCTAGACATTGGCCCTTACTCATCCACAGGTTTCTGCTGAGGACACGGTGATGAGCAGATATGCCCTGAAATATGCAGCCACAACTCCATGTGCTGGGCAGGGGCCTGGGGAAGGGGATCCTTGGGAGGTTGGTGAAAGTCACCCCAAAAGTTGCATTAGGTGGGTCTTGAAGGATGAGTAGGAGTTTGTTAGGCTCAAACAGAAAACCACCTGGGTATGTTTCTGTAGATTGACATCGCTCCTCTAAATTAACCTCACACCCTGTATTGATACCCTCAAAGTGCGCTACTGGTCAGGAGGATTTAGGGTGGTGGTGTCCTGAAATTCTGGCCATGTCTGCCATTACCACCCTGCAGGTAGCCCACCTGCTGCCTGTGCCACGTCCTCCTTTCACCCTCCGGTTGTCACAATGGCTGAGCCCTGGGAGACCCCCTGAGCTGCCTTGTGTTTCATTGAATGCCTTGGGGCTCATCACAGACCCTGCTCCCTTAGGTCCCACACCTGGCCTCAGTTTCCTCGATGTCACCTTCTTCTGGCAGGATCACGGCCAGATGCTGCTCCTGGAGGGCTGCCGACCCCCACCTGCCTCGCTGTACACAGACCCTCCACCCAGGGCCACCACACTGGCCAGCCCTCACATTTTGGGGGGCATTTTCTTTCCTGTTTAAATTTTTATTATGGAAAATTTCAAACATTCGCAAAAACAGAGACAATGAGAGAAGGAACCCCAACTTCAGCAGTTATCAGCTCTCTGTCGGTCTTGTTCCATCCGTGTCCCAGACTGCGGGGACCGTTCTGTCCATAAATGTTTCAGCGTGGATCCCTGACAGAAAGGATTCTAAAAACACAGGTGCAGCAGTGTTATCACACCAAAAGAAACTGGCGGTAATTCCTTGATATTATCAAATGTGCAGCCGTGTTTGTGTTTCTGACGGTTCAGAGGTTTCCTCAGAACTGAATTGAAACCGCATGATTAGGTCGTCTGCCCTTGGTGCTTGAGCCCTGGGCAGTGTCCCTGAGTGTGTGAGGCCTGGCAGCTGTTTGTCACAGCCCAGGGGCACAGCCAGAGACCACTGCGGGGCCTCCGGCCTCAAAACTCTTGGGGAGGGAGCCGCCCTGCCTGCCCTGGCTTCCAGGACAGCCTGTCCCCTTGCGGTCGAAACCTGGGGCTCCAGGAAATGACCCAGAACTGGCCTTGCCTTGACTGCTGTGGCCTTTGCCTTGGTTTCCCCTTCTACTGCCCCAGCCTACCTCATGGAGTTGGTGACAGTACTGGACAGTCTGGGGACACCACAGAGGGAAGGCATCTGGCACTTGCTTCCCAGCCCCTTCAGCAGACAGAATCTTGCATTCACCGCCCATCTTGGTCTGGGGGCTCTGTCCTGTGCCTCTGCTGCCTTGGACCCCCCCACACCTGATTTCCTCCAACACTCCCCAGACCCTCTGGGCTTCCCTGACTGAGCAGCCAGCGCAGGAGGTGAGGGAGAGCGTCTGGACCGGCTCTCAGAGCCCGCCCGTGGGCACCTCACCTCCAGGCAAATGCCCAGCTCTGGCCCTGACTGCCCAGCTGTCTGACCTTGGCCGGGTTCCTTAGCCACCCTACACCTCGGTTTCCCCAGCCGTAAAATGGGGATAGAAATAATGTCTCCCTCAGAGGGACATTGCGAGGGCTGGAGGTGGGAGGTGCTTAGGGAGAGACCAGCCCTCCCCAGCTACAGAATGTGGCCATGCCCACAGGGCCCTGGGCCTCTCCACCTTGCTGCCTCCCTTCCTGGCCACACAGCTGCAACCCCACCTGGACACCCCTGCAGCTTTCTGGTGCCCTCCGTCCTGCCCAGCCTGTGAGCCTCAGGGCCCCCTCCCCCATGAGGCTGACATGGATCCTCCCGCCAGCAGCCGGCCACCCACTTGGAGCTCCCTAGGCCAGGTCAGTCGCCCGTGGCTATTTCTCAGCTGACCACGTGCTCCTTAGGGGCAGAGCGGCTGGTGCATCTGGCGGCCTCCCAGCTCCCAGCCCAGAGCCGTGAACACATGGGGGAATTGCCCCCCTCCTGTCTGGCCTGCTCTCTCCCCCGCTGACACTGACGGTGAGGCGGGCTGCTCTGCAGTGGCCTCCCCGCTATTATTCGGGGTGGGGGGTGGGAAGAAGGCCTGGAGGGTGCTCTAGCAGCCTGCCCCACCCCCAACTGCATTTCCTCCCCTTACTTGAGGCCAGCGCCAGTGTGGGGGCCTCACCGGCTCCTCGGGCATCGGCTCCTCGGGCATCCCGACCCCAGGCACAGCCAGAGGTGCTGTGTCCCCACACCCCCTGCCTGTCCAGAGCTGTCCAGGGCCGAGGCCTGGTGACAAGAACTGTCAGGTAGCATGTGGCTGCAGAGAGAAAGGAACTGGCACCAGACACCGGAAAGCTCAGGCCACCCAGCAACCGACCAGCCGACCACCAGGACGCTGCAGAATTGCACCAGCTCACACCAAAGGCTGTAGCAGTTAGATTTTTTAAATTTAATACTTAATTAAATAGAGGACTGTGAGACATTCAAAGTCTTTGAATGTACTGAATATTTAGAGATTATTAAACTACTGTTAACAAAGACAGTTAGCGGAAATTTTTTTTTTTTTTGAGACAGAGTCTTGCTAGAGTGCAGTGGCGTCAATCACAGCTCACTGCAACCTCGAACTCCTGGGCTCAAGTGATTTCTCCTGCCTCCTGAGTAGCTGGGCCTACAGGTGCGCGCCACGACACCTGGCTAATTTTTCTATATTTAGCACAGGTGGGGTCTCGCTCTTGCTCAGGCTGGTCTCGAACTCCTGACCTCAAGCGATCCTCCTGCCTCAGCCTCGCAGAGTGCTAGGATTATAGGCGTGAGCCACCGCGCCTGCCAGTTAGAGGGAAATTAATTGCCTGTGGGTAAAGAGGTTGTTAGGCACACATTTCTAGTTGTTCTTGTCTGCCCCCACAGCTCATTGTTGACACTGAATGGCTGTCCTTATGGGGGGAGGTTTTCTTTTGCCTTTGTTGGATGCACCCTGTGTGGAAGTGAGCGGCTCAGGGAGCAGGGGCAGAGGGGTGACTGTGGTTAGTGGGCCCACACGGGGGAGATCGGGCTGGGGGACCCTGCCCTGCCCTGACACCAGCGGCACTCAACTCTGCATCTTCACACCCTCTGAGGTCAGTGTGGGCACCCAGTTTACAGAGGGGGAAACTGAGTCCTGTGGAAGCTGAGAGATGCTCTGGGTCCCGCAGACAGGAGTTAGCAGAGCCTGGATGTGGGGAGCTCTAGGTTTCACCCAGCTGGGGTGGGCTGAGGGTTGGGCCAGCGTGGGGCTCCCAGGTGGGGGTCACCTCACGGGTGAGGGGGTCACTCACAGGTAGGTGGTGCTGACCTGCCTCCAGCTCCCTCCCCAGGGCACCTGGCCTCCCCAGGGCCTAGTCTTGGGGGGGCAGCCCCTGCCTACAGGTGTGATGGGGAGGGCCTATCTGGTGTCTCTGGGGTCTCTGGGGCTGGGCCTGCACCCAGGGTGGGGAAGGCAGCTGAGGGGAGGCCTGCACCCCCATCCTGAAACCTGCCTGGGCCCATTTGTGCAGCAGGCCAGTGCGAGGCTTGCGTCTCGGCTTCTGTGCTTTATGTGGGCACCCCATGACCCACAGCCAGGAAAGTGACCCCTACTCGGGATACTGAGTGCGTGGTTGGCAGCACCGTGGAACTGGGTTAATAGAGGACAAGGCACTGCTCCGCATTGCAGGGGCAGCTGGGAACATGCCTGTAGCAGCACCTTCCCCTTCTCAGCCTGGGGACCCTCCCCGCCTACCCTGGGCCTAGAGACCCCTTCCCTTCCCCAGCCTGGGGAACCCCTTTCCTCCCCATTTGAGCACTCCCTCCCCTCCCCTCCCCTTTCCCTTTCTTCCCTGCCCCCCACCCCCAGCTCAGTGACCTCCTTCCCTCCCCTCCTTCCCCTCCCTTCCCTGGGTGGCCTCTGGCCAGAGGGAACAGCTTTAGAGCTTAGACCCCCAACCAGCCCTGTTCATTCACCTCCACCCTCAAGTTTGCTCCCTAGGGACTTGGAAGGTGGGCGGGAGTGGGGGGGGGTCCCTCCCCCTGGGAACTGCCCCTCCCAGCCCTAGGGTTCACCTTTAACAGGATGGTGACCGGTCCCTGCCAGGTTCTGTTGCCAGGCCTTGGGTTTTAGGGAGGGGCCCTGCCTTCAGGTGCAGAGGGGGTTGGAGGGCCAGGTGGGCACTGCACTCCCACCCCCTCGGGGGGAACACCAAGGAGTGGTGAGGAAACCAGGCTGGGGCTGCCAGATTTAGCAATTCACATTGATTTTCAGATAAATGGTAAAGAAGTTTAAGACATATTTATACTAAAAATTATTCATTGTTCATCTGAAATTGGGACATAATTCTACTAAAAAAATTTTTGTCCTCTGTCCGAAATTCAAACTTAACTGGACATCCTGTGTTTCATCTGGCCGTGCTAAACAAGGCAAGAGCAGGTTTTGCTGGTTCATAAACTGAATGGGCTTAGTCAAAGGCTCCTGAGCAGGGCCCAGAGGAGGATCAGAAGAGGAACAAGGGGCCGGGCGCAGTGGCTCACGCCTGTAATCCTAGCACTCTGGGAGGCCGAGGCGGGTGGATTGCTTGAGGTCAGGAGTTTGAGACCAGCCTGAGAAAGAGCGAGACCCTGTCTCTACTAAATATAGAAAGAAATTATCTGGCCAACTAAAATATATATAGAAAAAATTAGCCAGGCATGGTGGCGCATGCCTGTAGTCCCAGCTACTCGGGAGGCTGAGGCAGTAGGATCTCTTAAGCCCAGGAGTTTGAGGTTGCTGTGAGCTAGGCTGACGCCACGGCACTCACTCTAGCCTGGGCAACAGAGCAAGACTGTCTCAAAAAAAAAAAAAAAAAAAAAGAGGAACAGGGCGCCTGGCAACGTGGAGGGTCCTGGTTCTCGGTGGCCTCACTGGCGAGGTGGCTGCTCGCTGACTCTGGGGTGTGGCCCCGTGTGGAAGCTGAGTCCCAGGCGCTGTGGGGCCCATTGGCCTGAGTGCAGCACCAGGTTCCCGAGCCCCCTGAGCTGTGTGCAGGAGCAGTGCCCACCCCACTGGCACATGGAGGCCCAAGCGGTGAGGGAGGAGTCCCTGAGCAGGGGCAGGTGGGAGGAGGAGTGGCTATCAGGGAGGACGCCTCTGTGAACTTGAGGTCCTCGTGGGCTCGTTTCATGGGCCAGTCCTGTCTAGAAGGAGGCACTTTGGGGTTTCCAGGGGGACCCCCTCACCTTCTTGCAGGGCTGGGGGCTGGGGTTGAACCGCATCAGCTTGCCAGTGGCAGAAAAGGCTCCTGGCAAAGGGAGGAGGTGGGGGCTGGGGGCTGGGTTTTGGGTCATGGCGGCCTGTCCCCCTCCCTGCCTCAGTTCCCTTTTCTGTAAAATGGGTGTAAAATTGGCCCCAGTGCTACCTGGCTCTTCCAGCACTGACTTTCCCCAAATCTGGAGGGGTCCTCACTGCCACGCTCTGCCTGCCCCAGGAGGTGAGCGAGGGTCAGAGGGGCTGGCTGAACCCACGGCCTGGGAGCCCAGGGTTTGAGGACCTGGTTCTGCCAGTGTGGGCACAGCCCCCACCAGCCCTGCCTGCCCACTGAGGTGAACGTGCTGCCCCTGGGACCGCCCGGACAGGAGGGGAAGTGCCCAGGTGTGGGGCTGAGGCCAGGTGTGGGGCTTGGGGCCGGCAGTGCTTTGACCTTTGCCACGCTGGTGAGGATGGTGGTGGAAAAGTCTGGAACTGGACACTGAGGACGAAGCCCGAGTGAGGAACAGCTACAGGGAGGACTGGACAGTGCCAGGGGCCCTGGGTGGACGTCTCCCCTGCAGGAAGCCACCGTCCTCTGTCCCCAGGGCCACAGGTGCTCTCAGGGTCACGATGTTTGCAACGTCTGCACGTCGACTGGGGGAGCCCCAACCCCAGCTCCGGGTGGTGATTAGTGCTGCCAACTGGGATCCTCTGATCGGACGCTCGAGACCCAACAGGCCCGAGCCGAACAATCAGGCTAAAAATCCATCAGCTGAATCATCTACCACGAGCCTGAGAAGAAGGCAGAGCCCGGGGCCACAGCCTCCCTCCCCGACCCGGCTGTGGGAGTCGCGAGATGGGGCGCTGGTGGTATGTGGGCTGCAGCAGCGGCTGGTGTGAGCTGAGGCTGTCCCGTGCAGCAGGGACCCCCTGGCTGCGTGGCTGTGATGGAGGCCCAGGCCTGGGCCTGTCTGGACTCTAGCACCACAGAAGGTCATGGAGGGTTTAATGACGTTAGCAGGAGGGTTAGCAAGGAGAACAGCGGATGAAGGGTGAGGGTCTGCAGCCTCCCCTGCCGGCAGAGGGCAGGGGTGTGAGGATGCTCACATCTGGTGGCATTCTGGAAAGGGCCAGTTGGTAAGTGTGCTGGGCTCTGTTGCATGGTCTTCTCTGTTGTTTTTCCTCCATCCCCGTAAAAATGTGGAAATGCCTTCTCCGGGCCATGCTCCCTGGCCTCAGGCTGCAGGCTGGGTGGGGCCCCCAGGCATCCAGTCAGGGGTGCATGGGAACATCCAGCCAGCTGTCCAGTCTCTGGAAAGGACAAGAAGGACGTGGTGGGCGGAGTGGGAGGCAGAGGAGGAGACTGGGCGTAAGGCCACAGTGGTCGGGAGCTGCAGTCAGGGGCGTGGCCCTGGAGGGAGCCCCACGTGGCCTGCGCCTGGCTTGTGGAGTCTGGGCCTTGTCTTTGAGAGTAGGACCCTGGCAAGGTGTGTCCCGCACCCTGAGGGATCTGGCCCGAGCCAGAAAGCATGCAGTTCATGCTCGATGCCATGAGCATGTTCAGGGTCACAGTGCTGAGTCAACCTCACAGAGCCGCAGCGACCCCTGTGTCCCAGGAGAAAGCCACGGTGTGTCTGTGGAGAGGTGGGCTCTTCTGGGGCCTGTGTGTGCGGGGAGACCCTACCCCAGGTGGAGGACTTATTGCACCAGGGCTGGAAGAGGACACAGCCACTAGCTCCTCCTGTCACTGTGCCCTGCCGCTCTGGAGAGCGTATTATTCCCACTTTACAGTTGACAAAACTGAGGACTTGTGTGCAGTCACCTTTGTTTAAATCACCTCCTGTCCACGCCGTCTGTGAGGGTGGGATCCTGCCCGAGGGTTTTGGGGATGGCGGGACACACAGCACCCTGGATATGCTCGCAAACACTCGGGGCCCGGGGAGGAGGGCTCTGCCCTTGGAACAGAGCGAACAGCCGGGGCCGGGGGAGGCAGGCTCTGTAGTAACAAGAGGGTGCGGCGGCCTCTGGTTCCCACTAGAGGAAGTTTTGGCTGCCTTGAATAATTCCGTGGGTTGGCAGAAAACTGCAACCTGCTACTCGGGGATGAGCAGGAACCGTGCCTGGCCCCTGCAGTGAGGAGGCCTGGCTGGTAGGGGCTTAGCCACGGGAGCAGGGTACAGGCAGTGAGTCCACTCAGGGCCTTCCTGGTTTCACGGCAGGTCAAGGTAACACATAACATTGGCCTTAATTTTAGACCTTACCCCTCAGCCCTGCTTGGCACGACGGAGTGGGAATTCCAAGCCATATCTCTGTTTCAAAGCTGTGATGCCCCCACGTGGTAGAGGATGGCTCTGTCGCCCCCATCCCTGCCCAGGCCCCTGGAATGGTGGGACTCATCCCGGGGGTGGGGAGGGGGTGGGGGTTGGCAAACAGCTCTGAGGCCCCCGGCTGTGCCGTGGGTGACATGCATGTGCAGAGGGGCAGGATGCTCCGACACGGGTTGCCAGGGTCCCCGAGAGCCCTGACAGTGAGGTGGCAGGCAGCTGCAGGACACGCACACAGATGCCTCTTGCGGGGCGGTGTAGCTGCTGGCTGATGCTGGCGGGTTAATTGCTGGTTTCTGTGTTGCCTTTTTAAAACGAAACATGCACAGAAAGCCACAGCGAGAGCTGCCTCTTTGCATCTTCGTTGCGAGGCTCAGCCTGAATGGGCTTTCTCGGGGACCCTGGTGCACCCGACCCTCCACTACCCCAGCCCCTGCGACACCACCTGGATGCCCTCAGAGGATGCTGACCTGGGCCTCAGGCTTCAGAGCCAGGGTGGTTCTAGCCTCAGATCTACTATTTGGGTGTCAGCCTGGCACCCGCCATGCCCACCGAGGTCCCCAGAGGGAGGGCAGGCTCAGGTCAGACACGTGGGAAGTGGTGCCTGCCCCTCCGCCTTGGGAACTGGGCTCTGGAAGCCTCTGAGGTCTCACAGGAAAGAAGAAGAGGAGGTGGCAATGGCTTCCCGAAGTGCAGCCCGCTCCTGGGGTGTAGGCCTCCTCCTCCGCCGGGGTCCAGCTCCACTTCTACCCAACCTCCCCGTGCTGGTGCCCCCATCGGGAAGTTGGGGGGACGTAATAGCAGCCCTGCCTCATGGCGCAATGAGCAGCTCACAGGCCTGCCCAGAGCTGGGGATCAGCAGACGGAAGCCGTTACTCTGGGTGGACTCGCAGGGCTCTTCATTCATTCTCAAGAAGCAATTTTCCTTTTAGGAGGAATGGCTAGGATCTGCCCACCACCTTCTTTTGGACCCTAAACTGGCCTGCACCCCAAGACTGGATGGACAGGCCTTGCAGCATGGCCCCGAGCCCACTCTGGGGTCCGAGCTGGTTTTATTCCTCGTTGCCCAGGCCGGAGGGCCAGAGGAGAGGGGCTGCTGGAAGCCTTTGCCTGGAAGCCACCCCCCTCCCCCACTGCCTGCCAAGGTCAGAGCCACCAGGGGACTGGCCAGCAGCCCAGGTTGGCAAGTGCCGGCACTGAGACCTGAACTCTGCCCGCCATCCCTGCTCCTGCCCCAAGGCCAGTCCCCCCTCCTCCTGGGACGCCGAGGGCTGTCACCATGTCTGCACGCCTGCCAGGGCAAAGCCAAAAGGAGGGAAAGGCCAGATTCCACCGGCTTGGTGTGGAGGTCCAGGATGTCCTACTGGGGTGTGGCCTGGTGGCTCAGTGCCACAACGGCTGACCGCCCGGCTCCTGAGGGTGCTCTGCCCCTTAGGAGGGTGAAAGCGTAGACGAGTTTAAGCTCATAGCCAACTGGGTCACCTGGGTTAAACGTGTTGGTACCAGACAGTGCTTGGGCTGTGCCTGGCTGGGGTGCGGTGTGGACGCTGTCGAGCCTTCTACGATTCTAGAAAGCTCTCTCGTGCCGTCTGATGGTGTAGGCGGCTACGGCAGGCAGTGCGGGTCACCTGGGTCTGGACCACTTGATGGAGGTGCAGGGAGTGGGGCCTCAACCCCGCCAGAATCTGGAGCATCAGACAGACGTGTGCCCAGCCTCCTCCCGGCATCCGGGCCTGACAATTCCAGAGGCCCTGGAACCAGCGTGGGGGCAAGAGGAGCCTCCCCTCCTGCTCCTCCTCTCCCCCACCGCTGGTGCCCCCCAGTGTCCTCCTGGGGGTGACAGCACTGCTGTTTCTCCTGGCAGCTGGCGGGGGGCTGGCGCCCACCCACGCCCTCCTGTCCCTCTCCCTGGCTCCTTCTGCTCACCCCCCGCCCCGCTGTGAGTCACCCACTGCTAGGGAATAGGGCGCCAGGGAGGGTGGAGGATGGCGTTGGGGGCCTGGGTGGGCAGAGGAGCCTCCGCCAGCCCAATCCTGGGCTCCCTCTTGGCGCTGGAGAGAGGAAGGCGATGACGGAGCGAGTGGTGGAGATTTACTAAACAACACGACCCTGACTCCTCCTGCGGGCCTGTGGCCTCTGCTGTGTCAGACCCTCCTCCCACGGGGTGCACTGGCGGCACCATTGCCTCCAGTGCCATCCACATGGGACACAGGGATCCCCGGAGCCATGCACGGGGCGTCTTTGCAGTGTGGATGGGGAGCTGCCCCTCCTGCCCACCGGGTCCCCAGCCTGGGCCTTTCAGACTCAGCAGCTTTGAACTCCTGTCTGGGCCCCAGTTTCCTGGTCCTCTGGCTCACACCTCACTCTGCAGTGCACAGGGCCGGCGTCAGCGTCCCCCTACCTCTGCCAGCTGCTTGTCTCCCACTGCCCTCCACCAGCTCAGGGGACTCCAGCTAAGGATGACCCTGCAGGGATGCCACAGCACCCGAGTAGGGAGGAGCTGATCTGCAGTCTCTTCCCTGCCACTCCTGGTCTCTCAGGGCGTTTTTGGAATTAAATGGGTTAATGCCTGTAGTGCACAGAACAAACGGCACCTGGCATGTGGCAGGTGCTCCAGGATGGGTCACGTGGCATGTGCCTGTGTCCCAGCCCTGTCTCCTCCTGCGCTTGGCCATGGGCACCTTGGGGCAGCTCCTGTCCTGTCACCTTCGCACTGATGGGTGCCAGCCACCAGCCCACCAGCACAGTGATGGCCCAGAGAAGCCCCACTCCCCTCCCTGGCCCCTGGGAGCACCACACCAAGGCTTCTGAAAGGGACGGGTGGGTCTGGAAATGGCCATTCTCGGGGGGCTCTGTGGTCCCTGCCCCTGAAAGGCTTGAGCGTTGGTTGATGTGCTGTCCAGGCGGACGTAGCCAGGCATTGTCCTTCCCCACCAGTGCGAGTGCTTTGCTTTGCCTTGGTCGGGCCTCTGCAGGTGGGTGACCCACACTGGCAGGGATCTTGCTGTGGTTTGGAGAAGGCTGTGGGGCGAGGGAGGAGGGGAACCGTGTCCCCCCGGCCCTTGTGAGCCCTCCTGGTGCTGGCATGGGGCTGGCTCCCCTCCCCTGTATGGCCAGCGTCTGCAGGAAGTAAATAGTGGGTTCTGCAGTGAGCAGAGGCAGACGCCGCCCACCAGCCCAGAGAGCAGCAGGGGATGCAGACCAGGTGGCATCATTCCAGAGGGCCCCTGCACTTCAGAGAGAAGCCTCGGCTTCAAGTCCTAGCTCAGCTGTCTGCCCTCCCTGTGCACTGGGGGTGGCTTCAGCGTTGTCGGGTGTGCTCTGGGGCTGTCGGTGAGTCTGCAGGAGATGAGCCCAGCGGCCGGTGTGCCAGGCTTGACTGGGGCCACGACTCTTCCATGTCCCTCAGTGGCCCCTGAGTCCACCTGTGTCCCACACATTCTGCTGACCTTGGGGGGCACCCAGGGTGCAGGTCTGGCAGGGTGGACACCCTGGCAGGCCAGGGCTCTGCACGGAGATTGTAGCCAAATCACTCGGAGAAGCTTCCAGGCCTGGGCATTCCCCGAGGGATGGAGTCGGAGGATGCGGCGCTATCATTAGAACTCAGGCAGGCGGGCGGATAATTGCAGGCTCCAGTTTAGCCTGATCTCTCTGAGTACAATTGTTTTTTTTTTTTTTTTTATTTTGGGTTTTTTTTTCATAAATGCTTTTATGGGTTATAAATGAACGCTGTATTTTATCTGTGGGATGTTTCTCTGGTAGGAGAAATAAATAGCTATGCTTTTGCCAGCATCTCTCTGAGCCAGCCCCCTTGGGGAGCAGGTGTGTAAATGTGTACACACGTGTGCATGTGTGTAGGATTGCCTCCAAGCTGAATGAGCCAGCCATCTTCTGGCTTAAATATAGGCCCACACAAATATGCCCTTGTCTCTGTTTGGGGTGCAGATTCTATAGATACCCAAGCATTTAGGAGATAGTTGAACTCATGAGCTCTCTTTCCAAGCTTCACACTACAGGGGGGTGTGAGAAGCGAGTCTTTTGCCAGCAAGAGAAGGCAAACTCCTACTCATCCTCCAAAACCCCACTCAAGCATCATCCCTTGAGTCTCCCGCAGGCAGAATCAGGGCCTCAAGACACTCTGCTCATCTGTCTGCTATAACAAGGGGCTCATATCACTGCTGTCACCAGCTCCCTACAGGCCAGGGCCTGCCTCCCCCTGGAGCCCCAGGGCCTCAGTCAGTGCTGGCCAGGGGTCTTTCGGTAAGAGAAGGAAGAGGGAGAGCAGAAGGACAGAGGGGCCTTCCCTTGATGGGGTGGGGTTCCCTGGAGGTTGAGAGGGGCTTGGCCTGTGCCCTCACTCTCTGGCCCCTACCTTCTGTCCCACATCCCGCCTCAAAGGTCGTCCTCCAGGGAAAACTCGGCGTGAAGGGGCACTGCAGTCCTGGAGCCAGTGCACGCGTGGAGGTGATGAGAGGCGGGGCCCGACACCGACGGGAGAGGGGACCTAAAGCCTTCTGGGGAGTCAATGGTCACCGCCCTTTCGGGCATGTTCTTGGGGTTTACTTGTCATTGGTTTCACAAGCCACACAGGTGTGGCATCTATTCTGTGACATGTATCAGTACTACCCAGTAAAACGTTAACCACACAGACATCACTGTGGCTGTGGGACATGGCAGTGAGGATGATCTCAGGCCTTAGGTGACCCTGAGCACCCCCAGCCCAGGGCCCTCAACAAACCTGGACACAGCCCTGGGGTTGGGCTCATGGCTGGCCTGGCCTTCCACCTCCACAGCCCCCACACCTGGGGAGCCCCTCCCTGGCCAGGACATCACTGTAGTGGGCCCAGCCGCTCAGGAGGACTCTTGGGACCTCCCCCACGATGGGATCCGGGGCTGGGGTCCCAGGAGTGCCAAGGGGCTCTGGGCAGGGTGGGCACCTGAGGCAGACGGCGTGGCCACCTGTGTGCAGTCTCTCTGCAGGCCCGCTGGAGTCTCGTCCTGCTCAGTGGCCACTGCCGTGGTCTCCCGAGTCCAGGTGGGTCCTTCAGGGGCCAGAGCCCCCCAGAATGAGGCCACCAGGCAGGTGTGGCCGCTCGGGTCACTGCCTGGAGCAGGGAACAGGAGGGAGCCGGGGTCCTCCCAGGTTCCATTGGACTGTTTAGAGCCAGCACATGTTTCTTGGGAACTGAACTGGGATAAATTTAACTAACTTAACCTTGTCCACGACAAGGGGTTTATGATGTTAATTTGGCATCCAGGAATAAGGTCCCTGACTTCGTGGGAAGAAAATCACAGGGTGTCCACAGAGTCGGGAGCTGGATTCTTGCCCACATGACGCGGCCTGTCCTGCGGTGTGGCTGTCGGAGCCAGGCGGAGACGGCCGCCTCCTGCCCCTCCCCTCGTGCTTAGATTTTCTTTCTTGGCCTGGAGTTTTCAAATTCTAGGGCAAATGTTCCCATAGCAGATTTTATGGGACCTCCTCATCATATTGAACCAGTGGCTTGCTCACTGGACACAGGATCAAAATCTTTTTGAAAAACAATGTTTTGCCAAATTGTAAAAGTAACACATGCCCATTGTCAAGATGGAGGGGTGGAAGTATAAAGAATAAAATGAAATTACCCACAGTTCTGCCACCCAGAGTGAAGCACTGTTAACATCTATACAACGTTGTGTCTGGATGTTACCAGCTTGGACTTTGTGTCTTGGTTTATAGCAGCGGTCCCCAACCTTTTTGGCCCCAGGGACCAGTTTCATGGAAGACAATTTTTCCACAGGAGTGTGGAGGGTGTGGAGCTCGGGCGGTGATTCGATCGATGGGGAGTGGGTGTATAGAGATGAAGCTTCGCTGGCCTGCCCTCCGCTCACCTCCTGCTGTGCGACCCGGGTTCCTAAGTTTCATGGAAGACAATTTTCCACAGACAGGGGGTGGGGTGTGGACGGAGCTGAGATGCTCAGCCTGGCTTCTCAGTTCCTAACAGGCCACTCACTGGTACCCGGGGGTTGGGGACCACAGGTTTATAGCGTCAAAGCAGCTCCCTGAGCACTCCCCGACAGGGGCTGCCGGGAGAGGTGGCCAAGGTGCTGTTGTGCATGTTACAAAAAGGGGACCCGTCAGTGACCTACATGGCTGTGGGTGGACACCTCGTGCCAGCACTGTGCAGTCAGGTGCCTCCATACCGATAATTTATCTCCCTGAATACATGCTCAGGAGTAGCTATGACCTTGTGGCTGTGGCTGTTCTCAGAGATGTTTCAGTAATAAAACAGCCCTGTAAATTATCTGCGTCCCAGGAAAATGGATTCACAATTGCATTTTTCTCCTGATTTCTATTTATGATTCTATTTATTTAACTATAATCAGACAGTTTTCCAAAAGAAAACTATCTACCCTGGTCTGCCTACCTCACCCTCCTAGGTTCTCCCTTCCCTCAGCCTGGCTCCAGCACCGCCCGTTATCTGGGAGGGGGTCCTGTGCTGGGGGCAGGTTAGCTGTCAGCGTCACTGGGGAGGTTGGAAAGTTGGGCTGTGGAAGGTGGAGTGGAGAGATGAGTGTGGTGTCTGTGCTAGATTTGCTGCAT
This sequence comes from Varecia variegata, assembly GCA_028533085.1. Classification (NCBI taxonomy): domain Eukaryota; kingdom Metazoa; phylum Chordata; class Mammalia; order Primates; family Lemuridae; genus Varecia; species Varecia variegata. The sequence continues at coordinate 104,175,700 of CM052437.1, forward strand.
CTGATACCTGCGTTGGATTATGTAAGGGACGTCTGGTGCCTCGTGTTACCTGCTCCCAAATGCTCCAGCAAAAGCAAGTCGGTGCACGTGGAGGGAGAGGGGAGGTAGTACAAAGAGCTGCGCACGAGCACTCTGTGCTGTTCTCGCACTGCTTCGCTAAGTTTGATGAATGTTCAGAACAGTAACTTTAAGAAAGACATTACGAAAGCAAAAAACAGCCCCACGAACTCACCACCCTGCACCCTTGAAGCCCTCCCAACTCCACCTGCAGAGGGAACGGAGGGCGGGATGTTGCAGTGGTCGGTCCCCTGCTTTCCGCTAGAGTTGGGCCTCGTGTGTACAGCCCCCCCAGCTATGTCCAGTGCTGCCTGTTTTTGTGCTTCATGCAGATGGAAACAAATGCCACACCATGTGCGTTCTGTTGTGATTATGCTTCATTTATCCGTTCTAATATTGACGGACATTTGGGCTGCGTCCAGTCTCAGCCATCACGAATGCCGCCCTGCCTCAGGTCCCACTCGAGCGGGGAGGGCAGGGAGGGGGCGCTCGGGTGTGCTTCAGAAGAGGCCACGGAGCTTGCCGAGCTGGGCGTGCAGGTGGGGAATGGAGATGCCCGATCTGTTGGCAGGGCAGGGTCTGACTCCCTCCGTCCCACCTGGGGGTTCTGCCGGACTCCTCCGGATCCCTCCCGTAGGGTGCCAGGCTGCCGAGCCAAGGCAGGTGGGAACCAGGAGGGCAGGGCAGGGAGGGGTCAACCTTTCCTGGAGGCCGGAGTGCCTGTCCTGGGAGGGAGACAGAGCCAGTGGACACCATTCCCAGAGCAGTTCCTGTCGGCAGGTGTGGCTTTCCCACTCAAGAAAGGCACATGAATGTTTGCAAGCATGTCCTGTGCCCCCAGACCGCCACTGTCACACCTACCCCAGGGGAAGTGGCCACAGATGTGCCTCAGCCGGGCCGTCCCTCCTGCAGGTGGGCAATGCCCCCCAAGCACAGGATCTTTGTTAAGTGGCAGCTGCATTCTTTCCCTGCCGATGAGTGCTCCTGGGTGTTCCCTTGGTGCAGGAGGTACCACCTGCGGTCTTGTGCCCCTGGGCCCTGCTCACCTGTCCTTCGGGGCAGCTTGGCACTCGGCAGGGTAGGGGGCTGAAGACACTGATGCCCCCTCCCCAGGCACACCCTGCTCCAGGGGCAGCCGCCACCCTGAGCTCTGCAAGCCCCTGGTCTGTCTGCTGGGTGCCCCCACTCGTGGCTGTGCCCCAGCGATTACCTGCTCTCGACCTTTATGTAAAGGAGGCGCATTTTGGGTACTCCTTTGCCATTGCTTTTTCTCCCTAGCGCTGTGCTGGGATGTTGGGGCGGGTGTGGCAGAGGCCTTCATGTCCTTGCTGTACCAGGTCTGCGTGTGACCGGAGCCATGTGGAGTCCTGCCTTCTCCTGTCAGTGGAAATGCGAGGTTTTTGTTTTTTCGCTATTGCAGTCTCCATCAGTTTTTAAAATCTTCCTGGCACCTGTTTGAAATGTAAAATTTCTAGCTGATAAATTGCCCAATGCTCAGGGGCACGGGCCTCCGCTCTGGAGGTGGGGGCCCAAGCACCCTGTGTCTCTAGGCCTCCTGTTGCCCAGCACCGGCCCTGGGCCCTGGCGGGGAGAGGAGTGGCCACCGCACTCTGGGCTCTGCCGCCAGCTTGTTCCTCTTGCCCAGGAGAATCACCCTGACGCTTTCCACTTTCCTCCTGCCAACTGGGCGCAGAGCACACCCCCTCCGCCACCGCTCCCATCCTGGCAGCCGCACCGCTGCCTCGGAAGAACAGACGTGGCTTCAGCGGAAAGCTCCAAGTATGGAATTAGGACAAATAAGTGAAGGATTAAATCAGCTCGCTGCTAATACGCAGCACTTTGTGTTCTTGGAATCATCTGGGGAGACTTTTAGCCCCAAGTTGGCACCACTCGCAGCCTCCCATGCGCCTCTCACCCCAGACACCTGCTGCTTCGTCCCTGCTCAGCCCTGCTGCCAGCGGGGTGCCACGACGGCATCCCTGGGTGGGCTGGGTCACTTGCTGCTGGGTCACCTCTGCTCCTCTCTTGGTTGGCAGGCCCTGCACACCTGCAGGGGCCTCTCCTGACGTGGGTGACCAGCTGTTGGGGCAAGAGGTGACACCTTTTCCTTTTCTGTCCCCAGATCACCAGAAGCTGGAGAGAGAGGCTCGGATCTGCCGCCTTCTGAAGCATTCCAACATCGGTGAGCGGCCCCCAGGGGCGGGGGCAGGTCCCCCCCCCCCAGACAGCAGCCCTTTCCTGCTTCCATATCACACTTTCAAAGGGCCCCCGAACTTCCGTTCCTTCTCCAAGGAAATGTCCCACCTGAAGCCCCTGAGGAAGCTCATTCTCTGCCACCCCCACCCCCACCTTGAGGGTGCCGTCCTGTTTGACGGGACGCGCAGAGTGGGGACAGCCCCCCTTGGGATCAGGGGCAGGGCTCTGGTGCCCACCTCCACCCGAGTGGACAGGCTCCCTCCCCACCCTGCTCTGTCCATGCATCATCTGTGGCACTTGTGACAGTGGCTGCAGGTAAATGACATACCCCTCACAAAGCCCCCCATAGAGCCAGCCCCCAGCATGTGACCCCCCAGAACACTGAGTGGTGATTCTGGTGAGAACACACAGAGACCTAAACATTCTGTGACTTCAAAAGAGCCACAAGATGGCCTGATTACAAAAGGAAAGTTTAAAAGTTTGGAAAACAAAGTCTGATCAAAGACCCTGCCACACGCAGCCTTGGTCTGAGAGCCTCTGGCTGTCCCCCTTTGCTAGTCCAGGGCTTCTGGAACTCCTGCCTGGGGAGGAGGGACCACTGTCCCAGAGCCAGCTGCCCTACCGGGGCATCTGGAGCCTGTGGCTGGTCCAAGCCTCGCTGTCCGGGCACGTGGGGAAGGTCTCTGAGGTGGCCTCCTGGGCTGGCCCTTGTCTCTGGCATCGAGGCTGCTGGCCCTGCCGAGGAGCAGTGGGCCCCGGCACATGAGCCGCCTGGCTCTTCCTGGCAGCCCTGTCACCTGCCTGCATCTGGGTCGCAGCCCACCCGCCACGTGGAGCGAGTGCCCCAGAGAGTGGGGGTCCTCTGCTTGCAGGTCGCCTCCCCAAAGCCCCAGACCGAGTCCATGTTGGGGTCATAAATGCAGCTCTGGGAGCTCTGGGGACTGCAGACTGCACAGACCCTGGAAGTCAGCTCAGATCTCCCCAGGGTCACTCGGCCCTCCTGCCCACCCGCCCTCCATGGCTCCAGGCTGATCCCGCCGTGTAGCCCCTGTGGAGCATGCGTGTGCATGTGCAGACCTGTGTGCATGTGTGCAGCTGCCTGTCCTTCTCCAACGCTGGTCTCTGGGGACGTCTGAGGAGTCCAGGAACTCAGGCCTTGCCCATGTCAAGGGCACCAGGAGATGCCTTGGGGCGGCAGCTGCTCTCTGCTGACTCTGGCCCCAGAGGCGCCTGAGGAGCTTGCCAGGTGGACTCCTGGGCCCTCTCTCCAAAGCTCTGAATCGCTTGTGCCGGGATGGGGCCCAGGAATCTGTGTTCAAAAGGGACATCCAGGGGCCATGAGGTGCAGCGAGTTCAGGAGCCTGGCTCAGGGAGTTGGCAAATCCTCACTGCCTGGCGTAGGGGCTAGAACACCCTCCCTCTCCTGGTGCTCCACCGACAAGCTGGGCAGGTGGGCACCCAAGGGACAGATGCTCCCTCCTCAGACCCAACAGGGCCCTGGCATGGAAAACAGGAGCCCCAACTCTGGGCCCCAGGGCCAGGCTACAGCCCCAGCCAGGCTCTTAGGGTCCTGGCCCTTGAGCCTCTGCCCAGCAGGGGTGCAGCCCCAGAGAAAGGGCGGCTTCAGCAGAGGGGAGCCCTAACACAGAGCCAGGAAGAGGGGAGGGGCCATGTCCCTGAGGCCCTCCCATGAGGTGGTCGAGCGCTGCAGGTTACCCCCGACAAGATTTACCACCATCCTCCCAACCCAGGGCTTCCAGACTGGACTCTTAAGATATGACCGAGGACTTTGTTTGCCACCTCTGTACTCTGCTCACAGTGTTAACTTGCTCAGTGCTTTTATTTAAATAGATTTTCTGCCAGTTCACTTTTTTACTTAGCCCTGTCTGTGAAATCGCGGGTCTGATGTGCTAGTTAGGTTTTCTTCTAAACCAGTAAAAAGTGCATGTAGTATGTAACTATTTATAAAATGTTAAAAATGTTTTATAAAAAGGTGTCCATGTGCATTCTGCCTCAACTCCCCACCCCAGGTGTCAGTGTCGAGGAGGTGGGACCCACCCCATGGTGCCTGAGAGCCCATCTGCCTCTGCCCCCAACCCCACCTTGCCACCTGCGTGGGGTGGCGGGGACCTGAGGGCAGGGGCAGCCCCCTCCAAGAGGACGGCCCTGCAGCATCCCAGGAGCAGTGCGGAGGCTTCATGGGTAACCAGGGCCTCCTTGGTGCTGCCTGTGGGGGCTCCGTGGGGTGCCTCCCTCCATGGCCCTGGGGCCTTCCCTGCTCCAAGTGGGTGATTTTCATGCAGCAGGTCCCAGATGGGGCAGCTCAGAGGGGCCACCCTGCTGGGCCCCCACTACATAGGGGTCAGGAGGGTGAGCTGTAGTCTAACTCTAGTGATTTTATGGAGGGTGCTAGAAGGAGGCTGTTGGTGAGCCCTGGGGGCCTGCTGTGTCTCAGGGGATCCAGAGGGAACAGGTGTCCAGTGAGCCAAATGAGTGGGCGCCCTTCCTCTTGGGACAGAAGTCGGCCGAGGGTGCTGTGTGGGAAGGGGGGACATTGGTCACAGGGAGTGCCTTAGCTGGTGGGGGCCCTGCTTGGCCAAGGTCAGCATCGGCTCGTGGACAGCCAGTGGGTGAGAGCGGACAGAGGTGGGCCATGGGCGACCTCGCTCTCTGAGGAGGGGGCTGGGCAGGGGCAGAGGGCAGGAGGCTGGGCTGCCGGGCCTGGGGCAGAGACACGGAGTGGGTCTCTCTGTTATGAACTTGGGAAAGCATCCCAGGCACCTAAGTGGGCCCCAGACCCTGGAGCTGAGCTTTAGTCACCTGGGATTTCTCACACTCGGATGATGGTGACAATGACAGTAGCAGAGTTGTGGCTTACTGAGCGCTCACTGTGCCTTGGAGCCTCACTAAGGTTACATAATCAATCTTCACAACCCCTTGAGTAGGTGCTATTTATCCATTTCACAGAGGGGCAGACTGAGGCTTAGGTGGGCTGAGTTACCTGCCCGAGGTCACACAGCTGGTCGGGGCGGGGCTGGCGCTACGAGTTCTGGCCCCGTGGAGGGCGTTTTGTTTGAGGTGTGGGTGCTGAGAAGGGCGTTGGTCTGGGCTGCTGCCGCCCAGGGATCCTTGGGGCGAGGGCCGGGCCCCGGGGAGAGCCCGAGCTGGAGGAGGAAGAGCACTGGCAGCCGCTCAGAAACTAGGACAGCACTGGCGCTGGCGGGTGCCAGGAAGGGGCTGCAGCTGAGTCGGCGGTTTGCGCCTGGGGCCCTGGGGCTGCGGACCCGGGAGGAGGAGTTTGCTCTTCACTCTGTTGGCGCCTGTGGCCCAATCTCGAGTGCTGGGGGACAGTGAGGCCTCAGAGTCCTGTCTTCCCAGGACCCGAGTAGCAAGGGCTGAGGCCAGGCCCGCGGACTGGCCCTGAGTCCACGCCTTGCTCTGCCTTTTGTGAGCTTTGTGACCTTAACCTTAACCTCTCTGTGCTTCGGCTTCCTCATCCATAACTTCTTGAGGTGGGGGCTGGTTGAGAAGGTTGAATTAACACACGCAGAGTGCTCAGAGCAGCCTGGTGGGCAGGGAGGGAGTGCTCCGCGCAGCGGGCTGTCACTGTCCTTGTCACTCCGGCAGCGGGCAGAGTCGGCACAGCGGGAGAGCAGTGTCCAAAATGAGTCATTCCTAGAAAATATCTGCCGCTTGGTGCAGGGCACATCTCCAGCTCAAGGAAAAACAGGCCTTGGTTTGTGTGCTCCGTGCGGAAATCACTCACTGTCCCTGCGAGCCTTCCTCGTACGTTCGTGTGTTTGTTCATTCATCACATCCTGCCGGCTCCTGCCCAGCACCAGGCAGAGCTGCAGGGTGAGGGCGTGGCGCACACAGACCGTCACAGGCAGCTGTGCACACGGTGGCCGTGAGGAGGGAGAGAGGGACGGCGCTCCATCCTGCTGACTGTGCACGCGCTGGAACCCGAACTCAGGGCCTGAACCTTTGGATGACACCGTGCCGGGCAGCTTTCCTCCGGGTGGGGGCCCTGCCTGTCCGCCTGCGCCGACAGCGTGCAAAAGAGGCTGGGAGCCTGAGGGCCGAGGGCAGCCCGGGAAGGCCCCAGGGACATAATGGGTGCGTTTTTATACCTGCTCCTCTCCCACGAGAAGCTTCTTGGTGGCCCTTTCTGGGGACCGGTTGTGTGATCCCCTCCTGCTGCTCTCCTCGGTGTTTGGGAGCAGCTGAGGCCCAGGCCAGGACCACGAGGGCGGAAGGAAACATGAGATCAGACTGGTGTGAGGCCGAGGGAAGACAGGGCACTGCCAGAAGCCCACAGATGCCCCCCGGTGGCCTGCCAGCCTGCAGGGCCCCCAGCCCTGCCCTCCAGCCCACCCCTGGGCCTCCGCAGCCCTGTCCCGAGGGAGACCCCGGGGCTTGCGCAGCTGGCTGGGTGCCTGCGCAGGTGCAGAGGCGGGCGGTGGGGTGTGTCCTGGGCGACTGCCAGCCCCTTACGGCTTGTCTGTCCCCACAGTGCGTCTCCACGACAGCATCTCGGAGGAGGGCTTCCACTACCTGGTCTTCGATCTGTAAGTTCCAGAGCTGGAGTCTCTTGTCCTCACCTGCTCCCAGCATTGGCCAGGGGGTTGGGTCCCCTAGCCCCGGGGGACAGTTCTGAGTCCTGGGCTAAGCCAGTCCCTCAAGTGTACCTCTGCTGCTGAGGGCCGTCTTGCTCCAAGCCACCTACCCAGCCTCCCTCGCCTCTCCTTGCTTGCTTTGCACCACGTTTATTGGGCCCTGTGGAGGCCAGACCACCATCCTGGGTCCTCTCCTCCACCAGAACAAGCGTGCTGGAGAAAGTGGGGGGCAGGGGGGAGAGGGAGGACCCCAGAGGAACAGTCAGCGGCTTCATTCACCTTCTTTCCCTTGGTGCCCTCATCATGCCTGCACTGGGGCACCGCTGGCTGGTGTGAGCATGTGTGTGTTTATAAGTGTGATTGCACATGCAGGTGTGTGAGCATGTGAAAGTGAGAATGCATTATAGGTGGAGTGTGCATACATGCGTGTGTGCCTTGCATGAATGTGAGCATGTGCAGCTCTGTGCATGTGGGTGAGTTTACACAAGTGTGTGCATGCATGATTGTGTTTGCATGAGTGTGTGCATGGTGTGCACACGTTTGCGTGTATACATGGGTGTGTGCACATGAGTGTGTTTTCGTGTGTGCGTGAGTGTGCGTGTGAGTGCACTCATGAGTATGTGTGTGTGCATGTGCGTGTATATGTGCAGTGGCTGAGCGAGAAGGCGTCTGGGGTTGCTGCCGCCTCTCACTTCCTGCCGGATTTAGAAGCGGTGATCTCATCTCCCTCACTTCTGACAGCTCCCGATAAGCAGCACTATATTTAGCTGTCAGTGAGTCAGTGCAGCTCTGGGACCCTGGGCTGGAAAGGGGCCTATAGGCCTTGGCCTGTCCCTGTGGCCTCCAGGCGGCCACACAGCCAGGAAAGCCCAGTTGTGGTGCTATTGCCATGGTTACCGCTGTGCCCTTCCCACGGCTGCTGTGAGCGTGCAGGCTAGGCCAAGATAGGACGCGGCCCTCTCAGCTCCTCCTCCCTCAAATGACAGATGACTGGGCCATGGGGCATGCAGGACTGCGGCGGCCTACATCCGTGTGGGGTCCTCTGGTCAAGAAAGTCTGGGACTGTCCCTGCAGGGGCTTGGCCACCACTCAGGTTGCCCTGTGTGTCCCACAGGACACCACCTCAAATTGTCATCCAGGTGACTGGGACTGACCTGGGACACAGCCACCGCTGCTCAGCCAAGACTACACCCTAGAATATCTGTTCCACGGCGCTGGGGAGCTGGCTGGCTCACTGCTGCACCTGTGTGCCCCAGACCCACTTCTGCCAGCCTATTTTCCCAGAAAAACAGAGACCACTGGGCTAGGGGTGGCCCTCTCTGGGGCCCCTGGTAGCCTGGTAGCCAACAGATGGTTGTGCATGTTTCAGGAGCTTAGAAAGGGAGAGAGAATGGTGTGTGTGCACATGTGTGTGCATGGTGTGTTCACACATGGCAGACTGCTGTGTCTCCTCGCTGGCCAACCACATGCCAGGCAGGTGTGGGGAGAGGCTCCTAGGTGGGCTGGGAAGAGGAAGTTGGCCCGTGGGTCTGGAGGGCCCTGCACACCCTCCTCCCAAACCTCCAGGGCCCACACCGTGAGCAGCCTCCAGGGCAGCGGAGGCAGGGGCAGCGGTTTCTGGGGTGGGCTGGCATCACCTTCAGGAGGCCCTGAGGCCCCTTGGTGGTTTGAGGGCTCTGTGGATCCTGGGGGGTTGTCCCCATTCCTCATGCCTGGAAATGTCACAGGGCTTGAGGACTGGGCCTGGGCATAGAGGGTCTCGCACACACCTGCACGCCCAGAGGAAGGAGGCTCCCACGTGGGCCATGGAATCGGCCATGTGTCCCCCGTGGCCTAAGGAAAGGGGAGCATGGGGGACAGAGGCGGGGCCTCCTAGACCACACCCTTTCTGGGCCAGCCCTGAAGCTCCCAAACCCCCACAGCAACCTACGCAGGAGGAGGCACAAACTCCCTGCCCCAGAGCTCTAGACCACGAGGCAGTCCTGGCCGGGGAGTCCCAGGTGCCCATCAACCCAAACTGCAGCTTCCTGAGCTCACAGTGCACCCTACAGGCCCCGGCCCCAGCCGCACGAGGCGCTCCTCAGAGGGCTGGAGACCTGGAGGCCTTTTTGCCACTACTTTGTGCTTGACTTGAGGATCTACAGTACTTGAGCTGGGAACTGTGTGTGCTGAGACCTAGATAGTTATTCATGCAGCTCTGGAGCATGCCAGCTCCTTGCCTGGGCTACACCTGGGATTTGATCCTCCTGCTCCATGCACATGGATACACATAAACACATGTACACACATGCACATACATGTGTGCACACAAACTGGTATACATGTACACAAGGGCACGCACAGGCACACACATGTGCACCCAAACATAGACAAACCAGTATACATGAACACAAGTGCACACATAGGCACACATGTACAGGCATCCACACAAACACATGCACACACATGTGCACACACAAGCTGGTATACCTGTACAGAAGGACACATACAAGCACAGCATGTGTATACACATGTACTCACATGCACATACACAACACACACATGCACACATGCACACACAAAGCAATATACACAAACACTGGTGCACATATAGGCACATGCATACACATGCACACATGTGTACACAGAGACCAGTACACATGACCACAAATGTACACACACCCATACATGTATGCATGAGCACAAAGGCACATATGCATACATGTGTGTATGTACAAACCACTATACATAAGTACACATGTAGGCACACATGTGTGTACAGGAACATACCCATATGCATGTACACATGTGCACACATGCACACACCCTCACACAGACAGGCCAAGCTCAGGAGCCAGGCCAGATGCCCCTAGGAAGGCCCCACCTAGACATCCTTTCGTGTCCTTGTGGTCAGTGGTTATTTGGTTGCAGAACGGTGCTGGCCGACAAGGGGTGAGAGGAGAGAGCTACAGAGGAGGGAGGGAAGCTGAGCTAGAGCTCCGCAGTTGACTGCAGGGTGCGTGTTGAGGGACACAAAACAGTACAGCCAGTTGGGCAACAGAGGCAGAGCCCCTGTCCCCATCCCCCATCCCAGCACAGGAAAAGAGGTGAGGAGAGGGAATCCGCAGTCCTTTAATATCCTGTTGTGTGTCAGGACCGGGTGGCTCTCCATGCATTCCATCCTCACGTCACCCCAAGGGCTGGGGGTTAGTGGAACCACCGGCGCGTGCGTTCACCCTGGAGCAGGCCACGCTAACACTCCACACTTCCCCGCTTTTATTTTTCTCCAGCGCTGAGCGAACACCCACCCATGCCAGGGTCACCCGTTCAACAGCCCCCCCTCCCCTGGGTCATCCTTGCCGTGGACCAGCCCAGCCCTGAGTGCTGGGCACAGAAATGAGGAAGACCCAAGCCCCACCTTTCAGAACTAATGGGTAAAACCGAAATGCAAATGGAGAGACCCTAGCGCCCAGGGCAGTACTGTGGAGCAGTGTGGAGATGGGGCAGAGTGTGGAGGAGGTGCCCTCATGGCCTCACAGGCCCCCTCCCGCACACACAGGAGGGCAATCCTGACTTTCGTGGGGGAGGGAGCACTGGATGGAGTCTTCCAGCAGACTCCGAGCAGCCGAGGTGGATGAGGGGCACCGCCTGGCTCCCCTGGTGGGCATCAGCCCTCGCCCCCTTTTTGTCCATGCCCACATTACACCGCACAGGAGACCCTGGGCAACCGGACACTGTCCAGGTTCCCGGAGGCCCTCCAGATAGTGGCTTCTGCCCTGGGGGCCTATCCTGACCGTGGGGCCTTATGGCCACTCACTGGGTGGGGACACAGGGCAGGAGGGTGTGTGAACAGAGACCTCCCCTCTGCCTGTCATCTCTGCTTTCCTCCTGGAGATGGCACTTTGAGCACGTCAAGGCCTCAGCCCACCAGGGAAGCTAGATCCGGGCACCGTATCTTCTGGCCCCTCTGCTCCTACTCGAGGGCCGCAACTCTGGCCGTGGGAGCAGGTTGAGGAAAGGAGACCAGATCTTCTCAGGCTTGGAGCTCAAGTCACCAGGCCTGGGTATAACACCGCACAGCCCTGGCTAAAGCTACCTGCTGCCCACTCTGGGAAAGTCACCTAAATCTTCGAAACTAGTTTTCTCATCCATAAACAGAGTAAATGAGTGCCAGTGTCATGGAATAGTTGTGAGGACTGAAATGTTAAATGTCAATATATGAGTAAGCACTTGGTGAGCTGTCAGACCTAAGTGATGATGGTAATAGGGTGGAGGTGGGGATGCCAGTGGTGGTGGTAGTGATGATGATGATGGTGGTGACGGTGGTGGTGGTGGTGGTAGTGGTGACAGTGGTGGTGGTGATGGTGGTGACAGTGGTGGTGGTGGTGATGGTGACGGTGGTGGTGGTGATGGTGGTGACGGTGGTGGTGGTGGTGGTGACGGTGGTGGTGGTGGTGACGGTGGTGGTGATGGTGGTGGTGGTGGTGACGGTGGTGGTGATGGTGGTGGTGGTGGTGGTGACGGTGGTGGTGGTGGTGACGGTGGTGGTGACGGTGGTGGTGACGGTGGTGGTGACGGTGGTGGTGACGGTGGTGGTGATGGTGGTGGTGGTGGTGGTGGTGATGGTGGTGGTGGTGGTGATGGTGGTGGTGACGGT
>CM052437.1:104187704-104199235 GCA_028533085.1 Varecia variegata
TCAGGAGTTCGAGACCAGCCTGAGCAAGAGCGAGACCCCATCTCTACTAAAAAATAGAAAGAAATTATCTGGACAACTAAAAATATATAGAAAAAATTAGCCGGGCATGGTGGCGCATGCCTGTAGTCCCAGCTACTCGGGAGGCTGAGGCAGGAGGATCGCTTGAGCCCAGGAGTTTGAGGTTGCTGTGAGCTAGGCTGACGCCACAGCACTCTAGCCAGGGTGACAGAGCAGGACTCTGCCTCAAAAAAAAAAAAAAAAGCAGGTTGAGTGGCAGTGTTTTGTCCTTTTCGGTGGCTCGTGAAGTGGCAGTGTGATCCCTGCAGGCGGTGCGTCAGGGGATGAGGTGCCAGGATCTCGTGGCACTGCGTGAAGGGAAGGGCGGCCTGGGAGCCCGGCCAAGGGGACCTGAAGGCCCCAGGGAGCCCCCTGGTGGCCAAGGGCTCGGAAGGCCAGCAGCCGAGAGCTCCCTGCCGGGTGCTGAGCACAGCGGCTGGTAGGTGATGAGACCACAGGGATAGGCCGGGCCCTGCCGGGTTTGGAAACCGGAACAGGACGGTCCCAGGGGACACAGCAGCCCGGGGAGCCCCTCAGACCCTCAGCATCAAGTGTCCTCAGTCTGGGGACAGCAGCTTCCTTGACCTTGCTGCAAGATAGGGGACACACGTCCCTCCAGCCTGAGCGAGGGCGCTGCTCCCTGAGGGAGGGCCCGAGGAGCCTTCCCTACCCAAGGGCGCCCAAAGGAGCAGGGGCCTCTTTTTCGCCCCGTGCAGTGGGGCCCTCCAGAGCCAGGGGATCTTGGGGGGTGGACCGTGCCTGGCAGGTAGATGTCCTGGCTGCCCCGCGTGCTGGGACACCTTGCCCTTTGGAGGTCACTGTGGGGAACATCGAGTTTGCTTGTAAGGGTGAGCTCGAGGTTTCGGTCCGAGTGGCCCTCAAACCCCTGTTCAGCGGGATCTGAGCCCTGCCTGAGGGGCTATTGTCCCTGTCCCTGGGACAGACTGACTGTGGGGTGCAGGCCTAGGGGTGAAGGCTTAGCTATGGCCCATGGACCCCACAGGGCAGGGTGTCAGACTTCTGTACCTGCCTCTTGCAAATTGTCTCTGTTGTGTCCCCCCATCCCCTCCTGTAACACCCCCGGGTGTGAACGACTCGTCCTCGTGCTGGTCACCCCCCTGCAGCCAGAGAACCTGCTCCTGGCCAGCAAGTGCAAAGGGGCTGCAGTGAAGCTGGCGGACTTCGGCCTGGCTATCGAGGTGCAGGGGGACCAGCAGGCATGGTTTGGTGAGTGCCTGGGACGGGGGCGTTGGGCAGTGGGCAGGGCCCAGGGAGGTGCTAGTGGCCCTCATGGCCCCTTTCCCTTTCACTAGGGTTTGCTGGCACACCGGGCTACCTATCCCCTGAAGTCCTTCGCAAAGAGGCATACGGCAAGCCCGTGGACATCTGGGCATGTGGTGAGGCCTGGCCTGGGGCATGGTGGGCCCTTAGGTGTTTTGGGGTGTTTCGGGGCTACCACCTCTGTCCTGGAGCATGCAGGTGACCGGCACGTCTTGCCCTGCGCCAGGTTTGTCTGTGCCAGACCTGCCCTTGAGCTACCCTTGCAGGGCTCTGCTGCACAGCCTGGAGCCCCCGCCCCACCCAGAGTAGAATTGCTAACGTGACCCCTGGCCCACCACCCGGTGTCTACCTGCACTCGGGGCAGAGGTTCGGGCCAGAAGGAGCACATGGGCAGATGGGAGTGGAGGGGTCGGGGCTGTCGGGCCACATAGCAGGGCCACCTCCGTGGGTGGGGGTTCCCTCCCACAGAAGCAGGGAACAGCAGAGGGGCTGGCCTTGGGCCTGGGCGTGGGGCAGGGTGGTGGGGGCTGGTTGTGCCATTCTGCCCGTGTGTCTCCAGCACGGTGTGGAGGGCAAAGGAACACTGTGGACCCCGGTGCCCTCACAACCGTGGGAGCTGGTGTCGGGGTGCAGGGCAGGAGCTCCATGGATGGCCATGCCCTGCACGTGGGCACAGTGCTCACGGGCTCCATCCACAGGGGTGATCCTGTACATCCTGCTCGTGGGCTACCCGCCCTTCTGGGACGAGGACCAGCACAAGCTGTATCAGCAGATTAAGGCCGGTGCCTACGACGTGAGTGCACCTGGAACCCTGCTCTGACCCGCCCCCTGCCCCTGGGTGTGGCAGGTGGGGCAGCCTGGGAAGAGGCTGAGAGTGGGGTGAAGCCACCTGCGGCCAAGCCCACAGATGAGAATCCTGGCCCTGCCTGGGGAGGGGGCTTCAGACTCAGCCGTGCCTTGTCTCCTGCAGTTCCCATCCCCCGAGTGGGACACTGTCACTCCTGAAGCCAAAAACCTCATCAACCAGATGCTGACCATCAACCCCGCCAAGCGCATCACAGCCCACGAGGCTCTGAAGCACCCGTGGGTCTGCGTGAGTTGTCCTTGGCACCCACAGCGGGGAGGGGCTCCCGGTGGAGGTAGCTTCAGACCGCTCCCCTGACGAGGGCCCTGTTCCTTGCATTCAGTAGGTCCCCTGTGTCCCCTGGATGTTACTGTGGCCTCTGGCTTGGGACACGCTGGTGGGTTTGTGAGGTTGGGGCTCAGAGGACGTTGGAGGGTAGAGCAGGCCCCTTCCTCCTGACCCCAGTCCTGTCCATGAGGGACAGAGTGGGCAAGGCCAGCAAGGGACAAGGCTTGAAGTCACAGGCAGGTGGGGATGGTCCATGGGGACAGGTGGCCTTTTGCTGCAGTGGTGGTTGGTGGCTCTCATCACACGGGGGCTCCGGGGTGCCTCGAGCCCTGCTGCCCTGGCCTTTCCTGGCCCCTCGGGCTCCTGACTGCCATGTGACCACCCCTCTCCCTCCAGCAACGCTCCACGGTAGCCTCCATGATGCACAGACAGGAGACAGTGGAGTGTCTGAAGAAATTCAACGCCAGGAGGAAGCTCAAGGTGAGGCACTGACCTCTACCCCTGGCACTGCCGTGCTTTCCTGCGTCCCCATGGCACCCATGCTGGAGGGAAGGAGACCTGGGGGGTTCCCAGCAGGCCCAGCAGTTGCTGGGGCCCCCAGAACTGTGCATGTTGGCAAATTCCAGACCAGATGCGACAGGTGAACTTAGTCCAACTTGAGAATGAGCCCAGAGGTGGCATGGGGCCAGGTGTGGGCTTGGCCTCCAGGCCCAGTGCCAGTGCCACCAAGTCACCTGTGCTGCTTCCAAGCAGCCTTGGAGAGGCTGTACGAGACGGTCCCTGCAGGCGCCACACCTGGGGCTCTGCAGGCGGAACACACCCTCTAGCAGGCATGCTCTCTTTAGTACGAGTGAATCCAGAAGCTTCCGACCTGGGCAGGTTTGGTAAGGAGTGCTGGTCTCGGGTGGGCTCGGGGAGGCTGGAGGGGAAAGTGGGCACAAGTAGCGTGCCTGGCCCACCCACTGGCCAGAGCTGGTCCTGACGGTGGCGGTCTGGTGCGAGCTGGCTGTGTCCCTCGGCTGCCTGGTGCCGAGGGAGAGGCCCAGCCCTGTGCCCAGGGACCGGCAGCCTGGTAGCTCTTCGCTGGTCTCTGAGTGAGTGGTTATCCCCGAAGCCCTGAGGACAGTGCCACTGCCCTGAGCCTGTCAGGGAGAGGAAGGGCCACCAGGGAGCCAGACCCCAGAGGAGCTGCTGTGGTGACTGGGGGTCCTGGTGACCCCAGAAGCTTGCGGGGTCTTGAAGCATTTAGAAGCCGTGGTCGGCCAGCTGGTTTAGGGTCCGGGGGGTGTGTGAATTCTGGAAGCAGGTGACCTGTCGTGGTGCCGCTGCCAGGTTCCTGGAACTCTCGCCTCTCTAGAAGGCTGTGATCATGTCATGCCAGGTGCCCATGAGCCTGAGCGCCTGGGGGTCTTCTCCTGGCCAGAAGCCAGCAGGGGACGCTGACAGGACTGCCCTGGCTTTGTCTGTGTCTCTCCCCAGGGGGCCATCCTCACCACCATGCTGGCCACGCGGAATTTCTCAGGTGAGACTTTCCTCTCCAGGGCGACTGGCTGCCCCTGCCCCCCAGACTGCCTAGGGAGGCTCCTCCTTTCCCACTAGCCCCTCGGGCCCCCTCCTCTGCTGCCGGCCTGCACCGGCCTCTGCCCCAGCTCCAAGCCCCCTGCCCGCCTGGCCCAGCTAGGCTCTCTTCTTGGGCTACCTCCCCAGGTCCACCCCCACTCCCAGCCCATCACTTTCATGCCGGGTCTGTGTCCCCTGCCCCGACACGTGTCTGTGCTGCCTACCACTGGGGCGCAGTGCCGCGTGTGTCTGTCCAGGCGTCTGTCGGGCATCTCTGTGGCCTCCTTGTTGTTCTGAGCACTCTGAGCACCGTGTTGTGTGCGGGCAGCGGGCAGAGGGGACGTGGGGTGGCGCAAGAGGCTCCGTGGGCCTCCCTCTGAGTTCTGGGCGAGTTGCAGCCGCCTGCCCCCGTCACTCAGGGTGGGCGGTGGGGGAGCAAGGTCTCTGGGGGTCTGTTAGAGACCCCCAAGGCCCAGGGCACTGGCACGTCCACCCCGGGGACGGCGTTAGCCCCAGAGTGGAGCCGGCGGCCCAGGCCTGGACAAGCTGTGCCCGTGGCTTCTCCGTCGTTGACACTCAGTGTGCGAGCGTCTGTGATCCGTCTCACGTTGTCCGTCTGCATCTGGCGCCCCTCCCTGCCCCATCCTGTTACTTTTGCTGTGATACCGTACTGGGAGCGGGTGCATCACACCAACACTAATAGGACTGTCCTGTCTGCTGTGTGCCCACCACACCCCTGCGGGCACGAGAAGCCCCCACTGGGGTTTTCTAAGGAGAAAGGAGGCAAACGCTTTTCATTGTCCATCAGCCCAATCTTGTTTTCACTCTCCGGAGAAAAGGATTCTGGAACCATCAGTCACCTAAACTTTAACTCTAATCTTCTCTGCTTCCTTTGTCTCTTTTCTTCCCTTACCTCGCCCACCCCTCGTCTGTGTCCGCCCACCCCTCCCTCCCCCTCGTCTCTAACCTGGTGCTAACAGTGGGCAGACAGACCACCGCTCCGGCCACAATGTCCACCGCGGCCTCCGGCACCACCATGGGGCTGGTGGAACAAGGTAGATGTGTCTTGACCAGCCTCCCACCCGCTCCCGCCTGTCCCTCCTGCCAGCATGCAGCCCCCCGCTGCACGCAGCCGCTGGCCAGGCTCCAGAGCTGCCCCAGAGGCCGCCAGGCCCCCGGGAGCCCCTGCTCCCGCCGTGGTCACGTCCCAGCAGAGCCCCCCTCGAGGGGAGGGAGGCAGCCCCCACACTCCTCATCTATAAGAGGAGGGACTGGGCTAGGTGACCCCTGCGCCATGCCAAGCCTCCTCCCCGTCCTGGCCTCTGAGGTCTGGGGGTCTAGAGACTCCCCATCCAGAATGGCCTTGACCCTGCAGGGAGCCCCTGGGCCTGCTGCCGGAGTCCGACTCCTGAAAGGAGAGCCATGGGGAGCAGGGCCAGAGAGGCAGGGGCACGACCCAGGGGAGCCCATGGGGCTCTGGGTCAGTCCCTCCTGCAGGGCGATCCACAACCAGCCCCAAGGGGCCTGCCCGGAGCTGGTGGTCTGTGCTGCCGAGTCCCACACCTTCACGTCTGTCCTGAGAATCCCCCAGGACAGGCTGCTCCAGCGTCAGGGAGCTCCGGGCACACTGAGGCAACTTCGAAGGCTTCATCTTGGGGTCTTTCTACAGGGTCCTCCTCACCCAGCCCCAAGCACCAGGAAGGGAGAAGGCTGGCTCTGCCCACCTGCTCCTCTGGGCCTTGCGGGGCCAGACCCCCTCCCCCCAGCAGGAGCCAGGGCCAGAGCCCAGAGGCCCCGGTCAGTTCCTGCCCGCCTGTCGGCTGTGACCATGGGCAGACCCTGGGAGGGCTAGGTGACCCTGGACCTCCTCGTGGGCTCCACAGCCATAGCCCAAGCTGAGGGCTGGCAAGAGCGTAGGGCAGGCTTAGCTGGCCTCGGCCAGCCAGTGAGCACACGGGCCAACCGGGTCCTCCCTGAGCCAAGCTCAGACAGTTTCCTGTCATGCCTCCAGCACTGGCTGGGGACAAGGCTTCAGGGGCCCGGGTACTGCCCTCTCCAGGCCCACCCACCCCAGCTCCCATTGACGACACAGTGGGTGAGCACCCAGCCTTCCCAACCAGAGACCCCTCCTCCTGGGGAGGCCCAGGCCGTCCCTGGGGCAGGGAGTGTGTCCTCACGTGAGCCCGGTGTACTGTCCAGCAGCGGCGCCCTGGGAGGGCAGTTCTGAGTCTGCTTCGTTTGACAGGCTTTTCTGGGGCACGTGTGGGAGGGGCTGAGGCTAGGAAAGGATGAGGCTAGTGGCTCCTGGGAGGCCCTGCTGCCCAGGGGACAGTGCAGAGAGACAGTCGCCTCTGCGCCGCCCTTGCCCGGGGCTCCCGCTGCAACGCCCGCCCGCCTGCCTGCAAGTGAACGTGGGGCGACGGTGCATGAGGCCCGTGCATGCGCGGCTCCTCCCTGGGCGCCGAGGGCCGCTCTGTCTTGGAGGGTGGTCAGTGCATGTGGACAGAGCCCAGCATGGCTGTCCAGGGTGACCAGCAAGGGGGCGAGGCGGAGGCGGTGCTATGGGGCCACCTGCCCCACTAGGTCTGCCCAGCTTAGCTGCACCCCACAAACATGCGGCGGGGGTCTCACTTCTCCTTGGATGGTGGCTGAGTCTGGTACCGTCGGTCAGACCCCCTGTGTGGCATAGTCCCCCTCTGTCAGCAAGGAGACCCTGACTGTAACAGCTTGTTGCAGTCTGTCCCGCATTGAGCAGGTGTAAGAGCAATGGAGACCCCCACTGTCTGGCCAGCTGTGGGGTGACAGCAGTCATCCCGGCCTGGAGACCCCAGGAATGGGCAGTGCCCTGCCAGGGTAGGGGCCAGAGGGTCTCTCCTTGTTCTCCAGAGGCCTGTGGAAGCTTTGCCCAGGTGTCTGAGACACCTGTGGCTGCCTGGTCCAGCCTGGCCCCCGCTACACCTAATCGATGCTTTTAACTTGAGACAGAACAGGGGACGCTCCCGTGCCCTTGAACACTGGTGTAGACGGGCGTCGACAGGGTTCTGGCCACAGTGATCTGGAGTTAGTCCAGGACGGAGATGTGAATGTCCGGGAAATGCCAGGAGCCACATATTCAGGATGGCCCCAGCCAGTGGGCCCCACATGGCGCCCAAGGTGTGCACAGTGAGGGTTTACAAAAGGGGTTCACCAGGAAGGGTGTTTGGGAACTGACTAAAACGACAGGGGCATCTGCTGCAGGGCTCCCCAGAGCCTTGCCCCCCGCAATGGCCTGAGTTCTGAGAGGAGGGCGGGCATTTCCCACCCCCTTGGCTACAAACTTCTGTCCTCGTTCTTCCCCGCTGATGCTGTTAACGTCTCCAGTGGCAGTTTGGAAATGTGGGTTTTGATGGACTCGGGCACATAACTGGAACCCTCTTCGGACCAACCCTGCCCGTGGGCTCAGCTCAGGTGCCTCCTTTCCTGCGAGGGTCATCTGCGGGTGGGCCGAGGGGAAGAGCTGACCTGCGCCGCTGCCGGGGTGCCACGCTGGCCCCAGGCGAGTCTCAGACCACTGTTGGGCGCGCTGTGCAGAGCCCACCGGAAATGCCACAGGGCTGGCTGCGTGTGTGGCTCTCCTTACGGAGTGGGGGTCAAGCCAGCCGTCTGCAAACCGCCCGTTTCAATTGGCCACATGTTTGAAATGTGTGTTTCTGGAAGGGATGGGGGTGCCCTCGCTTGCCTGCTCAGCCGCCACGCCAAGTGTCCTCAAGGTGAGGCTGCTTGTCTCCTTCCTCAGGCCTCTGGGAGGAGCCCATTTCCCCAGCAGTGTAGGGCAGCTGTCACCAGCAAGGACAGGGAGCCCCACCGCAGCCTCTGCAATGCCTAGTCCCGGCTCCTGCTCCAGGGGCAGACGGGGCAGCCCGAGCCGGCCCGCTGGCGTGGGCATTCCTGGAGAGCAGGAAGGAAGGAGGGAGGGTAGGGTGCACAGACAGGGGAGGGCTGTCCAGGAGCCACACGTCCCCAAGTGTTCAGGACTGGCCTGCCCCTCCACAGTGCCTTACCAGGAGGCAGATTTTTGCCACAATGCAGGAGAGGTTTTTCACAGGCTGCACCGTGGCCTGTCAGCATTTCTGGCCCAGCATTTCTGGCCCAGGAGCGCGCTGGGCAGGGGTGCCCTGGCATGGCGGGGGGTGGTCCTGCTGCAGCTTCGCTGGGGTGGGGGCCTCAGGCCTGGGAGGGTGGAATGCAGGGGGCACGCCAGGAGACGGGAGGGATGCCTGTGTCCCTTCACTGCTCCCGAGGAGGCCCCAGGTGTCCAGTTTCTGGATCCTGGGAGCACCCCTGGGCTTGATACAGAACTGAGAGTTAACAGATCCGTGATGAGGGGAGGCTGTGGACGGAAACTGCGCCTGCCGCAGCGGCACTAGGGCCACCCTGTGGGGTCCCCAGGGTCACTAGCAGCCACTGGGCTGTCATGACTGTGTGTCTACACTCAGAGCCCGGGAGGGACCAGGCTGTGGAGGGGGCGGCAGTGGGCATCTGGGAAGGGAGGGACGTAGCCAGCAGGCAGCAGGCAAGACCTCCTGGTCTCTGAAATGAACTGGGGTGTGACCCAAGCCTCAAGTGTCAGAACTGCCTGGAGGGCTTGTGGAACAGATGCCCCCCAGAGGGTCTGACCCAGGAGGTCAGGGTGGGCCTGAGAATTTGCATTTCTGATGGTACAGGGTATCGCTGCTGCTGAGAGTGGGGTCATTTGAGAGCCACGGCAGCTCCAGGCCTCTGTGTGCCCGTCCGTTCCCAGCAGGAAGGGGTCCCGGAGTCCCGCATCTCGGCCCATGCCCGTGCGGGCAGCACAGGGCCCCCAGGCAGGCAGGAGAACCGATGTCAGGGCCTGGCCGGCTGCATCCTGGAACCAGGCGGGCGGGGGTGCTGTGCCACTTGCCTTCCCTGCTTGGCCCAGAGGCGAGGGACCCCACATGTCCCCCATCGTCCCCTTGTCCCCTCGCACCGCTGGTCCAGCCTGGCTGCTTCTCTGACCCTGCTGCTCCGGGCTCTTCTGGGGGAGCCCTGGGCCTGCAGATGCGTGCTCCCGCCTGAACCGACACAAACCTTGTTTTCTCTCTCTCTTCTTCCTCACTCCCTCCCCTCCTCACCTTTCCTTTCCTGTAAGGTAAGCTGACTTCCTATTTTTTTTTTTTTTCTGTTCTGTGATTAAAATTCTAACCACCATGGAGGGTGTAGATGTTGGGAACTAGGCCAGGCCCATCCTGCCCTCCACCGGGGCGTGTTGGGGTGAGGTGGGGGCCCAGCCGCTGGGCCCCAGGGGGTCCTTGGAGGTTTGCGAGCAAAGAGGCCTGTGTTCGCCCATCCGTGTCCACCAAAAGTGGCCGCAAGGCCAGGGCTGCCGGGGGCAGCTCAGGAGGGAGCGCAAGGCTGCCACTCGGGTGCTCTGAGCCCAGAGCATCGGTGTGGAGCTGAGTCCTGTCCGCCAAGGGCAGGTGCAGGAGGAAAGGCCGGGGAGCAGGGCAGGCTCCTGGGCTTGGGGCGGTCTCTGTGGGTGGCCAGCTGCAGCCCACGCACCCCTGGCCTGGGAGCGTGGGGATCCCTGGAGGGCTTGCCCCTCCCTCCCCTCTCTGGTGTCCAGTTCAGCTGTCCCTGTCCCCAACTTGGTGCCGCTCGGCCGGTGTTCCCATCATGGGAGGGGCCCACGTCCTGCCTTCCTCTTGGAAGAGCCTACATGTGACCCTAAAGCCAAGGAGCACAGGGTTGGGAGGTTCCCCGGCACCCAAGGAGAAATCCCGGTGCCCTGTGGGAGCCCCAGGGTCAGAGAGGACAGCTGGGGAAGGGGCCAGTTCGGGGACGAGGGTCCTAGGGCAGCCCCGGCCCATTCCCCCCAGGGCAGGGCTGCTGCCTGCTCAGAGCCAGCCTGGGTGCTGAAGCCACACCTGCCCAGGGACCCGGGCCTCGCTCCTGGGGAAAGAGTGGAGGCAGGCGAAGGGGTGAGGTGTGGTGGGCTGCAGGGGGCCCCAGGCCCATCACTCATGGTGCCTCTTCCCTCCCAATGCAGCAGCCAAGAGTTTACTGAACAAGAAAGCAGACGGAGTCAAGGTGAGGTGCTGCCTGGCCTCGGGGTGCCTGGGGGCCTGGAGCCTGCAGCTTTGCCCCCGGCCCCTGAGGCTCCCGCTCTGGAAGGCCCCTTCCACCCCGGCAGACATGGGGAAGGGGAGTGGTGTGCCCTTCTCCCGCCTAAGGGCTCCTCTCCCCTCTCTCCACAGCCCCAGACGAATAGCACCAAAAACAGTGCGGCCGTCACCAGCCCCAAAGGGACGCTGCCTCCTGCCGCCCTGGTACTGAACTCTGCAGCCCCTGCCTCTCAGCCCCTCCTGCGCCCCCAGTTGTGAGGGGCCCGGGGGAGGGTGGGGTCTGGCCCCACCGGCCTGTCTCTGACAGCACATGCCTGGCCCCCCGCCCCTCACCCCTCACTGCGGTGATGGTGGTAGAGTGGAGGGCTTGGCCCCCCCAGAGGAGAGGACACTGTTGGGGGGGCCTGGGCCCAGACAGGCGCAAGACTGCTCTGGGGAGCCCCTCACTGGGGCCCAGAGACATCGGGGTGCAGGGGAGAGGCCCAGCCTCCCACCTGTGCTGACCTGTGGGTGTCTCCCCGGAAGACTTCAGGTGGTCGGTGAGGCAGAGGACACCCCCAGCCCCTAGGGACCCTACCGTCCTCTGCCACCCTCAGCAGGTCGACCCAGAGCCCTGGCCAGGGGGAGCAGCCCTGAGTGACACAGTCCACGTGCCAGGGAGAGACAAGGCCACAGTGTGCAGTGGGGAGGTGTCTGGGCCAGTCGCAGCCAGGGTGGGCTTGCTGTCATCGTCTGTTTCCCTCAGGAGCCAGCGCACCCATGCTGGGAGGGCGGGTGCCCACGACGTTCCTGCTGTGCCCCTCACTGCCTCTCAAGAGGGTGCCCAGCCAGCTCTGGCCCCCTTGCCCTGGGGGGCTCCTGTCCAGGTGAACCCCACAGCAGTGCTCCCAAAGATGCAGAGCTGTGGGCTGTGGGCACTGTCCTTCCTGCTGGAGCACTGTGCTGTGTCCCTTACAGGACAGCTGTCCCCTAAGCTGTCCTAAGAGGTTTGGGGCTTGCTGGCCTACAGGTTCCTGAGTTCGCTGGAAGCATGCTTGGTGGTCCTCGAGAGCCCCAGGCCAGCTCCGGGGGAGCTGACCCCAGGCTGCCCACAGGAAGGCTGGGCTTACCGAATGGCCACCCTGAGCCCCAGGAGAGGAGGGCTGTCCTGTGAGGGGAGCGGCTCAGCGCGGCTGGGCCATGGCCGGAGGGTATCCTGGTGCCAGCCCACACGCCAGCCTCACAGCCAGCCCCATCTCGGACCCTGTCCATCCCATGTGCCACCCCACACCCATGGCATCTTCAAACCTGTGCCCCCCATGCTGGGGCAGAGGGCTCAGGCAGCAGAGGGTGGGGGAGGAGTCCCCAAGGCAGAGCCGCCTTCCCAGCCCCCGCACACA
>CM052437.1:104199335-104356866 GCA_028533085.1 Varecia variegata
CCTTCCTCTGTCTTCCTTCTTCTGTAGGAGCCTCAAACCACCGTCATCCATAACCCAGTGGACGGGATTAAGGTACTGGCGCCTCTTTCCTCCTCTCGCTCTCCTCAGGCAGGAGGCACCGGGGCCCAGGACAGGATTCTGGGGCATTGCCCCGGGCAGCATTTGTGCCAAGAGAGGCCCTGGCCACCTGTCCCCAAGGCAGGGCAGAGCTGCCCAGCCCACCTGCGTGGGCCACAACAAAGCAGATGGCTCAGGCCCCAGGCGCACCGTCCAGCCCCTGTTTGGCCGGCACTCTCAGGCCGGAGCTCTGAGTGGCTCACCTGCCACAGGCAGGGGCCAGGACCCCCTGATGTCCAGAGTGGGCTTCACTCCTCAGGGACTGCGCCCTCGCCCCTCCTGGCTGTCCCCACTCCTCCATCCCCAGAGCTTCCTGCTGAGCAGCCTCCTTCTCTGCCCTCCGCTCTGGCCATCAGCTCCCATCACATTGGCATCATCACCCGGGGCCCGGGCAGGGGCTGGCTCTCTGGGGTGGTGGGAGGAAAGGGGTGGGGGCCAAGCCTTTCCGGGATGGCCGGGACGGCACCGCCCCACCCAGCACGGCCCTCTAGCCAGGCTCCCGCCTGGGCATGGGCTCCTTACAGAGCCCCCAGAGTGGGGCCCCCACTTCCTTCTGGCAGGTGCCACTGCCCAGCCCGTTGTCAGAAGATACTTTTCTCCATGGTGGGGACCAGGGGGTCCGGGGGGCACCCTAGGTGCTAGGCATCCAAGGGGCTGGCAACTGGGGATGTGTGTCCCTTAGGCCTGTGTATGTCACATTCTCCCTGCCAGGGCCCCTGGACAACCTTCTGGGCTGTCGTGAACCTACACCTGGGTCTAGGCCCAGGGCAGTGTATGCCAGCAGTGTCCAGATCAGGTGCCCGTGCCCTAGAGACCTTTTAAGATGTTTCTTCTGAGGAGCAGAGCAGGCCTCCTAGGGACTTGGTGACAGACAGGTGGTCTTTTGATCTGAAGGGCAGCAGCCCTGGAGTGGGGGGGTGGGGAAGGGCAGGGCCGCCTCTGCCCTCTGAGGCCTCCAGAAAGGTAAGATGAGAGCCTGTCTGGACAGCCAGCCGGAGAGGCAGGTGGCTCTGCAGGGGTCTCACCACTTCTGGGGGAGGGGCTGTGAGTGGCAGGGGCACTCTGCCTGAGGCCAGGCCAAGGTTCTTGGAGCCCCGTGAGGACCTACTGGAAGCTTCTCACCCTGCCTGGGCGTGCACCAGCTGCTGGGCTCCTGCTTCACTGGGAGCCAAATCCCGATGTGTTTTAAGTCTTAGAACTTTAAAAAGCCCGATTTCCTCTTGTTCGAGAGAATGGGCTGCGCGTCCCAGTCTTCCTGCCAGGCGAGGCCCGCGTGTGTGGGACGTGTGAGCCTGCGCCGGCTGCCGCGTGTGGGGTTCCTGGTGAGGGTGCCCTCTTGGGACCGGCACAGAGCTGGGTGCCTTCCCTGGTCACTGCTGCACGTGGGTGTCCAGGGCTGGGGGCTGGGGCCCTGCAGCCACAGGAGGGCGTGTCCCCCAAGGCTGTGGCCTTTAGGCCCCTAAAAGCAGCCGGGGAAGAGGCCTGTCCCAGAGCCTGGGCTGGCCCCGCCACAGCCCTGTCCACCCGCTCAGCGGCACCCGCTTGGCCTCAGCCGCGTCCTGACCCACCGCCTCCCCCTGTCTCCTCAGGAGTCTTCGGACAGCGCCAACACCACCATAGAGGACGAGGATGCCAAAGGTACCCGTGCCCCCCCTCTCGCTCTCCTCGCGGCCCTGGCTGTGCGGCTGCGCTCTGAGACGGGTGGGACTTCAGCTGGGTCAGCTGTCCTGCGCCACCCGGTGTGTGCGAGTGGGCTCGGAGGCCCTGCGGCTGCAGTCCCACCCCAAGCCTGGGTGTCGGGCCTGCCCAGCGTGTGGGCAGCGTGGCTGAGATGACCAGCGGCCGGGCAGTCCCAGCGGGTCCCAGTGAGGCAGCCGCGCGTGGCCTTGTGTTGGGGCTGGTTCCTCACGCCAGCATCCCAACAGGTTTTGGGGGCCCAGAGCTCACAGGAGAATGAGTTTGCGGGTAGAATTTGCTCCAAGATGTTATTGTTCTTCTCTTAAAGTTCCTTAAGCTTGCGATCCCATCCAGCTGACACCTGCCGGGTGGCCGGGCAGCCGAGGGGCCACGTCCGTGTCCGCCTCTGCTGGCCCCGGCGCCTCCTCCTGCAGTGGCTTCTGTGCCACCCCGACCTCCGGGGCCAGTCCCCATGCTGAGCCAGGCCAGTGTCCTTCATGCTCTCTCAGGATGGGGTCTGCCACCTCCAGGCCACCCATATGGGGCCCCCGACCCTCATGGGTCACACGGTGACATAGGCAAGCCCTATCAGGACTGCCCCCGGGGCCTGTGGGCTCAGCCATTCTGCCAGTTTGGGGAAGAAAACTTCTCGCTGGCCCGAAGGCTGAGCCGCAACCTAGCCCCTGCCCACCCTACCCAGCTATGACACTGGCTCTGGGCGTCCACCATGCCCCAGAGCAGAGGACTTTAGGCCCTGGACACCGGAGCTAGAGGTTTGTGTGACTGTCCCACAGACTGAAACAGGCTTCAAGGTCAACAGCGTGGCACCGTCCGGGCCTCCCCCTTCTGAGGTTCTGCCCTCGCCCTCAGGTCGGGGGTGGGGGGCGCTGAGCAGTGACAGAGGGGTCTGTGGGGTGGCTGGGCCTGGAGCCGGCAGGGGAAGAGAAAACAAGCCCAGAAGCCAGCAGAGGAAGCTCAGGACTGAGACCCCAGCAGCCCCTCGAGGCTGGGGCAGGCACCCCCAATGCCAAGAGAGGCCCTGCCAGGCTGCGCTGGGCTGGTGCAGAGTCAGGGCAGGCCCAGGAGCCATTCTGGCCCTACAGTGACCGTCACACCTCCCTGGGCCTGGCCTCTGCTGGCTCTGGGCAGGGGCCGTGTCGTGCAGCCCTGCTGGTCCTGACAGGTGGCCCTGGAGGCACAGGCCCTGTGTTGACTCCTTCAGCCTTCACTAGCTTGCTGTGGCCGTCCCAGGCCCTAGACGCCCATGGGGTGACCCCTGCCTCTGCCCCCACGAACCCCGGCTGTGGTCTGGGGTCCTGCAGCTGTAACCTCCCTCCTCCCTCTTGGGCCCTCGGTATGTCTTGTCCTGTCACCTTCTCTTCCTGTGGCCCCCTGTCCACCGCCTTCCCATCTGTTTCACCCTAGCCCCCAGGGTCCCTGACATCCTGAGCTCGGTGAGGAGGGGCTCGGGAGCCCCAGAAG
This sequence comes from Varecia variegata, assembly GCA_028533085.1. Lineage (NCBI taxonomy): Eukaryota > Metazoa > Chordata > Mammalia > Primates > Lemuridae > Varecia > Varecia variegata. Next base: position 104,202,612 of record CM052437.1, read on the forward strand.
CCGAGGGGCCCCTGCCCTGCCCATCTCCAGCTCCCATTAGCCCCCTGCCAGCCCCATGTGAGTAGCCGGGCCCTGCTGCGGTGGGGTCACTGTGAAGGGCCAGCCACCCCCTCCAAGGGGACGCTTGAGAGCTGAGGGCAGGCTGAGCGTGGGCTCCTGGCTGCAGCCCCACATCAGGGCTCCTGGGGGCTGCCTCTGCCCGGTGAGCCCCAGCCTGAGCAAGCCCTGGCCAGAACCCTCCGCTGGCCTCTTGGGAGGTCACTGGTGGGGCAGGCCCTGGGCCACGCTCCTGCTCAAGGCCGCTGGGCAGTACGAGAGGCCCCAGGGGCTCGGCCCTCACTCCACTCAGCTCCGGGGGCTGCTTGCTGCTGAGACAGGCCCCAGCTCCAGGCTGGACGCCAAGGCCGGCTGGGAAGAGAACAGCTGGGCCCCTCCTCCCTTGCTCCCTGCCCTCCGCTCTGCCACCTCCTCATGCGTCTGTCTGCCTCTGTTTACATTTCGTCTGTTCTGCCCCAGCCCCCAGGATCTCTGACATCCTGAACTCGGTGAGAAGGGGCTCAGGAACCCCAGAAGCCGAGAGCCCCCTATCAGCGGGGCCCCCGCCCTGCCTGTCTCCGGCCCTCCTAGGTCCCCTGCCCGCCCCGTGTAAGTAGTGGCCCTGGGCCTGCTGCCTCCGCTGCGGGAGGGCGCGCTGGTACGGGCACTCAGCAGCTTCTGCCATGCACGGCCGGAGGCCCGGCGTCCCACCCTGGCTGGGCTTGCTCGGGCTCACGCTAACGCGGCAGGGCAGCTGCCTGGCGCCCCCCTCCAGAGGCCCAGCAACCTCCAGGGCCCACCTCCCACTCCCTGCCCCCCACTTTTCTCTGCAGCCCAGACTCTTCCCCCAAAGGCCTGTCCCACACCTGGGCAGCGCCTGGCCCCTTTGCAGCCCCCTCTGCAGCCCCCTCAGGCCATCTCTGCTGGGACACTGCCCAGCCTCACTGACACCACCCCCAGCCTGCTGCCCTGGCCACAGAGCCCAGGGGCCTGCCGTCGGGGCTGCCCCGAGTCCGTGTAAGCCAGGCCCTGAGTGCCCTTCCTCAGTCAAGCGGATGAGGAAGGTGCCAGAACTAGACCCCCAGCCGGTGTCCCTGGAACTCATGGACAAGGGGATATGACAGACAGGAGAGGGCCTGGCCTCTGCTGACGTGGCCTCCTCAGATGGCCCCGTCGGGAGGCTGGTCCTGCCCTGTCCAGCTGCCACTCCCTCATCCACCTTCCACGCTTGCCAAGGGCAGCTTCCCTGACTCCACCTTGCCAGCCAGGGGGCCCCTCCTGGAGGGAGCCTCTGCCCACAGCACCTGCAGCCACGACACCCACCACAGAGCACCTGCCCTCGCTCCTGAGGCCTCTTCCCCACAGCCCCCCTGTCCCCACGGTCCCCTGTGTCCCCACATTCCCCCATCCCTCATGTTCCCCTCTGTCCCCCATGGCCTCCCCTGTCCCCCTCTGTCTCCCACAGTCCCCCCTGTCCCCACATGCCCCATCCCCCATGTCACCCTCTGTCCTCCACAGCCCACTCTGTCCCCCACGGTCCCCTCTGTCCCATGGCCCCTCTGTCCTCCACCCACTCTCTGGCTTGGCTGTCAGCTCATGGGTTTCTCTCCTGTGTCCCCCATGCCTGTTTCGTGTTCATGTCTCATCTGTTCCACCCCAGCCCCCAGGATCTCTGACATCCTGAATTCGGTGAGGAGGGGCTCAGGGACCCCAGAAGCTGAGGGCCCCCCAACAGTACCCCTGCCCTGCCCATCTCCGACTCTTCCAGGGCCCCTGCCTGCCCCGTGTAAGTAGCACCTCGAGTGGCCCTGGCGGCAGCTGCTCGAGGGGCTCCCAGGGCGTGAGCCATGGGCTGTGGCACGCGGCCAGGCTCGCTCTGGGGAGGGCCGGCCTGCGGGGAGGGCGGGACACAGGGACCGGCACTGATGCTCCTGGAGACCGCGCAGGGTCTTGGTGCAGGGAGTGTGGTTAGGCAGCGTGTAGGAAAGGCACCGAGGCAGCAGGTTTGTGGCCGACCAGAGCGCTGGCGGGAGGGGATGCGCGTACAGGCCTGGGGGACAGGGTGCAGCCGCTGGTGGGGCCTCGCACGCCATGAGGGGCTGGCTCTGGTTGGGGTGGACCTGCCGGGACAGCGACGGAAAAGAAATAGTCAAAGCCTGAGAAGTTCTGTGTTTCGGGCTGCCCAGGTCCGGTCACCAGGGAGCAGGCTGGGGGCTGCAGGCGGGGCAGCCAGGGCAGCCAGGGCCTGGGCTCAGACCCAGGGTGGGCGGGAGAGGCAGGCGCAGGCTGGGCGACCTGGCAGGGAGGGGCGGGCTGGCCACCTCCCCAGCCGGTCTGCCAACCGCCCGCCAGTATCGCTTACAGGGATGGATGACATCCCAGGGCTGCAGCCACCACCACCCCCGCCTTCGGGGAGACACCGGGCTGGGGGTGGCGCTGAGATGCTCTCAGAGAAGAGGCTGCCAGGCCAGGGGCTCGGCATGGCAGGGCAATGCCTGGGTGAGTACCTCGGTGAGAGGTGGGGTTGCCCACCCCCATCTCCTCTGCAGGCCAGGCTGGAGGGCTGCTGCAGGTGCCCGGCCAGAGGCTGGGAGAGTGAAGCCACAGGAGCCGTGGCTCGAGAGGGTTGGGGTACACAGCCTGCAGGTTAAAGGGGCACTGATCCACCCCAGGTGGCCCAGGAGGGCATAGGGCAGCCCCTGCAGGGTACTGACCCCCAGAGCATCCTGTGGTCAGCTTGAAGACCCCAGCAGGGTGGGTCGAGGGGATCGGAGATGAGTAGCTGAGGTGAGAGACCAGGTTCTTGATGGTGATGGGGTGGGGGCGCCTGAGTGGAGGGGACAGGGAGGGGACCATGTGTGGCTGGGGTGGAGCCTCTGGGAATGGTCAGAACCACCCCCCCGCCCCAGCCAGTTTCTGCCACATCTCATCTGATTTTAAGTGGCCTCACTGCCCTTGCAGAAGTGGAGAGGTGTGCCCAAGGGGGCAGCCTGAAACATCACCCCATTACATCCTTGTGACCCTGGCCAGGACTACGACCTGTCCTCGAGGTCTGTGCAGTAGCCCGGGGTGGGTGTTCGGAGGACAGGGCTTGTGATGGGCACCGAGCGTCCAGGTCGGGGGCAGCAGCCCCGGCTCACCCTCGGGGTCTGTCCTGAGCTCGGCTGGGTGTCGGGGCACAGGGAGGGGCCGTGAGCAGGCTGGGGAAGGGCTGGGCGGGATGTCCCGTGGAACTCAGGGGGAAGAAGAGTCCAGGGGCACTGGCCTGGGTGCAGCAGGGCCAGATGGCACGTGGCTTGCTCCTGGCCATCCTGCAGGCCAGTCATGGTGCCCTCCTTTCTCAGGAAGGTGCCCACCAGCTGTGTAAATAGGCCAGGGGGCCTCTGGCCCACCTCAGGCCCAGGCTCCTCCCCGCATGCCCCAGGCCCTGAGCTCCCTAATCGGGGATTATGCACAATCCGGGCTGATCCCCCGCAGCTGGCCCCCTCCTGCAGCACCTCTGGCTCTGAGGGACAGGGCCTGGGGCCAGCCTGGGGTGCCAGGAGTCCAGGCCAGGGTCAGAACCTGCTCTGGCCCCACCCGGACATGTTGGGCCTCCTTGGGCCTGTTGGCTCTGCCTGAGGGAGCCGGGAGCAGCATGAGGCACACGTTCACCTCCGGTCACCCTCCCAGGCCGGCCCCTGCTACGCCCTCAGCTTTGTCCCTAGCGTTGCCTGGCGCAGCTTGTCCTCAGCTAACAGGCTTCACCACCAGGGTGACCCTTCATGCCGCCCCTCCCCAGTCGTGTATCGTGCCCTTCATGGGCCCGGACGCTGAGGACACAGAAGTGCCCGTGTGCTATTTGGGGAGACGGAGTTGGGGCTGGGTCCTACGGGGGTCTGGGCAGCGGCCCCTCTGCAGGTCAGGAGACATCCGGGCCCCGCTCGAGGGCAGCCTCAGCTTCCCAGGCTGCAGGGCGGCGGGTGGCTCCCACAGTAGACCTGCGTCCCACACTTTGGCACGTGGTCACCACCTTTAATTGGAGCTCTGCCCATGCATCTCCTCTTCTGTTCACTCCATACTTTCTCTTCACACTGACTCCCATTTTTTAAAATTGCAGTTGGTGTAAAAGCACTCCATATTACTTCATTAAATGGAAGATTCGTTTCACTTACCACAGGTATAAGGTGACTGTAGAATCAAAGTAGGCTGGAAACAAAGTCATGTCACCCAGTTCCAGCTGCTGCTGCTGCGCCAGCCTCCGGGGGGGGGGGGAGGGGCAGCTTGCCCTGTCTGTTAAAAGGGGGATTAACAAGCGTCAGGGGGTGTTTGGGACACGTGGACACCACAGACTTCTCCCTCGAGGTGATTAGGACAGAGAGGAGGCAGGGATGTAGCAGCGGGGCTGGTGTGGGACCTGAACTGTCACATGCTGCTGCCCCAGCGTCCAGAGGGCAAGGACGGAATAGCCATGTGTTGGGACACAGCCCAGGTGCCTTCCCAGAGCTCAGCAGGACTTATGGTGGCCTTAGCATGAGCGGGAGGGGAAGGGGCTTCTGGAACCCTCAGTCCACCTTCTTGAAGGCCAGCTTTCCAGGGTCGACCAGGTGGGTGGGGGCTTCTGCAGCAAGGCTGTCCTGAGAGCAAACTGTCATGGTCTGGACACAAAATTAGGCAAGAAACAAACAGGATGGCAGCAGAAGTGCAGCCGAGTCAAGAGAGAGGGTCTTTGAAGATGGGGCAGTCCAAAAGTGCACATGCACCCCCCCCCACACACACACGCACACTCACATGCATGCACACATGCTCAGGTATACACACATGCCTGCATGCACCTGTGCATGCTCTTTTGCACAACTACACGTGTATTTCCATGTGCACATGCATGCACAAGCACACATGTACACACGCATTGCTCACATGTGTGAATGTGTGCATCTGTGTACCCAACTTCTCAGAGGTGCCACTGGGCTCCTCCTGCCATCACTGTGCAGCAGGGGTGGTGCATGTCCCCCCGAGGGTGCAGCACAGGTGTTCCCAGGCAGACACGGGTGCCCCTCACACCCAGCACATGCATGGGCACAGCTGGCCATGCAGTGCCTTCTGCTGTGGACTCTGTCCACCTCCCACCTGGGTAGGGCGAGCTCCCAGAGGCCCTGGAGGTGCTGGGGGAGAGTGACAGGCAGCCGTGCCACAGGGCGTGCTTCAGAACCAAGCTCACACAGTTCGAGGGCCAGCAGTCCCTCCTCTGTGGCCCGCCGAGGCAGCACTGGCAGCTGCGGAGTGGAAACGCTCATCGTGGCCCGTCTGGGGGCGGAGGGCTGGCAGCCGCTGCCTGTAGTGGTTTGGGGGATGCACGTGGGGAGGGTTCCCAGGAGCCTGCCCCCAGGGCACCTCTGGGGCGTCTGCGTTTTCACCAGGGCGAGTTACTGTAAGAAGTTGCCACGTCACTAGCGCGTATAGGTGAGCGTGCGTGTGCGGGTGCAGGTGCGCGTGCGGGGACCTCACTCAGGGCAGTGCTCGTCTGCGGGGAGAGGGAGCGAAGCCCAGGGTGGAAGAGGACACAGGCATCTCCAGTGACATACGTAATGCTTCGTTTCTTTAAACGATGTCTAAAGTGGATATGAAAAGTGTTAAGATTTGACCCAGCAAGTTGTGGGTCATATTATTCTCCCTGCTTGTTTCGAATGTTTGAAAAAGGAAATCAGTTGTGGTCAAAGCAGCAAAGGGGGCTGCTGGTCAGGACGAGCGCGGGGCATCTGGAAGCTGGTGGGGGGTGGGGCGCAGGGGGCTCAGAGAACACCGGGGTGGGGGGCTGCCAGCTGGTGGGGCCCACAGGGAAGGCGGTAACCAGAGACGCTGGGCTCACTCTTCCTGCCTCCCGGGACCCCCCGCCGACCATCTGGCCCCTCAGCCTTTGCCCCTGACTGCTCCAGGGGATGCCCCTGCAGCCACCACGGTGCCCACCCGCTCCCGGCTGCTTTCTTCTCCACGGCCGCTGTGTGCGTGGCCTTGCTGCCCGGGTCAGAGCCTTCCTCACCTGGTGCCGCCCCAGCAGCCGCAGGGCTGTTGGACAAAGGAAGCGCTAAGTGAAGAGAGCATGATGGAGGATGGAGCCGGGACCTGGTCGTGGTGTCCAAGCTACGGGGAAGCCCAGGGCAAGGCCCGGTGGGCCAAGGGGCACAGCATGCGTGAGGACAGGAGGGTGACCCTGGAGTGGGCACAGCACACGTGAGGACAGGAGGGTGACCCTGTCGGGGGTTGGGGGGGGGTTGTGGTCAGGCTTTTTTCCTCTTTCTGCGTTTTCCAGGCATTTTGTCATGTGGATGGAAAGTTTCTGTCATTTAAAAGCATTTTATTTAAGAAAAATATGATAGAAGCTGTCACACTTAGAAACAAGGAAGCCCTTGGTGACCGTGGAAGGGGTGCTGTGAGCTGAACAGTTGGGGCACCAGGTGCCAGGGCCCGAGAGGGTCCCTTCTGGAGGGTGTAGGCAGGGCGGGTGCTGCCTGCAGCTCCAGGTGCCCCAGGCCCTACCTGGTCTGTGTTAGGGGTGTCCAGGGGTGGGATCGGCCAGCGCCAGTGGTCACCGGGCCGGGCCCTGTCTCCCCACAGCCCGGAAACAGGAGATCATCAAGACCACGGAGCAGCTCATCGAGGCTGTCAACAACGGCGACTTCGAGGCCTATGCGTGAGTCTCCGGGGCGGGGGGCTGTGCAGGACGAGGATGTAGGACCCTGGGGGGGCTCTGTTCTGAGTCAGGGGTCCACAGGGGCCCCTCCTCACTTGGATTTGTCCCCCAGGAAAATCTGCGACCCAGGCCTGACCTCATTTGAGCCCGAAGCTCTGGGCAACCTGGTTGAAGGGATGGACTTCCACAGATTCTACTTCGAGAACTGTGAGTGAGGGAGGGGACATGGAAGCCCTGTCCCCTCCGTGCCCAGGGGTGGCCAGGCCCTTGCTGGTACCCCCTGTGTCAGTGCCCCCCAGGGCATACCCAGCCCCCAGACTCACACTCTTGGGGGCCTGTGCCACTCCCAGGAGAGCCGAGCCCTCCCCTACAGGGCAGCACCAAGACAGGAAAGGGTGGGCTGGCGCGGTGAAGGGTGGGCGCGTGGGGTGGCCGCAGTGCCCGAGCCCCTGCCCGCCCGCCGTCTGCAGTGCTGGCCAAGAACAGCAAGCCGATCCACACGACCATCCTGAACCCGCACGTGCACGTCATCGGGGAGGATGCCGCCTGCATCGCCTACATCCGGCTCACACAGTACATCGACGGGCAGGGCCGGCCCCGCACCAGCCAGTCCGAGGAGACCCGTGTGTGGCACCGCCGTGACGGCAAGTGGCAGAATGTGCACTTCCACTGCTCGGGCGCACCCGTGGCCCCGCTGCAGTGAAGGTGAGCAGCCTCGCCCAGAGCGGTGCGGCGGGGGAGGGGCAGCCTGGGGCAGAGCCTTCTCCTGGGGACCCTGGAGCTGTTGGGTGAGGCCACAGCAATGAAGTCACACTAGGGATGACAGCAGCCTGGGTGTGGCATCCTCCCCAGAGGATTGGGGGGCTGATGAGGGCATGGGCTGCCCGTGCTGGCCAGAGCTGGGTGGGTCGCAGGTGGATGGGTCCTGGCCACACAGCCCTGTCACCATGCCCTGTTTGCCGGGACCGTTAGCACCCGGGATGGGGCTCCCGGGTGGTGGGTGCAGGGCCCAAAGCCCGGTTCTACAGGCAGGTAGTAATTGGGTCGGGCGCCTCGAGCCCCCTCTCCTGAGCACACCCTTCTCCGGACCTGGTTCGCTTTACTCCCCTGGGCAGAGGGCAGAGCCTGGGCAGGTGGGGAGAGGGGCCACTGACAGCCGACCCGCCCGCCCTGTTTCAGAGCTGGTTTCGCCGGACAGAGTTGGTGTTTGGAGCCCGGCTGCCCTTGGGCACACGGCCTGCCTGTCGCATGTTTGTGTCTGCCTCGTCCCCTCCCCTGGTGCCTGTGTCTGCAGAAAAACAAGACCAGATGTGATTTGTTTTTAAAAACAAGATGACGACAACGACAACCACACACACACAAAAAATTGACGTCGGATGAAATGAAAACGAAAAAACTAAGGAAAGGAAAAAGCTGTAAAAATCACTGGCATTCGTGGGGCCACTCCCCACCCGCTCCACGTGTGTCCGTCCATGCTCCTGGCCTCTGGGGCACCAGCTGGGACGTGAACTTGTCCGCCAGGCCCCCGTCGCGTGCTGAACGGTGTTAGTTTGTAGGTAACGCACACACCCCACACCTAAGGCGTCTGCATCCTCCCGCCAACGCATGGGCTCCACGTGGTGTGCTCGCTGGCTGTGGTGACCGTCAGCTGTCTTTGGGGGAGGGGCCGTGGGGGCCCGCTGGGCTGCCTCCTTCCTGCTAGTCGTGCCTGAGAGTTGCTGTCGTTCCTGCTTTCCCTTCCCTTCCCCTCCTTTCATCCCCGAGGGGCTGGGTGTGGGCTCCCCGTGCCCGGCGTCCCCATGTACCCAGTATGGACAGCCCGCAGCAGAGCCTAGGCCAGCCCTTAGCCCCCTGGAGCGTCAAGGAGACTAGAGTCCTATCCCCAAGGCCATCAGAGATGCCCCCACAGACCCAGGGCTCCAGCTCTGGCCCTTCTAGGGGAGCGAGGTGCGAAAAGGACACACCTTAGTTTCAGCCTCCGCCTGGCAAGAGATGGCACCGTTGGCTGCAGCTCCAGCAGGCCCGGCATGGAGAGGGGACTTGGCCGGGGCTGGCCTCCCTCCTGTTTGGGACACCTGTCCCTTCCCTGCGGCTCCTGACCCCATCTCCTTCCGGGCCCTCCCCCAGCCCACGCGGCTTCTCCCTGTGTGGCTGGGAGCGGACTTTTTACAAAGGACTGCAGGCCTCCCTCGAGTCCTGAGCCCCGAGGTGGGCGGGGAGGAGGCCGCATGTCCGGGGATGTTCGGGGAGCCGGGGGCTCTGGGCTTGGTCAGGTGATGAAGCAAGTGGCAGAGAGGGTCAGAAGGTGGTGGCTGCCGGGGCTTCTGGGCTAAGACGGGTCCAGGCAGGTGTTTGCTGAAATGGGAGCGTTTTTGGTGTCTGAGCCAGGAGCAGAGGGTGCAAGAGCCACAGTGGGCGCGAGCCCAGGGCACACGGGAGGCACGAGGGTGGCAGGGCTGCCGGGCCGGTGTTGGGTGTGCCGGCTTAAGTTGTGCGGGCCGGCTCCCTGGCCCTCGCCCTTGGCAGGGCTGCCGTGTGTGTGAGAGCCCCTTCCAGGCAGCCAGGGAGACGGCCACGGAGAGAAGGCAGGCTGGGGGCAGAAGCAGGTGGGCGCAGGGCCCAGGACCCAGAGGATGGAGAGGAAGGTCCCGCAGGGACGACAGTGCTGCTCCAGGGGCCAAGCTCCTGCTCCGCGCATCACTGCCTGGGCTTACTGCAGGGTGGGACCCCCCAGCCCCTTGGGATGTGGGCACCCCGGGAAGGCTCGGGGACAGAGGGAGCCCGCGGGCAGGTGGGCTGCAGGGGGCAGCTCTGAAGCCAGGTTGGGTGGGTCGGTCAGGAGCCTTGACTGCAGAGGTTCGGGTTACCGCCCAACGCCTGCCCACCTCGATTCACGTCGTTTTCAACACGGATTTTCTTTATCTTCCCCCACAAATCAAGCCAAGGGAGGGGCACGGAGTGGGGAACGGGACACAGGATCCTAAACTCCAAAGGGACTGTCCACCAACGAACACTCAGAGTGGACGCCACCTCCGTCCTCGCTGTGCCCAGGACAGCTGCCCCCATCCACGGACACAGGGTAAACATCTGCTGGGCTCCGCACCAGTGGCTCCCTGGGCCACAGGACAGTGGCAGGGCTTGCCATGGACAGTGTGTGGCCCAGCGGCCGGCCACCCTGGCGTCCTAGGGCCTCCTCCCGTCCTCTCCCCTTCACCTTGTCATCTCCACGGAGCTGCCTGTCTGGGATAATTTGGGGATTTTTTTTTTTCTGGGGGATAATTCTTTTGCATGACCCCTAAAGAGCAAGCCACAGCCGCTCTGCTAGCTAGGTGTCCGCAGTGTGGTGGCAGTGGCCTGCCGGCCAGTGCTGCAGGAGTCAGCTGCCCACGGTGCTGGCTGGCCTTCCCTTTTCTCTCTTTTTGCTGAGTTTCATTGTCTTTTCTTTCTGAGCCTTGTAAGTGTACAAAAATTATTTTGTTCTGTCTCGGGAAACTGCAAATAAAAGAAAAACAGGACAAACTGCTTCAAGTGCAGCTGGGTGCTTTATGCCAGGACTCTTCGACACAGACTCAAGCCTGGTCCCTGGCCCAGCTCAGTCCCCTCCTCTGACGGTGGGGGACATGGAACCCTGAGCCAGCCCAGACGTTCCCAACCCCCTCTAGGGTGGACGGTGCACCCAGGGTGGGGGACCTCTAGTCCTGGATCGTAGCTTCACTAGTAGTCGCTAGCACCCCCTCTGGTCCTCTGAAGTCCTCACCAGAACTGAAACTGGCCCCCAACCCCCAAGGCCCCAACCTCTCCAGCCAGCCCAGTGGCCTCTAAAGATGAAAAGGGAAGGCCCCAAGACTCCGTCCATCCTGCTTTCTCCCTTCACACCTCCTCCGCCACCATGTTGGCTGTTCTGGGTGCTGAGGACACCCGGTGCCCATGGTGCCAGGCCCTGCTCCTGTACATTATGCAGGCAGATGGCACATGGCCCACACGGATGTCAGACTCGGACCTCAGATGCAGGCAAGATGCCAAGATGATGTGGCAGGCAGTTGCCACCAGGGTTAAAAAGCTCTCTTTATGGAGACCACACAACTTGGAGCCCGGGGCAGAGGTCTGGGGCAGGGACAGGAGACACGAGGTGCCAGGCCCAGCCCAGGAGAGCAACTGAGCCCGCCTGTGCTTTGCTGGCCTTTCTGCAGCCTCAATGCCCTCGTCCCTCCCAGACACAGCCTGGGTGGCCCCTGCTGGTCCCCTAGGTGCACCCTCATGTCTCCATGGCAACCTGCTCAGAGTGTGGCCTCCCCTCCATGCTTGCATCCCAGGCCCTGCTGCTGCATGTTCCTGACACAGAAGCATGGGCTTCAAAAACCAAATATCCCAGACACCAAACATGCTCGCTTCTTGGGTCCAAGTAACTTCTGGTAAGACAGGTTCCCCTACACCCTCTCGGACCTATCCACTATGGGCAGAGGGGGCCTGAAGCATCCCCAGAACTGGCCAAAGTCCCCAGCCTCCCCCATCCTGAGCATCTGGTTATAGACACCTTCGCTCAGCGGGAGGCCCTTGATGTCAGTTGCTCATTCCCCACAGGCTGCACCTGGGCAGGTGCTCTCAGGAGCGTGGGCAGGAGGGTGGCAGGTCCCAAGAACTGGGTGCAACGAATCTAGGCCAGTGCCCACAAGCGCTGTGGTGTCTGTCCCCAGGCACAGTATCTAGGGCTCCACTCACCTATCAGCAGTAATCAGAGGAGCATTTCCAGGCCAGGCCTCCCTCAGGAAGGCCACACGCTGCAGATCCTGAGCCTCACACATGCATTATTCCTGAGGCCTCTCTGCAGATGTCGTTAGGGCCACTCTGAGGTTTTAGGGCACAGCACACAGGGCTAAGCCACGCTGTGCGGGGCCAAGTGCTACAGGCAAAAAGGACATCACTTAAGTAGCACCTACTTTGGACAAAACTCTCTGGGCCATGTGTCACCCCAAGAAGGCCTGGCTTAACCCCCCTGAGCTCCAGTGGGTCCTCTGAACAGGCAAAGCCTGTGCACTCAGTTCAAGGCTGCTTCCTGGGCCCTGCGGAGAGGTCTCCACCTTAAAGGGTCACAAGCACAGACTGAAAGCAGCTCTAGGCTGGCCTGCCTGGGAGAGGGAATGAAACCAGCCGCAGATGCTGCAGACCTCTAAATGCCCTTGGGCGTTCCCTAAACGCAGAACAAGATGCGAAACTGGAGTCTGACCTGCCCCTGGTTCACTTCCGAACCTGCAGGGGTAGGCTTTGGAGCACAATGTCTCCAAGTGCCCTGTGGAGCCCCCTTTGCTCCTGAGGTTTCTACCCGAGCTTGGTGGGAAGCCAGGTAGTTTCAGACCAACCCTGGGGGCAGTGGTGAGGGACAGGGAAGCCTATGGTGGGATCAGGGCCCCTCCCCCGTGGCTCTGTAGTTAAGAGGCAGTTTCTCAGGTCTCCTGGTTGCAGCTATTACTACCTAGGGGAACAGGATTCAGAGGCTGCTTCTACTCCAGGGCGCCCTCACCTGGTTAGTAGCAAAAAAAAAAAAATAATATGGTTCCTGCTAGAAAGGTCTATGAGAAACGTTAAGGAGCTAGGCCTGGAGCCACCTCTCCAGGACAGGCCCTGCCAGGATAACGTGGACCTTATCCGCTGCAGGCGCACAGCACCAGGCCTCCTCCCCAGGGCAGGGATTGGGGAGGAAAGGGTTCCCCATGAAGCTCAAACAAAGCACAGGACCATTTTGGAATTTCAAAGGACAACTTTTATCAGGACAGGAACCTCTCAAACAGAACACAGAAGTTAGGCAGCAGTTATTAAAATACACTCTTGCCAAATGGTTTAACATTAAACACAACAGGGAGCAGGAAGAACGCAGGGTGTGCCCTCTGTCCACCACAGGGCCCGAGTCACACCCACCACCCCGCCCCGCTCAGGCAGGGGCTGACCCAGGCAGGCCAAGCCCCTGGAGAAATCAAGGCCAGGTCTCACTTCCTCTTTCCCCAAATTCACACCTCCAGCCCATTCCTCCCCAGCGGCGTCTAGTGTGGGAGGGAAAAAGGCTTCATCCCTGTCCCTGTCCCTCGGATCCAGGCCCAATCCACTCCATCTCAGGCACCAGTGAGCAGGCTGGGTCTGTGCCTTCGGTGGGCCCTGGGCTTGGGGTGTCTATAGTAGAAAAATGACATGGACAGGTTCCTTCAGGGGCAGGCCAAGGCCAGCAACACCCAGAGAAAAAGGGTGGCAGCAGGTAAACCAGCCAGGGGTGGGGTCCTCAGAACCCTCAGCAGACCTCACCCTCTTGCCACACCCACCCTGGGGATTCAGGGCCCCTGGGACTCCTGGTCAGCACAGTGGGAGCTCTCAGCAGAATGACAAGCTCGAGGCAGGACTCCCAAAGACAAGACCATACTGGTTCAAAACTCGTAGATGACACCATCCCAGCAGGGGCTTCCATGGGGACTGGATGCCAGGGGTGCATATGGGGGGCACAGCAGGGCATGAAGAGGCAATTTGGAACATGGCACTAGGACCCGAGGGGCCTGGACCACCCTGGGCCCATCTCCTGGGCTGCTCCAGCCTGTCTCCAGGACTGGGCCTTGGGGCTGTGGCAGGCCTCCTGCTGGGGGCAGGCACCAGCTTAGACCAACCCCTCGGCCTCCACCACCCAAGCAGCCGCCTCTGACCAGAAGGGACTGGCAGGCCTGCACTGGCCGGACCACAGGAGGGGTTCTGGGAGTCCTCTGGCAGGCTGGCACCTCCCCCTGGTGCCCACGGGAAAGACCTACTTGTTTAGATGTATAGGCCCCAGGCAGTTGCCAAGGCAGTCTTGTAGCCAGAGAGGCAAATAAAAACCAGTTTTGAGAGACTACAGCACCTATTGCTTTGATCTTGATGTTCAAAGTCAAATTGCAAGTCAAGGCAGCTGTCTCCCAGACCCTGGGCAGGTAAGTGCACCTGTTTGGATCTTCCTCTGAAGATGGGACACTCCAGCTGAACACTGAAGGAAGAATAGCCCACTCTCCCGGGCTCAGTGCCCAGCCTGCGTGCTGGTACGACCACGACCCACATGTTCCAGCCCACGTCTCAGCTCCTTCCAAACACTCTCACAAGTCACCTTTGTGATACTTGATGGAAGGTGCTTAGGTTGGGCTCTGCCCTCAGCAGGAAGCCAATCCCAGCAGAAGGGCAAGCTAAATAACAGGCTCAGAATCTGTGAGACCCAGTGACTGTTCCCCCCAAATAGGCCCTGAGCCTGAAGCCCTGGTCCGGCTGGGGCCACTGCGGTGGGCTCACCCCTCCCCACCCCCCATGGCCCCAGGAGAGGCTTTCCCAAGGGTCTCCAAACTGCCCACTCCAGCCCTTGCACCAGGGACTCCCCCCACCCCACCCCACTCACTGGAGTGTTAATATCATTAATGTACAAATAAAATACAAATAAAATATATCAAGGATCGAGAAACGCTGGCTCTGACCTCCCTCCCACAGAGCCCTCCTGGGGTTAGCTGAGAACGAGCCCTTCAGCATCTACAGGAGCCATTCAGAGTTTATGGTTTCATTTACCCAAAAATACACTTTGGGGGGCCTCAAATTCTTTCCAAAAGTCACTACCAGACATGAATTTGAATGGTCCCCACCCCTTTCACCATCCCTCAGTTCTTCCCGGAAACTCCAAAATAAAAAGTGGCCAGTCTGCCCCCATTCCCGGTCCTCTTCTATGGCTGTCTCTTCTTTTCTGGGGGCTGCGGTTCTGATGTGAATGACGGTGACGTTCCAGCACTGGGCCTCTGCGGGCTGCGTCACATGATTGCACAGCAGGAGTTTTGTTTCCGGGCCTTGAAAGAAACGAAGAGGAGCTGAAGAGGACTGAGGAAGGCGGGGCAGCCCCAGCCTTGGCCAGTGCGGCAGAGGGAGCTCCCCAAGAGGCAGAGAGACCAGCGCAGGAGGGTGAGGAGGGCAAGACGGCTTCAAGGGAAGCTGTCCAGAGCAGTTTACATCACCAGACACAGGTAAGCCACAGCTTCCAATGCTGTCTGGGACCTTTATTAATTTTTTCCACATCCCACTAAGGCTATCAAGAAGTAAGTAAAATTCCTGCTGTTAGGCCATATACAAAGAACCAATAACACAAACCGGATTGGCTCAGTATCTTAACTTTGCCCCCACTTTTGTCTTCCAACAGTACTATCTGACCACCATGGTGGTGTTTGGACAACAGATGTGGTCCCCACCTGGGATGTGGTCCCTGCTCAGGTCCTGGGAACCACTGTTAGCACCTTCTCTCTGGCTTTCTGGTCCCAGACTCTCCTGCTAACCCCACTTGGCCGCCTTCCCCCAGTGTGCACATGAAAGCAAATGTGCGTGGACAGATCAAGTAGACTCGTCCCTACTGCTGCCCAACAGTGGGCCAGCAGTGCCACCTTCCCCACACAGGAAGACATCAGCACTGCCCTGAGAAAAAGTGGCAGTCAGCAGGATGCCTCCTTGTCAATGGAATACTTCTGTGAAAGGGAAATTAAGCAATAGCTTAAGAACCTCTTCAGAAAGGCTGAACTGCTGGCATCCTAAGGACTTACAACTAAATACTCAACAGACAGAAGGAATAAGGGCAGACCCTGGTGATGAGAACTTGAACCAACCTTCTGTCTTCTTGGGGAGGGGAGTGTGGGTTCAGGCATCGGCAGAGCAGAGGCAGGGGTGGAACGAGGCCTCCGCCTGCCTCTGCCCCATCAGCATGCGAGTGACCCTGGGCCTGGGATGCTCCCCTCCGGCTCTCACTGCACAGGGAGTGAAACCCCAATCCACTGTGAGTAAACAGGCTGAGACAGACCTGCTCACGGTGGCGAGTGCCAGAAGAAACAAGCTGCGACTGCTCTCTAGAAGGAAACACCCAGGAGCGGGCAGGCACTGGGTACTCACAGTTTTATAGAAGGCTTTAGACTGCGTCCCCAGCACCTCGGATTTGGACACCAAGTCATCTAGCTTCTCACCTCGCTCTAACAAAGATTCCATGGTGTTGTGCTGGACAAAAGAAAAGAGAACTCTGGTCTGTTCAGTGACTTGACATGAACCGCTTGTGGAAACTCAGTCACAGGGGTGAGCACCTCCCCTGGCCTCTTCTCCAACACACAAACTTTACCACTAAGCATCAGGACTCAGTCCCAGAACCGTTCCTGTCCCAAACAGATGTGCTTTAAGTGCAAACAAATCAGATTTCACCCTCAGACTTGGTATGCACAACGCCTCACTAGTAACTTTTTAGATTGGTTACATGTTGAAAAGTTATTATTCAGATATAGTGGGTAAAATAAAATATATTATTATAATAAATTTCAACTATTTTCCTTTTACTATTTTAAAATATGGCTCCCAGAAAATTCAGAGTTAAACATATGACTCATGTCACTATGACAGAACATGTCCTACTTCCCTAAAGGGGGCTGTACCCTAATGTCTTCACTACAAACCGACTTAGGAACAGAAACACCAACCCTTTTTTAAGGGTTCTCGGGAGAGAGGCCCTGCTGCCAGGGCCCGAAGGAAGCAGCAGCTCACGTCTCTCCCCAGACGGCCACTGCTAGAGCAACGTATGCTCTAGCAATGAAATACCGTTTCGTATCTGTGCACCTATGTAATAGTGGTACAGAATGAAGAATTAGCAAAAATGTCCTTTATCCCTACATACAGCTGAATCACTCATATTTTTAACATAAAAGGTAACTGGAGTAAAGATATGGACACCAATAACCCAGACTTTGCAAGTGCAACTACAATGGGTCTGTGTGAACATGACCCATCAGCTGTCCACAGCAGGGAGAGGAGAGAGAGAGAGAAGGTGTCCCAGACTCTTCAGCACTCTCAGACTCAGACTCAGCAGCAGGAGGAGAAAACGTGGAGAAACACCTCCCCACGGTGGTAAGAAAGCTCAAGAGGTTACAAATGACAAAGAGATGCTCCAAGACTTTCATATCTAACTTCTACCCCAAAGCCACGTTATCCAGAGTACAGTCCAGGAGATCTATGTATGAAGCCTCTGGGACACTTTTTATAGAATGTAGACTCCCAGGGTCTACCCCAGACCAACAAGTCCAAGCCCAGGAGACGCTGATGTACGCTGGAGCTACGCTGGTGCAGATGGAAAAAATTTATACCAGGGGTTGGTATTTTTCCGGGCTTCACATCCACTCTATATATCCATAAGCTGCTGCGCACAGGTTAAACTAGGCCTGCACGGTGAGCAGGATGAAAAGATGTCCCAGGTGCTCATACACTGGTCAGAAAAACATATAAACAGGCAGTGACAGCAGAGTGACATGAAAGGGTGTGAGAGAGGACAGGGCCCAGTCATGAGACTGTGTCAGGGAGTTTGCACTTTATTCTGGAGTGGACCTGAGAGCAGGAGCATTTTGACAAGAGTGCAGATCAAAGGATACTGCGTGGTGGACAGACTAGAGGCGGGCAGGAGGTGAGGGGACCAGTTAGAAGCAAAGGCCACAAAGGCTAGATCTGAGGCAAGAAACATGTGGCTGCTCACATTTCACATGTGTGCAGAATTAAAAATAAAAACCAAAACGTTGAAGCAGCAGTTACAAATCAGGAGACTTCAGATAAAAATGGACAGTTCTAGCTTTTCTCAAACGGGCCTGACAACTCTGGGCCTGTATTCCAGCACGTGGCTGCCCCTGGGTCAATGCAGAGTGCTTCACTCTGCTCACCTCTGACCTGGATACTGCAAGGGGAGGTACCTTTTGGAGGCTCTGAGACCTGGCCTAACATAGGCACAGTGGTGGGAATCAAGTACCACGGAGGCCAGACCCTCAGAGCCCAGGATTGCCCAGATAGGGAGTGGCCATGGGGAGGAGAGATTCAAGGGCCCCACCAGTTCCCAGCTTGGTCCCCTAAAAACAGTGGGTGCTGTGAACCAAAACAGGGGTACAGAAGAAGGGACAGTTGAATGCCTGGTAGTGGAGGATGGGCAATCCCATTTCCCAGAGAGTGCTGTGGTTATCAAAACAAGGAGCAATTCTATGTGTGCCTGGGCAGTGGTAAATTCTTTCACCTGCCTCCCCACCAGCCCCAGTTCTTGGGTTTGTTCTCCACTTTCCTGCTTACCAGAATGATTTTGGTCTCGTCTAGTTCAGCCTGCACTTTACTCATGGGGTCAGCTTCTCGGGGATTCTAGGAAGGAGCCAAAAATAAGAACAAAGTCAGGAACGGAGTGGCTACACGGAAACAAAGCTCAAAACTGAGGAAGCTGGACAAACTTTCACAGGTTAAAAACCACGGCCTGTTTAAACACACAACAGAGAAACACAAAGCCTGCCCAGAGCTAGAGTTCCCAGGTCTGCAGGTGGATTCCCTATGATTTTCAAACAGAAGGCTTAAGAGAGAACAATGGCACCAAAACCCATCAGAAGTCACTGGACCAGAACTATCAGGGCGATTGACTTTTTCAGTTTCACACAGATTCTGGGCCACATGGTCTCTGCATGGTACTTCCTTAAACCCTACCTGGTATCTACTGAGGTGACCATCCAGGGCTGCATAATGGATTGTGGCAGGGGATCCTACTGGCCAGTCCATCTTGTCCACCTGGTTGGAGAATTCATCCAGTACCTGTAAGACAAAACAACCTCAGCAAGTCACCCACATGTACTCACCAGTACCTGCAGCAACAGGATGTCACCTCGAGTGCCTCACCCTGAGAGAGGCTCCCATGCCCCCCAGGGCCCAGGAAGGAGGGAAGAAAAGGATATATACTGGCAAGGGGAAAATCTAGGCTGAAGTTCTTTCATTAAAGTTCTTTCTTACCATTAAAACAAATCCTAAGTACTCTAGAAATCAAAAGTGAAGTATGCCCAGCCTGACATGAACCTCACCTGGGAAATAATAAAAGTATTTCAAACTTTAAGCTACAGGTGTCCAAGAAAAACAGCACTGGCCCCTAATCTTTCAAAGCAATTTTTCAAAAAGGAAATTAGGTTCTCCAGATTTAAGAAACCACCACATTTCACATGATTGGAAGTGTTTTAGTGCTTTATGGAATATGCTGAAGCCTCTGTTTTCAAGGAGTATAAAATTAGCACCACATGAAAAAATTAAACAATGTTTAGGTACAAGCTCCATGGTGCAACTGACCAACACCAGGGACAGAGCTGCAGTAACTGCAAGAGGCAATGTGGTGAGAGTGAGGGCCTTCAGGAGGGGACCCCTCCAGCAGGAGCACAGGGGATGAGAACACAAGGCACAGCTGTCTCCAAGGGCCCCGTTCCCAGAGGAGATAAGCTGCGACTCAGTAGCCCAGAACCAGACAGGATGAGGATAGAAGTCAGCACCAGAGAAGGTACCTGGGCAGGGATGCCAAATTCTCTCTTGATTTTGTGGAGTGAGGAGAGTTGAAAATACTTTGACTTTGGACACATTTCATCCCTATTCTTTGGGCACTGCTGTCACCCCTGGCCCCAGTCCACAGATGTGCCACACTCATCATCCAAGTCCCACTCAACCAAACCAAAAACTCACCTTCTCCAGCAAGGTAAAGGCCACCCGGGATGGGTATTCATTGTCAGCAATGGCCACACCTGCAAGACTGTCATTCCGGACATACACATGGCACAGATACTCTAAGGAGACAACAGATCAGACACGTGGATATTTACATGAGAGCTTCAGATTTTTTTTTTAATCCCACAAAATCAAAGCATCACAATGTTGGGCTCCTGCCTTTTGGGTCAAATGAAGCCACCTGAAAGCTCAATAGCTCTAATCAAGATTTGTGGAGAGACTGTGCAGCTTGGCTCAATGGAGCATGCTTGGGAGCTTGGTGCAACACCTACTTCGGGACCAGTAAATGGCCAGAGGCCTAGTATGCAAAGCCAGGGCCAAAAGGAGCCACCAGTGGTGCAGAAAACACACCAAGGCAACATGGCCCTGGGAGCATTTCCAAGTCACTACCTTGAGCTCAGGTTAGGCTGGGCTGTTATCCTGGGGATTTGCAGCCCTCTAAGACTCTGTGCTACTTCCAAACTAAGGGAAGCCTGGACAAGCCAAGCGGCCTCCACTTTCTTAAAAAAACAAAACAAAACAAACAAACAAAAAACCCTTTCAGGCAGACAAAAGTCAGAAAATTACCTTCCAGGCCCTCAGTATTCCATATCATAGCAACCCTGCTTGGCCTGCTGGGTTGGTGACTGGGGGGAGGGGGGTCAATCTAGAAAAAGATTAGTCACTGTTGGCTGAGGTCTTCAGTGTTACTGTACTAAAGTCATCACAGGATTGAAAGGTACAGTTTGTACAAGAGCTTCTGCAAAATATTCATAATCCACAGGATTGTTCATTTTCATCACTTCGAAAGGATTCAGAAATGACACAGCTAACCATATCCCAGGGAAAGAGAAATGTAAGGATTACAGCTTACAAATAAGAACCTTCTTGTCCTTAAGAATCTGACCCAAAAGATTCCAATGCTAAACAACAGAAAAACAAATAAAAGAGGAGGGAAAGACTGTGAGCCCCTGAAATCAGAAAACGGCCAGAGATAAATGAGAATAGGAACAAGGAGGAAGACAACAGGAGGTCATCACCAATGTTCCTCAGATTTCATACACCATTCCCAAAAAAATAAGATTCAACATGGGGTCAAAGTGTACACACTCCACAGAAACTAAGAAGTTGGTCAGTGTCTGAGGAACTGTCTTTAAGTAATAAACTTGGAAAGGCAGACACCATTTAAGGGAGAACAAAGCGGTAACACTGAAATATTCATGATTCAATTACTTCTGTAGGGTTAACAGCACAGAGACCCCACATAGAGTATATACAGGGTGTCCCAAAAGTCTCCATACAAAGGGGAAATTCTGTAAAATCTTATAATGAATATTTTGTAAATAAAGGTACATTTAGCTACAATTTCCCATTTTTCCCATGTATGGTGACTTTTAGAGCTTGTTTGGAGGTTCTAGCAGGGGAGCGCAGCTACTCGTATACCCTTGACCGAAGAACAGTCCTCCTCTATCGGGGAAGGTCGTCCTCTTCAACCGAGCGCGCAGCTTCGGGAGGGACGCACATGGAGCGGTGAGGGAGGAAGGGGACACCCGCCTAGCCAGCCAGATCAGCCGAATCAACCCTGGCGATCAATGGGGTGACAGATGTCGCAGCCAGATCGCCCTCACATCCTATGGTGACTTTTAGGACACCCTGTATGTATATGCAACACTGCCTGTGTTGTGACATTTTTATCGTCAATTCAGCTACTCTTCATCACGTGACTCAAGGTCTGTGCACGTGGGATGGTCTTTGTCTCTATCTGATGAAGTTCATTCCTGAACTCTTTCCTTATCTGTCTGTATAATATACACATCTAAAATAAATTGCTAAAGACTCTTATATCAAACCTGAATTATGAAAAACTAAAAATAATGAGTTTTCAGATGCCTGGTCAAAAAAAATCTAAGGAGCACAGAATGCAGTAGTACCTCAACACTGCAAGCTGGAAGTCCTTTTTTGAGGGGTCTGTAACTCTGGGGGAAAAGGGAGGAATACAATATGAACACTGCTTACTGCTTCAAGAGAGTCAGTGGAGCCCGATCTTAAGAGAGTCTAAGCTTGGGAGCACTTTTATCCAGGAAGCTTAGACTTGGGGACAGACTGTGGGAACAGAATTCTGCATAAATATGAAAAGGAGGAAAGAGAGAGCAAGCTAGCAGAGAAATGGGGTCCCAGTAGAGCAGAGAGAGCTGTGCTACCTGAGGTGTGACAGCCAGGCCAGCACACACTCAGAAGTTGGAGAGCCCTCTTACCTTGTTCTTTGACAGAAGATCTGGTGCCTTTCGCTGAGCGCTCCACAATCAGTTGACTTGTGAAGGTCATGAATTCCTGAACACTAAGAAACACAATATGTATTTATTACCTTCTTCCCGTCACCTTGTCCCCAACCAAATGGAAAGTGACCTCTGAGCTTATACATAATAAGATACTGCTTCTTGGTTTTGTTCCTTTCCCTCTCAACCCTAGTAACAAATAATAAACACTCTGTAAATGAACACAAATAAAGATAATTACGAATCATCATCATCATTCAAGCAACATCTGTTTGCTACCTAGCTTACCAAAACCACCCACTTCAGACTTCTGGGGAATTTTCTACAGGCTACAGTCTATTTAACATTTTGGTCAAAGCATGATTTGGGACACAATGGTGAAGCAGGAGGCAACTCCTGCTCTCAAGGCCCTGCTAACTTTCAAGAAGTAGGACAAATAAAAACAGCACTACAAAAACCGCAGTGGCAAAAACTGTCAGGCAGATGCACAACCAGTTATGGCTGTGGCCACATGACAGACCCTGGCAATGCCACAAACATCCACAGTGGGTACTGGCTCAGATCTACTGGGGCTCATCCATGGGACAAGTACTCTGGGAGGAATGGAAGGAAACAGATTAACTAAGACAAGGAAGTGGGAAATGGCTCATAAAATGGCTGAAAGGAAGGAAAGGGTTCATCATGGGCCCAGCAGAGAGATCTGGCCAGAATGGAATAGTCATAGGAGATGATCCAGCCAAAGGACCAGGTGCTAACAAGGAGCCTCTGACTGGGGATGCGATACAAAGGGCAGCCAGAGCCATCAGAGCAGGGTCTTTACCTTGGAGTTCACAGCAGGCTCTAGCAGAGCCACATAGAAAACTGAAGACCCAATGCTGGGACCACAGTTCCACCACTTACTAGGTATGTGACCTCAAGCCAGTTACTATGCTGTGCCTTATTGATAAAATCAAGACCCATGTGACAATTAAATGAGTTAATAAAATACTTGGCGCAAAGCTTGGCACACAGTATTACTTGTTACTATCTTGAGGGAGTGATATGATCAAAATAGTCCCCTAGGGAAGAAGTCCCCAAACAGAGAAGCCTTTGCAGTAAAACTAAAAAGAGACAGCGCTTGAAGTAGGTCTGTAATTAGACAGAGAAAGAACTGTGTTAACTGTCACAACATACTGTTGTGACAGCATGTATCTGAAGGCCAAAAAAGCTGGAAACCACTCAAAAGGTGTTAAGCTTGGGGTCTGGTAATCATGGGGCCGGCAGGACAGAAGTGAGATCGTCTTATAAGAAAATATGCTCAGCTGGAACACGTGTTGTTTTAAGAGATGTTAGTAGAGATGTCCATTTAGTGTTATAGCTGTTAGTCATCTGAAACTAGTGTGGATTTCCCAACCACGTGAGGTTAAGTTCTACAGTGAAATCTGAGTATCTTCAATAGTTTTTTCATTATTAAATGTGTGGCATCACCATGAGAATCTTCGATATTAATTGAAAGGAAAAAGGAAAAAAAAATCAGAGCCAAGTTGGTACCAAAAGTTCCATCTGAGAAAAGTAATAACACAGAGTAGAGAATAGAGGCCAGGGTAAAGAAAGCAAAGTAACAAGAAGAACTCTAAGAAGGAGCTATAGATCAAGCAATTCCACCTTTGGATGTATACCAAAAAGAAACGTAATTAGGCTCGAGACATTTGTACGTCATGTTTACAGCAATATTATTCACAATGACTAAAACGTGGAAGCAACCCAAGTGTCCATCAACAGATGAGTGAATAAGCAAAATATGGTGTATACATACAATGGAATATTATTCAGCCTTAAAAAGGAAATTCAAATACGTGGAACATGGATGAACTTTGAGGACATTACGCTAAGTGAAATAAGCCAGTCCCAAACAGAAAAAAACTGCATGATTCCACTTGTATGAAGTCCCTAGAGTAGTTAAAATCATAGAGACAAATTAGAATGGTGGTTGCCAGGGGATGGGGGAGGAGGCAATGGGAAGTTAGTATTTAATGGGCACAGAGTTTCAGTTTTACAAGATGAAAAGAGTTCTGGAAATAACTGGTGGTGATGGTTGCACAACATTATCAATTTATTTAATTCCACTGAACTACACACTTTAAAATGATAATTTTCATGTGCATTTTTACAATTAAAAAAATAAATTTTTAAGAAGAACCCAAAAGGAACAGAAAGTTTCAACAAAATAACAAAATTTTTTATAGATCTAGCCAGCAGCAGGTCACTGGCAAAGAACTCTCATCAAGAACAAATAGTTGCACTGAAGCAATGAAAACAGAATCCAAATGGCAGATTCCATCAGACTTTAACACAAGATGACCACAGACACTGATCCTGTAGGGTCCTTCTCCTTTTGTGCCTGAGTCACCCCACCCCTCCCACCAATGAGTTGGAAGTGTCTGTGGTACTTCTAATACCTTCCTGCAATCAAAGCACCCCAGAAACATTTAAAAGCCTGTAAGCCCTATAGATTCCATGCTTCCTTCCAAATCTTCAGTGTAGAAAGCACCCTCTCCTACTAGTAGTTCCCAACCATTAAAAAGCATACAATCTGGGTTTGAGTCCTAGGTGGTTGTGGTATATAATCTCTTGGGACCTCAGTGATTTCACACATAAAAAAAGTATACCAGTATCTTTCATACCGAATTTTTGGGAAGGAGCCCTACGGGAAAAGAAAATGTGACTCAAGATGTGGCACCCAGGGTCAGAATCATTGGATCAGAAGTGTTGGTTTAAAATACAGATTTCTAGGCTTCAACCTACTAGTTCAGAACATCTGGGCATGCACCTTGGCAATGTGCATTATTTCAAAGTCCCCATATAATTTTTACACGGCAGAAATCTGAAAAATACTGAATACAAGACGATGTTCTATAGTAGCATCAGCCCTTTACGAGCGAATGTTGGATGATTCCTTAAGAGGTACATTCCGCGGTGCACGGGTACAGGCCCAGACACCAGGCTCTCCCTGCCCCGCCCCCTGTCCACGGACCTGCCCTCTCCACCCGACCCGTGACTCCGACCTGGGCCTCCCCCTGCCCACCCTGCCCTGCCTTCGGGTCTCCCCAATCCTCCCCCGATCCCACCCCTCACCCCCGACCCCAGGTCTCTCCGTCTGGCCGCCACGATTCCCCCGCCTGCCGCCGCTCACCTGGACCTCTGGAAGAAGCTGAAGGAAGACACGTCGTATGCAGCTTTGAGCAGCACCACTTTGGGATCGCCTTTGTAGAGTACACTGAGGCTGTACAGCTTCATGACGCCGAGCCCTTGGGCCGCCCGCCCCGTCGCGGGACCGGCTCGCAAGGAGCAGCGCGGCCGCCGCCCTCCGGGACCGCCGCCTCCTACTGGCCCCCAGCAGCCGGCTGCTGACGGGGCCGCCGCCGGCTTCCTCCTCCACCTCCTCCTCCTCCTCCTGCTGTCTCGAGGTCCACTTCCGGTTCCGGTCAGGGGCCGTCGCCCGAGACCAAACGATTTCTCATGCCCCGGATGCAGAAAGGAGCGGCCGGAACCACGACGCAGTCAGTGAGGGGCAGGGCGCCGCGTGTGCGCGTGAGCCCGACTCCGCCCCGTTCGCCTGGAGGACTTGGCCACGTCCCGCGGTGCCGTGCTGGGCGTTGCTGGGCCCTTTGGGTCGTTCCGGGCCGCTCTGGGCTGTGCCGGGCCATCCAGGTCGCTCCCACTCCCCACTCCGGGCCACAAGAGCAACTCATACCTGCCTCTCGGGCAGTGAGACCCGGAGCAACACCCCCGGGCCCCTACTCTGCTGGAGGGAGGGACCTTTTCTTCCTGAGGCCCCTTCAGGGATGTGAAGAGTACCTCCCGATGACAAATTATTGACTGCTCCTGCCGCGTGTCAAGCAATTTCCTGGCGACACAGGACCGCTCAGCACAAGGGTGCAGGGGAAAACGCTGATTTAGGACCTTACAAAGTGGCAGAGCCTCTTCCCCTCAAAAGGGGACAGAAATTGAGCTCCATATTGCAAGGAGCAGCTTGGTGCACGGGACACGGAAAACTTCATTTTGCTTGCATTGTTGAAATAATGCAAGTCCATGGATGGAATGAGGGAGGCATAGTTCTCTGAGGGTGCCACATCTTGCCCATTTCTTGTGTATTTAATGGTATCATGTAATCAGAAAAGAACTTGCAAGACGCATACACATGAAAGGACCTTGGTCTTTGGAAGCTGGCAGTAAGGTCGCACAATATCATACTAGAAGCAGCCAGATCTGAGATGATGGGAAAGAGATGATATATTGGAAAACCAACAGCATCACTCTAAATCAGAGTTTCTCAACCTCAGCACTATTGACATTTTCAGTTGGATAGTTCTTTGTTGTGGGGTGGGGGCTGCCCTGTGCATGGTAGGTGACATCTCAGGCCTTGTACTCACTAGATGTCAGTATCCACCCAACCTCCATTGTGGCAGTCAAAAATGTCTCCAAATGTGCCCTGGGAAACAGTGGATTAGAGAACCATTGTTCTAAACAATCTGTGGCAGAAGGAAGTTCCCAGCACCTGCCCACTCAGCACCTCCCTCACCGGCCCTCTTCCCTGGGTATTTCCAGGTGCAGAGAGTGGAAAGGGCTTTTCCACATCTCCTCCATTTTGGTGCTAAACATCAGGAACAGCCATTGGCAATGGCTAGGCCCAGCCACCTACCGACATGGGCACAGAAGTCTGACAAGCCTGGGTAGCTGGGTGCTATCGTTCCAGCCCCCTCCTGCCTGCACTGACATCGTTGCCCTCTAGGCGGCAGGTGAGAGCAGTTTCTGAGGGAAATCTCTGGAGCCCCTGTTTTCCCTTTTGCTCTGAAAATTGTACAAAAGGATCAGGAAGACAGTGCTTGGATGAAATAGATTTAAATGTATTCACTTGACACATAATAGTAGCCATCCCAAAGTTTCCGTTACACCAAACACTTTCCATGTGCTACCTCATTTAATCCTCACTAAAACAGAAGACAATATTATTACCACCTTACAAACGTAGAAACAGATTCAGTTTAAGGAAATTGTTAGTAAGAGGCAGAGCAGGGGTTCAGATGTCAACACTGAAACGCTTAACAAACTCAGCAGCGCAGCTCTACTCCTGGCAGCTCCCCACTCCTCTCTGGCCTTGCCCAGCCTCCGTTGCCCCAGGAAGCCTCACAGTCATATGGCTGCAAACTTCCCAAGCTCATCTGTCTTACTAAAAAGCAAAACCTGCCTTCCACTGCATCATCCCAGCTGTCACCCAACTTGGATTCAGTCCCAGGACTGCCAAAGTGAGCAAACCATTACTGTCTCTGAGTCTCCTTTTTTTTTTTTTTTCATCTAGAAAACTGGAAAAATACCCTTTCCATAGACATGTTGCTAGGAACAATCAAACAATACATTCCATGCTCTAGTCATTGTTGAACAAGGAACAGTGATAATTGTATTGTTATCATTAATAATAAAAAGGAATAGCGATCATGGTGGGTTGAAAGTGTCCTACAGACTGTTGGAAGTGAATATTTGAAAGTAAGCTAAAATAGACTAGATAATAGTATTGTATCCATTTTAATTTCCTGATTTCGATCACTGTGTATGGTTATGTAAGAGAATTCTTTGTTTTTAGGAAATACAAGTATTTGGGGGTAAGGGACATCATATCTGCAACTTACTCTTAATGGGTTCATTTATGTGTATATTAATATATACACGTGTGTGTGAAAGATGAAGCAAATATAACAAATCTAATTTAAGGAATCAGGATGAAGGGTATCCAGGAATTCCTTGTACTGTTCTTGTGACTATTCTGTAAGTCCAGAATGGTGGGGATGGAAAAGGTAAGATTGCAGGGGCAGGACACTAAGGCTATGAACACAGTGTGCACAAGGGTGGGGGTGTCACAGTTCTCTAGTCCAGGCTCCCCCTTAAGCTTTAGAAGAAAAGTCCCTCTGCAGACAGAACTGGAGTAACACTGTCCATGGCAAATAGCCCAGACCCTACCAGTTTGCCCCACTAGGCAAGGCAGGAACCCACCCATCTTTGCAGCCTTGCCTAGTTCACATAAGGTAACAGCCCTGTCTGCACAGCAGCACCCCCAGGGAGCCAGGTAAAAGCCCGTCAAAGGGCATACCCCCAGGAGGCCTCATCCAGGTGGGGAGCTCAGCCACACAATGGCCCCTACCCCCACACCTCCTCTTCCAGTCAGCCAAGGCCAGGGCATCTGGGCTCTTGTCACACTAAATGTAACATGAGCTTCCACAGCTCATACGGTGTTAAAAGGGACCCTCCACATGGTCAGGTCTTCATGGCCTGAGTAGGTCACTAAGCTCCAGGTGTACAGACTTGATGCCATCAATCAGGGCCATCAGCAGACCCAGCCCCAAGAATACTGCTACTACCACAACCCCTCACTGAAGCATCCCAGGCTCCCACTGGGTTCTCCAGGCCACAGGGAAGACAGATATGGTCTGCCACCAAATGTTTACTAAGCTCTGTGACCAGCTATGAGGGAACAGGGACGTCAGAGCAAGAGAGGCGCAAGGATAGGAGGATACTTGGGTAGGAAGGGATCACAGCCAAAGAAGACAGGAGGCAGGCAAGCCAGGTAGGAGCTCTTGGAAGTAGCGAGGCAGGTGCCCTTGTTTTGAGACTGCCTCCCCTGCAGGGGCTTCCCAGAAGCTTTACTTGTCCTAGAGATACCCTTCCCCAGCTGGAGGGCTAGAGATGGATATGTAGCCATTATAGACAAATGCCAGGAATTGGGAATTGGGACACATGGTGATTTAGGCCAGTGGCTTGTCCTGTTGGTAGCATCTTTATGGCCATGTCATTACCTTGTAGAGAAAACAGGAGAAAGTCTGCAGAGTTGGTGAACAGGGGCACACAGGACGGCTTGGGGAGGAGTCCCTGCTTCAAGACCAGCATGCACCTCCCACGGCCTCAGGGATCTGGGCCCCATGTGAGAGCAGAAAGGAGGATGCAGAGGAAGGGCGAGAAGAGGAGGTGAGCCATCAAAATGACTGCACGCATCAAACACAACCTAGCAAACCACGGCAGTGAGCACAAAGGGAAAGCCCTAACAAGGATACCACGCCGCAGGGCCTCAAGGCTGAGCCCACACCCAGCCACATGGTGCCCCAGGTCTGAGCCAATCAACCAGCCATCCCTATTGCCACAGTGATTGGTTTATGGATGGGCACATGAACCAATCAATGCAGGCTACCCACCCGCCATCAGTAGGCCATCCAATCAGAGCAAGGCCCAGGACTTTGACATTTGAGAAGAGAGAAGCAAAGAAGGTCAGTGAACCCCAAACAGGATAAATACAACTTTTGGTTAAATATGGAAGAGCAAATACAGATGTTACATGAACTCTTTCCCAAATATCCTCCACTATAATGACAGAAGACAAAGAGCAGGAGGAGAACAATTACAAGGGGGAGTGAACGAAAGCTGCTGGGTCGGGGGAGGTGTGAGGTGAGGAGGTGCTGCAGGCTGTGGGGGAGGGGCTGTGGGGAGGGGTGAGGACCAGTGATCGAGAGTCCAGAAGGACCAAAAGAGGCAGGGGTGTCCTGAAGAGGCTCATACCTGGAGAGGGCAGCGCCCTCCCCCCTGCTCCCCGGATCCTTCAGCCAGGAACGTACCACTATCTACCCCACACCAGGGAGGATGGAGGACCTTCCTTTGGGAGAACTGAACGGCTCAGAGACGCTGCCACTTTGCAGTCCCCAACTAAACCACTCATTGTTTCAAGTAGTCCCTGTTGGGCAAATGTCCCCCCACCCCATGAGGCCACCCCAGAAGGCTCTGGCAGTGTGTAGTTTGGCTGCCCTTGGTCGGGTGACATTCCAATCAACTGTGGCCAGGGAGGGCAGAACCACATGGCAGAACCTGGGACTTCTGCATGAAGGACTGTGGTAAGGAACCCTTAGGGGGATGGTGAGTGCAGAAGGCCCTTCCAGCCAATCTTTTAACCTCCTGGGCCTCAGTGACCTCGTTTGGAAAGTGGTGATAATAATACCACCCCTGCCTGCTGACCCAGGTTGTTTGATCAAAAAATGACAGAATGAATGCAGAAATACTTTGTGAATCGTAAATGTTTTCACCAATATCTGTTATAATTACAATTTCTCCTTCGTCTAATAAATATATGGCCTTTTTTTAGGAATAAATCTAACAAAAAATGTACAAGATCTATATGAGAAAAATAATAAAGCTCACCTGACAGACACAAAAGAAGACCTAAATAAATGGAATAACATATCATATTTTTAGATGAGAAGACTCAGTATTATAAAGATGTTAGTTCTCTAAAATGAATCCCCAAATCCACAAATTCAGTACATTTCCCATGAAATTATCAACAGCATATTTTCTGAAATGGGATAAGTAGATGCTAAGATTTATATGAAAGATAAAAGGTACATGGTAGGAAAAATTTTGTAGGAAAAAAGGGGATTCTTGCCCCAGTAGATAATAAAAAAACTAAAAAGTTTTACACATGGGAAGACTGCAGTATTAGCAGAGGCATGAAAAACTACCTAGCAAACAAGGCAAAGACAAGGCCAAGGCCCACCTGACTCGGCAGGTAAAGTGCAATGAGTCTGTTTTACATTCTGACAAGTTATTACTGACACAGGCAGGAGAAGAAAGAGTGCCCAGGAGTGCAACTCCCTGGGTGCTGTCCCATACTCCAAAAAGTAAGACACTAAAACAAAAGGGGCCGGATGCTTGCAACATCTCCTCTTGCTAAGGAGCCAATTCCAGACTGCAGCTGTACCCCGAGGGGGATGGGAAGAAAGCCTCACACTATCCCATCAGAACCGGGAGACAACAAGAAACTCTCCTGAGCCTCTCAGGGGCATGGGGAAGGGACTGGGATATGGCCTTGTAGCCACTTGCCACAGTCTCCCAGAGGACCACAGAGTGCTCTGTCAAGACTCAGATCAGCTGTGGTTCCAGCCTTTGCTCGCGTGGCCTGTAGGTATACCTGAAAGGTGACCAGAGCAGAGTTGGTCCCATACAACACAGAAATAAAACAATGGAATACAAACTGTGGGTACAGTCAACATTACAAATCAGTGGGGAAAGTATAGCTTCCCCAACAAATAGCCATATTGGACTCCTACCTCACACCATACACAAAAAGCTGCCTGAGGCCCCATGAGAGCAGAAAGGAGGATTTGGAAGAAAGGTGAGAATGTGAAGTGTGCCCTCAAAATGGCTGGGCACATCCAACACAGACAATTTCAGAAAGATTAAAGTGCTGAATGTGTTTTTAAAATGCAAAAATAATAGGAGGAAATGTGAGAGAACATTTTTACAATGTGGGAGTGGGAAACGCTTTTCTTAACAAGACGTGAAGCTCCAAAGCAAGAAAGCAAAGATTGAAATTCACAAAAAGTAGATACTTCTGTATGATGAAAGACACTATTAATCAGGTTGTATGTTTAACAATAGACTGGGGAGATATCACAGCATATTTAACAAACAAAGGATTAATAATATGGTAGATATTATAGACAATATAAAATGGTTTCTACAAATCAATAGGTAGAAGATAATTCAGTAGCGATACAGTTTAAAAATATAAATGAATCATCCTTAAAAGAAGAAGTGCAATCACCAATAAATATATGAAAAGGTGTCCAGCTTTTTGCAATTTAAACAACAATGAGATGACTGATCAGCAAAAATCCATAAAGATTTATCATCTCAAGGATTTGCCAGGATATAATCAAACTCCCAATGTTGGTGGAAGTACTAATAGATTGGTGAAGCCATTAGAGGAGGAGATGTAGTCCTATCTACCAAATGGTTAAATGTGTACAGCGTTTGAACTCACCATTCAGCCTCTCGGAGTCATCCAGAAGAAACACTGGCACATGTTTACTTAGATGAAATACAAAGATTTCTACTGCAGCCTTGTGAAAATAGGGGAAAACCAAAATTGCCTCAATGATTGTCAATAGGAAGTTGATTTTTTTTTTTTTTTTTGCCTGCTCCTCCATGGGTTGAAGGAAGTTGATTTTTAAATGTCAGCGTATATTCATCGGAAAGATCTCACTGATCACTCCTCCTCACTCCCCCTGCTGACCTCTGGATGTCAGTGGCCCAGGGCTTGATGTGAGCCCTCTTTAGCCTACACCAGCACTATCCAATATGGTAGCCACTAGGCACATTGAGCACTTGAAAAGTGGCCAGTCCTAACTGAGGAGCGCTGTGAGTGTGAAATACACACCAGGTCTCAGGGTCTTAGGCCAGAAGCTTGTTTTGTTCCAGACTGTTGACTGAGCGCCTGGAGCCAGCAGCCGAGTTGGTTCTGTTCTCTGAGTCTCCCTACCACGCAGGGCCAACCTCTCCAGGGGCGCTTGGACTGGGAGGATGAGAGAGGGCTGAGGCTCCCTGAGCTGGGCAATTGGAGGATCCAGTCCCCGTGGGCCCCTGTTCTGGCAGTGCCCACCTCAGCCTGGCTCACATGGGCCAGGCCCACTATTCCGGTTCAGGTTTCCAGACAGTAGGTGGGGAAGGCAGTGACAAAGTCCTCTGGTGGTCCTGGTCACACAGCTATGCCTGCGGCCAAGCTGCCTGCTCCCTCTCCTCTGGTTCCCAGACTCATGGGCGTCTCTGCTCTCAGGACATGAGTGTGGGAGATCCTGAGACACTGCCCTGGGAACTGAACAGGTGGCAAAGTCTTAACAGGCTGGCAGTCACTGCAGTGACAAGGTGATTAAGCAGTCACCATGGTGATGGGGATGGAGGCCTTTTGCCACCAGTCCCAGTTTTCTGCATGGCAGCAGCTCTAATGACAGGATGGTCAGCCCTGCTGAGGCCACTCCTGGTTGCCATGATAACCACGGGCCCTCTCTGGAGCACAGAAGCCCTGACCGGAGAATCTCCACACCTGGCCAGAGCAGGCAGTGTCGAGCGACTGAGCCCTGGAGAAGCAGGCTGGGTGTGAAAGATACAGTCGCCTGAGGCCTCATTACTCAAAAGCTGTCCCCAAGCCTCAGGAGGGGAGAGGACCTTTCCTGCTGAGTCTGTCTACAGGGCACCGAGCCCCACAGGTCAGCACAGCCCAGAGAAAGCTGACCAGTGCTGAGGACGCCGCCCCAGAGGCGAGCGATGGCCCTGCCTGGAGGACAGCCGGCCTGACAGGCCTCCGGGGGGAAGCGTGCGGAAGAGGCGCTTGCCCGCTCGCTGGAGAACGATGAAATGGAGGAGACTGTAACTGAGCCTCAAACCTGAAACCAGCCCGACGTGGGCCATATTCTCCCAGAGGCCCGGTGCGGCCCGAAGCTTTGGATATTTCTGCTTGAGAAACCTGTCGGGAAGCTGAGGGGTCCCAGCTCCCCGGGCTGGCCGCTGCGCAGATGCTGGACGACAGAGCCAGGATGGAGGCCTCCAAGAAGGAGAAGGTAGCCCGCCGCTTCGTTCCGTGTTCTGGAAGTGTTCGTTTGCGTGTCCCCAACACTCGGCGGTTTGTTTTGCACCTCAGAATTTGATTTTATGCACAGGCTCTTTGAGAGGGATCTAGCTGGGGGCCCTTGTGGGGCAGGACGGCCCTGACTGCCTAGCAGACCTGTCCCCGCTTCAGACTCTGGCCCTGTGACCTGGAAGTCAGGCTGCCAGGAGGTCTGGGAAGCAGCCTCCACTGGGAAGAGAGACTGGAGGGGGTCTGGGGAGTTTAGAGCCCCAGCTTGGGGGTTAGGGGTCTGGAGTCTCAGTGCAGAGCCTGATTTTGAGACAATGCTCAATAGACATGGTGACAGGGTGAGGACAACTGCACCTCCTCGCAGGAATCACTCCACGGGGAGCCAGAGGCTGCTGCTCCCTGGTGAAGAGAGAAGGGCAGTTACTTTTCCCAAAAACAAAGAGAAATCCAGGTGTCCTCTGAGCCATCCCTGGGCCCAGCAGTGAGTGAGGAAAGAGCTGAGCACAGGGGACATTTGCTGTGACACCTCAGGGTGGGAGGTTGTGTGCCCACATCGCCCACGCTGGGGGCTCAGGCAGAGTGGGGGAGAAGGGAGTAAGTGGGCAGATTCGGCCACTTTGGGCATGTTTTCCTCTTGCCGCTGCGTGTGAAATGGCGAGGTCAGCACAAACACTGGCTGGGGCTGCTCTGGCCGCGCTAATGATGTTAGAGGGAAAACAGCCAGCCCAAGCCGGAGGCACATGCGGCGCGGGCGGCTGGATGAGCCGCGGCCAAGTCCCCTGTCTGCCTGCCACTGGTTCTATGGCAGTGATCTGGATGAGAAATGCTGCCCAAAAGGGCCCCTTCAGGCCACCTTGGAAGGAAGGTGGAGTCTTTGATTGGCACAAGTGGAGCAGTGACTCAGAGACAGAGGGACATGGACGTGTGGGCTGCAGAGATCTGGCGCTTTCCCCAAATGGGGAGAGAAAGCACAGCATGCTTGTGTGTGTCACGCACGTGTGTGAGTACACTCTGTGTGCACGTTTGTGCCTGTGCATGCATCTGTGTGCACATGCATACCTGCGTTTGTGCCTGTTTGTGCCGGCGTGTGTGCACAATGAATCACTTTAACAAAGGCTACAGCATAGCTGTCCCCAAGCTTCCTGCATCCACAGTGAACCGCCTTCTTAGCTGGGCATCCGTTCCCGGACTCTGGGGCTGCCCACCCCCATCCCATTTCTGCTCCACATGGGAGGAGTTGCTCTTCCCGCCAGGGCCAGCTATGGACCCCAGAGCCTTGTGGCGGGGAGCGGGGGTCTCTGACACCCTGGTCAGGCCCACGAGTAGAGCAAGGCACCGCCTTGGGCACAAACTTTAAGGGGGCACCCAAAACATCAGTCGTTAAGATATATACCATTTTAATGCAATGTTTTAAAGAATCAGTGCCAAATATTCATGACTCACAAAATACCAAATTCTCAATGAAGGCAGGATGAGTATCACCGACTCCTCCACTTGCCTGGACACTGTGGTGGCCCCTCCTCCCCCGCCCCGGTAGCAGGGGGCCAGGGGCGGGTGAGGGAGCTGCAATATCCACTCCTCTCCTGCTTGCTCTGGCTGCACCCCTTGTCTTGGGGGAGCCTGGCATGGTTAAGGGTCGTCCTGAGGGTCTAATATTTTCCATGTGGGCCGGCGGCCCAGGCCCTCCTAGGTCTAGTCCTGTGTCCCGTGGGAAGTGAAGTGCTGCCCCCAAGCCAGCGTTTGACCTTGGAGCAGAGAGCAGTGCCCTCCTTACACTTTCAAAGTTGTCTCCAAGACGTCAGCTGTGGTTGTATCTGTGCAGACTCCCGGGGGAGATGTCTTCTTTCCCCATTTGGTTGCTTTGGAGGGCACTAAAGTGTTGCTGGTTTCACTCTTTCCATTTTTGTGGTTGTGAGCAGCCATCTTGCCTATACTGACCTTCCAGATCTTACCCATGGTCACTCCTTTATAATCTGCAGGATCATGTGGCCTCCGTACTGTGTCCAGTGGCTTCCCCACGTGGATGTCCAGTTTCTTAGGGGCAGACTTTGCCCTCCTGATGCCACCCCCACTCCAAAGCCACTTCCCACTAGCTGGGGCTGCTTGGTACGTACCATCACTGATTCGTGCCTGTGGCATCAAGCTCCATCCCTTAGTGTGCCACCACTTCTGGGTGGTCTGAAATTGAGCCCTGGGCATCCCTCTTGGGGACATTCTGGTCTATACTTTCCCCCTTCCCTCACGGTGGCTCTTCTGCTGGTCCGGAAAGCAATCGGATAGTCCACACACTCCACAGAGCATTGGTGGCAGGATGGCTGAGGGCTCCACAACAAGAATGTTAGCTTCACATGACGGGTTTGGTGAGTGCTTTTCAGGAAGGAAGCTGGAAAAGTGACATTCTAGGTGTATTGGTCAGCTCAGGCCACCATAACAGAGTACCATAGACTGGTGGCTTGTAAACAACAGAAATTTATTTCTCGCAGTTCTAGAGGCTGGAGGCTCAAGATCAGGGTGCCAGCACGGTCGGCTCCCAGGGAGGGCTCTCTGCCTGCCTTGCAGATGGCCACCTTCTCCGTGTCCTCGAGTCGTGGATAGAGCAAAACCAAGCTCTGATGTCTCTTCTTATAAGGACACTATCCCATCATGGGGGCTCCACCCTCCTGGCCTCTTCTAAACCGAATAATCTCCCAAAGGCGTCACCTCCCAATGCCGTCACGCTGGGGCTTAGGACTTCATGGGGGGACCGAATTCAGTCCATGACACCAGGAGGTCACCCGGGGAACACCTGACCCCCTCCATCCAGGGAACCCAGCTACCCTGGACACCTTGGCCCCATTGAAGGCTCAAAAATGGAATGAGGCTGTGTCATTCCCACATGCTTGCCCAGTTTCCCTGGCAGGAACTGTTCTGGGGCCCCAGCAGGAGAGATGACCCCACCTCCATGCTGCCATGTCTCCTGCTCTAAGACAGAGGCTCAGGTGCACAGCTTCAGGTGGGCCTTGAAGCAAGTGTGCTGGGGACAGGTCCCAGTGTGGAGAGGAGAGCAGTGACAGGGCCCTGAGCTTGGGGTATGGCTCCCTGTGGGGTCTAGGGCTGGGGCTGCACCTATGGGACAGAGCTGTGGCCTCAGCCCAAGCCTGGGCCACTCTCATCAGAGGCCCCGTCAAAGCCCCACAGGAATCCAGGGTCACACGGCAAGGCCAGGCTGGAAGCCATGGGAGTGGGGGCTGTCCCCAGAAGCTCTCAGCTGCCTGTGGCTCAGCCCTCTGGGGATAGGGACCCCTCAGAAAGAGCATTAAAATATGGAACACATCTTTGGGGCAGCAGCTGTGTCTGAGAGTTCCCAGGGCAGGAGTGTGCCCAGGGGGTGCCAGCAGTGAGATCCAGGGGCTCAATGGGCCACAGCAGCCCCAACGTGAGCCCCTCCGACTCGCACAGCCAGGCCCACACCGCACCTGCCACAGCGGGACCCCAGGGGGAGGGGACAGACAGAGAGAGGCACAAAGTGCTCTTGGCCTCTGCCCCGAGACCACTCCAAGGCAAGAGAGATTACAGCTCCTGTTTAAGGCCCTCCAAGGAATGTTCTGGCCCATGTGACAGCCCCCACTGAGGGAGATGTCCTCCCTCAGCCAGGCCACAGCCTTTGGGAGGCAGCCGGGCACATCCCCATCCCAGTGCTACTGTCCCTGTGTCGGGGCATCCTGGCCTGTGCCCTCCTTTCCGCCTCTCTCTTCCCTTCCTTCTCATGGGTACACATGCCTTCCTTCTGGCCCTCCCAGGAGGATGAATTCTCTGTCCCTCTCAGTCTCTGTCCCTGTGTCTTTCCCTTTCTATCTCTCTGTCTCCCTCTCTGTCTCTGTCTGTCTCTCTCTCTTAGTCTCTGTCTCTGTCTCTCTGTCTCTGTCTCTGTCTCTCCTTTCTCTCTCTCTGCCTCTGCCTTTGTCTCTGTCTCTCTCTCTTTCTCCCTTGTGGCCCTGAGCAGACAGGGAGCCCCGCGCTGTGTAACCGTGGGCCAGCAGGAACAGCACTGTGGGAAAGTCCTGCAAGGAGAAAGATGAGGAAAGGAATGCATGTCAGTCATGACAGATCCCTTTCCAGGAGACACTGAGCCACCCTGCTTCCTGCCCCTCCCGCTGTGACACTATTACCCACAGGCAGGCTCGGGTTAAACCCACCACATGGGTGCCCTGTGGCTCCCAGTCTGGCCTCGGCACTGCAGGTGCCCAGCCCTGCAGAAGGCCCCAGAGCAGCGCTGTCCCAGCTGGTGGGCCCCTTCACAGAACCCACGGGAAGAAGCCCAATCCTGCAAATTCAGTCAAGGCAGGTGTGCCTGCATCGGGGGGCTGGCCCGTGCAGCCCCCAGGCTCACCTGCAGAGCGGGGCGTACCCTGAACATACCCCCAAAAGCATGATGCATGAAACTATAAAGAGAAAGTAAGGAAAAGCTATGATAGATGGCTTCATCCTTATCAGTTATGACCCACAAGAAGCCTACTGAGGAGTGGTGATTCCAGTTGATTACAAAGAAATGGTAGGTGCTTCTTTAATGACCCAAACACACATGCATGCATGCACACACACAAACACAAATATAAAATCATATAATCAGTCCCGTGCATCGCTTGCTAATTGCTTAGGAACCATAATAATGGTGGTTTCCAATAACTGAGCCTTAGTCCCTGCCCAAGGGAAAGTTTATCAAACACACAGGGGCATTGCAGGGGGACAGGTGACCTGCTCCTGGGAGCCACCAGCCCATCCCATCCATGGTGAGAAATGGTCTCCCTGCTTCTACACCTGAGGCCACCTGTGTTCCAGTCTGAAACCTGCTCTGGGCAGCAGTGCAGCGGGCTGTCCTCCTGTGCCACCCCCAGAGCCTCACACAGGAGGGAAGGAGGAGCAGCTCCCTGGGAGGTCAGCAGGCAGGGAGCGGTGCAGGGGGTGGGGACACCGCGGCCTGGACAGCACTGTGAGCTCGCAGAGCCCACACCCCAGGGACTCACATTGCCAGTGACTCCCAGTGAGAGGTTCCTGTGCCCCCCACACCCACCCTCCCCGAGACCCCTGGGGACGGTGGGGTCCATGCACTGGCACAGGGAGCTTTGCCAACCGCTGAGCTGACCCAGGGCTCACCGCGCCTCTGTGTCCGCACCACCTAGCCTCTCCCGGAAGCTCCCACTCCTGCTGCAGGAGCCTCAGACAAACTTTGATCTTCTCAGGCACCAAGTCCAACAGACTCTAGAATGCAGGGCAGATAGGGCTGTTTGCCTGTCGGGGACAAGCCGGCAGCACATCAACATCTTTCTCGGCCACCTGTGGGCCGCCGGGCCCCTCCCTGACATCGCTCATGGCCTGGGCCTTGCCCTCTGGAGAAAGATGGGTTTTTCTTATATTTTTCTTTATTCTTTTCTGTATATTCTTAATTCTTACCCTTCCTCCCCAAGACAACTGCAGACAGTGTCAACTTTCCCTGAAA
Source organism: Varecia variegata (assembly GCA_028533085.1). Taxonomy (NCBI): domain Eukaryota; kingdom Metazoa; phylum Chordata; class Mammalia; order Primates; family Lemuridae; genus Varecia; species Varecia variegata. The sequence continues at coordinate 104,241,035 of CM052437.1, forward strand.
GGCTGAGGGGCTCGCCGGCCCCTCCGCAGCCGCCGTCTCTGCTCCAGTTTCCCCGGGCTCCCCAGGGTGCCAAGGTGTTGCTGAGGTGCATGTGTGTTTGGGCGGCATGTGTGTGACCTGAGTCCCGTGAATGGGCGAGGTCTGGCACAAGGGAGGACTGGCCATAGCCCATGTAGCAAGGAGCTGCTGGCAGGCACCGAGCCCGGTGACCATCTCAAGAGCTTCTAGTTTCTCTGACACCCATTTGCCCTCCCACATTGACTTCCCTCTTCCTGCTTCTACCACCTACCAGGTGTGCAGACTCCTGGGTACCTCTGGCTTCTCCTAGGGACTTGCCACCCCCCCAGGCCCTGCCAGATGGAGCCCACGGTCCCCCCAGGCCCGGTCTGTGCAACACCCCCCTGCTCCCCCGCCACACGCTGGTCTCTCCCTGAGCAGGTGAGCGCCGGGCCTCGGAGTGGACAGACAAGCTGCTAACACCTGGCCTCTTTGGGCCTGTGTGCTGGTCACCGATTGCGAGTAATAATGACGTTCACCGCCACCAGCTGCTGCAAAGAGGAAGGAGAGCCTTCCTGTCGCAGTGGTCAGCTACAGACAGAGGACATTGGCGTGAGAGGAGCTTAGACAAGAGGGAGGAGTGGACACATGAGAAGTCAGGGAACTTGGGCTTCCGGCCTCCACAGTGACCAAGGGGCTGCACCCTCTGGTGCCTGCAGACCGGCAGGTGCAGGTGGCCCTCTCCTGCCCTGGCCTCTCCCACAGCTCAGCTCCTTTGTGCTCACAAGCACTCTAAGAGGTGGCGTGAACATCTCCCTGTCTTACTGATGATGGAGTGGAAGCTGACAAATGTCATGCCTGAGGTCACACAGGTTGGAAAGTGCAGAGCTAGGGCCACAGCCAGATGTCTGGATTTTGAAGCCACACGCTCTGCCCCATGGCCACCACGATTCGAGGGCTCACTGTTGTGGCCGTGGGCAGGGGCTCTGCCAGGTGGCAAATCTGGAGGCCCCAGCCCTTGAGGTGCCAGCTCCAGCACGGGGCTCCCCGTCCCCATGATGGCACTGCGATTCCTTGCAACACGTCCAGGAGCACAGTGCTCTAGGTTTGCATTTAGCCACCCAGACGCTCTGACGCAGTGGTAGGTAGGGGATAAAAGTGTACGTGCCTATCCCTGTGGATGGGAGCCTCCTATTGCTGCCGTAACAACTAGCCACAGACTTGGTGGCTTAAAGCCACACACAGTTATTGTCTTACAGCTCTGGAGTCTGCAATGGATGTCCTGGGGCTAAAACAGAGACGCCGGCCTTCTGGAGTTTCTTGGAGAGAATCCATTTTCGTGCCTTTTCCAGCTCCCAGAAGCCGCCCACATTCTTTGGCTTGCGGCCCCTTCCTCCATCTCTAAAGCCAGACACTGCATCCTCTCACCCCTGCTTCCTTCGTCACGCCCTCCCCCACCTCGTGGGGACCTCTGTGAGGACACTGGCCCACCCGGATACTCCAGGATAATCCCCATTGCAAGTCCTTAACGTGATCACATCTGCCAAACCCCTTTTGTCACAAAGGAGACACATTCCTAGGTTCCAAGGGTTAGGACATCTGAGGGGCCTGTGTCTCTGCCTCCCACACTGTCCCACCCCCACCTCGAAGGCCCCCTCAATGATGAGCACCTCCTGGTTCTCTCCTGTGGTCCCGCCCCCCTCACACTGTGGCTGTCTGTATTTGAAGACGTTTTCTTTTCAGTAGCTACACACATTTTTAATCAAATTCTTATGCTGAAATATTACAGAAGGACCACTCAGAACTGTTCCCTTCTGGGCAGCACTGAGGGTAAAAGAGGAGACCTGGTCAAGCCCAGACCAGCACAAGGTCACAGCCTGTACTGTCTGTGCCAGAGTCTCCTGCATGGCCTGGGGGCGGGGACAGGTGTGCAGTGGGCAGGAAGGACCATGAACAGCAGAAGGAAGGGTCAGAGAACGGGGAGGGCTCCTGGAGTGTGTGGATCTTAGACAGTTTGGAGCCATAACGGGATACACAGCCTCAGCCTCCCTTTCCAGTCCTACATTGGCTCAAGAAGTCTCTGCAGAAAGTGGTGTTGTCCTGGGGCCAGGGTCCTCCATGAGGGCTCCAAGGCAGGAGGAGCATGCAGAAGTGGACACGTGGGGTCTGGCAGACCCTGAAGTACAGGAGGGGCCACTTCAGCTGGGGGAGGGGAGGAGGAGCCCCCCTTCTGGGTTGTGAAGGCGAAGGGATGGCACTGCAGGGATGACCGGGAAGGTGCCCACCTGTGCCTGTCACTGGTCCATGGCCATGTCTCAGGGCTGGGCTGCCTAGCACTCTGGGAGGCCGAGGTGGGAGGATCGCTCAAGGTCAGGAATTCAAGAACAGCCTGAGCAAGAGCGAGACCCCGTCTCTACTAAAAATAGAAAGAAATTAGCTGGACAACTAAAAATATATATAGAAAAAAAAATTTGCCAGGCATGGTGGCACATGCCTGTAGTCCCAGCTACTCGGGAGGCTGAGGCAGGAGGATCTCTTAAGCCCAGGAGTTTGAGGTGCTGTGAGCTAGGCTGACGCCATGGCACTCTAGCCCATGCAACAGAGCCAGACTCTGTCTCAAAAAAATAAATAAATAAAAAATAAAAAATAAGGGCTGGGCTGGTGTCATGGGAGGAGACTCCTTGAAGGTGTCAACAGTCCAGTGTAGGCACATGCTCTACAGCAATGTTACCTGCCGGAAATTTAATATGAGCCACATACATAATTTTAAGATTTCTAGTAGCCAAATTAACAAGGTAAAAAGAAATCAGTGAAATTTATTTTCATAATACTTCATTTAGCCCAGTATATCCAGAATATTATCATTTCAACATGTAATCAATATGAAAATTAGTACTGAGACGTTTAGCATGCTTTCATTCACATTGTCTTGAAAAGCAATGTCCTGGTCTGCTCAGGCTGCTGTAACAAAACACTGCAGACTAGGTGGCTTAAATGATAGAAATTTATTTCCTCACAGTTCTTCTAAGACCAAAGTGCCAGCAGGGTTGGTGTCTGGTGAGGGCTCTCTTCCTGGCTTATAGACGGCTGCCTTCTTGCTGTGTCCCCACGTGGTCTTTTCCTGGTGTGTGCATGGGGAGAGAGAGAGAGAGAGACAGAGAGAGAGAGAGACTGAGACAGAGAGAGACTGAGACAGAGAAAGAGAGAGAGCTCTCTGGTGTCTCTTCTTAGAAGGACACTAATCCTATCAGATCAGGGCCCCACCCTTATGACCTAATTCAACCATAATTACTTCCTTAGAGGTCCAATCTCTTCAAACAGCCACACTGAAGTTTAGGGCTTCAACCTATGAAGCGTTTAGTCCATGATCAGCAGTGGGTATTGTGCACATACAGCATGTCTTCATCAGGACTTGCCACATTTCAAGTGCTTAAGAACCACCATAGCCAGTGGCGTCCACGCTGGGCCCTGCCAGTGACAGCAAGTGTGGCAGGTGGGATTGCTCTGGAGTCTCTGGCCACAAACAGCACAGACTCAGTGGACCCAGAGGGTGCACAGCTTGACATGCGGTGTTGAGGCCGACACTGGGGAGCAGAACCTGAGCCACAAAGGCACCCAAGACTTCTCCATTGTGCCTCCCTCTGGGGCTGCCTCATGCCCAGCTGACCATGGGTTTTCTCCACGTGGCAGCGACATGCTCCAGGCTCACGGCCTGACAGTCTTACGATCAGAAAGGAGAGCTCTTCCCCATGGGCTGCAGCCAGAAACATCCCCTGCCAGGATTCGGGGGTTCTGCTGGGCCACACACCTACACAAGACCCAGCAGGGCCACCGAGGCACTATGTTCAGCTGCCCCTCAGGAGACATAGGGCTGGCGTGGCTCTGGCCACACTCAGCCCACACTCCTCTGTGCCCGTCTGGCCAGGCCTCCCAAAAAGCACAATCAGGGAAGCATGGCTTGCACACATGAGCAGTCACCTCTGCTCCGACTCCAGTCATGGTCCTGGCTGGTGTCTGCCCTGGAACAAGACAGGATGGAGCCAACCCATCTTCCTGCCAAGGCCGTCATCACCAGAGCTCTCACTCAGCAGCTTGTCAGAGTGACCCTGCCACCCTCCTGAGCTTATCGGCTCCTATGTGCCGTCCCGCCCCACCAACTCCCCTTGTAAGCATGTCTTTCCCACACTTCCAGGGAGAGCAAATCCAGGCATGTCCTGCCCTGCACAGACCCTCCCCTGGCCCCCACAGGCCCTCAGACCACAGCTGCATAGTCAGCCCACTGGCTGGCCTCTCAGGCTGACACTCACAGCCACGCTCTGGCCACCCAGACTCTGGGCCCTTCGATCCCCTTGTCCAGCTTCTTGGCCTCGACTTCAGGTGGTGCCTTCCCTGGGACTCCCTTCCATGTCCTCCTCACCTGGCTCTGAAAGTGTGGGAACAGGCTTGGGGAGGCCGGGGGAGAGGAGAGAAAACAGAGGAAGTGGGTGTGCGGTGGGCAAGGCACTGCCCCTCAGAGGCTGAATTCCTGGGCCTCCTTTGTCTCCAGGTCCCCTTGGTCTACTGGGCCTCCTTGGCTTCCTTGGCCCCTGGGCCTCCTGGGCCTCCTGGGCCTCCTGGGCCTCCTGGGTCTCCTGAGCCTGGATGGGGCAGGACTTGATTCACCCTTTCTTGATCCTGGGACTGAAGTTGTGGGCCTACGTCCTCCCTGTGTCTGGGCCAGCTCAGCTACAGGGAGGGCTAGGACCCCTCAAAATGTCAAAGCTTAGGAAGGGGCTGAGGAAGACAAAATTAGGTAACCTGAGGCAGGAGCTTAGTTCAAACAGTGCCTTCTTGGTGGAGCCTTCTCCCGACTCATGTACTGCACATGTTAACCGAGGACCGTCGATACACCTGGTGCTGCTCTGGGCCTGGGACACAGAGGTGAACAGATGTGCTCCCTGCTCTCACCACGTATATCCACTGGGCTGTCAGATGACAGAGGGTGAATGAAAGGCCCCATAATTTCAGAAAACGGCTACTGTCATGAAGGAAATTAGGAAGATGTGATAATGAAAAACTAAGGAAGAAGCCAAGAGATCACACAGGCTGGCTGGGAGGGTCTCACTGAGCTCAATCCGAATGAAGAAAGTTGTCCACCACGTAAGCGTCAGAAGGCACACGTCTGCAGGAAGAACGCCTTGTTTCAGGAGCAGAAGGGAAGGCTGTGTGGTTCAGCATGAGGAGTGGGGAGAGCGGGGAGCCCAGAGGCAGGGCAGGGGCTGGAGACGGGCTGGAGGCACCAACCTAACGGATGGGCCACACAGTTAGGCACCTAAGGAGTGAATATGGATGCAGAAGAGTCAAGCGTCAGGGGCCTCCCCAAGCAGACATGGCTCCTCCCTCCTCTGTAGGTCTAGAGCACTTTGCTGTGGCTAGAATGTTTATTTGCATTTTCCTGTCCCTAAAAAGTTGTGAGGGGCTGCAGAGGTCTTAGTCACCACGAGTACATAGTTGGTGCTCAATAAGTGCTTTTGGGTGAATGAATGAATGAATGAATGTCATTCAATATGCCCAGGGAGCACCATAGCAAACATAAAAGCTATGCCCTGTGCATTCACAGGTTGTTCAAGCCTAGCAAGAAAACCAGACACACAAGCAATTACAGAACTCCCTGTTCTACTGATATACAAATTCTAGTTTAAAAAAAAAAAAAACTGACACAAATATGCAAGAATAACTGAAAGTTGTAACTATTGATATTGGGTAGTGGGTTCATTATACTATTCTATTCAAGGTTCATTATACTATTCTATCTACTTTTGTATATGTTTGAAGTTCTCTATTAAAAAAAATTGAACACTATAAAAGAAAGGAAAGGAAAAGCAAACGAGGTTAGGTTTGACACAATTTACTCTTATGGAACCCGTCTCAGCTCCAGGAGTCTCCTTACACATGTACTTAAAACCTGGAGTGACATTCACAGTATCCTCACCAAGACCTGGGCATGGCCCCTCCTAATGGGATCTCTGCTGTACACAACCAGTGACTCTCAGCCCTGCTATAGACGATTAGGAGAGGGGAGAGGTGCGGAGGCTGAGAAGTGGGATCCTCTGCCCTCCAGGGCTGTGACCCAGAGGCCAGGGCTGTGAGACCGATCTCAATCAAAGAAGACTCTGTCTTGGAAGGACAGGGATCCTCCTTCACCTGAACACTTACTATCTGCATAGTCACTCTAATGGCTTGCAAAGTCGTTTACCCAAAATGCTCTCTCCAGATGAAAAGTGAGTATGATGACTCAATGTCCAAGTTGTACCTGGGTCCCGGGAGAGGGTATGGGTGTCATATCCCAGCTGTTCCCCCAGGAGGACGTGCCTCGGGCTCGCTGTCTGCATGCATCACGTGTCTCTGCTGCAGGGCCTGTGTAGTGTGAAGGGAAGACATGATTTGTGTCTATTTTAGGGCAAGTTTTCAAGAATTAGAGCCTGAAATTGGGATTCTTGGAAATGGCTTTTGAGGGAGTGCTGTCAGCAGAAACTGTGAGGAAGCGTGGGGACAGAAAAGGGGAGGGACGAAGCCAGGCGTAGAGGTAGGTCCAGCTTCAGTTGGCCTCCGTCTGCTCCTACTGGGGCTCTGATGCGTGAAGAACCACAGGGTTGCCCCTCCTGGAAGGAAAGGGCCAACCTGTGGTACCTGTAGCAGACTCATCAGCTGAGGGCCACAGCGAGGGAATGTCCTCCAGCACTTCTGGGAAAGTCTCAGGAGACGGGTGTGTCTGTGAGCAGTTAGCCCCTGGGAGCTGGTGTGCAGCCGGATCAGGCAGCAGTTGCCAACAGCAGGCTACATACAGTCCACCCTTCGACTGCTCAGTCCCACCTGCTCCCCGTAGTAAGCTTGTTCCGTCAGACACAGCTTCTGGGGAAACTTACCATTGGAGGGACAGAGGGATGCACTACGTTTTCCACTTCTGCGTGTGGTCGTGATACTGACACTGATACTCATCACCACCCCTCCCCCGTCCATTCTAGCATCCCCTTCTCCTTGTCTAACGCTGCGAGTCTAGGGGGCTCGCCTGGTGGGGTGACCCAAACCCTTACCCCTGAGTCATCTCAATCCTGGGTCCCCTTATCAAGCTGTGGTTGTTCTAAATTGTCTATTCTCAGTAACAGCTGGGTGTGGAAGTACCAAGAGACAGGCCAGAAAATCGTCTGAGTGCAAACTATATGCTTTCCTCCTCCACTATGTGGCTGTAGTCCTACCTCCTCGTAATGACAAGGGTCATTTGCCACACTGTGTCTCTTATGCCAGGATGGTGATATCTTCTCTACCTGCTTGGCTACTGTCACAGGAGCACAACATGACCAGGAGGCAATCATAGCTCTACACTTAGTAGCTCTACTGTATCCCCCGGTGGAAGCACCCCCCTTTTGAGAACTAGGACTTCTAGATCTATAAAACCTAAAGTTGTGGGTACAGGAAGCACAAGTTCCCCAGGTGGGTCATCAGGAGTGATGAAGAGCTCTCGGTTCCCAGATCCTTATATGTCACCTTTTAGGAACACAGCATCGTCCAGTGGCCGTCAGAGTGTATACTGCATCTTGGAGGACAGTGGCCCCTCCTGATAGGGTGTCATCTTCACAATGACAGCTCAGTTGTGCCTTCAAGAGGATGTTCCACCACGCTGTCTGTGGTTCCGCAGCTAGCGGGACTGGCGGAGGCACTGGGGAAAGGCAAACCCACAGCTGGCTGGAATACGGAATGCATGTCAATCTGGCCAAGATGAATTGCTGCCCCTTCCACAGTGGAAAGGGGACAGTATAGTCACCTTATCACCCCAAGTAGTGGCTGGTTGTTCTCCTTGAAGGATGGTGCCATATTGCTGGCAGTTCATACATTCAACAGCAACAGAAGCTAGGCTGGCCTTGGTAAGAGGGGACCTTTGCTTTTGGACACATGCATAATTTCCTTCTCTGCCACTATGGTTATTCATTTCTGAGTGTATTGTGCAAACATGGAAGTAGCTAACTTTAGGAGCGTCCTAGCCATGCTGTCCACGTGGTTATGTATTGCCTCTTCTGCAGCAGCAGTTTCTGGTAGTCATTAACTCCTCACGTGTCATGCCTACTCACACAGATGTATTTGTGTATACGCCTTCCTCCACACCACTCCCTGCCCTCAGTCTTCTAGTCTTGCTCCGTCAGAGGCTCTGAACCACCAGCTAAGCTATTCACCCCTATCCACGAGTCTGTCTTTACCTTGGGCCATTTCTGTCTCCACACAGTGAATAACCAGGTGTACGTCTCAAACCTCTATTGAGAGGATTTCTTCTCACCAATGCCTTTCAGAGCCACCCTGAGTGGGGCTGTAGTGCAACAGAAGTCCATTTCCAGCTCGCGGCAGTGTGCCAAACCGGCTTATCCACCATCAAAGCATCGGTGGGGTTTTTCCCTCCCTCAGCGGCTACGCAAAAGGACCCCTACCCCCACCAAAAGCCCATGCTTATGAGCTGAAAGAGAGGCACAGGGCATTGGTGCAAGAGTGGTAGGTGACAGGTAGGTCTGGGCCACCTGTCCTTGCAGCTTGCCTATGGCCTCTGGACCTGCTTGAGACTGATTCCAGATGTTCCACTCCCATCTCATGATGGATGGCTTATCACCTGGTGGGTCTGACAGCACCTAGTTCTTAATGGGCAGTTATGGCCACATGGTCACCCAGTGTCCCGTGGTAAGATGCTCTGCCCAGTGGCATGCCGGGAAATGCTTTGCAAGTGGTGCTTCGTTCTCTGCGGCAGGTGGCATGACCTTGGTCCACAGCTGTAGGATCTGGACAGTGACTCCTGTTGGGGCTTACCTCACATTCCATGCAGTGTATACCTCACGTGTCATGGGATCTGCCAGATGGCATAGCCCTGGTGTCAGGGCTGATTGTGGCACCATCTGGACCAGCTGCACCCTTTCTTTCTCTGGTCACACTTATCAGCCTTCTGCATCACCCAATATATAGGTGGGAGCAATATTGCCAGGTATGGAATAAGCTGCCTCCAAAACCTGAATAGGCCTATTGAGCACTATGCTCCTTTCTCAGTGATAAGAGAAACAAGATACAATAATTTGTTACTTGTTACTTACTTTAAAGAGATTGTCCTGGAAGATCACTTTACCCCTAAAAACTTCACTGCTGTGGCAGGCCCCTGAATCTTTTCTGGAATGTATGTGTCATACCAGGACATCCATGCTGCTTCCTGCTCGATAGCATTAACAGCAGAATGTCCTCGATGTAGTGGACCAGTATAATGACCTGTGGAATGGCCAGATGCTCCAGTTCCTTTCAGACTACATTGCGACAAAGAGTAGGAGAATTCACATCACTTTGGAGCAAGACTGTGAATAACGTATATTGTTGTCCATCTCACATGAGTACAGACTGCTTCTGATTTTCTTTCCTGAGGGACATTGAAAAAACTTAATTTGCCAAATCAGTAGCTGCCCACTACCTACCTACCATAAGTTGTGTTAATCTGCTCTAGAAAAGATACTAGATCTAACACATCAGCTGCGACTGGGTATACTGTTTGGTTGAATCCGCAGGAGTCCACTGTTATCTGTCCTGAACCAGCCGGTTTCATAGGGATCAGACCAGAGCATGAAGTTGATGTGATGTGACCCACCACCCAACATCCTTCAGGTCTTTTTTTTTTTTTTTTTTTTTAATTTTTTTGAGACAGTCTCACTCTGTTGCCCGGGCTAGAGTGAGTGCCGTGGCGTCAGCCTAGCTCACAGCAACCTCAAACTCCTGGGCTCAGGCGATCCTTCTGCCTCAGCCTCCCGAGTAGCTGGGACTATAGGCATGCGCCACCATGCCCGGTTAATTTTTTCTATATATATTTTTAGCTGTCCATATAATTTTTCTGTTTTTTAGTAGAGACGGGGTCTCGCTCTTGCTCAGGCTGGTCTCGAACTCCTGAGCTCAAACGATCCGCCCGCCTCGGCCTCCCAGAGTGCTAGGATTACAGGCGTGAGCCACCACGCCCGGCCCATCCTTCAGGTTTTTAGGAATGGCAATAATTTCCACCACTCCCCCAGATTTGATGTTTTTCTATTTTGTCTGGGGTAGGGGTGCTGCATCTTAAACTTGTCCTTTGCTATAAATGTTCTTACTCTATAGGTCAAGGAACTACTATGAGGGTTGTTCCAGTAGTTAAGTATGTCCATTCCAATGACTTCTTCAGGGTGCAGGGCAATGACCTCTGCATGAACACACGAAACCAGTGGATCCGATGTGAGACAGGCCTGCGCCAGAACCTCACCCCAATAAGCTCCTCTAACCGAGGTGCCATGTTGGCACTTTGAGACCCTAGATATCAGTGTCAGTTGCTATGAAATAGCTGTGAGTACATACCTCTACCCAACATAGTCAAATATATAGCCACAGTTTCCTATTATATACACTTGCTGTGTTGTTATAAGGTCCTTTCTTATGGGAACCCAGTTCCTCTTTCAGTCAGTGGGTTCTGGATCTGAGAACTGGCTCGGGTTTGGGAACTGTGCCTTTCCCCCGGAACTTTCCACTGGGGTGGCTGACCTCAGCCTTCTGTTCGCCCTTTCTGGCCCCCAAGAGTCCAACACTCCATTAACCTTCTCCTTAGATGCCTGTGGGCTAATGCCCTCTGGTTGTTAGTCGGACCTTGGTACCCCATGTGATAATTATCCCCACTTTACTTTTGATGTGCTTGCAAGTGCTGCCCTCTGATCTCTGCCATTAAGGGCTCTGTCCTCCCCATTGCCACTGGGGAGAGCAGCTCTGAAACACTAGTGCCTCCCATCAGCCCCGGTCTGCAGGGGACAGCCCTACTGAGCCTCTCAGCAAAGTGTCCCTCACCAGCAGGTTCCTTACAGCCGTGGAAACAGGGGCTCCTCCCTGCCTGCCCAAGGAACATAGCCAGCTCGTGTGGTTTCCAGTCTTAAATAGTGGATCGATTTTACTTTGCCCATTTCTTTTATCCTTTTGATCGCTTCCTCTGTGGCCCACCACATAAACTCAAACATCTCATTCAGTGTGGGCTGTTGTTTTTTCCAGGTTTCCAAGAGCCACCCTAGCAATGTATCAGAACCATCTCTTGGGCCCCTTCCCAGATTGCTAAATCCTGCATCGCAGTAGAATGTTCCTGCAGCAGCAAAGTCTCCCTCATTCTCTATATTCTACCTGCCTGGATCCAGCACCTTCGGGATCCAGCCTACCACTTCCTACGAGTACATATCAGCCAGGGCCTGCTGTTCATTTGGCACATAATTCTTTCCCTTCCTTAGCAGGTCCAACACTGCCCCAGTTGGGCCATGCTGAGATTTGACCCTCCTTGTGTGGCCAGGAGGGGAGGTGGGGGCAGATCCTGAGGGCATGCACTGTCTCACAGGGCACGGGCCTCTTTGAGACATCTGGACACTCTTCAAGCCAGAGAGGTTCTTACAGCAAGACTACGTCCGTAGGCCCAGGGGGTTCATGGGGATCTGGGAATTCAAACGTCTCGAGTGTGCACCTACCTACGCGTCAGAAAGCCTGTCGTGCACGTCTCCTTCCAACTCCCTGTTCAGTGACACCGTGTTGGTAGCTGGAAATTGGCCACAGTGGGAGTATTTACACCATGAAAATCAAAAAATGCTATAAACCAGGGCATCCCCATCTGCAGAGAGCCGGTTGTTAGCCATTCGCCAATGCTGCGGCACACACTCCTGCCTCGTCGGGGCCCTGGCTCGCCTCGGTAGAGGACCCAGCCCTCGCCAAAGTTCTGCAGCTCTTACAGCCCTGCGCCTGGGCTCCAGCTCTGCCTGCCTCGCTGCAGGAGACAAGGGCTCTTTGAATCCTGCCAAGCAGAGCCTGAGATGAGGATTTAGTGGGCGAGGCTCTCAGCATGAGATAAGAGTAGAATCAGACAAAGGTACGGGTTCAGCAGAAGTTGACCCTCAGTCTGACCCCATAGGGAGCTCTGGAGCATGAATGACATCACAGTGTTGTCCCTCCGAGGCAGGGGCCAGCCTTTGTCTTCATATATCAGTCAGCCACTGGCTGGAAGCCCCTGGAGCGAGGCGAGGGCTTCCAGATTTAGCAAATAACAATTTAGGGTGCTCGGTTAAATTTTAATTTCAGATAAACAACAAATCACTTTTTAGAATATATCCCAAATACTGCATGACGTATTGTATTTTCTCTGCCAACCCTAGGAAGAGCATAACCTCCCAGGTATTTCTGGGTGAGGTGACTTCATAGATTAGGGGAGAGTCCCAGAAGAAGAGCCCAGCTGTGAGCCGGCAGCAGCCAGCCCTGGGCAGCGGGGGTAGGTGCAGGGGCCCAGCAGGCTCCTACAGCATCTACTGCGGGTTCCTTACGTACCACTTACAAACATACCCACTACTGAGTTCCGTGGGGGGTAAACAGTTAGGTAGTTGGTGTTTTAAATGCTTTGTATTACAGGGAAATCCTTGGTGGATTGCTATAATTAGAGAGAGTTCTAGTGATGTTTGGAGAATTAGATGGGGTTTTCAGATGGGCATCAGACTTTTTCTCATTAAAAATCACAAAGTATTGTCACCCTAATTTACCGCTCCCAGTAAATTAGCTGTCCAGTACATTTTCAAAGTGACTGCAAAGGTCGTGAATGAGGTTCACCCACCCGGGAAATCCACCCGGGCGGCGGCAGCCTCGTTCGGCTGGCTGGACAGCTAAGTCAGCGGTAGGCGGGACTGCTTCCCTCAACCCTTCCGGACACAGCCCAGCCCACCTGCCAGGCCACGTAGGTGCGTCCCCCATGGGAACTGCCGCCTCTCAAGGTGGGCTGGGAGGATGGGAAGTCAAGGAAATTCTTGAATTGGAGCAGGGAAGCCTCAGGGTGATTCTGTGACAGATCTCAGGGTCCGAGCCGTGGTTCAGGAGCGGGGTTAGCGTTTTAGATTCTCCTGACTCTCCCCTCGTGGCTGCCAGATGTCGCCACAGGCACCAGAGGTACAGACAGACCCAACAGTGTTCTGGAACCAAGAAGGGGTGGGGCTGTCGTCAGCTGCTGGGTTGCTGTCAGCTTCCTATTGAGTTGGAAGAATTCTCTGTATGTTCTAGAACGAGGCATTTTATCAGGCAGGTGTTTGCTAGGAGGTGAGAATGGTTCTACACCAGTCCTCACAAGTCCCTGACTGTTTCTGTGAACTGAGTCCCCACCCTCTGCCCCCTGCAGCCCGGCAGCTGCCCTCAGCCACTGCCGCTGCTCCTGCCATGGCGCCTCAGCCTGTCTGTCCCTCCCTTCAGCTCCTCTGGAAGCAAGATAGCTCAGTGACACAGACAGGGTAGGTCCTGAAGACAGAGTGCCAGGCTTGGATCTCATATTAGCTGGGGCAACAAGGGAAAGCTACTTTCTCTCTCTGTGACTCAGTGTCCCCATTGAGTAAAATGAAGATGCCTCATAGGGCTGACGTGAGGATTAAATTAATTAATCCATATAAAGAGCTTAGGACAGCACCTGGCACAGAGTATACATGAGCTATTATGATATTATTCTCCCAGCCCTGTCGTCCCTCTGTTGCCATAACCAGGACAGCCTTCCACTGTGCAGGACTCGATGTCCCAGCTCTGTGTCTCCCACGTCCATCCCCAGACATGTGACAGGTCTGGTCTGTACCCATCTCATCCAGTAAGTCGAGATTCAGCCTCTGCTGGGCCTTGCATTGGACATTTCCATACCCATATTATTTCTTTTAAAACTAGCTGAGGCTGGGCGCAACGGCTCAGACCTGTAATTCTAGCACTTTGGTAGGCCAAGGCGGGAGGATTCCTTGATGTCAGGAGTTTAAGACCAGCCTGAGCAACTTAGCAAGACCCCATCTCTACAAAACATAGAAAAATTAGCCGGGCATGGTGGCGCATGCCTATAGTCCAAAGTACTTGGGAAGCTGAGACAAGAGGATCGCTTGAGCCCAGGAGTTTGAGGTTGCAATGAGCTATGATGGTGCCACTGCACTCTAGCCCAGGCAACAGAGTGAGACCCTGTCTTAAAAACAAAACAAAACATAACAAAAAACTAGCACGGGACTTGATATTCTTGTTAGGGGAAGGTTTTTCAACATCTATTAACTTTTCTTCTATTGTTATCCATTTGTTCAGGTTGTCTGTCCTCCTAAGTCATTTTGATTTATTTATATTATTTTGAAAATCACCCATTTCCTTTAGACTTTAAAAATTTATTGAAGCAAGCCTTATATATAACTCGCATATGATTTTTCAGGCTCCCCTGTAATGAAGTCCCTTTCTTTTTCCTGAAGTTGTTTATTAGTGTATTCTCTGTTATCCTTGATCAGATTACCAAGTGTTTGTCTAGTTTATGGATCTTTCTAAAGAACTGGGTTTGGGATTTGTTAACTAAGTTTCCTGTTGCATTTGATTGTGTGTTTTTCTGTATAATTAGTATCCATTTTGTCGTTATCAATTCCTTTATTCTAATTGTCCTTTTCCTTTACTGTTTCTTCTGTGTGCCGGAACCAGGCGCAACGGCACACGCCTGTGGTCCCAGATATGCAGGAGGCTGAGATGAGAGAATCACTTGAATCCAGGAGTTTGACTCCAGCCTGGGCAACACAGTGATCCTCCATCTCAGAATAAACAAAAAAATTTTAAGAAAAAGGTATGCATTCATTTATCTTCTGTGTGCTGGGGTTTTGAGCATCTTGAGAGAAATACTTTGCTCATTGATTTCCCATTTATTTTCTATTAAGTCCATTTAAGGGTGTAAATGTTTCTTTGAGTACTGCTTCGGTGATTGGCTGTACTTTTTCTGTCCGGTACACTCATGGTTATTCATTTATAAAGGGTCTGTAATCCAATGCAGGTTTCTTCTTTGGCCCAAATGCCTTTATGGAGGAACTTTTCTCTTTCCAAGCAGACAGAATTTTTTGGTTCCCTTCTGCTGCTCATTTCTAGTCCACCTCAACCTCCTTTGCTACATGAACGCTCAGTGCACTTTCAGTCTGAGCCACTCTGAAATACTGTGCTTCTCCAAACACCCCTGACACTGTTCTGCTGGCCCCTCTGTCTGGAATGTCCTTCCCTACCTGGCCACTTCCCACTCAGGCATCAAGGGCTGCAGGAAAGAGTTAAGAAACCCTGTCCTGTTGCCTGCGGAAAAAACCTGCCAGTCTCGTTTATGTTCCCCAAAGACACCATAGCTTTACCAGGATCCGTTTGTTTGTCTCTTCTGCTAGATGGTAAACTCCTTAGGAATTAAAAACGAGTCACTCTTATAGCCTCAGACTGAGCACAAATTAGGTACTCAATAAACGCTGAATGAATGTGTGATCCAGAAGCTACTTCCAACCCATCTTTGATCATTGATACCATCATTCTAAGTATCAATAGTAGCCAACACCAAAACACAAAATAGGCCTACATTGTAGAATTTTATTTTTCATCCATATAATGACCAAATGCAGTTCTTCACCAGCTGGGAGGTTCTCCACATGGTCATTTAGGAATCCAGGCTTCTTCCATTTCCGGACTCCACCCACCCGCTAAAACATCATCATTATCTGCGTCTAGCGCATGGAAAGGTGAGAAAGTACATGGAAGAGCTACTCTCATCTTAAGAGCCAGGACCTGGAACTGGTATGATGTGCCACTCTGCTCAAACTCCATGGAGACAGCTCAGTGCAAGGGAGGCTAAGAAATACAGAAGCACAGGCTAGCTGGGCACAGGCTCTGCTACGACAGTGAACAAAGGGGACCCGATTTGGGCCCATAGCCAGCAACCTCTGCCACAATCCATTCCTCTGGCCTTCACATACCCACGTGCACCCTTCTTCTTACACGCGGAATACATGTTCATCCCTCCTGAAAGAGATTAGCCACTACCCCGTGCAGTCCCTACCTCCAGGTCAAAGTCCAGGGTCTCAGGGCAGGAGATAGGAGGCGCAGGCCTCTCTATCCAGTTCAGATAATGCTGCTTGTGGTCCAGTGGTCTGTGAACTAAGGACGAGTTACCTGTCCATCATGGAGGAAGGGACAGTGCATAGGGTATCCTTAATAAAAATTCCTGTTTGGAAAGGGGAAGGACGGAAAACAAAGACATGTCCACAGCAGCGATGATCTCACCAGGCGGGGACCGGGAGATCTCCTTGCCCTGATGGAGTTGTTGTTCCTTGATAGGACCCTGGCTCTGCCGTCTGGGGTAGACTCAGTTGCCCACTGTCCTCAGCAGCCTCAGGCCCACCCTTCTGGAGATTCTTCTCTGACCACCATCCTTCGTGGCCGTCTGAAGTGGGCAATACCCTTTAGCCGCTCACTTCCTGCTGATAAAGGTAAGAGGTTCAAAGGTTATCTTTTGGCTTGAACACAAAGGCTTTCTCAAGCCAAGCTTGTAGGTTTTTTTCCCCTCAAAAACTAAATAGGCATCTCATCTATTTGCTTACTGGCAGCAAAATGTGCCAGTAACCGCAACCAAAATTCTCTCCTAGACATGGTTTTTATATCTACTTTATTTCTTCTTCTTGGTCCTTATCCACCCCTTAACTCGATGGCAGGGACCTTGAGGTGTCTGGCACTACGAAGTGAGGTGGAGAGCCCCTATCAATCCATCTTCGCCACAGGCTGATCCCTTTGTTTATTGCGATGTCTGAACTGGCCTTTACCAAAATCTTCCTCCGTTTGTCTCCAATTCTGGAGATGTTCAGGAGTAGTTAATTCCTCTCACTCCCTCCTAATATCCATGTCGTGTCCACAGCTGTGCAAGGCACCTGCTGGTAAACAGTGATGAATGAATGAACGAACAATGTGATCGAGTGGCGATTCGATTTGGGGACGTGAAAGTCTTGCTTTTACTATGAAAACAGACCAGCTTGTTAGTCATTCTCTCTCTTTCTTATTGTGGTAAAATATATATAAGAAAATTTGCCATTTTAACCATTTTAAAAGTACAATTCAGTGGCATTAGTTACATTCCCAACGTTGTGCTAATGTTACCACTATTTTCATAACAGTTTTATCACCGTATTCAGGAACTCGGTAACTCCCTGTTCCCCATATCCCTAGTAGCCACTTGTCCTAGCCTGTTTTGTGCTGCTATAACAGAATATCTGAGACAGGGTAATTTACAAAGAACAGAGATTTATTTCTCACAGTTCTGGAGACTGGGAAGTCCAAAGTGGAGGGGCTGCATCTGGTGAGGGCCTTCTTGCTGCGTCGTCCCACGAGCAAAGCGGAAGGGCAAGAGCAGAAGAGAGAAAGGGAGGGAGGAAGAGAATGAGATTAGAGGCTGAAACTATCTTTTATCAGGAACTCACTCCCGCAATAACTAAGATAACAGCATTAGTCCACTAATCTTAATCACCTCTTAAAGGTCCCACCTCTCAACACTGTTGCATTGGAGATTAAGTTCCCAACACACGACCTTAGGAGAACAGACCATAGCACCATTATTCTATGTTCTGTCCCTATAAATTTGCCTATTTTATAATGTATAAGTGGAATCATCCAATAGAGCTTATTTCATTTATCATAATGTTTTCAAGGTTCATCCATGTTGTAGCATGTATCAGAACTTCATTTCTTTTCATGGCTGAATAATATTCCATTGTATGTACATGCCACATTTTTTAAATTCATTCACCTGTTAATACACAGGTTGTTTCCATCTTTTGGTTCTTGTGAATAATGCCGCTATGAACATTGACATACATGTAACTGTTTGAGTCTCTGTTTTCAATTCTTTAGGGGAATATACCTAGGAGTGCAATTGCTGGGTTATATGGTAATTCTATGTCTAACTTTTTGATGAACTGCTAAACTGTTTTCCACAGAAGCTTAACCATTTACATTCCTACCATGTGTGAGGGTTCCAATTTGTCTCCATCTTTGTGAACGTTTGTTATTTTGTGGTTTTTTTTTTTTTTTTAAAGATAGCCATCCTAGTAGGTGTGAAGTGGCATCTCATTGTGATTTTGATTTTGATTTGTATGTCCCTAATGACTAATGTTAAATGTCTTTTCATGGGCTTATTGTTCATTTCTATATCTTCTTTGGAGAAATGTCTGTTCAAATCTTTTGCCCATTTTTAAATTGGGTTGTTATTTAGTTGTGGGATTTTTATATTAAACCCTGGATATTAAACCCTTGTCAGATCTAAGATTTGCAAATATTTTCTCCCATTCTGTGGGTTATCTTTTCACTCTCCTGATAGTGTCCTTTTATGCACATTGTAAATTTTGATGAAGTACAATTTATCTGCTTTTTCTTTTGTTGTCTGTCCTTTTGGTATCATATTTGAGAAGTCATTGCCAAATCCAAGGTCATGAAGTTTTGCCACTATGTTTTCCTCTAAGAGTTTTATAGTTTTACCTCTTAAATTTAGGTCTTCAATCCCTTTTGAGTTAATTTTTGTATGTGGTATAAGGTGAGGGTCCAAGTTCATTCTTTGCACAAGGATATTCAGTTTTCCCGGCACCGTTTGCCTTAGAGATTGCTCTTTCCCCATTGAATGATCTTGGCACCCCTGTCAAATATCAAATGGTCACATATGAGGGGGTTTATTTATGATCTCTCTATTATTCTATTCTATTGGTCTATGTGTCTGTCATCATTCTAATATCAAACTCTTTTGATTACTGCAATGTTGTAGTAAGTTTGAAATTGGAAAATGTGAATCCTCCAAATTTGTTGTTTTTTTTCAACATTATTTTGGCTGTTTGAGGTCCACTGAGATGCCATATGAATTTTAGGATTTTCCACCTCTGCAAAAAACACCATTGGGGTTTTCATGGGGATTGCCTTGACTCTGTATATAGTTTTGGATAGTATTGTCATCTTTACAATATTACGTATTCCAATCTATAAACATAGGATGTCTTTCCATTTATTTAGGTCTCCTTTTGTTTCTTTCGGTAATGTTTTGTAGGTTTTGTTTTGTTTGAGATGGTCTCACTCTGTTGCCCAGGCTGGAGTGCAGTGGCACAATCACAGCTTACTGCAACCTCAAACTCTTGGGCTCAAGTGATCCTCCTACCTCAGCCTCCCTCGTAGCTGAGACTACAGGTGCAAAACACCACACCTGGCTGATTTTTAATTTTTTTTTTAGGGTCAGGGGTCTCACTATGTTGCCCAGGCTGGTCTTGAACTCCTGACCTCAAGCAATCTTCCTGCCTCAGCCTCCCAAAGTGCTAGGATTATAGGCATGAGCCACCACACCCAGCCATATTTTGAAGTTTCTAGTGTATAAGTCTTTGACCTCCTTGATTAAATTATATAAAAATGCAACTGATTTTTGTGTGTTGCTGTTTGTATTCTGCAACTTTGCTGAATTACCTTATTAGCTCAGACAGTTTTGTGGATTGCTTATGGTTATCTACAAATAAGTTCATGTCATCTGAAATAGAGAAAGTTTTGTTTTTTCCTTCTGTCTTAGTCCATTGGGGCTGATACAACAGAATACCATAAATTGGGTAGCTTAAAAACAACAGAAATTTATTTCTCACTGTTCTGGAGGCTGAGAGGTCCAAGATCAAGGAGCCGGCTGATTCACTATCTGGTGAAGACCTGCTTTCTGGTTCATAGATGGCACCTGCTAGCTGTGTCCTTACAAGGTAGAAGGGGCAAGTTTGCTCTCTGGGGTCCTCTTAATAAGGCACTAATCCGACTCATGAGGGCTCCACCCTCATGACCTAATAACCTCCTAAAGGTACCGCTTCCTAATGTTATCACACTGGGGAGTAGGATTTAACATATGAATTTTGAGGGGGCACAAACATTCAGAGAACAGCACTTTCCAGTTTGGATACTTTGTTTATTTTTCTTCCCAATTGTTCTAGTTAGAAACTCCAGTACTATGTTGAATAGAAGTGGCAAAAGTGGGTATTCTTGTTCCTGATTTTAAGGGAAAAGCTTTAATTCTTTTACCATTGAGGAGGATGTCAGCTGTGGGGTTTTCATATATGACTTTTATCATGTTGAAGAAATTCCCTGCTAGAGTGTTTTGATCATGGCACGGTGTTGGATTTTATCATATGCTTTTTCTGCATCAATTGATATGACTATGTAGTTTCTTTCCTTTATTCCATTAATGTGGTGTATTACCTTGATTGATTTTTGTATGTTGAACCACTCTTGCACTCCTAGGATAAATACTGCTTGATCATGGTGTATAATCCTTTTAATGTGCTGCAGAATTTTGTTTGCTGGTATTTTCTTGAGGATTTTTGCATCTGTATTCATAGAGGATATTGGTCTGTAGTTTTCTTTTCTTGTAGCATCTTTGTCTAACTTCAATATCAAGGGAATGCTGGCCTATTGAATGAGTCAGAAAGTGTTCCTTCGTCGTCAGATTTTTAGAAGAGTTTGAGAGAATTGGTCTTCATTTTTCTTTAAATGTTTGGTAGAACTCACCAGTGTAGACATCTGGTCCTGGGATTTTCTTTGTTGGTAGGCTTTTAATTACTAGTGCAATTTCCTTACTACTTGTATTAGTCTAATCAGATTTTCTATTTCTTCCTGAGTTAGTTTTTCTAGTTCATGTGTTTCTAGGAATATTTCTATTTCATCTAAGTTATCCAGATTGTTGACTTATAGTTCATAGTATTCTCTTATAATCCTTTTTATTTCTATAAAGTTGGCAATCATGTTCATTCTTTTTTTTTTTTGCCCTGGCTAGAGTGCCGTGGCGTCAGCCTAGCTCACAGCAACTTCAGACTCCTGGGCTTAAGCAATCCTTCTGCCTCAGCCTCTAGAGTAGCTGGGAGTACAGGCATGCGCCACTATGCCCGGCTAATTTTTTTCTATGTATATTTTTAGCTGTCCAAATCATTTCTTTCTATTTTTAGTAGAGACGGAGTCTCACTCTTGCTCAGGCTGGTCTCAAACTCCTGACCTCAAGCGATCCTCCCGCCTCGGCCTCCCAGAGTGCTAGGATTACAGGCGTGAGCCACCGCACCCAGCCCATTCTTTCATTTTTTATTTCAGATTTTAGTAATTTGAGTTCTCTCTCTCTCACTCCCCACCTCCACCCATTGGTTGTTTAAGAGTGCCTTGTTGAATCTTCACACATCTGTGAGTTTTCCAGTTTTCTTTCTGTTATTCATTTCAAGTTTTATTTTATGTGATCCAAAAAGATACTTTGTATGATTTCAATCTTTTAAAATTTATTAAGATGTGTTTTATGACTAAAATATGGTCTATCCTTGAGAATTTTTATGCATATGTGAGAACAATGTATATTCAGCTGTTGTTGGGTTGAGTGTTCTGTATATGTCTGGTCAGCCTAACTGGTATTATTCAAGTCCTCTTTCTTTATAGATCTTCTGTCTAGTTGTTCAATCCATTATTGAAAGGGGCATATTGAAGTCTCCAACTATTATTGTAAAACTATCTATTTCTCCCTTCAATTCTATAAATTTTTGCTTCATGTATTTTGGGGCTGTTTTGTTTATAATTTTAATATGTTCTAGATGGATCGAACCCTTTTTCAACATGTAATGTCCTTGTTTGTCTCTTGAGATCTTTTGTCACTTAAAATCTATTTTGTCTGATGATAATATAGCTACTACAGTTCTCTTTTGGTCACTATTTTCATGAAATATCTTTTTCCATCTCTCTACTTTCAAACTCTTTGTGTCTTTATATCTAAAGTGAGTCTCCTATGGACAGCATATAGGTGGATTGTGTTCTTTTTATTCATTCTGCCAATCTCTACCTTTTATAGTAGAGAGTTTAATCTATTTAATTATTAAGTAATTACTGATAACGAAGGAATTACTTCTACCATGTAGCTATTTTTTTCTGTACATCTTATATTTTTGTTGCTGTTCCTCAATTCCTCCATTACTGGATTATGTTTTATTTATTTGATTTTTTGTTTTGTTACATTTTGATTCCCTTCTTCTTCCCTTGTCTGCATATTTTTTAGTTATTTTCATAATGGTTGCCTTGGGGATAACAGTTGGTATCTTATAACAAGCTAGTTTGAATAATACTAACTTAGCTCTAATAGTATACATTCTACTTCTACATATCTCCATCCCTTTTCCTTCACATTATTATTCTGATAAATTACATTTTTATACATTGTGCATCCACTAACATAGATTTATAGTTATCATTTTCTGCATTTGCCTTTTAAATTATACAGGAAAACAGGCGAGCTACAAACCAAAAATATACTAATATTGGCTGTTATATTTACCTATGTAGTGACCTTTACCAATGTACTTTATTTATTCATCTGGCTTTGAGTCACTATCTAGTGTATTTTTATTTCAGCCTTTAAAGGTCCCCCTTTAGCCTTTTATGTAGGTTAGACCTGCTTGTAATTAATTCCCTTAGGTTTTATTTACCTGATATGTCTTGATTTCTCCTTTATTCTTGAAGAATAGTTGTGCTGACTATAGAATTTTTGGTTGGCAGGTTTTTTCTTTGAGTGATGTTAAATATATCATTTCATTGCCTCCTTATTTCTCCACAGTTTCTAATGAGAAACCAGCTGTTAATCTTACTAAGGATACTTTGTATGCCATGTGTCACTTCTCTCTTGCTGCTTCCAAGAGTCTGTGTTTTTGTCTTTTGTCAACTTGACTATAAAGTGTTTCAGCATGGATTCCTTAGAGTTTATCCCACTTGGAGTTCATTGAGCTCCTTGGATGTGTATGTTCATGTCTTTCATCAAATATGGGAAATTATTTCACCATTATTTCTTCAAATATTTTTTTCTTCCCTTTTTCATCTCTCATCTCCTTCTGGAACTCCCATTATCCTTATGTTTGTATGTTTGATTGTGTCCTACAAATCCCTCGGGTTCTGTTTATTTTTCTTCTTTCTTTCTTTCTTTCTTTCTTTCTTTCTTTCTTTCTTTCTTTCTTTCTTTCTTTCTTTTTTTCCCCTTGCTCTGTATACTGGTAATTTCAATTTCTTTATCTTCAAGTTTCCTGATTCTTACTTCTGCCTTCTCAAATCTGCCATTAATCCCCTCTAGTGACTTTTTCATTTCAGTCATTGTACTTTTCAGCTCCAGAAATTCTATTTGGTTCCTTTTTAATAATTTGTTTGTGTTGTCATTCCCTATCTGTTCATACATTGCTCTCCTGATTTCCTTTAGCTCTTAGTCCCTGGTTTCCTTCATCTCATTAAGCATATTTAAGATAGTTGATTTAATGTCTTTGATTAGTAATTCCAATGTCTGAGCTTCCTTATGGTTAGTTTCTTTTTAATGCTTTTTATCCTGTGATTGAGCCATATTTTCCTGTTTTTTTGTATGCTTTGTAATATTTTGTTGAGAATGGGACATTTCGGGTAATATAATGTGGTAACTCTGGAAGTCAGGTTCTCCCCATCCTTAGCAATTGGTTTTGTGGTTTGTTGAGGGCTGCAGTTGTTCATTTATCTGATGACTTTTCCAAACTATTTTTGCAAAGTCTGTATTCCTTGTGTGTGGTCACTTATGAGCCATTAGCAGCCTCTCCCTTCATGAAGCACTCCCATGTTTGCTGTAAGTATCCAATCAGGTTCTAGAGTTCTGAAATAGTTGACTTTTACAGGTTTTTTCCCCTAACTTAATGGATGTTTAGGTGGAGGGACCCAACCCTTGGAATTTCCTACTTTGCCATTTTTCATGACATCATCCCTTAGTCATTCTCTTTTCAAACAAAAAGCTCCATTGATTTAGGTAGGACTAGCCTCCAAGAGTCTGTACCACTTGGTCTGTCTCCTTAAAACACTCTGAAATAATCAGTAGGCATTGGGGTGGAAGTTTGGCATTAGACCTGCCATAGATCAAGAGCTTGGGACAGCCTATGTCTTAAAATCTGATCCAGGGGCTAAAACATCCTTTGGTAGCAACAATAGCTACATACTATTGAACAACTTTTATGTGCCAAGAGCCTGATGTGCATTATCCCACTGAATCCTCTCAACAGCCCCGTAAGGTAGGAAATTTGTTACTCCCCCTTTACTGATGAGGCAACTGAGGCCTAGAAACATTAAGGGACTTGCCCAAGCCCCTAGAGACTGCAAGTGGCAAAGTCAGTCTTTGAAATCAGGCTGGAGGCCTCACACTCCTGTGTTACCCCAGTGTTATCCTGCCTCTCCTCATGGGGTCTTGGATGATTCTCCCACCCCTCGGCCCCTCCCCAGGCAATGCACAAGACCACTCCCTGCTCCCTCACCCAGACTCTGCCCTTCTCGCCCTGTGGAGCTGACCTTAGGCTTCAGCCCTGATACCCTGCCCTGTCTGCTGTCAGAAGCAAACACTGGGGCAGAGCAGACTCTGTGGCTACCACTGTGCCTACCTCCACCAGCTTCAGCTGAAGCCTCTGAACATCTCCAGCATAGAAGCAGCCCCAGAGGATATTTCCTGCCGCTGGCATCTGCTTGGCCCTGAAACATTCCCCACATAGTCAAGAAGACTAAACTGTTAACAATCCTGGAGTCGGCCGACCTGGGGGTGAATCCTGGCCAAGTCCCTTGTAGCTGTTGCATCCTAGTACGTCCCTGAACTCCCACAGACTTCAGTTTCCCCATATATAAAATGATAGGCCATAGCTTGCAGTCCTGTTGCAATCCATGTGAAAGGTCTGGCACAGCACCTGGCATGTGGAAGCCAGTGGGCATACACTAGTTGTGGTTGTTGGATCCTGGCATGCTCTGCTGTCTCTCAGCTCATCTCCCCCTTGCCTCTCTTCTTGACATCCTGGTCACAGACCACCACCCACTGCCTGACACCCTCCCAGTCACCAGGCCATTGGCCTGCCCCTTAGCACAAGAGTACAGCCAGTCTTGGGTCTACCCTGCTGTAAGCAAACACTTGCAACACCATACTGACCTCTAGGCCCTGTTGCATCAGTGTGCCCACACCTGGTGCCCAGCTGGAGCTGAGAGCAGTCAGGGAACAGGCCAGTTGGAGAGGGGCTGGCACTTTGGGCTCTCTGACTTCTTGGTCACCACTTTCTTTCCCACTGGCATATGGGGGCTGGCAATTTGGCCCATTTAACTGTGAATCTCCATCCTTTAGAGTTTGGGACTCTGAGCTTCTGTGCAAAATAGCAGATGAGGCCCAACCTTACTTTTTTTTAACTTGATTTTTAAATATTACTTCATCAATACACATTTATTGCAGGAAATATAGATAAGCAAAAAGGAAAATAAAGTCACTTGTATTTCCAACATTAATATAATTACTGTTACCATTTTGTTGCATTTCCTTCCATATGCATATTATCTATTAATATTATTAATAATATATCATATATACATACATATGACAAAAATGGATCATACTATGTTTTCTGTTTGTCCCTTGTGTTAGTCATCTATTGCTATGTAACAAATTACCTCAAAGCTTAGTGGCTTGACCTTTCCAAGCATGTACTATGGTGATAAGAATGTTGTATCATACTGGGCTATAACTAGAACATATGCTAAAAGATAGAAAATGGTTTCTAAACTGATTTGTCCTATAATAATAAAATTTTATTTTATGAAATGCTTTTTTTAAAAAAGTAGTGGCTCGAAACAACAAACCTCTATTATCTCATACAGTTTCTATAGGTCAGGAATTCTGAAACAACTTAGCTGGGTGGTCTGGTTTGATCTCTCCTGAGGTTGCAGTCAAGGTGTTAGCTGGGGCTGCATCATCTGAAGGCTTGACTGGGGCTGGTGGATCTGCTTCCAAGATGGTCCACTCAGATGCCTGGCAAGTTGGAGCTGCCTGTTGCCAGGAGGACTCACTTCTTGATGGGCCTTCCCAGAGGACTTGAGTGTCCTCATGGTATGGCAGTTGGCTTCCCCAAAAGGAATAATCCAAGAGAGAGCACAGCAGAAATTGCAATGTCTTTGCTGGCTTATCTTCCAAAGTCACACTTTATCATTTCTGCATTATCTTATTAGTTACACAGGCTAGACCTACTCAGTGTGGGATGAATACCAGAAGCAGGGCTCATTGGAGGCCACTTTGGAGGATGGCCACCACATTCCCTTTAAACAGCATGTCGCAAACATCTTTCCATGCCAATAGAAGCAGATCAATCTTACCATTTTTAATGACTGCATATGAGTATAGCATAATTTATTTGCCTGCCCCCTACAGTGGGATATTGGGTTATGTCCCATTTTTTGATACTAGAATAGATAATCTTGAATATCCGTCACTGGACTTGTTATATTATTTTCTTGCAATAAATGAAAAAGAAAATCAAGTAATGCCTGTTGATCAGCTCCTTGAGCAACCAAGGGGCAGGGATACCCCTGGGACAAAGAGTAGGATCCCTCCTGACTCTGCTCTTCTCTTTGTCTCCCCATTGAACAGGGAGCTCACTATCTTCTGAGACATGCTAGCCCATTGCCATTTTTTTTTAAGAAAGTTCTAAACAGAAGCAATGTTCACCCATCCTCCTCAGGACAGACCTTGAGATAGTGAAGACTCGAGTGTGTCCTGGGCATCCCTCATGAGCCATTGTCCCTGAAGCCCTCCTCTTCCTGGCCCTTCCTCTCGGGACAGGTTCTGGACAGGCTTGCGTATCTAAAATTCCTTGAAAGCAGGAACTGTCCCCTGCCACGCTCTCAGCTCTAGTGCAGTGCCAACACATTGGCATCAGCCCTTCACCTACAGAGGAAGCACTGAGACAGGACAGGGTGGGTGCACAGGAGAGCTGGCGTGGTGTGAGAGTCTGGTCCTGGGGGTTAGCCAGTGTGGGGGATATGGCACCCCTTTCTGCCCTCACAGGTGCCAGTGAGTGCAAGTAGGAAAGAACTCTGGGGAAGGATGCCTGTTGCCTAAAGTACAAATTAGCCCTAAGGAGAGGGCACTGAGGGTCCAGCCAAACCAGAAAGGGGGCCCGTTTGCCTCAGCCCCAGCCTTCGTCCTCACCCTCTGCTTCCACTCCCAGAGCACAGAGCTGGAGAGTTTGGATTCTCCTCACCTGTGCTGTATGCTTGGCCCTGGGAAAGGTCAAGCCCCCTTGAGCAGCTGCGTCTTGGCGTGGCTGATCCAGAAGGTGGCCCCCACACCCACTCCAAGGCTCATACCAACAGGTATGAGCCCTGCCCCCACGAGCAAACAGTGGCTCAGAGCCTGGGGCTGGACAGGTCAGGGACCTGTCACACGGGGTCTGGCGAGGCCATCTTTGCTCTATTTTGGGAAAGGGATCAATCATGTCAAGGGCTTCTTCAGGGGTGACCATGCTGGCCACTGGCGGGAGAACCTGGCATTCTGACAAGGCCCCTCTGTACCCTGACCCACTTGCCAGCTCCGGCTAATTTTAGCAGGGTTCGGCAGGTGCCAGAAAGTTCAGGGTATGTGGGCGTCACTCCCAGGTAAGCCCAAAGAGGTGACAGGGCCAGAGCCTGGGAGACATGGTCTGTGTCTGGATGGACGTGCCCAAAGAGAGCCCTAGGCCTAGACTTTACAGTCACAAAACCTCAGGATCACCTCCCAGTTTTTTGTTTGTTTTTGGTTCAAGGCATTTTGAGACAAGTCAATGATCTGTAGTTGAAGAGTCCGTCCTGACTTTACTTGGGGAGATGTGGGGGGGCAGCCCTGGGGACCTCCACCTGCTCACAGAGGCCCTATGTGGCCGTGTGTGCACCGCCAAGCTAATCCCTTGGCCCCATTGGCTGGAAGGTTTGGACCTGGCCTTCCTACTACAGGCCTGCCCCTACCCCCAAAGGCCATGCAGACCCCTGGATTGTACGAATGCACATTGGACCTCCCCACAAATGAAAATCCACCGGGCATCCCCATGACCTCCAAGAGCAAGTCCAAACCCTCCCCGGCACAGGCCAGGCCCTGTCAGTACCCCTCCCTGTCTTTGTGCATTTCAATGAGCACTGTCCCCAAGGGCAGCCTGGTGACTTCCCACCTGCGCAAGTCCGAGGCATGGAGAACGCATTGGCTGGCTCCACACTCCCTCTCCTCCCCCTGGGCAGCAATCCCGACCGGGTATTCCACAGGCATGGCAGCTTGCCCTGTGGCCCTGTCAACCCTGACCCCACGTGGACCTCCTCTGCCCTTCCAGCCCTGCCCCTGACCCCATGGCAGTGGGCAGAGTATTTCAGCAGCCGCCTGCCGGGCCCCCTCAGTGCAGAAGCTCTGTGCTGCCTGCCTTGGGCAACTCTCTGGCCAGGCAGCCCTCGCCTGCCACAGGTAAGCCTCAGACTTCAGCGTCACAGGCAGGAGCACCTCTACCTCCCAAAACACCTGCCTCTTGTCCCCTCGGAGAGATGGCAGTGGATGCCACAAGAATTGAGTTCCAGACAGCCTTGACTCTGGTAAGCGTCACTCCAAAGCCAGGGACTCTACGTTGGAAGAGAGGTCCCCAGGGTGGCACCCTTGGTTTTGGAGATTACCCAAACCAAGGATGGAGCAGGGATGGCGAGTGGATGCTGGACCCCTTGGAAGAAAGTGCACGGGCCTCAGGGGTCCTGGCTACGGCAGCTATGCCTGCCACCAGCCCCTCTCCCCACTGCCCCGTCTTCACTGTGACTGTCTACTGTCCAGCCTCTTGGGAGTTCTAGGGAACTTGCTCCTGGGGCTGACAGTGACCAAAGACAGCAGCATCTGGTGCAGGGCTTGGAGCTTTTACGGTGGTCAGCCGACTGCCCAGTGCTGTCGGCTCTCAGGGGTTCTGTACAGCAGTTCCAGGGGTTGGTGGATCAGGGATTCTTTCTCTGGAGAATGTGGGTGGCTGGCCCAGGGTCACTCACTACTGTGTACACAGCCACCCGAGAGCCCAGGAATGGAGGAGGCCAGGCTGCAGCTGGACACATGGCTCAGAAACAGGCTCTGGAGCCCACGGGCCTGCAGCACTTGCCCAGGGGCTGCCCTGGCCCTTGGTCATGTCCTTTAGGCTGGCCCCCCATGCCCTCGGTCTGTCAAATGCAGCACTAGAAGGTGTCCTTCCTTTTCACCATGTTCTGGGGGTGGGATCTCAAAGCACCTCTCACTGCGTAAAGGGGCTGGCGTCCTCCCAGCCGACTCTGCAGCCCTGCCTCTGCCCCTTCCACTTTGCTGTCCAACTGTGCCACCGGTGACCATGTTCAGGCCTGTGGCTTCAGGACTATCTCCATACTGATGGCTTCCAAATTTATGTCTCCAGCCAGACCCTCCCCTGGACCCTGGCCTCATGTAGCCAAGTACTACTTGGGATGAACCTCCTGTTGGTCGGCCTAGGCCAAGTTCCCGACTCTCCCACGCGCCCGACCACACCTCAGTGAGCAGAGCTCCTCCTTCCTGACTCTTCTTTTCTTCTCACCCGCCCCAATCTGTGGGCAAACGTCACTTGTGCCGTCCCTTTGGAATAAATGTGGACTCTCACCGGCCTTGCGCCAGGACACTTGGGGCAGCCTGGGCCCCGCTTCCTCCCCAAGCCACTCCACTGCGGATGCCTCCAGGCCTCCCTCCCTCCTGACCTCAGCGCAGGCTCCTGCCCCTGTCCCTGCTTCGTGCCTCTCCCCCGACCTGCCCCCAGCTTGATGATGCTTTCCTGCTGCTTCCGCAAGAGGGGCTGGTCCTGCTCTTGCTCTCGCTCTGCTCCTGTGCCCCACGGTTGTACCCAGCTCGAGGTGGCCATCTACTAGGGACAGGGGGTTCAGTTGCTCGGCAGGTAGTGTGGGGAGTCCTCAGGCAGGAAAAGCCCAACATTTGGTTGTCACTGTGGGCCCTGATTACGTGTCCTCAGTGAGAGAAACCTCTGCCAGCCGGCTGGGGTTGCCTCCCCGAGGCTGCTGGGTAGGGTAGGCTCCGTCTGCACTTTCTCCTCCTGAGGCCACACCTGGGGGACCAGGCGGCACCCACATTTCCTAAGCTGCTCGGGAAAGTCCTGTGAGCCGGCACAGACACCCAGCACAAGGCTCGTCAGACAGACACTGGTAGCAGGGGTCTGGACTCCAGGAACGGCTGGGGCCAGGCCCTGGAACCAGGCAGGAGGCGCCTCGCTGGGTGTGGGGAAGGCTCAGAGCTGGTGCCTGGGCTCAAGCCCCAGCTCATGCCCCCTGGCCCTGGGGTCTTGGGAAGGGTTTGTACCTCTGTGTTCAGCTTCCTCACTTGTGAGAAATAGAGATAATAACAGTACCTGTGTCCCTTGGTGACTGCAGGAATGACAGGGGGTAGTGCCCAGAGTGGGCCTGGCACACGGGAAGCGCGGGTCAGCTTCAGTCCCTGCTCCTGGACGCGTCCAGGGGGTCTGTGAGGCAGACACGATGTGATCCCCAAGGATGTGAGACCAAGCCGGGTCAGAGCTCCCGCCTGTGGGACTGCACACCCACCAAGCGCCAGGAGTGCGGGTGTCTGCAGGCCCCGGTGCGCCCTGAGGAAGGGGCTTGTGCCCGCCACGGACAAGGCTTGCTTTTGGAGGATGCTCCCTTTGGCGAGCAGTGAATCCCCAGGTCTGCCCGTGGTTGCAGCCTCAGAACCTTGCAGCACCTGTGCTCCCACCTGTGCCCACTGGGAAGTGTATGTGTGTGACGAGTCCCTATGGCCCCTGTGACGTGGACAGGGCAGGGGGACCCTGCAGCACCTGGCTAGGGCAGTGCACAGTATGAGGCGACTCCAGCCAGCTGCCACCAGTACCAGGGAACACGCTCCCCCACCCAACACACCCTGCCTCCCTGTAGCTCCAGGGAGAACGCAGACCTATTTTTATAGAAATCCAGATTTTTCTATAAAAGTGTCTCTATTTTAAATAGATTTTAAATGTTGGCAGCAAATGTAAGCTTTTGAAAATGTTATACAGGACTAATCGGATCCACAGGCCAGATGCAACTTTATTTGCAGAAATGGGATCAGGTCACCAGAGTAAGGCCAGCCAGGAAAAAGTATAAAAAAGGAAGAAATGCGATCAGGTCCTGGCTAAGGTCCCACCCCACTCTGTCACTTATGCCCAGACAGGCCTCACGGGGCGGGCCCTACCTCCCTCACTGCACAGGCCACACAGGCCACACAGGCCACACAGGCCCCGTGCTACGTGTTGGTGGCCCACTGGTGGATACAGGGTCCTCACTGTTGCAGTGGGGGCAGCCTCGTGTGAACCTTGTGAAATGCTTGCAGGACTCTTTCTGCAGAACAGATTCTTAGGAGAGAAATTGCTAGATCAAAATTAAATATTGATAGAAACTCCAAATTGCCCTCTGAACAGGTGGTATCAGTTTGACTTCATGCCATGCCCAGGATTCCTCAGGGGGCACTGTCTGACCTAGAACCAGCAGAGTTGGGACGTCATTCAGTTGGTGGCAGGGCCCCACACGGGCCTGGGTACAGATGGTGAAGACTGGAGCCTCCCCTGCAGTTTGCAGGGCCCTACCAGCCCCTGTGCCTGTGATAACAGAAAAAACAGCCACCATTTCTCTAGTTCTTACTGTGTCCCTGCACGGGCTGGGCCAGCCCTCCCCACAGCCCTTCGAGGGAGGGCCACTCAAGGGCCCTCGTCTGACAATATAGCCATGCTCTGCCCGGGCACAGGCTCCACACCATTGTCCTCCCCTGAGACCTCAGACTGAAGTGTTGGCTCCTCCCATGAAAAGCCTTGGGCCAAAGGCCATAGTCCAGGCCCATGGCCACCAGGTTGGCCTGCCAGGACAGAGGAGTAGGCGTGGAGCCCAGTCGGCCTAAGGGCTGGACTCTTGCAAGATCAGCGTCACTTTTGTTAAGAGTCCACAGATGTCTTATAATTGGGTCCCTCTGAACAGTTTCATCTTGGAAGAGATGCCAGGCAGGCTGGTGAGGACTTCCTGCCAGGAGTCCCCATGCATGTGGTTCTGGGCACTGGCCCCACCGCAGCATGCTGGCTGCATGTCCTGCACAAGTGACTTCTGTAAGCCTTTCCTTGTCTGCAAGATGGTGGCACCTCCTGCCTAGTGCTGCTGGGACAAGGGTGTAGGGTGCAAGGCAGCTGTGGACAGCACCCAGCTCGGGGCCTGGCATATGGAGGAATTTAGCAAATGTTAAATGTTATTACAGTTAGTTCCTGGCGTATTCTATATTGGCAAGCGTAGGAAAGAAAGACAGGAGGCAAAGGCCATAGCTGAGGGCCTTTGAGGATGCTTGGATTGTTCTACAGAGCGCTGGGGATGTCCCTAGGGGTGTGTTCCACAGGGACAGGTGGGGAGGGCTGCACTCCCACCCCACTGTCTGAACAGCTCTTGCTCAGACAACACGAGTGTTTGATTCTGTGTCTTCTGTCACAGACTTTGTCAGCCCCATCCCTTTCTGACCTTCCCTGGGTTTGAATTTTACATACGGGGCCTCATTAAGAGAAGTAGTTCTTAACTAAGGATCTATACCCATTAGGAATGCTTTGGACTGCAGGAAACCAAACAGCTGACGACCTGTGGCCTAAGCAGTTAGCATTTGCTCCCATACCTCGCACGTGGAGGCGGGTGGATCTGGCAGCAATCTCTCTTCTCCGCCATCCATAGTTTGCTAACAGCCTTTTCCCTACAGCCTTGTCTCCTCATGGTTGCAAGATGGCTGTTGCAGGGCCAGCCATCACATCCTTATACAGCTGTGTTTACAATTTAGGGGGCACTGAAGCTCCCCCACTACTAAAATCAGGCTTCCCTTCAGCTGCATTGGCCAGGACTGGGTCACATGCCCAACTCTAGACCTATCACCAACAAGAGAGGATAGAATTGCTGTGCTTGGCTTAGTACAACCATAGCTTAATGTCCCCCCACTCCCTGCAATGCAACAAAATCTGGGTTCTAAAAACTAAGGCAGAAGAGGCAGAAGGCTGTGTTGTCTCCCAGCTGGAATTCAGAGCATCTCCAACCCCCCGGGCTTATGTGGGAGACTGTGGGCAAAAGAGTGTGAGTTTTTGTAAAGAGTGGATCCACCAGCTTTTATCAGAGTATCTTTCATTTTCAAGAAATGAAATATGGAAAAAAAAAGAAATATGGTTCAAAAGGAAAATATCTTTATGATTACCTTTCTTACCTCTGCCCAGAGACAACCCGTGTATCAACACGGCCTTTTCTCCGTGAAGATGCGCTGCTGGGCCAAGGGCACAGACACACGGCTGTCTACCTACAGGGTCCAGCTTGCTGGGGACACAGGGGCAGAGCCACAGCTACATTCAAGGCCCGTTCTCACGCCACCGTCTGCAGGGCGAGCTGCCACACCACAGGCCGTCCGTACTCACGGGAATGGCAGTATCAAAACTGAACTTCATGTGCACGGGCCTCTCTCCCGTCAACACACAGAGACCCTCCGCCCTCTGTGGCCTCAGAGCATCCACGCCATGGGTGGCCGTAGTTAGCAGACACCTCCTGATAGACGTCAGTGTTCACTCCTGGCTAGCCCTTACGCATGCTTGTGCAGGCTGGCCGGTTATTTCCTGGCATAGGTCCCGGTAGAATGACCAGATCTTTCAGACAGTGATGGCAGCTGCCTGGCGCCCTCTGGCCCCAGCTCACCAGCCTTCCCTGTGAGCCCCTTCCTCTCCCCTTGTCCCAGTGGAAGGGACAAACGGAGGCATTACAAGACATTGTGCCATAAGAATATTGACAGGAACAGAAGCCACTCTGCCCTCTGCCTCTCATCCCTCCAAATATATCCCAAGATAAATTTGTTGAATTTTTGAGTCTTGGAATTCAGCTTTTCTGACTTTTTAGCTGGTTTTAACTGTGGTGAATAGTTTGATGGGTCATCCTGAACCTGGAGTCAGAGGACAAAAGAAAACCCAAGGCTAGGTTGGGCGCGGTGGCTCACGCCTGTAATCCTAGCACTCTGGGAGGGCGAGGCAGGAGGATCCCTTGAGCTCAGGAGTTTGAGAACAGCCTGAGCAAGAGCAAGACTCCCGTCTCTACCTTAAAAAAAAAAAGAAAATCCAAGGTGTGTGGGAGAGACGCCCGTGAGACCCTTGGTGTGTGGGTGTCTGTGACAGCCCCATGCCGCCGCAGCTCCCATCCCCCTCCCCGTGCAGGTGGAGCAGATTCTGGCGGAGTTCCAGCTGCAGGAGGAGGACCTGAAGAAAGTGATGAGGCGGATGCAGAAGGAGATGGACCGCGGCCTGAAGCTCGAGACCCATGAGGAGGCCAGCGTGAAGATGCTGCCCACCTATGTGCGCTCCACCCCAGAGGGCTCAGGTATGGCAGGGACAGGACCCACACAGGGACTGGCTCCTCATCCAAGGCAGCTGTGGGCCAGGCCCCAGCCTGGGGCGGCACTCTGGGCACTTCCAAACCAGGCTGTCCCCAGCCTCCCTGACATGGGATCCCTGGGGAGCAATGAAGTCTCACCCTTGGCTCCTGTGGTCCAGCCCTGGGGCACTCAGGCCCACCTAGAGCCGGTGAGCCTCAGGAAAAATGGCCTTCTTCATCTTGCTGCTCCCCTTGGTCACTTAGGGAACCCCTCCCCCAGCCCAGCCTGAGTCCGGGCCATTGCACTAGGTCTCAGTTGATCCCTGGACTCCAGGTGACCCAGTCCAAGGCCAGAATTTCCCACTGACTTTTCCTAAGTTTCCTTTTGACCCTTCCACAGTTTGCTCTGGTGTCCCCCAGATGTCTGGC
This sequence comes from Varecia variegata, assembly GCA_028533085.1. Taxonomy (NCBI): domain Eukaryota; kingdom Metazoa; phylum Chordata; class Mammalia; order Primates; family Lemuridae; genus Varecia; species Varecia variegata. The sequence continues at coordinate 104,275,511 of CM052437.1, forward strand.
GTCAGCAGCCCCATGCCCAGTTCCCTTGGTCCCCTCATACCTTCCCCTCCTCCTCTCTCTGGTCTCCCAGGGGCTGGCCACCCAGGTCCCACCCAGCCCAGGGCCTGTCAGTCAGTGCCCATGATGCACTTCTCCCTGTGCCTGCAGAAGTTGGGGACTTCCTCTCCCTGGACCTGGGCGGCACCAACTTCAGGGTGATGCTGGTTAAGGTGGGGGAGGGCGAGGCAGGGCAGTGGAGCGTGAAGACCAAGCACCAGATGTACTCCATCCCCGAGGACGCCATGACGGGCACCGCTGAGATGGTGAGCAGCTTAGCGGGCCAGGGACGAGGGGTGGGGGGCTGAGGCCGTCTAGGATCTCAGGGCTCAGCTAGTCCATCCACCAGGGGCAGGGGAGCTGTGGGCAAGAGGACCCCCAGCCTCCAAGCACCCAGCAAGGCAGCTCAGAGGCCTAGGCAGACAGGCCAGGTATGGCTGATGTGCCCCTAAGTCCCACAGTCACCATCTGGCCAGCACTGGGAGGGGTCAGTGGTAGAAGAAGCCCCAGCCAGTCACACCCTGTCCAATTTCCCAGAGGAAAACCTGGGAGGTAAAGACAGAAATGTGACGGGGCAGCCAGGAGAATGTGCTCGTCCAGCCTCACGCAGCCCGTGCAGTCCGCCCCTTCCCAGGGTTGCCCTTGCCCTCCGCCAGCGTGCAAAGTGGGGTGGCAGCAATCGCAGTATGTGCCAGGCAGCAAAGACCCCTGACCATGGGGAGGACTCGAGGTGGGGGGCATAGAATGAACCCTAGGGGGAGGCCAGCAAGGCCGGAGCCCCAGCTGACTCCTGGAGGGGTAGGGTTTCAAGGCAGGAGGCTGGCGGTGCCGCCCGTCCGCACACACCTGCAGCTTGCTGGTCTGCCCGTCCGGCCGGGCAGGAATTAAGGCAGAGGAATGATGTGGGCCTCGACGCTCGGCAGGGAGCTCGGTCAATCGGCAGAGCACTCGGCAGTGAGCGTGGACAAGCACATGTGGGGGCAGTGGGGGCTGGACTTTGGCAGGGGTGGGGCAGCCAGGACACCTGGAAGTAGCAAAGGAGACCCCAGGTGCTGGAGACAGAAATCACAGTTATGGCCAAGGATGTGCATCCATCTGGAGCCTCAGGAACAGCCAGCCAGACCTGAAGCTGGACCCCACCAGGCCAGCTGGGAGGGCTGGGGACCAGCCTACCCTGTGTCACTCTGTCTCTGGAGCTGCTGGCAGCAGGGCTCTGGCACCAGGGGAGGCTCAGGCCTGAGCCTCCAACAAGCAGCTGTGGAAGAGGAGAGGGGAACTGTGGACAGGCCGCCGCTCAGTGGTGGGCAGAGGCCAGTGCTTTCCTGGGGCCTGGTGGCTCAGCAACTCCCCATCACCTCGGTCGTGGCCCCAGGGAGGGCTGCTGGCCGGCCCAGCCCCGTGGTCTAATGGCCACCTTGGTGTGCGTCTTCTAGCTCTTTGATTACATCTCCGAGTGCATCTCCGACTTCCTGGACAAGCATCAGATGAAGCACAAGAAGCTGCCCCTGGGCTTCACCTTCTCCTTTCCCGTGAGGCACGAAGACATCGACAAGGTAGGCCAGGGGGAGGCACGGAAGGCGGACAAGTGGAAGGCGGACAAGGGGGAGGCACGGAAGGCGGGGTGCACCCAGAGGAACCCCGCCTTCAAGTGCAGCCCCCCATACACCGCGAGCGGAAAGAGCCCAAACTCCAAAGGGAGATCTGGATTCAGATTGTGGCCCATCACTGTGAGGCTTTGGAAAATAAGCATGATATTAGCTCCTTCTTACCGTGTGCCCTAAGCCTCTCCACAGCCCCGTGAGGCACGTGCTGTGGTCATCCCACTACAGCGGGAAGTGGCAGCTCAAACTCAGGCAGCCGGGCTCCGGCTCACCCACAGACCACCGGGACACCACACTGCCTCTGGCTGAGTCAGAAATGTGAAGGGACTGAGATTGTACCCTACTTGCAAGCTAGCAAGGTAGCCTGCCACTTACATCTACATACATGCACACGTACATTATACATGTGCATGCGTGAAACGTGAGACCTCTGGGTCAGAGACAAAGCCAGGTCATCGCTCATGGCAAAAGCAGCAGCCCAAGCAACGTCTGTGGTTTTCCAGGCCCCAGTCCTCGCAGAGATGCAGTGAGGGCAAAGTGGGACTTTCACACGCAGGGGGGTGTGTGTAGGAGAGGAACCCCGATCTTATACAGAGCTGCTCCCCTTGGGACCTGTCTTTTTACTCTGCGATGATGTCTCAGGGCTTTACAGTACAAACACTCTTAACTTGGCTGGGACTCAGCCCGCAGAAACATGAGATATTCAAGGAGAATCGTCCCCAACACCTCTAAAAACTATGAGACTGCTCTGAACGTGTTTCCTCAGCTGTAAAGTGGGGTGCATATTCCTGTGGCTCTAGGCAGGAGCCAGTGAAGGGCCGTAGCACCCTGCCCCAGCGTGAGTCAGCAGCCATAAGGACCTCCTCTTCCCACAGGGCATCCTTCTCAACTGGACCAAGGGCTTCAAGGCCTCAGGAGCAGAAGGGAACAACATCGTAGGGCTTCTGCGAGACGCCATCAAACGGAGAGGGGTGAGGGGGTGCCTGCGTCTGTCCAGGGGCTGCTCTGGGCCCCCCACCCCAGTACTAGCCTTTCTCCCTACCCCCATCACTGCAGCCTCTATGCTTCTTGGCAGGACTTTGAGATGGACGTGGTGGCGATGGTAAATGACACGGTGGCCACAATGATCTCCTGCTACTACGAAGACCGCCAGTGCGAGGTCGGCATGATTGTGGGTAAGGGCTCCTTGCACCCCTGACCCTTCCAGATTGCTGAGGCTCCCCGTGTTCAGCAGGCCGCGCAGGGGCCCTGCGGGGTGAGGGCCAAAGTACCTAACAACTGGTGACGTTGGAGCAGGGCCTGGTACTGGAGCCCAGGTAGTCTTTGGGTGCTGAGATGCAGGCACTGCTCAGTGGTGGGAAGCATTCCAACACGGATGCAGCATGACCGCATCAGATGGCACGCCAGCTGCATATCTGCCTGGCCCACCAGGATTTAATTAAAACACTTTACCTGGTAAATCGGCCAAACTGGAAAGACTTGTCCAAGTGGAAAAGGATACGCAAAAATGGCACCATCCCTTCCTGGATGGCCTTACCTGGACCTGTCCCTGCCCCTGCCCGAAGTGAAGGCAGGTAGCAGAAAAGGGAGCAGCGGCCCTTCCCTCCCAGCAGAGGGGTCTCCCACACCAATGTCAGGCCTTTCTCAGAAGTTCCTGGGGTCGTCATAACCAGCCTCTACTGAGGAGCGATCCAGTTAGATCAGTTATCTGCTGTGCACACAGCATGTGGGTATTTTTCTGGACTCTGGGCCCTGGGTACCCAGAAAGTCAGCGTTAAAGTTGTTTGCTTTTATGGGCCCTTCAGAGCCAACTCTGAAAGTTTATTTATTTGTGTTCTTACCCGTTCAGAATTGTATTCCACCCCCTAAAAAATAGCATATATGTGTTTTTTTATATATTGTATACATGTATACCTATGCATACATGTAACACAAACATACATACACAAACATCTTCTAAGCTCCACTCTGACCTTGCTTTGTCGCACGTCTTGTTTCCTACTTTTGTTACTTCCATTCTTACCTTTCGGAGGGAAAGTTGTCTTTAAGTCCAACATCTAAACGTGAACCCCAGTGTCCCTAGCTGTGCTCCCTCTGCCCTCGCAGCCCTCTCCTCCGCAGCTGCCTGCGGCTCCCCAAGACACCTTGACATTGAATTCTCACCAGGCCAAGCCACAGCCACTCAGCCCAGGGTACCCGGCCTAGAGCAGAGGTGGCAAAGGGTGGCTCATGTCTGCTCCACTCTTGGTGACTCTGCTCAGTGTTTAAAAACATGTTTATAATAATTACCAAGATCTAAAATTTGGGAGAATTCACATCAAAGTCTGGATTTCTGGGGATTTTTGTGGGTTTTTTTGTTGTTGTTGTTCACAAAATGCTGGAAGGCTGGGCATCACTGGGCCCTGATTCCTACCTGGCAGCTTGCCTGACTGGCATTTGAGTTGCTGTTCCTGATGGCTTCATACGTGTGCAGCCCACACAGGTGGCTGGCTTGATGCTCTGCCATCACCATTTTGAAACTGTTAATAGTTTATGAACAAAGGACTCCACATTATCACTCTGCACAGGGCCTAGCAAATTACAAATTCCATATCTGGTCCTGCCTGTGGTAGCCTCTGGGCTGCTCCCAAGGGCCCACTCCATGCCTTGCTCACCTTGGGGTGCCCCCCAAACATGGCTCAGGACAAAGTAGCTCAAACACATGCATGGAAAGGGCCAGAAAACAAGGGTGGTGCATAGACAAGAAAAACCATAACATCCCACTTCCATCACTTTGATACATGCTGTCCCTGCATCCTCTCAACAGCCAGGTAACAGGTGGGGTAGGTGTTACCATCCTCTCTTAGGGAAGGGAACAGCCCAGAGAACTAGCCCATCTCCCCCCAGCCACACAGCCAAACCAGGTGTTCCAGCCCCAGGGAGTGCCCCCTGTCCATTGCTCCGGGCAACACAGAGAGACCCTCCACACCAGCATGGGGGGGCATGAGAACGGGGAAAGGGGGCCTCCTGCCAGCAGGAACCAGGTCCTACTGGGGGGCTCCCCAGGGAAGTGAAGCTCATGAGCGCCCCCGTCCACCAGGCACAGGCTGCAACGCCTGCTACATGGAGGAGATGCAGAACGTGGAGCTGGTGGAAGGGGATGAGGGCCGCATGTGCGTCAACACTGAGTGGGGTGCCTTCGGGGACTCGGGAGAGCTGGACGAGTTCCTGCTGGAGTATGACCGCCTGGTGGACGAGAGCTCCGCGAACCCCGGTCAGCAGCTGTAAGGACCCCCCTGCCCCCCCAGCCCGGGCCCTGGGCCGCTCTGGCACAGCAGCAGATGGGAGCCCAGCCCCCACAGATAATGGGCTTGTTTTTAAACAGCTCTGGAGAAAAGCAAACTGGCCTTTCGTAAGCTCTGTCCCCTTAGCTCTGTGAACGATTAGTCCACGGTTGTTACAACCTTTCCCCTTCCGACAGGTGATCTTGGGCATAGAGAAGGCTCTGAGACGCCCCAGCAAGATTTCTGGGTTTAACCCGTAGGTCCCCAAAGTACGTATCTGTCCACGTTCCCAGAATACATATTAGTCTTTGTGGAATGCTGCAGGCTGGCAGACACGGCTTGGGAACCAACAGGCACAGAGCTTGTCATTAATCCTGGCTGTCATATGTTAACCATCTCCTACGTGCTAGGCCTGTGTTAGCTACTTTATTAGCTTCCATTAGATCAGTGGTATTAAACGTAAACGAAAATACAGAGGCTCATAGATTAAGCAAGAATGTGCCCACTCCGTGGTGCTCGCTTAGGCTGGGCACTAACCCTCTGAGCCTTAGTTTCCCCTACCATAACTGGCCGATGGGGACAGCAGCCCCTAACATGGCTGTAGGAAGACTAAAGATACAGGCCGCATGCTCAGCGCAGAGCCAGGTACAAGGAAGGTTTCAGAGGAACTGGGCGGGGTCTTTGGACTCTCTGTCCCTTTCCTGAACTGGGCCCAGCTCCAGGCTGAACGTGCACGTTCCCAATCCCTGAAGTTTCAAAAGCCCCGTTTTCTAAATGAGGGAAAAGACGTGAACCCAGGTCCTTGGGCAACGGGGGTGGGGGTTGGGGGTGGGAGTGGAGGTGGGGGTGAGGGCGGGGATGAGGGGGGGGTCACAGCGCCCCACGTGGCCGCCTCGTGACCTCAAGGGGGCAGTTGGCCTCCACCTGTGTGCAGGCCCTCCCCCGCGGGCCTGCTGGCATAACCCGGCGCCCTGTGTCCAGGTACGAGAAGCTCATCGGCGGCAAGTACATGGGCGAGCTGGTGCGGCTCGTGCTGCTCAGGCTAGCGGACGAGAACTTGCTCTTCCACGGGGAGGCCTCGGAGCAGCTTCGCACGCGCGGCGCCTTCGAGACGCGCTTCGTGTCGCAGGTGGAGAGGTGCGCGCAGGGGCGGAGCGGGGCTCAGGGGCGGGGCCTCGGGGCAAGGATGCCCAGGGCAGGGGCAGGGGCGCAGGGGGACGGAAGACCGGATCCCAGGGCAAGGCGGAATCCCAGGCCCGGGACGCAAGGGCAGGAAACGAGGGACCCGGGCGGGCTCCGGACTCAGGTGGCAGGGGGCGATGTCCCGGGTGGGAACGGTTCCATGGGCAGGGCGCAGGAGGCAGGGTCCTGGGCTGCGATGTAAAGGGCAGGGGCTAGGGGGAGAAGTCCTCCGAGAAGCAGACTCCATCCTCGCGTCCCCTTCCTGGCTTCCCACCCGGTGGGGACACAGTCTCACTGCATCCACGCACAGCCCCGAGGGCGGCATTGCTGAGACAGTGTTGATGTTAGAGCAGAGACCCTGGGCTTGGAGTGGGTAGTGCTAACCAGGTTACTGCTGGTCTCCCGCGGAAGGCGGGACCCGCTCCCCTCCCGAGCCCAAGCCCCAAACGCTTTGGCTGGGTGAGGTGAGCAGGGTCGCCCCCATTTCTCCAGGGAGAGGCCCCGGCTCAGCCTGGGGAAGAGGCCGCGGCTGGGGGGACGGCTCGCCGGGGCCTCTCCCTGGAGAAGCGGAGGCCGTCGCTGGCGGGACGGGCTGGAGGTGCGACCCTCAGCGCCGGCCCTATCTCCTCCCGCCCCGCAGCGACTCGGGCGACTGCAAGCGGATCCACAACATCCTGAGCACGCTGGGGCTGCGGCCTTCGGCCGCGGACTGCGACATCGTGCGCCGCGTCTGTGAGAGCGTGTCCACGCGCGCCGCGCACATGTGCTCGGCCGGGTTGGCTGGCGTCATCAACCGCATGCGCGAGAGCCGCAGCGAGGACGTGATGCGCATCACCGTGGGCGTGGACGGCTCTGTGTACAAGCTGCACCCCAGGTGAGCCCCGCTCTGCCCGCCTGCCCTCCCCTTGCTACGCGAGGCCCACGCTCTGAGAGTCCTGTGGCTGCCACCTCTGGGGAGAGCGATCCTCTTCTCCTCGTCCCCCTTGGCCTAGATGCTGGGAAAGGGTCGGCTGCGTTCAAGGCTCCCGGTAATGGCTATGGAGTATGGGCAGGGGTGAGGTCTGGGAGGGCAGGGAGGAGGGACAGCAGCCCTTTTTCCCTGCTGCCCAGCTTCAAGGAGCGGTTCCACGCCAGCGTGCGCAGGTTGACGCCCAGCTGCGAAATCACCTTCATCGAGTCGGAGGAGGGCAGTGGCCGGGGCGCGGCCCTGGTCTCGGCGGTGGCCTGTAAGAAGGCCTGCATGCTGAGTCAGTAAGAGCAGAGGCCGCAGGGACAGGGAGGAGGCCACGGCCCACTGGTCGCGGGCCCCATGGGGACAGCACTCCCCACAGGTACTCCCAGCCTGGCAGCGGCAGGAGGAACCCTGGACGCTTCCACCCTCTGGGGAACCCAGGAACCGAGCAGTCGGACAGCCCTAGGCCCTGACTGGGGCAGGGGGCTGGGAGCACAGGCACAGACTCCCAGCGCTCCTCTCCTTTCTTGCTGGAATCAACTACCCGGAAGGGAGTTGCTCACTCAGGACTTTTTTGCATCTCCACGCTGCCTGCCTCTCAGAGCTGTTGGCCTGGCCTGGGCCCTGGCTTTCGGAAGGTGGTGCCCTCTGGACCCTGCTGTGGCCTGATTTCCCTGGGAACTCTCCTGTGTGGGGAGGCAGCTCCAGCAGGTTGGCCAGACCTGGGCCCCACAGGAGAGCCAGGGGCAGCTGATCACCCAGGCCTGGCTGTCTTCTTGCCCATGGCTCAGGAGGCCCAGCCAGCAATAGGAGAAGGCTCCATGGAGGAGGTGTCCCAGACTATGGGTACCCCCAGAGACCTTTTCCCTCCCATACCCCCCTCCCTGAGTGGTTTGTGCTTCTGGGATGAACCCTCACAGCAGGTGACAGAGATAGAGCCCCCACGCCCCTGCCCCAAGGGGCCCATGAAGGGGAGGAGGACCAGCCTGGCACCAGCAGGAGCCCCCTACCTGCTTCCACAGGCAGGGTGGCATCTTAAGCTCCCACGGCACTGGCCCAGGAAGAAACCCTGAGCAGCATTCAGCACACCCCCAAGGGACCACCCAAGGCCCTCTCTCTTGTCCTCTCCAGACCTCTCCTATGCCGTGCCACCTTCCCACAGTTGGGCATGGACTGTGTGGGTTTTTTAATTAAAAATTTTAAAAGTTTAAACATGGCCTGTCTACTATTCTATGACCTCTATGCATAAGGGCTGTGGGGACAATATAGAAAGAGACATCCTCATGTGCATGCAGACACTTCTGTAGGCCAAGGTATATCTTGGGATCTGCCATCCCTTCTGGTCAGCAATGCCCAGAAGACTGTGAAGAGTGACAGACCAGGCTATAGGAATAGGAATGGGGTGACGTGGGAGGTCAGAGGTACTGGACAGCATACTGCCTGGCCCAGGCCCCTGCTTGCCTGCCCATGGGATGTGTGCAGAGGGGGTGCCAGGTCAGGTGCTGCTGGGTGGTGGTGGGGAGGGTCCCCCTGCAGGTATGTCTCAGCAGGATCCTGTCCCTTCAGGGCCACTTAGGTTATGACAGTGAGTAGGAGGCCAGGGATACAAGATGTCACAGGATTTCTAAGGTCCCTCCAGATGCTCCTGTAGGGGAAATGCCTGTTTAGAGTTAGCCAAGCATAGGGCCTAAGACCATCTTTATGCAGCATAAACACAGTTAATATAAATGCATAGTTGTGTGATTGTAATGCACATCCATTTTTCAATGAGAGAAAGTATGCCCAGCCAATCAGCAACTGCATTTTCTTTCATTCAGAACTTAACCCAAAGTTGTGATTTTGGAAAGTCCCTTCCCCCTTCAGATCTTCTCTCATTTTCTGGTACTTCACATGTGGAATGGCTTCAGCTCTTCCCAACTCTCTTGAGTGTAATCATTGTAAGTTGGTGCAAGCGTCTTTTTTTTTTTTTTTTTTTTGAGACAGAGTCTCACTCTGTTGCCCTGGCTAGAGTGCTGTGGCATCAGCCTAGCTGACAGCAACCTCAAACTCCTGGGCTCAAGCAATCTTTCTGCCTCAGCCTCCCGAATAGCTGGGACTACAGGCATGCGCCACCATGCCCGGCTCATTTTTTCTATATATTTTTAGTTGTCCAGATAATTTCTTTCTATTTTTTAGTAGAGACGGGGGTCTCGCTCTTGCTCAGGCTGGTCTCGAACTCCTGAGCTCAAACCATCCGCCCGCCTCGGCCTCCCAGAGTGCTAGGATTACAGGTGTGAGCCACCACGCCCGGCAGGTGCAAGCGTCTTATTCATTGTCGGTACCGTTGTCCTCGTGTTGGAGCTTTCATATATTAGAGCACATTTCAATATAAATTGCTTTCTATTTCCTTTATATTACAATGTAGGGCATGGTATGGATTTTTAAAAATTGTATAGGTCTGAATGGGAATGAATGAGTTGAAATAAATGAAATGAATTTCTTTTCCAGACAGTAAAGGAGGTGTCATAAAACACTTGTTATACACATGGGGCTGAGGGTCTGACCGATGACAGCTCCTGTGCTCCACCAGCCAGCCGCTGCCAGCAACGGCCTGGTCCCCGAGGAGGGGTGGCAGGAGAGGGCAGCCTTGCATAGCTGGGTTGGTGGGTGGCAGCCAGTGAACCCAGCCCGGGAGCAGGGAGTCACTCCTGCTGTCTCCCTTGCTTCCCCAGCTCCTCAGGGGCCCATGTTCCAGAGGAGCTGCTCTAGAACAGCAGAGAGCACCTGGGCTCTTGTTCTGTCATTCAGCACCATCTTCAGGGGGTCCAAGAGGATGCTTGGGGTTCAGGCTGTGTGCTTCAAAAGCTTCGTGCAAAACAGCATCACACAGGTCTGCCCGTCGGCCAGGGCACCAGGCCCTCTGTGGACACAGATGGCAAGCAGGCGAGAGCCACCAAGCAAATGGGAAATGTGCCCCATGAGCTCACAGCTGGAAACAGCAGAGAGCTTTTCAAAGGAAGTGGAGTTGAGATGGGGCTGGAGGGATGGCAAGGCTCCAAAGAGCAGAGGTGGAAATGTCCACGAGAGGCGCCCCAGGCAGGGCAGACTGCATAGGGAAGGCAGCCAGGGCGTTTCCTTCTCCCTCCAGAATTGCCCCAAAGCCAAGCCCGGTGTTCTGCCTGGGGTCACAGCCAACTCAGGGCTGCCTTCTGCCCCTCAGACAAAAGGGAAAGAGGCCAGAGCCTAGAGCTGTCATCAAAGCCTCTGGGAGCCCCTGGGGGTCTCAGGCCAGAAACCATCCTCAGAAAACCCACTGCCCCCCCAAGTCTGCAAGAGCCCTGGGCCAGCCCTCCCCAGCTGGCCCGAGCACTGGCCAGGGCTCCGGCCGGACCTGCAGGACAGAGATGGGGGTAACCCTCATTCAGCACCTGCAGTGGTGAGAGACATAGCATCCTGGGCCATCTCCTGCATGTTACACATGGGGGATGTGAACGTCACTAGGAAAGTGGCTGGAATCTACTGGGGCCCTTGTCCCCCGGTCCCAGCCAGGGGCTGCCAAGTTTGGGCCTGTCCTCTGCTCCTCTCCTTATTTGGACCTCCAGGTGATAAGGCTAAGACATAAAAGAGGCTGGGCCCTGTGACGGCCGATGACAGCAGCCAGGCCGCTGTGGAGAGAGAATGGTGAGTGCCCGCTGGGGATGGAAAGGGTGGTGGCCCCCTAGGTGCCAGCCTTTGGGCTTGGGGAGCAGAGCCAGGGACCTCTGTGCCTGCATTGGGCCCAGAGAGGAAGGTCGTCTCCAGGGACGGGAAGATGACCCTGCCCCAGGCTGTCTTGGCAGTGCTCCGGGACTGTGCATGGATGGGGAGGGGAGACTTTGTGGAGTTGGGGGGAGGACCCCTCCCTACCTATGGAATTGTAGGCCAGCAGGAAGGCGGGGACCCGAGGCAAGGCTGCAGCCACCAAGCAGGCCCAACGTGGCTCTTCCAACGTCTTTTCCATGTTCGAACAAGCCCAGATCCAGGAGTTCAAAGAAGTGAGTGTCCCACCCCCAACACCCTCAGGCCCCATCCTGGCACCCCCACCTGCCCCTCTCACACCACCCAAGACTCTCCCCCACCTCCCACCTCCCCTAGGGTGGAGGGCTGCACCCACCTGAAGGGCCCCCACCTCACAGGCCTTCAGCTGCATCGACCAGAATCGTGATGGCATCATCTGCAAGTCGGACCTGAGGGAGACCTACTCCCAGCTTGGTGCGTGCACCCACCCACCACACCCTGCTCACCCCAGGGACCCTGCTCAGAGCGCTGGGTGGGTGGGAGCAGCTGAGACAGTGCCCTGCTTCCCTCCTGCATGCCCCACATCTCCTCACACTGCCTTCCCCCTCTTGTCACACCTTCTTTCCATGTCACCTCCCTCACCCAGAGCTGCTCTGCCTCTCCACCCACTGCGGCCACAAAGGAGGGGAGGGCGGCCTGAGTCCTTCTGAGGGACACCCAGGGTCCCTGTGTGCATCTCTTGCCCCACTCCCACCAGGGAAGGTGAGTGTCCCAGAGGAGGAGCTGGACGCCATGCTGCAGGAGGGCAAGGGCCCCATCAACTTCACCGTCTTCCTCACGCTTTTTGGGGAGAAGCTCAATGGTGAGCTGGGGCAAAGCTAGGCTCCCGCGGCCGGGCAGCAAGCCTGAACCCCGCCTGAACCCACCTGAATCCTGCCTAAACTCCCCCAAACTCTGCCTGATCCCTACCTGAACCCCACCTGAACCACACCCAGACCTCCCCTGAACACCACCTGAACCCCGCCTGAACCCTGCCTAAACTCCCCCAAACTCTGCCTGATCCCTACCTGAACCCCCCACCTGAACCACACCCAGACCTCCCCTGAATACCACCTGAACCTCGCCTGGGCCCCACCTGCCATGGCCCATCCAAAGGACTTGGGGCCCACCCCTGCACATCCTCTGCTTCAGCATCCCATGGGCACTGTCACCCCAGTGTTAACTTGGGAGCAGGAAATGTGCCTTCAGCCTCACTCCCAGATCCCCCAGCCAGGCCTGCCCTCCCAGCGGATAGCCATTGCCAGCCCCCCTGAACCCCAGGGAATACTTTATATTAGAAAATGCCCCCCACCTCTTCTGGGACACAGAGGGCTCCTCATGCACCCCAGGTTCCTCCTGGGTGGGACTAGGGAGGCTGGAGACGTGGGTGTTCACCTGGTGCCTCGGCTTCCAGGGACAGACCCCGAGGAAGCCATCCTGAGTGCCTTCCGCATGTTTGACCCCAGCGGCAAGGGAGTGGTGAACAAGGATGAGTAAGTTGAGCCCGGCCAGACGAGGGGCCCCATGCTGGAAGCAGAGAGGGCAGTGGGGCCCCTTGTGAGGGGGGCTGTCTGTGCTTTGGGGCCTTCACTGCTCTTTGTGGGGTGGAACAGCCCTTCCCTGGGCCATGGGAGCCTCCCTCCCCCTCTTCCCTGTGTGGTTACCCACCCCAGGTCACCCCACTCAGGCCCCCTCACTTCCGCCAGGTTCAAGCAGCTTCTCCTGACCCAGGCAGACAAGTTCTCCCCAGCCGAGGTGAGCCTTGCCGGCCCCTTCAACACCTGTCCCCAGCACCTTCCCCAGGCCCTCCCCCAAGGCAGGGCGCTGGGGAGGCCTTGGTGACCCACTGCCCACCAGGGCTCAGAGCCCAGCACCAGGGTGGCAGGTGCTGAAAGGGTGACCCAGGGGCCTTTCCAGAGGAGGTGCCATCTGTGTTGAGACCTGAGAGTGAAGACGTGGAGTCAGAAAAGAGAGGAAGGTGTGCCAGGCAGGGCAACTGTGTGCAGAGACCCGGGGGCAAGAGCTTCCGGAAGAGGCTTTGTACACGTGGGGTGGCCTGTCCCTGTGGCCAGGGTGGGCCCTTTGACCCATGGCCCCCATTTGGGGCCATTCCCCAGTCTGCTCAAAGACAGTCAATGGAAAAACTTTAACCTGGAGTTTTGGGTTTGGGGCTGAAAAGGCTACAGCCCAAAGCACAGCCCCAGTAGGCAGGGTGAAGGCTCACAGGTCTCCCTCAGGTCACAGCTTTGTGGGCTGTGCTGGAAGCCAGGGGCTGCCTCTGACCAGTGCCTCCGCAGGTGGAGCAGATGTTTGCACTGACGCCCATGGACCTGGCAGGGAACATCGACTATAAGTCCCTGTGCTACATCATCACCCATGGAGACGAGAAAGAGGAGTGAAAGAGGGCAGGCCGTGGGGCACCTCAATAAACTCTGTTGTTGAATTAGAACTGCAGTGGTGACTTGTCTGGGACAGATGGGGTGGGGCCCAGCCCAGGGGATCCCAGGGGCTGAGCACAGGCATGGCCGTGATAGTGACCACCACACACAATCTGGGAGCCAGCCCCTCACCACCTCCCCTCAACTCAGCCCACACTGCCAAGTGCAGTATGAACCGTGATCACGCCCAGTTTACAGATGAGGACACTGAGGCCCAGTGAGGGCCCAAGGCCACACCTCTAGGAGAGAAAACGGTGGGCTTTGCACTCCCCTCCACCAGGCCCAGGAATGAGCCAGGAGTGTGTGCACTGCCCAGCTCCTCCAGGCTGTGCAGAGAAAAGGCTGCTTGCTGGGCACTCAGCAAACTCTCTGCCCAACAGCCTGACTGGTGGGCAGTGGCCCTGGGACCCTCCAACAGCACGCCCCCCCCTGGCCACTGCCCACACCCATCTGGACGCACTGCATGGGCCTCCCTGCACGCCAGCGTGCGCTTTGCTGGGTCTTGTGTGCAAGGTACAGAGGAACCCATTTGAAAACATGACCAGCTTCTTGTGCGAAATACAAGTGAGGCACTGTGATGTGACAGAATGGACACCCAAGGAGGGGTCAGAGTCCACAAAGACTTTTAGAGGAAATACCCAGAGACTGGCCGGGGGTGAAAGCGTCAGACAGCTGGAAGGCAGGGAGGGGACTTCTCGGGAGAGAATTGTTAGTGTCCCTGTCCCCTACCTCGTCTGCAGAAACCAGGGGCTGGAGGAGGAGGTGACCCCTGTCATGAGTACTGGAGGAGCAGCAGGGGACCTCCAAAGCTCCAGAAAGAGACAGAGACAGAAAGAGCAGTGACAGGCTCAGAGGGCACAAAGCCTCCTGCAGGCACAGAGGAGGGGCACTCTGCCCAACGCTTCCTCTCCCTCCAAGCCCAGCTGCAATCCCTGCAGCTGGGGGAGTGGGGAGAGGTGAGCAAGAAAGGAGAAGCTGACCACATCCCCTTCCTGGAGATCCCAGGAGGAAATGTGTTTTTACCTGGAGAGCTGCTCAGTTTTGATTTTTACCCAGGACCTGGAAATTTAATCACCACATTGAGATTTGAGATGTTAGGTAATCATAGGATTTTCTACTGCTTATAAGGGATCACAAAAGTCATGAAACTGCCTAAGTGTTCATCCTAAGAACAGGCCGCCAGCCCTCTCATGCTGAGCATGCATAAAGAAAGGGATAGTGGGTGAACAAAATCATGGGATTTTGTTTGTAGACTTGTGGGATTCTGTCACCTGTGTCTGCTGTTCAACAAACTGATTTCATAAAGTAGGGATAATCTTATAAGCCAAGCCTCTACAGGGAAAAATTGTGAAAGACTGAAATGGACCAAAAAGATTGGAAGTGTCTGGTATCTGATTTGTTGGGGTCGCTGCACCTTTCATTGTCTTTGAGCTATTTCACAACTCTGTAAGTTGTAGGTAACTATTAATAATAGCAAAGCAATGGTCCTTGTCCATAGACATGCAAATAAATGTTGTCCGGTGAGAGCACAATTGATTTTCCACTCTCCTCTGTAAAAGAAGCCAATTTGGCATCTATGAAGCAAATTCATCTCAGCATTCCTGACTCTACATGCACCTGCTCTTTGGTTTCTCCTCTGAACAAGTTGTAACATCTCATTGGTTCCCTCGTGAATTAACAAATAAAGTCTTTTGGGAGGTGTTCATTTTATTTCATATGTGAGTCGTGATTTTGCTTTTAAAAAGTTATCTTTTCACACTCCTGGTGTAGCTATCTGGGAAGGTTAGTCATTTCTGCACCAAAACTGCCTGTACTAGTGTTAGTTTGGACTAAACTGAGGGCAGAGAGAGAAAGACTGTGTGTGTGAGAGAGAGAAAGAGACAGGAGGATAGAGAGAAACAGAGACGGGCACAGACCTAGGACGTGAGTTCAGCCTGTGCTGTCCAATAGGGCAGCCTCGGGCCCCCAGGGCTGCTGAGCACTTGGAATGTGGGGGTGCTACAAATGTAAAACGCACACCATAGTTTGAAGATTTAGTACAAAAAAGAATGCAAATATGTCAATAACTTTTGTATCGATTATGTATTGAAACGGTAATACTTTGGGTACATTGGGTATGAACTCAAAATCCTAAGCCCCTGCTAACTGAATGCACCCCTCTTGGCCAAAAGGAACCCAGAAAAACCTTAAAGCTGAGTTCCCAGCCATGGCAGGATGGGAGGCATAAAGCACAATTACACATGCCCATGTTTTCTGTTTTCATGAATATTCATGACTCCTCCTATAGCTTGTTAAACATGTAGATTTGGCCACCCACTCTGTATAAAATCCTGTTCCTTTTGTCTCTCTCTTGAAGCACGTGTTCCTGGCTCGTGGCTGGGAGCTGTGTTTCCCAGCTTGCGGGAATGGCCACTGCCAGCTTAAAACCCTTTACAAGAAATAAACCTCTCCTTTTCCCAAAGTATAAACCTCATTATTGTTTTTTTAGTTAACATGGGTTAAATTAAAATATCGCTACAATTAATTTCACCTATTTTTCACTTTTTAAATGCGGCTACTCGAGAATTTTGCATTCCCCATGTGGCTGGCATTCCTGGCTTTCACTGCTGTTGCACAACACGCAGCTAGACTGTGTAACGTGTCTGTTTGAGCCTGTGGTTTCCGGGAGGCTCTGGGGCAGTCACCGGGTTCAAACGCACCGCCTGCTCTGCAGATAGTGTTCCCAGTAGGGAGCAGTGCTTTTTGATGTCCTCAAAAGAAGCCAGTTTCATTTGGGTGGAGTTGCCTGTGAGTGTCCGGCAGCATGGGCAGAGGGGAGAGAAGACTGTTTCCAGACAGCTGAGATCATACAAACTCATCTGTAGAGGCCAGACTTTGTCCTGCGGTGAAGCTCAAGGCATCCCTGATGTAGAGTGTCTAACGGTCTATGCCCGAGGATGTTGGAGGGCAGGGGGTGTGAGGTGGGCATGGCTGGGGAGAGCCCCAGGAGGGGCCTGGCCAGCTCCGTGTTGTCCACCTGCTGAGAGGGGAGCTCCCTCCAGGGGTGGGGGTGGATGCCCCTGGCCAGGCCCTCAGGTCCCACCCGCCATTGCCATGCAGTAGCTCCTACCTGGAAAGCAGACAGAAGAAATGCAACATCACCCGAGGGGCCTAGGAGCCTCCGACAGTGGCTGGAGTTCTGTGTGACTTGGGGGACAGGCCTCCTCCACACTCCCACCACCCATCACCCTGTACCCCAAGGGAGTCTCATCAGAAGGCTGCATGCAAACCCACCTCCTCCCGTCCTTCCTGTCTTTCTAGAAGCCCCAGAAGCCTCTCTGTTCTAAGGTGCTCACTCTAGATGTCCCAGAGCTCCTGGTCCCTGCTCCACATCCCCACATGGAGCCCTGCTCAGGCCCAAGCCCCCTGACTGTGCATGAGGAGGTCCCCAGGCCTCTTGCCCTCACTGGGACTGTGTCCAGAGCCTCCTGGTCTCTCTGGAGGGACTTCATCAGCCTCTGCCCCTCCTCCTCCTCTGCCAGGGGCTCACGTTCAGTCTGAGAGCAGAAGTGCCATCCCATCTGCCCAGCCTTCTCCCCCCGCCCCCGTCCCCCGCCATCCCTACAGACCCTGGATGCACATGCCTCGCCGGGGGCTCTGAGGGTGACTCCTGCAGCCAGGACAGACCCAGCTGTGCTGCCCAACTGCCCCCACTGGGCTTTGAGGCATGAGGCAGCGGTGGCCATACGGACAAATACAAACTAGAGTTGAGAAAGAGTTAATACTCCCTGGTACAAAAATAGGAAACTTTCCCCACTCCCTTTTCTTAGAGCATTTTCTTTAGAAAACTTATAATTGTAAGTTTTTTCCCGGCCTCTTGTCATGTAAATCTGATTAAAAGCTATTATGTATACGCCTCTTGCCAATTTTACAACCCAGGAATGTCTCCTGAAGGACCTGGAGCCACCGTTGGAATTGTAATCAAGGGAGATACAACCTATCTCCCAGCTTCCGTGGGAGGGCAGGAGCCTAAGTAGCAAACACACTTTCAGTCTTAGAAGTGTGAGTTTATTTTTTCCTTCAGATAAAGGCAATTAGCAAACCCAGGTGGCCGCTCCAATTACCTGGGATTAAGGGAGAACTCTGTGTGGCCACTGGTGCTGCGAGTCCTCTTACCTGAGGACTTGCCACGTCTCTCTGGAGGACGCAGGTGGAATGAGCTGCACCTGGCTTCCCCCAGGGCGAGGCTTCTGTCTTTGCAGTCTCTTAGCAGATTGCCCGAGATGAGCACTGCCATCTGTTTAATGCTTATTCAATAATTAAACCGTTTTCTTCCTCATTTATTTTTGTGGAAAGGTTTTCTGGGTTGGCAGGAGACTTTGTTTTTCATTATCTCTCCAACATGGCCTCATGTTCCATCCCTCAAAAGCCTCAGCCTTGCCCAGGGAGGGCGTGGGACGAATGGTCCCTCCCGGGGACAGTGCTGGCCAAGCTGGCCCAGGCGCACAGCACGGGCTGCTCCCCAAAGGCCCTTCCCAGGCAGCGGGGGTCAGGCCCCTGCTGTGTTCTATTTTCTGATCTTACCCTGCAACCCCTTTAGCCCCCAGCCTGGGCCCCAATCCCTGCCCTGCGCAGACCCCAGCCCTCCCTCTCTGCACATTCTTTCTGTAGCCAACTTAACACCACTGATAAGACTAGAGACAGGCTCTTAAATTCCTGCCCTGACACGAGAAATATGTGACCCGCATGCTTCTCCAGCTTAACTGTCCAGTGTAACTGTCAGGCCTGGCAGGCGCCTGCCGTTCCGCAGCCCACCTCGCCACCCCCAGTGCAGACCCTCCCCACCAGGGTGAGAGGCCCCAGCCTGAACCTCAACTCCCTCAAGTTCTGGTTTTCCTGCGCACGCTGAGAAACAGCAAGGAATAGGTAGGTCTGCAAATACAAACTAAAAATGAGCAAATCTTCTAGACTCTTCCAGACTGAAAGGTTGGGGGTGTGGAGGTGCACAGGGAGGCCTTGGCTGAAGTAAAGAGCAGGCACAGTCCCCCCACCCCCCACTGTGTGCCTGTCTATAAAGCAGGGCTGGGCTGGGTACTGATGGCAGATGGCACCTGACAGTCATGGAGCTCCTCTGCCCCAGGCCCTCGGCGCTGCTCGAGTGGCAATCTGCTCTCCCCAGCCACTGCCTTCTCACGCCCTGTGGTCACTGAGTTTGTAGTTGTGTCCCTGGCTCCAGAATAAAGACTACACTTTTGGCCTGTCTCGCTGGCAGGTGTGACCAGGTGTGGTGGCAGTTTTCTCTTTAAGAGACAGATGTGTATTCCTCCCTCCCACCTGCTGCCCAGCTCCCAGCTGGTACACCGCCCTCTAGGGTTGCAACGACAAGGGCCACGGCCACAGGATGGGGCAGCTGTGACCTGGGTCCCACTGGGTCCCCGACACGTGGAGCAGGACACAGTACCTCAGTCTCCCGTCATATCTTACATGAATAGAACGAGCTCCATCTGATGGAAGACACTGTTTGGAGTTTTTTATACTTACAACAGAACCTAATCCTAACCAACACAGGACTTCCAGACAGGCAAACTGAGGCACCACATGGTTAAGCAACCTGTCTAAATTCACACACAGCTCAGAGGTGACAGAGCTGGGTTTGAATCTACTACTCATCTTTGTGCAGATGGACCTCAGCGCAGAGCACGTGGCAGAGAGGATACAGGTCCGGGGCTCCCTCTCCAGGAGAACAAAGTGGCCATGCACAGCCCCAGAGAGCCCGTGGGCAAGCTGAGTCCTTGCACCTGGAAGTTTCTGTGTCCCACACATATCCAGCGTCTTAAAATGAAGATGTCTGAATTACACAAGCTCTTGACAGCACCTGCCCAACCCTCTCAGCCTCCCCTGTGCGGTCAGTCCAGAGCAAGCCCTCCGCAGTGCTGACTTCACTGCAGAATCACCAGGCACACCCCAGGCTGAGGGCCCCAGCATGCAACGAGATGTGCAGACGGAGGGACGAGCAGATGGACTGGGGTGGGCTCGTGCCCCAGACAGCCTTGTCCTCTCGAGGTGGCAGAGCCCCAGGAAGCCACAGCCCTCTGTGCACATCACTGAGGAGGAACCACAGGGCAGCTGAGGGGCTCAGTGTATTGTCTAGTGCGAGCCGCTCCCCTCCAGAGGCTGGGGCTGTTTCTCCACCCCCTGGATCCAGGTGGCCTGTGGCTTGTGGACCTCAAGGTTTGCAGTTCGGACCTCACTTTCCTGGGACCCAAAGGCCACCATGCTGAGACAAAGCCCTGGATAAAAGATCACTTGGAGAGAGAGGCCTGGCCTGCCCCTGAGGCTGGACAGTTGGGCCTGAGACTCTAGTGGACCCTTCACCCCAGTCACATGGCACGTCCAACCTCAGGCAGGGTGACAGGAAGAGCTGCCTGCTCAACCCACAGCATTATGGGAAATAAGAAACCGTTGTTTTTCTGAGCCAGAAAGGTTCAGCATGGCTTGTTTTGCAGCAGTAGATGAGTAGTACATCATCTTAGCCTATATCCAGATGAAGACAAAGTTTTAAGAAAGAACCAAAAATTGAGATTCTTTTCTTTGTTTTGACCTTTGGTTACAAGAAACAGAAGCCCACCCCAAATGGCTCACCACTCACCTGTACCCAATCGCCCGTGGGTCTCTGGTTGGAGTCACCTGAGACCAGCCCCTCTGAGTGGAGGGCACGGGTGCTGAGGGCAAGCAGAGGTCAGTCCAGGTTGGAGGGGACAAAGCCAGAAGGTGCTAGAACAGCTCTGGCCAGGTTGTCAGGGCTGTGGCCCTCCTGAGAGCCTTCCTAACCCAGAGTGACCCCCTCTATTGCCGTGGCCATGGCCGCATGACAAGAGTCGCCTGGTCCTGGCCGTCTGGCCCCTTGCTCCCAGCCCCTACCCTGCCTCCGCGGGCTTCAGACCTCAGTCCAGAGTCACCTTCTCCAGGAATCTGTCCCCTGACTCTGGTCTGGGCGATGTTCCTCCCAGGCTTACGCAGCCCACCCTGCTCAGCCCTAGGCAAGGCTTCCTGTGAGTGAAGCAAGGGCAGGGACACCTCTGTTCCCAGCATAGAGCAGATGCTCTGGAAGTGTCATGAATGAGCGAAGGGACACTATGAACTTCCAGACCTGTGGAGGCTGAGCTGGGAGCCTTTTTTTTTTTATGTTTATTTTTTAATTTTTTTTATTCTTATTTCAGCGTATTGTGGGGGTACAAAAGTTTAGGTTACGTGTATTGCCCTTGCCCCGCCCCCCCCCGAGTCAGAGCTTCAAACGTGTCCATCCCCTAGACAGTGCACATCACACTCATTATGTATGTATACACCCATCCCCTCCCCCCCTACATCTGCCCGACACCCGATCAATGTTATTCTTAAATGTTGAGCTGGGAGCCTTTATAGATGTTGTAGGCCCATAGAGTTTGCCATTTGAGGCATTTTATGCCTGGAGATTGCTCTCTAGGTAGCAAAGCCTGTCTTCCACCAAAGGCCATTGGCGTGGGGCCCTGCTGACTGGAGGCAGCACACAGCAGAGGCTGTCTGCAGTGGGAGGGGTCCCTCGGCTGCCTGCTGCTGGCCTGTGCATGTGTCTGGGGGGCAGGATAGGGAGCGTGGTGTGGGGGGGGGCAGGTGTGTATGTGCGTGTGTGTGGTGTATGTGTGTGCACGTGGGGGATATGCAGGCATGGGCACGTGTATGTGTGGTGTGGGGGTTGGTGGGGGTAGGGTGGGGTGTGTGCATGTGTTCGTGTGTGTATGTGTGCATGTGTGTGCACGCATGTACAGTGTGTGTGAAGAAGGGAGACCCCTCTTGCTGGCCCCTCTTCCAGCTATCCCCCTCCCTCCCGCTGTGCACACACTCTGCCCTTCTCTGCCCCTTTCCTCTGGGACACATTGCCCTGTCTCTACCACCCCAGGTGTCTGCAGCAGCCTTTGACCTTCCATCTGCCAACCTACCTCAGCCCTGTCCCTCCCGTCTGTGGAACATCCCCCAGGATGTGCCGCTGACGTGCAGAGCCCACAGCACCAAAATAGAACCTTATCTCCCCGCCTGCTGCTCTGCCGTCAGGAACACCTCCACCGTCCTTCTCCCGCTCCCCGGACTCTCTGCTTCCTCCTACAGCTCCACCCCACCCTGGGCCAAGCAGCCAAGGCGCCCGGCCAGCCCTTCCGACTCCCCATAGCCAGATCCCCCAGCACTGCCTGGTCCCCGCCAGGGCTCCACCCACAGCCCCCTTGCCCCTCTCCCCACTTTGCCCACACGGACAGGCAGTGACAACCCTTGGGAAATGCCCCCCTGTCCTTGGATCATAGGTGACTGGACTGGGTGGCCACATGGCCCAGTGGGGCCATCAGAGACGCTCCAGAGAAGAGGCCGGGCAGCACTGAGCAGAGGGGTGGCCACTGTCTTCAGAGGGACACAGAGCAGAGGCTGCAGTTCTGTAGGAGAGCGGGGCAGAGGCTACGAACCTGAGGCCAAGGGAAAGATGGGAAAGGGGCCACCCTTCCTGCCCTTGGGTCCCACAGAGACATGTCCTTGTAGCAAAATCCAATTTTTGCTTGAGTTGGATCCAGTTAGTTCCTGTGGCTTGCAGTCAAGACCATGCCCCACCTCAGGCCTGCCTCTGGGGAGTAGACCCTCC
Source organism: Varecia variegata (assembly GCA_028533085.1). NCBI lineage: Eukaryota > Metazoa > Chordata > Mammalia > Primates > Lemuridae > Varecia > Varecia variegata. The sequence goes on from CM052437.1 coordinate 104,297,419, forward strand.
TTTCTGCCTGGCCTGGGCCTGCCTGGCACCTGCCAGGGTCCCAGCGGCTGAGTCAGCCCACCTTACTGGCGTCTGTGCCACTTCCAGGCAGCTGTCCATAGCACAAGCTCCAGCTACTGCCTTGGCCTGGCCCTTGGACCTGCAGCTGTCTGCTTCCGTCCTACATGGATGGTGCCTTGAAGTAGACAGGATTGTCCAGCCCAGAATCTATCCCCTTCCCAATAACACTGATTCCATGGGAGGTTGCTTTTCTCAGACTATGGACGGGTTTGGTAGGAGGATAGTCCCTGGTAGCCAACCCTACAGAGGTGTAGGTACTCAGACCCTCAGTGACACAACAGGCAGCAGGCTGTCAAGCTAAGACCAGCCAGCTGGACCACCTCTCCCACATTCTGTCTCATGAGCACATAATCCAAGGGCAGTGGGAGCACTGGGTACCTCGGTCCCAATACTTGGGTGTTGATCAGAGAACCCAGCTAGGAGGTGATTGCTATGCTCCCAGCTTCTTGGCCCTCTAGAGCACCCATACGTCCCACCTGCTGCCAAACCTTGTCCTCCAACCGCCCACCACATCTGTGCATCCCTGATATCCAATGAATCAGCTGCCATTCATTTACGTTGGCCATAACCAAATGATACACCTCCCTTCACCCACCACTGAACTGTAGCTGAGTCTGCCCAACTTCAAGATCCAGGTGTCATTTCAAGCCTCAGTCTTGAATAGTGTACCCCATCCCACAATGTGAAGATGGCCACCACCTTGGACTTCTGCCCACTTGTGTCCTGAGCCACATTTCTTATAATCAAAAATAAAGCACCCTGATTTTCAGAGCCCTCCTCTTTACCTCCCAGGGTTTCCCTACGCGAGCCCTCTACTCCCCAAGTTTAGTGGCCCTGGCCCATGCCGGCCTTCACAGACATGGGGCTCAGGCCCCTCCCCTGCTCTGCTCTGTTCCACCTGTGGCCCCTGGACTGCCCCACCCTGGTGATGTGGCCCCCATAGCACAACCCTTCCGTTAGGCTCGACCAGTTCCAACTAGCCCATCTTGTACTGTGGCCTGTCTCGTCATCTAAGCGATACTCCTAACTCTTTGGGGAAGCCAAGGGCCACATACTCTGCCTTGCCTCTTTGTATATTCAATTCTCCTCCTACTTCACACTTTAAATGAACAAGAAATATTTTGAGGTAATGGTGATAACTTTTCTTCATTTCACACTAACTTATAAATTTATCATTAGGTCTATGGAAGAAATAACTTTCAGAAACTCAAGTATCATTGTCAAGAAATTCAGGCTGGGCTCATGCCTGTAATCCCAGCATTTTGGGAGGCCAAAGTGAGAGGATCACTTGAGACCAACCTTGGAAATATAATGAAACCCGCCTCTAAAAAAAATAAGAAAAATTAGCCAGGATGGTAGCACATGCCTGTAGTTCTAGCTGCTTGAGAGGCTGAGCCAGGAGGATCCCTTGAGACCAGAAGTTTGAGACCTGGGCAACATAGCAAGACCCAGTCTCTGCAAAAAATAAGAAAAATTAGCAAGGTTTTATGTTTATCTGGCTAGGATTTTGGCTGTGTTTACTGCCTGCTGTAGCTATAGGTGTTAGAGGCTAAAATCCCCTCTGGTGTTCTTGCTTTTGTCTCCTCTGTTGTCTGAGGTTGCAGTTCTTTCCGTTGTAATCCCCTGTTGTTTATCATACAGGAGCCCTGTTGATGTGGGTACCGAAGGAGGGGAAGTGTTCACAGTCCTGTGATGAGTCTCAGTGTGTCAGAGAGCCTGTGCCTCTGGGCTGCGAGCCTCGCAAGGACTTCTCCAGCTTTTTCCCTCCACCGCCCCCAGCCCACGGAGACAGGAGGGCTAGAGGGGGCGAGTTAGACACTTCTCTTTCCCCAAGTCAGTTAGGCTCTGATAAAGCCCCAGTTGGTTAAGCTCTGGTAAAACAGCTTCCCTTGTGGTCAGGTTAAGAACAGAATGCTGTGGTATATTTCAAAATGGCTAGTTCTCCCCTCCCATGCTATAAACACATGGGGATTTTTCTCACATTGAAACCTCCCTTCAATAACGGGGTATAAGGCAAGAACTATGGTAAAGGCCTAGCTAAAACTAATGAGAATGTCTGCTTCTCTATAATTGCCACTCTAGAGCCACAAAGCTGGTGGTCATAAAGATTCTTTATGACCTCCCCATAGCCTCCCCATAGCTGGTGTCCATAAAGATTCTTAACTTTCTTTGCAGATAACATCACCTTTCTGGCCAGGCACGGCGGCTCACGCCTGTAACCCTAGCACTCGGGGAGGCCGAGACGGGAGGATTGCTTGAGCTCAGGAGTTCCAGACCAGCCTGAGCAAGAGCGAGACCCCGTCTGTACTAAAAATAGAAAGAAATTAGTCAAACAACTAAAATTAGAAAAAATTAGCCGGGCATGGTGGCACGTGCCTATAGTCCCAGCTACCCGGGAGGCTGGGGCAGGAGGATCGCTTGAGCCCAGGAGTTTGAGGTTGCTGTGAGCTAGACTGACGCCACGGCACTCTAGCCCAGACAAGAGAGTGAGACTCTGTCTCAAAAAAAAAAAAAAAAAAAGTAAAAAAAAAAAAAAATCACCTTTCTGAAACCTAAAGGTAGTTTTTAAGATATCTTCCAGGCCCCGCATTCCAGTGGATTGGTTGGCCACCCCCAGACCAATGGCCTATATCAAGAAACCAACTCAATTGGAATTATGACCCCAGGGATTCCTACACGCCTGTGATTTTGCTCCAGTTAACAAACTTAATTGCCTAATCCCTTGCCTGCCAAACTATCCTTAAAAACCCTGTCTCCCAAATTCTCGGGGAGGTGGATTTAAGAAATTTCTCCCGTCTCCCCGTGTAGCGCTATGCGGAATAAAGCTCTTTGTCTGCCTTGTAAACCCTACTCTCTCAGCACATTGGCTTCCTCTTGGGCAGCAGGTAAATGAACAGGCAAATGAACTTGGTTGGGCGGCAACAATATCTTCACTATGACAACCTGGTGGGGCTCCTGGAGGTAGAAGTCATGAAAGTGTGGGGTCTCCCTAAGGCTTCCCTGGAGTTTTTAACTCTCAAGATTGTCCGTGTCAATGTAAACTAAAAATAAAATCCTAAGCCCCCAATAGAATGGACCCCCTGTTGGCCAAGGGGACCCCAGAAAAACCTTAAAACTCAATTCCTGGCCATGAAGGGAAGGGTGTTTGGACATGCCTCTTTATACCCCCTCCCTTTTGGAGTTTAGCTACAACAATTGACCAGCATTGCTGTCAAAACAGAGATTATAAGATTGACAAAAAAGACTGTGACAATAAGATACTAAATTATTAACAGGACCTAAGGCTGCACAAGGCAAATGTTAAAACACAACTGTAGGCCATTAATTTGCTTAACACATCACTTGGGTCTATATATTGTGGCTTGTCTCTGATTAACAGACTTCCTTAACTTAAAACATTTTAAGCTTTTAGATAAAGCTTCATTTCTTTAACCAATTACAAATCAAAGAATCTCTGAACGCACCTATAACCTGTAAGCACCCCCCTTCGAGATGTCCCACCTTTTCAAGTCAAACCAATGTATACCTTCCATGTATTGATTTATGATTTTACCTACAATTCCTATCTCCCTCAAATGTATGAAACCAAACTGTAACCTAACTGCTTCGGGACCGCTTACTCAAGGCTTTCTGAGTATGGCTCCCCAGGCCAACAGTCACTCATGTTCAGCTCTGAATAAACTCTTTAAGTTATTTTAGAGTTTGTGGGTTTTTCCTGTTAGCATTGAGCCTCCAGCAATTTTTCAATTACAGTTTCAGTTCTCCTAACCCAGCACTGGCTCTAGCTGTGGGCTTCTGCTCTGGGACACTGTGATTCCCTGTGTCTGCCTGCCCATCTCTGGTTTTAGGGACAGCAGTTTGCCCAGACCTCAATTCTCTGACAGATCTAAGAGAAGTTGCTGATCTTGCAGTTTGTTCAGCTTTTTCCTTATTGTCAGGACAGAGGGGTGGCTTCAATCTCTTTACATGCTGGAAAATATGACCTATTCAAAAGAAACAGGATGTTAAAGCTGGTATTTAAAGAAAATAATTCAGCATCTCTTCAGATTAATTTTTTTTCTAAAAATATTAGTGAGCAATTGAGGAATGATGTGAGGGAAAATGGTGGAACAGGAGGCACTAGGAATCTGTCTCCCCACCTGGGCAAAAACTGTCCTCGCAGAATCTGTCTAATGTAATGTTCTGTGTTTTCTTAGACGCTGTATTTGTCTATTTGGCATCTATTCATCACAATGCCAACTATATTAGCTATATTTTGTTATTTTTGAATGCCCTGGCATTGGTGATGTCACTAACCGGGGAGAGACTGCCCCTCCCAGGGCTAGCCAATTCTTAGAGATAGCAAAGGGCTTGGTGCGCCAGGGGTGCACCTTTTATATGCAAACCAACAAATCCAGAATCTGTACCTTCAATAACTCCTCATCTAACTGTCACATACCAAGCCAATATTCCCTCCTCCCTAAACCAATCCAGGACCAGGTACCAGGCAACTAGAGACTTCACCTATGCCCCAAAGCATGTTGGAATTATTCAAAATAGCTAATCCCAAACTGTTTATTCTACCCTGTTTTGCTATTCCCATGGAAACTTCAAAAAAAGCTCTGGCCTAGACTTTCCCCTTGCTCTTGTCTTCTGCCTCCTGACAGACACTGGTGCTTTACCCTGTGACTCTGTGCAGCATACGGTGACCCTCTCTCTGGGACCTGTGAGTATAATAAACTTCCTTTCAAGCTTCATTCTCTTTTCCTCCTGTGGCCGCACTGAATTTACCATGCCATAACAAACAACAACATTTTTAGAACATGTAACTATTTCAGAATTCTGGAGTCTATTCAAAGACTTGCAAGGGAAGGCAAATTGCAGTTAATTTTGGTCAATTTCAGCCTATAGCACCATAGGGGCTACCCATGTCTACCCCCATGCCATGGCAGGCAGCTGGACCAGTGTTCCCAAAGTGGCTTTCAGGAGCCAGGGTAGGCAACAAAGACCTGGTCCTCCACAACTCAGGGATCTAAGTTCTGATCCCTGATTGCTACTTCTGATCATGGAAGTGCAACACAGAAGTGGGCAGGCTTTGAAGCAACCTCCATCACCATTATTTCAAACTCCACCAACTAAAGTGGCTTCTAGAGGACTTAAAGAGCCAGCACCTGTTTGGGGTTTTTTTCTTTTGTCTTTCACTGTTCCTTTTTTCCCCTTTTGGGAGCCAGGCATTTCAGGATTAGGACATTTAAAAGCAACTGCATACACAGAGAAATTTAGGAAGTCACTGCACATGCCCAAGGAAGGACACAGGCACAGAAAAGACCTGAGACATTAAGCTTTCACCTCAGGCTAATCCCCAGCATAGAGACAGCCAAGAAGAATTTTAAAAAGAAAAAAACAGCAACTTGGAGAAAAGGAGGGCATGATTTCCAGAATTTCCACATTGTAAGATTCAAATGTCCAGTTTTCAACAAAAAAATCACAAGGCATACAAAGAAATAGGAAAATATGACCTATTCAAAGGAAAAAAAATAAATCAATAGAAATCATGCCAGAAAAAGATTGGATGGCTGACTTACTAGACAAAGCCATTTTTTTTTTTTTTGTAGAGACAGAGTCTCGCTATGTTGCCTAGGTTGGTCTCAAACTCCTGGCCTCAGGTGATCCTCTCACCTCAGACTCCCAAAGTGCTGGGATTACAGGCGTGAGCCACCACTTAACCTAGACAAATGATGTAGGAACAAATGGGAATATAAATAAAGAGATGGAAAACTTTTTGAGTTTTTTATTGTTTTAGGTAGCAAAAAAGAAATTCTGGAACTGAAAAATACAATAACTAAAATGAAAAAATTCACTAGAGGGATTCGAAGGCAGATTGAAGCAGGGAGAAGAAAGAATCAGCAAACTTGAAGATTGGACATTGAATTATCAAATCTGAGGAACAGAAAGAAAAAAGATGGAAGAAAAATGAACAGAGCCTAAGGGACTTGTGGGGACATCATCAAGCAGACCAACATAGCCACTGTGGGAGTCCCAGAGAGAGAAGAGAGTAAATGTAAAGGGAGATTATTTGAAGAAATAATAGCTGGAAACTCCCCAAATTTGCTGAATAACATGGATATAAACATCCAAAAAGCTCCATAAACTCCAAGTAGGATAAACTTGAAGATACCCACACCGAGATATTATAACCAAATTGCTGAAAGCCAAAGATAAGGAGACAATCTTGAAAGCTACAAGGGAGAAGTGACTCATCACAACAGGGGATCCTCAAAAAGATGATCAGATTTCCCATCAAGAGGCAGTGAGTCGATATATTCAAAGTGCTGAAAGGAAAAAAAAAGTCAACTGAGAATCCTTTATCTGACAAAACTGTCCTTTAAAAATGAGTGGAAAATGAAGACATTCCCAGATAAACAAAAGCTGGGGAAGTTCATTATCACTAGACCTGTCCTGCAAGAAATGCTAAAGGGACTCTTTCAAGTTGAAATGAAAGGACAATAGACAGTAACTCAAAGCTGAATAAAGAAATAAAGATCTCTAGTAAAGGAAAATACAAGGGCAATTATAAAAGCTAGTATTACTGTAACTTTGGTTTGTAACTCTACCAAGTGGTTTGTAAATCCACCAAGTGGCATTTGTTCCTGAAATGCTAGAATGATTCAATATAACAAAATCAATAAGTGTAATCAATCACATGAATAGAAGACAAAAAAAAAGTGATCATCTCAACGGATACCAAAAGTATTTGACAAAATTCAATATTCTTTCATGATTAAAAAAAAAACAAAACACCAAAACTCAACAAACTAGGAATAGAAGGAAACTACCTCAAATAATAAAGTCCAGGCCGGGCACAGTGGCTCACGCCTGTAATCCTAGCACTCTGGGAGGCCCAGGCAGGAGGATTGCTTGAGCTCAGGAGTTCGAGACCAGCCTGAGCAAGAGCGAGACCCCGTCTCTACTAAAAATAGAAAGAAATTAGCTGAACAACTAAAAATATATAGAAAAAATGAGCTGGGCATAGTGGAGCATGCCTGTAGTCCCAGCTACTTGGGAGGCTAAGGCAGAAGAATTGCTTGACCCCAGGAGTTTGAGGTTGCTGTGAGCTAGGCTGACGCCACGGCACTCACTATAGCCCGGGCAACAGAGCGAGACTCGGTCTCAAAAATAAATAAATAAATATAAAATAAAATAAATAAATAAAAGAGTCCAGCTGCCTTTGTGTTAATCCCAGCTATTACTATCTATATGACTTCTCTGCCTCAGTTTCCTCCCCTGTAAAATGGGAGAATAATTGTTCATGCTTCAAAAGGTTATGTGAGGAGTAGATGAATTAACGTGTCAGGACTTCAGAACAGTGCCAAGTCCACTGCAAGGGCTTTTAATAATTAAAATATTAAATTTTAAATTATAGCAAATTATAATAATTAACGAGTGTTTATATCCACTCGTGGAGACAAGACCTGGCCTTAGGAAACATGCCCAGTGACGGAGCGGAGCAGTAAGCGCTGAGAGGCGCCAGAGAGCATCAGCACGGTGGGCGTGGCCAAGAAGGCTTCCCCGGGAGGGAACCTTGGTTCGGTGAGTTCTAGGAATCAGTGGAGATGCAAAACAGAGCATTCCCAAAGTGAGGGACGGCGCCAAGGAAGACATGGTGGGTAAGAAAGAGTACGAATAACGGGGCGACGACGACACCGGAGACTCGGGAGTGTTGGGATGCGCGGCTGTGGGCAAGGTGGGGAGGACCCTGAAACAGCCCTTGTCCGTTCCCGGGCGCAGATGCTGGCAGGACGAGAGCGTTCTGGAAGAACCTTGAGTTCCCGCGCTCTCCCCTCGGGCAGAATAATTGCTTCCCTGGCCGGGGGTTGTGCCCTTGGACCTCCTTCCTTCTGTCAGGATCCTCCCTGCATGTCGCCATCACTTCAGGGAAGCAGCTCTGCCGGGAAAGCGGGGATGCCGGGGGAACCAGGCGGGGCGACGCGGTCAGCACACTCGCACCCTGAGCCACCGCGCAAACTGTAGCTAACCCAAGAACGTTGGCGCCGGCCCCACCCCCGCGTTGCCCGGGAAATCGGGGGCGTGGCTCTGCGCTCGCCGGCGGTGTCCGGGGGCGGGGCGCACAGTGGTTGGCGGGATGCGGCATGTGTCGATGGATGGGCGGGGAGGGCGGCGATTGGCGAGATGCGTCGATGGGCGAGAAAGACACGTAGGGATTGGCGGGATGTAGCGAGGGGCGGGGAAGGCGCGCGGGGATTGGCGGGATGATGAGTGGGGCGGGGCGGGCGCGCGGGGATTGGCGGGATGCGGCGCGCTGCGCGGTGAGTGGGGTCCGGTGGAGCAGGGTCCGCGCGGGACTGCAGATCCAGGCCGCGGAGCCGCGCTCCTGGGACCGTGGGCTCGTGTCTCGGCGGGTGTTCCGCAGCGGCCGCGTGGAGCCGAGCTGGAGGGCCGGCCGCGGTCCCATCCTGGACAGCGCGGCCTGGCTGCTGCCGCCATCGAGCAGGTTTGGGCTGAAAGCTCATTCACATTCACTCTTTCGACACGTGTGCAGAGCCTGTGTCCTAGGCCAGTCCTAAGCCAACTACGGAATTTTAAACTTGCTAATAGGTGTACTAAAGAAATAAAAAGAAACAGCAGAAATCAATTTTGGTAACCCAATAAATATATCCAAACGTATTACTCTGCGAAATCTGGTGTGTGTCCTACACTTACATCGCAGTTGGACTTGCCATATCTCCAGTACTCGGTAGCCCCAGGTGCCTTGTGGCTACATATAGGACAGTACAGTTCCAGGTGCTGGTAATACCTCCAGGAATAAGACACAAAAATCTCTGCCCTCCTGGAAACTTATGGTCTATCGGTGGAGGCAGACAACAAAATTTAAAATATATAGTTTATTAAAAGGTAAATACTGTAAACAGCAAGACAATTGGAGACGCAGAAGTACCAGGGAGGGCTGCAGTTGTAAATCAGATGGTCAGGGGCGAAGGTGAGTATATTAGCAAGGACTTGAAGGAGATGAGCAAGTGAGCTCTGTAGGCATGTGGGAGAGGAGCCAACAAGAGCGTGGAGGTCCTCTGCAGTGGGGAGGAACAGGTGGGGAGGAACAGCGGGGCAGATCTCATAGGCCATTGTAAGGACTTGGGGCTTTATTCAGTGAAATGGAGAAACTTTGGAGAGTTTTGAGCAGAGCAGTGACTGATTCACGTTTTTAGTTAGTTTTATTTTTATAATTTGGTAATAGGCATATTGTTGCATGGTAGGCTTTTTTAATAAGGTAGGCCTCATGCCTGGAAGTGGGCAGGTGCTGGAGAGCTAGATGGAGACGGATCAGAAATTCCATTTGGGGCTTGCTGAACTTGAGACACTGGTAGTTGTCAAGATGGAGCAGGCAGTAGGTGCCTGAGTATGGGGTTCAGAGAGAGTTCCAGGTGGGACAAAGGCTCCTAGCTGTCCTTTTTTCCCTTTTTGGATGAAGGGTAAGACATGGTATCCAGCCACGGTAAATTTCCAGTTGGACATGATATTTGATGTTGACTACAGCTTTCCCCTTCTTTCCCAGTGTCCTTTGGGTGCAGTGAGGTCGGCTTGGCTGAGACACCAGGAAAGCTGCTGTTTTGGGGATGGGCTGGGGTCAGGAATGCCTTTGTGTTCTCACAGTGACCCTTCTTGGCCTTGGCAAAGCTGTCCGGACAAAGCAAGCCAGGAGCACGACCATGTTTTCCGAGCAGGCTGCCCAGAGGGCCCACACTCTACTGTCCCCACCATCAGCCAACAATGCCACCTTTGCTCGGGTGCCTGTGGCAACCTACACCAACTCCTCGCAACCTTTCCGGCTGGGGGAGCGCAGCTTTAGCCGGCAGTATGCCCACATTTACGCCACCCGCCTCATCCAGATGAGACCCTTCCTGGTGAACCGGGCCCAGCAGCACTGGGGTAAGTGAGAGTTTGGGGAGGTGCTTCTGCCCGACCAGCCTAGAACTTAGAAATGTTGTGCAAGAACTGGAACATTTCCCTGATTTATCCTACTTCCCATTACCTCGGGAAAATTAACTTCTTTTTCCTTTGGTTTCAAGGATTAAATTAAGTAATTTGTGGGTTTAGAGTTAGGTTTAGTTCGGAGGCTGGTCCAAGGTAAGGGCTTTGTTCTGGCAGTGACAGTGATTATTTTATTGGCAGAGGAAAATCTTTTTCCTACCTTCAGTACAAATTATTCAACCATTTGCCTACACTGTAACTAGAGAGCCTCTCAGCGTGGCAGGCTGACTGGTGCCAAGAGCCAAGGTTGGTGAAGATGCACCCCCTGGTCTCGAGGGGACCCCCTCTGTTTACTGATGTCTGTTTGCCCCTCCTCCGGGCCCTCCGTATTTGTTGGCCATGAAATTCTCCATCCCTTGGGCTCACTGTCTTTCCTAATAAAGTAGCCTAATGAACACAGTACTTTTTCTTTTTCCCATTTCTTCCTTGGTGATCTCTCCTGCAGTTAGATTGTTCTTATGGTGAAGCAGGGCCCCCCATCTACCATCTTTGACTACTGAGTGATGCTGCATTACCCCATTCTTATCATTTGCATGAGAGTGGCTTTCCATGTAGCTTCAAATTCATCTCCTGTTAAGATTTTAAACTGGGGTCTTTGTAGGTGAGACCATGCCTTGTTCATTTTTATTATCCCGGGCACCAGGCTTAATAGGTCTCAGCTCTGGTTCCACGTTGAACCACCCGGGGAGCTTTGGAAGCCCATCCCTTCCCACACCAAGCCGCTGGATCCACTCTCATGTTATTACAGGCAGCCAGGAGAACACCGCTCAGAAATCTCCTTGCAAGGTCATCAAATTCATCAGGAGTGTTTCTGTTTTCTTTACCTCAGGCAGAAGCGCTATTCACCGCTCTACCGCATAACAAGGGACTCCTTCCTCTGGCTCCCAGTAGCCCTTCTTTACGCAGCACCCTCCTCTGGTAGCAGTTTCCCTTCCAGTTGCTATAGCTGCTAACAACCCCCCAGTGACGGGCAACGGCCATTCCCCTCTGCTCCGGAATCAGGCAGCTGCCACAGTGAATGTGGTGATTCGTGGTGGGGCAGCAGCGTTACTTGCTCACAGGCCTGGTGGTGGATGCTGGCTGTCACCCAGAACACCTACACGTGGCTTCTCCGTGTGGCCTGGGCATCCTCACCAAGGCTCAGCCTGCCTCTCAGAATTGGTTTCTCTACTTACCTGTTCCCTGAATGTGCCAAGCCCTTCCTGCCATGGCCTTTTCCCTTTGCCTGGCACACTCTTCCCATGGTTCCTTACAATCTCAGCTGAAGCAAAGTGTCATGTCCTTCGAGAGGCCACCTGTGGCCACCTTGACCCACCAGAGCCTCTCTTTTTCTCCCTCAGCTCCCCATTTGTTTGTAGCACTTGTCACGGTGGCTAATTATTAATACTTGTTTATCATCCGTTGTCTCTCTCCCTCCTAGACAGTAGGCTCAGCGGGGGCAATGCTGGCCTTTGTGTCCAGTTTCGACAATGATGCCAGCACATCGCATGGGTGGAAGGGTGTCTTTCTTGCCCTCGGTTACAAGGATGTGTCATTCCACATAGTGCTCAGGACACATATTTGGATCCCAACTGTGTGACCTTGGACACGTTACTTAACCTCTCTGTGCCTCAGTGGGGGTGATAATATCCACTCAAGGCATGTTTTCAGGGTTGGCTGAGTTACATGTACCTTGCTTAGGCAGGGCCACCTGGAGCAAAGTAAGAATGAGATAGGTGGGGATTGGGGTCTGTTGTTTCTGTTGGTGTCTAGCATTTCTATCCAGTGCTCGCGCCCTCCTTATCTTGTTTTGAGTTACTCCCCTCTGGTGGTGTAGATCCAAGGAATGTTCTTGGTTATTCCGGGCAGCAGGGGTTTGGGCTGTGCTGGAGTCAGCTGGGCTGAGGGGGTGGTCTGGCATCTGCCTTACAGCCCAGCTGGGTCTGTGCTTTTTGGGGACTTGTGTTCCTGCCTCCTGCTGGCCCTGACTCTCATCACACCCTTCTTCCTGAGAGTGCCAGACCCTTCCCCTATGTCCTTGTTTGCCCCCAGGACCCTGGAAAGGTGCTGAGAAGACGGCACCCAGGCGCTCTGGGTAAACAGGGCCACCTGACTCCACAGGGAACAGAACGGGTGGAGGGGTGTAAGGTCTGCGTTTGGGTATCTCTGGTTTCAAGGGATAAAGCATTTGGTGGGGGTGGAGGGCAGGGTGGAAGAATCCAACCTCTTAAAGAACACCATAATATTTTTAGGGCAGGGCTATGCTGAGACTTGGGTATGTCTTCCTAAGACTCAGTGTTACAGGTATGAGTGAAGTAATACTCTGGGTGAGCTTCCTGTGGCCACTCTAATAAAGCATCATGAACTGGCTGACTTAAAACAACAGACATTTATTCTCTCACAGTTCTGGAGGCTAGAAGTTGAAGTCCAAGTGCCAGCAGGGCTGGTTCCTTCTGGAGGTCCTAGGGGAGGATCCTTCCTGGCCTCTTCCAGCTTCTGGTAGCTGCCCTGGCATCCCGGGGCTTGTGGCCACATCACTGCAATCTCTGCCCCATCTTCACGTGCCCTCTTCTCTGTGTGTCTGCCTCTCTCTGCCTCTTATGAGGACACTTGGCATCCAGGGCCCAGCCATACCCAAAGTCCGTTGTCTCCTGTGACTGACTCACCCTGTACTGTCACCCTGAGGTACAGAGGGTCCCTGCACTTGATGTTCTCTCCCTCCTGGCAAAGGCCAGGGCCTCAGGCTGCAGCACTCCAGTGAGGCCATACGGTGCCCCATGCTGGAGGCCTGGGCTCTGTCAGGGTAGGGGCCACCTAGTGTCTGAGTCTGTGCCCCTCGTGCCCAGGCAGTGGAGTCGGAGTGAAGAAGCTGTGTGAGCTGCAGCCTGGGGAGAAGTGCTGTGTGGTGGGGACTCTGTTCAAGGCCATGCCGCTCCAGCCGTCCATCCTGCGAGAGATCAGTGAGGAGGTGAGTTGGAGCAGCGGGGCAGACTCGGCCTCCCACTAAAACGCTTCCCTGATGTGCCACCCGTTGTAGAACCTGGGGATTAGGGATGATCCACTGCCCATGGCGGGCAGGGGAACAGGTCCAGAGACAACGGGCTCCAGAGGGGTGAGGACTGCAGTGTCACCTCACTAATAGGAGCCTTGGTTGGCTCTGGCCAAGACTACCTCCCATCTCTGCATTCCAGCACAACCTGCTCCCCCAGCCTCCTCGGAGCAAATACATCCACCCAGATGACGAGCTGGTCTTGGAAGATGAATTACAGCGTATCAAACTGAAAGGCACCATTGATGTATCAAAGTTGGTCACAGGTAGGAAGCCCAGTGAGGGGGTGAGGAGTGGTGTGGGTGGGGAGCCTGGAGGGTGGGGTAGCAGGGTGGGCTGTGTGTCGAGGGAACTGCACACTTGTATGTCCCTGGGGAGGCAGTGAGGGTTCAGGTAGTAGGAAGCCATCAGAGTGGGTGAGACCTGGAGGAGAGACCCCAGAAGTAGGAATCAGTCCTGCAGTCCTAGGTGAGAATTCGCCAGTGTGGCTGAGGGAGACTGGCTGGTTTTGCCTGTTTGGGAGACAGGAGGAAGGTGGTAGCACCTGGGTTGCCCCCTTGGGCTGACACTGCTGCTTCCCAGGGACGGTCCTGGCCGTGTTTGGCTCCGTAAAAGACGATGGGAAGTTTCTAGTGGAGGACCACTGCTTCGCCGACCTTGCTCCGCAGAAGCCCATGCCCCCCCTCGACACAGACAGGTGAGGAGCCGCACTCAGGAGCCTGGACCTGGCCACAGCTCAGGGGAGGGAATCTGCGAGGCCCCGTCTGCAAGCAGCTGCCTCCTTTCTCAGCACCCTGGGGGACCCCACCTTCTCCCACAGGTTTGTGCTGCTGGTGTCCGGTCTGGGCCTGGGTGGAGGGGGAGGCGAGAGCCTGCTGGGCACCCAGCTGCTGGTAGACGTGGTGACGGGGCAGCTCGGGGACGAAGGGGAGCAGTGCAGCGCCGCCCACGTCTCCCGGGTCATCCTCGCTGGCAACCTCCTCAGTCACAACACCCAGAGCAGAGATTCTATCAATAAGGTATGGAGCCCACCCGGCCACATTCAGCCCCAGCATGGGAGAGGCCCGTGAGCCCCTCCTTCCCCAGGGAGAGCGCATGCCCTGTAGGGTCTCGCAGGTCGGTGAGCAGTGCCCTGCAGACTCTGGGGCCTTCTGCACCGGGGGATCATCCTCCTGCCCAGGCTCTCTCTGAGGGTGGCAGGAGGCTAAGGGAGTGAGGGTCTGTGGGACAACTCCTACGTCTTCCTGTGGCGGGGGCTTCGCTCTGCTCTCCTCTGAGCCCGGGACTCTGATTGTTCCTCTGATCTAAGCCCCAGTCAGGGCCTGACAGCTTCCTGGGCTTCTACTCCAGGCCAAGTACCTCACCAAGAAAACCCAGGCAGCCAGCGTGGAGGCGGTGAAGATGCTGGATGAGATCCTCCTGCAGCTGAGCGTGAGGGGGCTGAGGGCCGGGGGCTGATGGACATTCCAGTCTTGAAGCTGCCACTGGGCAACAGAGCAGGGAAAGGGAGGTAGAGTGGCGGGACCAGAGGGTGTGGGCCCTTCGGGGACCAGAGGGCCCTTCGAACTCTCCCTGTCCTGTACCTTCTAGGCCTCGGTGCCCGTGGACGTGATGCCAGGTGAATTTGATCCCACCAACTACACGCTCCCCCAGCAGCCCCTCCACCCCTGCATGTTCCCGCTGGCCACTGCCTACTCCACACTCCAGCTGGTCACCAACCCCTACCAGGCCACCATCGATGGAGTCAGGTAGCCAGTGCGGCCGGCCATGCTTCGGTCTGACCCAGCCTTTTGCCTAAGGAGGCACCCCACCTCCTTCCCCCTACCCCCAACCCCTCCCTGGCCGGGGGGTCAGCTGACCCTTGCCTTACAGATTCCTAGGGACATCGGGACAGAATGTGAATGACATTTTCCGATACAGCAGCATGGAAGATCACTTGGAGATCCTGGAGTGGACCCTGCGGGTCCGTCACATCAGCCCCACAGCCCCTGACACCCTAGGTAACAGGCTCAGCCACATGGGTGGGAACAAAGGGCCAGAGAGGCCTGGCAGGGCCCTCATGTGCACAAGGTCCCCACTCTGTGCTTGCACTTGCCAACCTTGCTGAGACCTAAGAAGCTCAGAAGCTTGATATCTGTTCTGGAGGCTACTCTGGAGTCGTAATTCTGTCTGTGGCCAAGGCATGCTCAGGGCTGAAGGCCATGGGAGCATATGGGAAGCCTAGCTGGCCAGAGCACAGCACCCTCACCCAGGGCCCACCCCGAACGGCACAGGTAGCAGGGGTGAGCTGACCTGCCCCTGGGGGCATGTGGCAATGTCTAGAGGTGCTTTTGTTGTCACAACTGGGGGTGCTGCTACTGGCACTTAGTGGGAGAGGCAGGGATGCTGGTCCACATCCTGTGCAGGGTTGCCCCTGGTGGGACCACCTGGCCCAGGTGTCCTGGGGCTGAGGCTGCGGAGCCCTGCTCAGCAGTAGGCCCTTCTCCTCCAGGTTGCTACCCCTTCTACAAAACTGACCCGTTCATCTTTCCGGAGTGCCCCCATGTCTACTTTTGTGGCAACACCCCCAGCTTTGGCTCCAAAATCATCCGAGGTAATTTTTGTCTTCTGGGGGCCCCAGGCCTGGGCTGTCATGTGGGATTTTCTCTCACCTGGGGACAAGGCTCACAGAGAAGAAAACCTACATTGTGGAGTCCTTGGCCCCCCTGTTGGATGGACAGCCCTGGGGCTGCTGAGTGGCTGTCATTATATTGTGGGGAACCAAGCTGAGTGGCCAACTGGGCAGGGGCTGAAATGGCTCCAAGCCCATGTGCTTCCATCAGGGCTGATTTCTGGTCTTCTACTGTCACTGTCCCACTGTGTGCCAGTGAAGACTTCTGTTTACTTCTGGTAGCTTCTCTTTGAGGCAGGCCTCACCCAGAACCTAAGGGGGGGTCCTATGTGGCTTCTTTGCAGGCCCTGAGGACCAGACAGTGCTGTTGGTGACTGTCCCCGACTTCAGTGCCACACAGACCGCCTGCCTCGTGAACCTGCGCAGCCTGGCCTGTCAGCCCATCAGCTTCTCAGGCTTTGGGGCAGAGGACGATGACCTGGGAGGCCTGGGGCTGGGCCTCTGACTCAGAAAGGCAGCCCAGTTCAGAGAGACTGGATGGAGGCTGCTCATCCCCTGCAGTGTTAGCGTTGTAAATAAAGCCTGAACACCTGCTGCTGCACGCTGGGAGCTCCTGGCACTTTTGGTACTGGACTCTTGCAGGGGAGCCCACGGTGACTGGAAGCCCTGTGCGCACTAGCCGGTCTCCCTCCTTCCTTCCCTCTCCTTGAGCTGGTCAGAACATGAGAGGTCAGTGCCATGAGCTTGTTTTATTCGAGTGACCTTGGCTCCCTCAACCTGCCCCCACCCCAGTGCTGCAGCAACCCTGTCCTTCACCGGCAGGCCGAGCTGGAGCCTCTACACAGACAGACTGTGGCTCGTAGGTCCTGGTCACATTTATGCCCCCTCAAAGGGGCAGGACTGGCCCTTCCTGCAGGGTCCACACCGGGGGGCATTCCATGTGCTGATGTGTGATGTGACTGCAGGTGGCAGGCTCGGGAAGTGCTGCTGGAGCTGGAGCTGGGCCAGGGCCTTGGTGGGACTCTGATCTCAGAAGTCCCCAAAGTTCACTGTGTAGGTCTCGACTGTTGTGAAGGGGAATGCCTGGCCAGTGGCCATCTCCTCCTCCTCTATCTCCACTTCCTCTTCCTCCTCCTCCTCTACCTCGGTCCACCTTGGCTCCAGCTCAGGCTCCAGCTCAGTCCCAAACTCTGTCACTACCTCTGTGTAGGTCTCGGTCTCCGACTCCTCCCAGCCAGCAGTGGTGGTGGGTAGCGGGCCCCAGGGCTCCAGGGTAGTGCTCAGGGTGGTGGCAGGGGCAGGGGGCAGCGTGGGGGGCACAGTGTGGGGGCTCGCGGTGGTGGTGGCATTGAGGCGCCGCAGCCGCATCTGTGCTCTCAGCCGCAGCCGGTACTGTAGGCGCCTCTGCTGCAGGCGCCGCTGCTGGGGGGTCATGGGGCGCGATGGGTCGATGTGTGGGATAGGCCGGTTCCCGTTCATGGCCAGGATCTCCCGGATGCGCTTCCAGTTGGAGCGAGCCAGGATGAAGTTGCACTGGGTCGCCCCAATGTCATAGTCCACATTGCAGGTCTTGGCGCTCGGGGTGTATCCCTCTGCATGGGCTGTCACGCGGTACTCACCCGGATTCAAGATGCGCCAGTAATCACCACCACTTGCTGCAGAGGGAGGATGTGCTGGCTGCCCCAGAGCACAACCCCCCCACCCCGCCCTCCCTCGCTGAGTCCAGCAGTCAGGCTCCCCAGACCTCACCCTCCGATCCTGCCCCCACATTTCCCGCCCCGGACCCTCCCCTGAGTCCCGCCCTAGGCCCCGCCTTCCCTCTCTGAACCCCGCCCCCAGGTTCCCCACCCTACCCTGTACCACCCCAGGCCCCGCCTTCCCTGAGTCCTGCGTCTAGGCCCCCCACCCCCTGACGCGGCCCTTCCTCTCTGAGTACACCTCCCTACTCCTGTCCACCCTCTCTGGTGCGTTCCTCTTGGGAAGGCGGGGTAAAGGTGTGCACACAAGGTACCTGTCTTTACACCGTGGTTAATGCCACTCACGGAGATGGTGGCGTTGGCAATGGGGATGCCTTGCTCATCCGTCACCACCCCCTTAATGCCACGGTGCACCTGGGGAAGCAGGCAGAGCTGGTGGTCCTCACGGAGACACCCCCTACCCCGTAGCCTCCTGCTGCTTCCTCCCTCCCGGGCAGGGCCGAGTCCCAGAGCACTGCCTTCCTCTCCCCCACGCTGCCTAGGCCACCCCACCTGCTCCATGAAGGTGAGCAGCGCTTCCTTGTTGTTCTCCCACTCTCGGGCCAGCTCACTCTCATGAGGGAACTTGTCACAGCCCAGGTAAATGGAGAGCTCCAGGCAGTTGGTATGCAGGTAACTGAAGTCATTGATAGCTGGCCAGGGACAGACACAGACCTACAGTCACCCCCTCCTCAGGCCAGGCACCCGCCCACAGCCCCTCCCAGGCTGACTCACTCCCAGACCGGGGGTTCCACTTGGCCCCGTTGACGATGCCCATGCCGCCGGTGTAGTCCTGCGCCTGGCAGCCTCCCCGGTAGGGCTCAGTCATGGTGAGGTGGGTAGAGGCAAAGGAGATGGCCAGCCAGCGGAAGATGGCGTGGTCTGGGGTCTCCTGGGTCTCAGATAGTTCATCCTCATCTTCCCCCCGGGCAGCTGCCAGGGCTGCGGCCCTGAGCTGCTCCTCGGTCGGCGGGCGGGCCATGTCATAGGGGTAGGACACGAGCCGCTCACCACCATTCAGATTTGCTCCCAGCACGAAGGGGTTCTTCTCCATCCAGGCAATGATGGCCCTGACCTCTGTGGACACCTGGGGTGGCCAGGGCCTGTGAGGCCAGGGCTGCAGCCTCAAGTACCCATGCCCCCCCCACAAAGTCCCGCACCAGTGCTCACACTCCCCTCTGTCCCCCAGCCCCCAGGATCCCAGGGTCCAAGCTGCTCCCCCACCCCTGCCATGTCACCCAGACTGTGGCCTCACCGTGGAGTCTGGGGAAAGGTAGTGTTCAGGGATGGGCAGATTATTGTTGGGGACCCGGTAGGGGACCCATTTCCTCTCTTCAGCTCCCCAGAGCACAGAGTTGAGATCCGGAAAGTCCTCAAAGATGTCAAAGCCCTCCTCGGTCCACAGACCCAGTGCCCAGTTCCCAAACTCTGAGCCCTGCAGGGATCCAGCAGAGTGGGCATTGCCTGCTCCCACAACCCACCCCCCCAGCCCTGCCTGTGTGGCCTCTGGCCAGCCCCGCCCCCCACCCACCATTTGTGCTGCCACTTCGTAGCCATCAGGGTTCAGCGAAGGCACCAGATGGATGCGCGTGTCTTGCACCAGGCTGCGCACGCGGGGGTTGCCATCGCGGTACTCGCGGCACAGGTACTGCATGAGGAGCAGCAGCAGCTCTCGGCCCAGCACCTCGTTGCCATGGATCCCAGCTGTGTAGCGGAACTCAGGTTCCCCTGCAAGGGCAGGAGCATTAGCAATTGCTCAGTCTCCTGAGGCCCAGGGTGTCTGAGGAAGGACCCAGACCCACCTCATACCCGAGGGGCTGGGAGGCTGGGGGGATGGGGTACAGCTGAGGCTCGTAGGGCCCAGCAAGACAGGCTTGAGCCCCCAGGGGCTCCAGAAACAGGAAGGAGATGGTGATCTCTGCACGTCAGCAGCACAGGCCCGGCTGCAGTGCCAAGGCCTTGCCTCCAACCCGCAGGGGAGGGGAAGCTGAGCCCTGTCCTGAGAGCACGCAGGCCGTGCCTCCAGGGCACAAGGCAGATAATACCCCACAGACCCTCACCCAGCTCGTGCTCCCCAGGGTTGTCTGAGATCTCCATGGCATAGATCTTGAGCCCTCGTGAGCTCTTGCCCAGGCTGTACGTGCGGGTGATGGTGGGGCACTCCTCGTTCACCACCTTCATGAGCTAGAGGGGGCAGAGGACCCCAAATCACACAACTCACCCCTACTGACCATGCCTTGGTCTGCTTTATGGGGAGGGCTAGGCATGGCCCCTGCAGGTAACCCCCACCCCCTCAGGCAGCCCCCCCCCCCCCGCCCCCGCTACTAGCCTCCTTCCTAAGGTGAGGGATGGCCAACATCCCTCTCAGGGAGCCTGTGCAGTTGGAACCAGCAGGGACTGGGCCAGGTGCTGGAAGCACCAGGCACACACTCCTCCATCAGCCCACGGACAGGTCCCACCCCTGGCCCTGGGACAAGTGCTCCCAACCTGGCGCATGTCCTTGTAGCTGTGGTGCCGGAAGTCTAGGTCATCAGTAGCCACCACCTCGTTCTGTGTGTAGTAGCTATGAATGGCTGCAGAGGGCGGGCAGGCAGGGCTCTGAGCCAGCTGCCTACCGGCCCACTGCTAGGTCACCACAGCCTCCCCTCTGAGCCCGTGCCAGCCCCTCTGCACTCACGGGACACGGGGCACCCCAGCACCTCCAGGCGCATGCACAGGCTGCCATTCCAGGTGAGTGGGTAGATGCGGATGAACCGGGCCACCACTGGCTCCGGGAGCTCACTCAGCACAGGTGTGTCCTTGTCCACGTTCCCGTGGAAGGTCTGGGGGGAGGCAGGCCTCGATGTGGCACCCCAATCCCCTCCAAGAGCCCACTCCAGCCCAGACAATGGGAGCAGAGCTGAGGGCTCAGGCACCCACCATTTCCTCATAGCCATTGGTGTACATCACCCATGTCTGGCTGTCATTGCTGAAGCCCACAAAGAAGGTGGTCACAAAGTCGTCACTATGGAACAGATGGCAGTCACGGCAAGGCTCCTCTGCTCTCCTGTCCCAGGCCCTCAGGCGACCTCAGCCCCCTCTTCTGGGCCCAAGAAATGAAGAGCTAGCCTGGCTGTGGTGCATGGCGGGGTCAGGAGCCTGGGTGCTACGCCCATAGGGTGGCTGTGGGCACGTGGTCTGTCCCTGACCTCGGGTGCTCATCTGGACACAGGGGCTGACGGGCCTGGCTGAGGAGTGGAGGTGGGCAGTGTCAGCCCCTCACTGATCTTTCTGACCTTCCTGAGCCAGCTTGAGGGCCCACTGTAATGTCCCAAATGGGACACAGAACTGTGCCCGGAGCTACTGGCCCCTGCCAACAGCCTGTGAGCATACTGGATGCTGGAGTCTCGGCCTTGGGTGATGACGCCTGTGAACTGGGTGGTCCTCCTGGTGTCCACTTCGATCCACTGAGTCCTTGCGTCATCCTCAGCACACCACGCCCCATCATAGTAGTCGTCCTCATTGGTGCCGGCCTGTCCAGGGGCAGCAGGAGGCTGAGTATGGGTGGTGGAGCCCCTTGCCTGGCTGGGAGATGGCCCTGTCCCGATGCCCACCTGCATGTTGAGCCGACCGCGCTGTGCCCCCAACCCGTGGCGCAGCATGGAGGAGGCTCGGATCTGGTTGTCCTCGATACGATGTGACTCCATCCCAATGGGGGGGCACTCTGGGGACATGAACCCCAAGCTAGTGTCTCACTAGCTTTATCCCTCCCTCCACCAAGCCCAGAACCAAGGAGCCCTGGGCCTATGCCCCAAACACCAGGGGGCGCCAGTCAGAGGGCAGTTCTGGGTGGCCAGTGGCTCCCTGGTGCCCCGCACCAGCCCACTTCAAAGTGACTCAAACCCAGGCCAGGAGGTGCTTCTGATCCCAGCCTGTGCTTCCCCTCCCTGGGCCTCAGCTGCCCCATCTTGAGAATGGGCTGACCATGCCTGGCTCTCAGGGGACAAGGGGCTCACACGAAATCACAGACAGCCACCCCGGCGCCTGGCCAGTCACAGACATCATCTGCACACGGGCCCCGCAGGGACAACTGCAAAGGCAGGCGAGGCCCTGCTCCCCACTCAAGGGCCCAACCTCTAGGCTAGGGGCCTAGAGAGCCACCGCCCTCCTGAAGCAGGCCAGCCTCGGGCCTAGAGTAGGGACAGCCCAGCAAGGCTGTGCTTGGCTCCCTGAGAGCCTAAGAGCAGGAAGGAGTTCTGGGGGCCTGGAGCCCCATCAGGAAATCCAGGTTCAGGTCCCATCTGTGCCCTTGGGCAGGTCATGTATCCCTGTATCCCCATCCTGTGGCCCCCGACCCCCACCCCCACTCCCCTGGACCCCCACTCACTGACTTTCTCCTTAGGAGTCCATTCCTCCTCCGACTCCTCACCCTTACGGGGCCCTGGCGACAACGAAGGGAGAGGCGGGTGCTGAGGGTCTGAGAGGCAAGCAGGAGTCCAGATGCCACCCCACGGAAACCCGGGCCCCGGCCCGGCCACACACCTTTGTGGTCCTTGCCCTTCTCCACAGCCCACTTGTCAGTCTCGTCCTCCTTGGGGCTGTCCTCCTTTTTGGGTTTCTCTGGAGAGTGCAAGGTAGGAGGGGCCTGTCAGCCTGGGCCTCTGGGGCACGTGGGTGGGAGGGCCTGGGCTGGCCCTGGGGGTAGGCCAGGTGTGGGAGCCCCTCGGCCCCACTCACTCAGCTCGTCCTTCTCTTCGTCCGTCTGGCGCTCAGCGTCGGGCTTCTGGGGCGGGAAAGGCCGGAAGTAATAGTCCACTGCGGGGTGGGGGAGAGCCGGGCCTCAGCTCCCTGGGCAGACAGGAGGAGGACCAGCGGGCGGTGGGGGGGGCACGGCCGGGAGGGGAGAGAGGGTCCCGTGGGGGTGGGGGGGAGGCAGCCCGCACTCAGCGGGCAGCAGAGCAAAACTTTGCTGAAGTCACCAGCCTGGCCCCCCAGGCAGCTTTGGCCTGAGGAAGGGAGGAGTCGAGGCCAGGCAGGGAGTAGTGCCCAAAGCACGAGACAGGCCTCAGGTGACAGCTGGGCCCTGTGGTCAGGAGTGCAGAGGGGGTGTCTCATGGGCTGAGCTGGGGCCCAGGGTTGGAGGGACTGGTGGGGACATGAGTGAGAGGGCAGTGACAGCCCATCGGGCGCTCTGAAGGGTGTGAGGCAGGGGCAGCACACGGCAGCAGGAAGCCGACCAGAGCACAGGTCGGGGGAGGGCTGGGGCCCACAGGAGTGACAAGGCTGAGGGCGAGGCCTAGGGACACCCCACCAGGGGTGAGACGAATGTCAGGAACCAGGAAGCGGAGATGGGACAGCACGCCCGGGTGGGCACGCTGGGGCCCAGGTGAGGGGTGGCGAGGTAGCTGTGGCAGGTGGAATTGCAAGGTGGGTCAATCACCACGGCCATCTCCGGAGCGCACCCCTGGCCCTAAGGTCCACCCTGCCCGCGTCCCTCGGGCTCTGGGGCTCTCGGTACTCACTGTCATCGTAGGTGGGGATCACGTAGCCATCTCCATAGTCGGGGGGCATCGGGGGCAGCACAGGCTTCAGAGGGGGCTCTGTGGAGGTGGGGAGGTGAGGAGTGGGGGGGCCTGGAGCCCCTGTACCCGCGCCCCTCCTCTCCTGCCCCTCCTACCTGTCCTCTCCTCCGGCTCCGCCTTCTCCTCAGGGCGCTGTGGCCAGAGCCGCTCGGGCCTCCTCCTGCTCGGGGGCGGCCTGGGCTGCTTCTGGCGCCGAATGTACTCAACTGAGGGGGAGGCGGGCTCTGAGTGGGGCCCAAGGCTGGGACGAGGCCTCAGGTAGGACCCTCAGTGGGCCCCCCGGGCCAGGGTCCGACCCAGGCTGGGGCGGCAGGGTCCTACTCACAGTCCTCGTAGTCCTCCCTCTCTATCTGGTCGTTGTAGTCCAGCGTGGGCAGCTCAGTCTCCTCCTCCGGCTCTGAGAGGAAAGTGCTGGTAGCCGCCCAACACCCCCACCCAGGCCCACTCTGGGAAACCCCTCGGTCCAGCACACGAGGGCGGTTGGCCACCCGGAGGCCAGGCAGGTGCTGGCCACTCACCAGGCTGCTGCTCCCTGGCCTCCACACGGGTCTCCTGGTCCGGACCCTGCCAGTTATTTGGAAGGGCCCCCCCTGCAACACAGGAGCAGGTGGGCAGGAGGCCTGCTGTGACCACCTAGAGAGCCTGAGGCCACCAGCCACCCATGGAGCCCCCACAGACCCTCCAGACACCCTCCTGAACCCGAGCTCTCTCCAAGGGGGCCTGGGCTCCTGTGGCCTTTGGCACCCTGCTGGTGTCCCTCAGGGCCTGAGAGCTAGGTGGCCTTCTGGGAAACCCACCCTGCTGCCTGAGAGGCCCTGCTGCAAAGCCACCCCCAGCAGGGAAACGCAGGAGGCAACCTCGAAGGTTCAGAGCCCGGGGACACATGGCTGGGGCCCAGGAGACAGAGATCTCCACCCACAGGCTGCCAAGTCTTTTCCCTACCAAGGAGATGCTGCAGCACTGAGAGAAGTCACCAAATTGTTAAGTTTATGACAAAAATGAGGCCCCAGAGCCCACCCCATCCAGGGGGGACCTGAGGGTCTATAGGAAGCAGGGACCCACCTTCACCCCTCCCTGCCTCCACCCCAGCAGGAGGCCAGAGCCCCATAACCCTGGAAGAGCCTGGCACAAACCTCCCTCCTGGGGTAGCTCCTCGGGGCCAGGGCTGGGGGGCGGGGGCAGTGGCCACTCCAGGGTTTCTGAGGGGGCCAGGGTGGGGGGCTTCTTCCCTGCCAGCGGCTTCTTGGTGGCCTTGGGTGGCTTCTCCTTGGGCTTCTTGGTGGCCTTGGGTGGCTTCTCCTTGGGCTTCTTGGTGGCCTTGGGTGGCTTCTCCTTGGGCTTCTTGGTAGCCTTGGGTGGCTTCTCCTTCCCCTTCTTGGGTGGCCTGGGGGACCCCTCCAGGGACTGTTTGGCCGCCTTGGGGCCTTTGTCTTTCTTGCCTTTCTTCCCTTTGTCTTTGGCCTTTTCTGGAGGTGCTGGCCAAGATGCAGACTCAAGTCAAACTAAAGGAGCCCACCCTGTGCCCGCACGTGGCCCCCCACTCAAGATGCACACCACCCGGGCACAGCAACAGGGGCTCTTGTCAGTTCCTGGTGCAGATCAGGAAACTGAGTGATCCATGCAGAGGACCACTTGGCCGGGTGACAGAGCTGGGATTTGGACCCAGGCTTTCTGTCTGCAAGTCTGGGGCTGTCACCACCAATCTCAGCCTCTCTAAAGACTAAGCATGGGGCACTCAGCTCCCAGGGGGAGGCCCTCATGCCCCCACCTGCCAAAACCTCAAGAGGGGACCCTCACAATCCACTCATTCACCAAATGTCCACTATTCTGTGCTGGGCAGGAAAGGGGCAGAGAGGTGGCTGAGCCATCCAAGCCTGGAGGAGCACTTGGTCAACCCTGCCAACCACCATACAAGGTAAAGGACATGGGCCCAGGGCCCTCCCTGAGTCTGTCTGCAGGGGCAAGAAAAGCTTCAAAGGAAAGACACACTCGGTGGGCCTTGCAGCCCAAAGAGGAGGAAATGATCCCATTTCAAGAAGTAAGGAGTTTGGAGTGGGCTGGAAGGCTCCCCACCCCCCTGGGGGATCTGAGGAGCACGCAGAGGACACAAGGGACAGGCAAGCAGCTTGTGGCTGCTCGTTCATTTCAGAGAGCTTGGGAGAGGGAGCAGGGGCTGGGCATGTGTCTGCTCCATGGGAATCTTCCCTGGACCCTAAGCAGGAGCTGCAAATGCTGTTGAGAACTTAATGGGAGGTGGGGGAGCAGAAGGGGAGTTTGGCAGAAACACAGGAAAAGCTACAAAATGCAGACAGCCAGGAGAAGCAGGGCTGCTACAGCAGCACCCCAGCGACAGACGGACGGCAAGCCTGGAACAGGAGCTAGAGGCAGGAGGGGCCACAGGCAGCGGGTGGGGTGGAACAGCCAGCAAAGACCCAGCGCTGGGGCTGCAGGGGAGGGGCTGTTGACATCAGGAATGACGGAGTCTCCTAGGAGAGAGGGATCACAAGACCCTCTGCCACCCTCCAGCGGGCCACAATAAACAGCTAAGATTTATTGACAACCGATTATGTAAGAGACCCTGGGTTAAATGCTTTGGTGATGTATCACCTCATCTAATTTCCATAGTAACCCCAGACTACCCACTGCCACCTGGAAGCCTTGAGCGGGGAGGGGGTCTTCTGCAAACCCCTCACCTGCCTGTGTGCTCCCGGCCTAGGAGGCAAGGGCAAGAGGGAGGGAAGCCTGAAGCTGTGCCCCCATCAGGCAGTGTGGCCCCAGTAGGATGGTAGAGTAGTGACACAGCACAGCCCCCCTAGGGGACACAGCATAGTCCCCAGTGGCTCAAGCCTAGTCCCTCTTGGGGGCTGGAGGACTGAGGATGAGGGACTAGACAATCAGAGCCACTGGCCCCCAAAAGCAGCCCTGCTGCCCAATCCTGGATGTGCCTCCAAGCCCATGGGCCCCAGGCCAGCACTGACCTCGGCCTGGCACAGTGTCCAGCCAGGCATCTGGGCTGGCGGGGGCATCAGTGAGCCATTCCTCCCCTGCGCAGGCTGGGGAGTGGCCAGACTCTGCCAGTGCCTCTGTTCTCACCTGAGATGCCAGCCTCCCCCCGCCCCCGCCCCCCGCCCCGCACCCTAGGGGCGTCCCGCCCCTGCAAGGCTCTTACCTTCTGCGGCCGCCCCCGCCCGCGTCCCTGACTTGTCCCGGGTCTGGGCTTTTCGGACGCGCAGGGTGGGCTCGGGAGGCGGCGGGGCCTCCACATCGTCCTCCCGGGGCTCTGGCTCCAGTTCCGACAGGAAGCCCTCGAGGAACTCCTCGATCTCGTCGTCGGTCAGCACCGTCTGCGGGCGCCCCCCGGGGCACAGGGCCAGGAACGCCAGGAGGCAGCCGAGCAAGGGCGCCCCGCGCACGGCCGCCATGGCCGCGGCACGCGCGGGGGGCTCCCGAGAGGGCGTCGGGGGCAAGGGCAGGGGCAGAAGAAGGGATGGGTGGGCGAGGGGACGGGGAGGGGCGGGAGAGGGGAATGGGTGGGCGAGGGGACGGGGTGGGGCGAGGGGATCGGGTTGGGCAAGGGGATCAGGGAGAGGCGCTGGGGGGCCCCGAGGCCGGCGGGGCTCAGGCCTGGTGGGGGGCTCCGAGGCACTGGCGGCGACTAGGCGTTCCGGCCCCGCGTGGCGTGCTCCGGCACGGACTGCCCTCTCCCAAGCGCTCGCGGGGGCCGGGGCGGGGTCGCCGGGGCTTCCGGAGCCGGCTCCCCACCCCCCGGGGGAGGAGTAGGAGGAGGGGAGGAGCCGGGAGTGGACCGAGGGGCTGCGGGCAAGGCGGGGGCCGCCTAGCAGTCCCGGCGCCGCGCGCTTGGCACTTTCCGAAGCCAGAACTGCGGGCGGCATCCCAGTCGGAGACCTGTGCCCAGGACTGGGGATCTGGCGACGGGGGCGACTAGGGGGACAGAGGACTTGGAGGGAGGAAAGGTAGCGGGGAGGACCTAGGGGTGCGGGTCTGAGAGGGCCCATGGCCCTGTCCCGCACTGCCCTGGACACCACCGCGGTTAAGCTGGGACCCTGAGACCGCCAGGCGGGACCCTGATAGGAGAGCCGCAGCCTCAGATCTCGGGGACCCTTCACCCCATCCTTTCCACACTCTGGAGCCTCTGCTGGTGAGCCCTGCCGCACCCCAGTGTTAACTTCCAACCAACCTCTCCAGGTCTGTGTGGGGCCAGGCCCTGTGCTGAGCCCCAGGGAGGGCACTGTGGGAACTCACTTTCTATCAGGAAGGCAGGTGCAAAACTGCCCTCAGAGTGGCCAACTGCTCTGCCGGGGCTAGGAGCCCCATATAAGGGCATGTTGTCCCTAGCACCCCCCACCACCACCACGTTCCAACAGGGATAAATAGCCATTTCTCCTTCCCAGAACCCATTTTTAAAAAGGGTTTACGATAGCTGTAGCTATCACACGGACACAGGGGCACATAGATCCTCAGAGGATCCCAGGATTCATTAGGGACGTCCCTCATGGGGCCTAGTGTTTGCCATAGGCTTCTCGAGGGGCAAGTAAGTGATGGCTGGCCCCAAATGGCCATCACTGAGGCCAGAGTCCCAGAACATTCCCACTGGAAGGAGTGAGGAAGCAAGAGAAAGCACACAGGGTGCCCCTGGGCCCGGTTCAGCGGCAGTCGGGCCTAAGCCTGGCTGGCTGTGAGGCCCTGGCCCCAGGGAAGCAGTCAGGAAGGAAAGCACAGGAGCCCCTGGGATGACTGGCAGGGCAGAGTTTGGACCTTGGGTCAAAAGGAAAGACGAAAAGCAGGTCAGGAAGCACCTGGGTCCCCAGGGCGGCCCTGAGCCAGTCTGAGGAGGCAGCAGCCAGCGAGGCCACTGTGAGCACTGCTGGGCACAGGACCCAGCTGCTTGCTGGGAGAAGGACCACAGGGAGGCCTCATGTCCTCTCACATCTCTGCCCTTCCATGGTCCTTCCTTTGCTTGCTTACTGGCTCTCCTTAAGAGGGCAGAGTGACTGTGTCAAGTCCCGGCCCTGCTCCTCCTGGCCATATCATCTCAGCAAGTAGCCTCGGTGCTGTCCACCTGCTTCCCCATGCCCTCACATGTGGACTAGCCGGGGCCATGCCCGTGCTGTGCCTGACACGCGGTTTCAGCATTCACAGCCCGCTGGCTCTTAGTCCTCATCATCTCCCCTCAGAGACCAACCTGAGCCCTCCCCACCAGGGCTCTCGGAGCAGCCCCCAGCAGCCAGCCGTCCATGTGCTCCTGAGCCAGCCTCTGCCTGCCATGTATCCCCAGGCCAGCCCTGGCAGCAGCAAGGATCAGGCCAGCCCTGGCAGCAGCAAGGATGAAGCAAGCTCTTACCCTTCACTGTCCTCTGCAAACCTCTGAATCATCATTCTCAAAACGTTTTCTGGGAATTTGCTCTGTTGCCCCAAGATGAGTGTGTCAGGCCAGGAGGCCCGAGGCTGGGTGAGGGGCCGTGGAACGTCACTTCCCTGGGAACAGCTCACACATGGATTGGATTTGGGCCCCACATCCTCTGCCAGGGAAAACAGAAGCCATAAGAAAATGAAAAAGGAATAGAAAGAGCCTTTTCCTCAGCCACAGTGAGTCACCAACAAAACATGAGCAAAAGGCCTAGTAGGGACCTGGGCCCCAGGGAGTTCCAAGGGCTCAGGGGCTCTCTCCCCTCAAGGGTCTGGGCAGGTGGAGTGGGCGTAACTGCTCTCCATGCTAGCCTGGTGTTCCTCCCCTTGGGTGGGGGCTGGGACCCCCACTCAGCCTGAAGACCTGCACCCAGGAAGTCCTTTAGCCCTGGACCTGTGCCCTGCCTGGGGGTACGGGGGCAGCCACAGGGCCGGAGAGGGGGCTGGTCAAGTCTAAAGGTTGCAGCAGAAATCCACCCAGTGCGGTCAGCACCCAGAAACACACGTCTCAGCTTCCTGAACTCGTGAAAAGATTCCCCTGGGCCATCGTGCCAGGGTCTGCAGCACTGTATTAGCAGGAGACTGAATGAAATGTCACCCACCCCCCGTCACTGTGACCAGAAAGTTGTGATCTCATCTGCTCCATGCCACAGGCCTCAGGGTGGGCTGGACACGACATTATCCTTCAACCACCCAATCCCAGCCTGACATGCCCTGTCACCTCTAGGTGCCAAGGCAACTTGTACACACCTCCTCAGGGTGTGTGTCCTTGTGTGTGGTCCTTTGGTTCATTCCGAAGGTGTCTACGGAGCTTCCAACAACACGCCAGCCTAGGCGTAGCCCGGAGACGCAGCAGTCTCAGGTGTGTAATCTTCCTCTGAGAAGCTGAGGCTGGAGGGAGGCAGGGGATGGGGGACAGGAAGTCAGCAACTGGAGCCCCCTGGATGGAAGGGCACAGGTGAGGGCACTGAACTTCCTGGGAGAAAGGGAAGGAGGAAAAGCGGGAGCCCCAGCAGAGGCCAGACTCTGCCCCCAGGTTCCTCAAAGAACCTCAGGTCCTGGCGCACCCTGAATTAATCCTTGCTGAGTAAGTGTGTGTTTCCCAGTTCTATAAAAAATGAGGAAACTGAGGCCCAGGGAGAAGAAGTCACTTTTTCTGGTCACAAGCATGTAAGTGATGGAGGAGGTCCAACCTAGAACCTCTGAGGCTTAACCAAATGCTCTTTCCACAAGGGCTTCACACCCTCTGGCCTTCAGGCCAGGACGGGCTGGCCTCCTCCCCTGAGGCCCAGGCTGCTCCTCCCCCTGAGCGCCACGTGAGCTGCCTGGTTGCCCAGCCTGGCCAGAGATGGAAACTCACCTGCCAACAGGGCCCAGCATGCCTGAGTTCTAACCCGGGTGGCCATCAGGGCCTGGGAGGCCAGGAGCAGACCCTCCCCACCGGCCCCAGTGGCCACTGTGACAGCAGCTCAGACACACACGTAAGGTGGGGAGGGAGGAAGGCTGTGTGTACCTAGCAAGAGACGGCCCAGCAAACCCTTTCTGTGTGAACTTCCTCTGTGCTAGTGTGTGTGTTTCGTCTGGGGCTAAGTAGAAGGCACAGGAAGCCTGGGCTCTGGCACCAGGCCACCAGGATCACAGCACGAGCCCCTCTCTGTCTCTCCTAGAGTCCTGGGTCTGCCTCCAGGGACCAAAGGAGAGGGGACCAGGCCTGGCTTCTTCCCTCTTGTTCCTCCTTCTTGGGAGAGGCCCTTAGAAACGCACCCTTCTCTGCAGCCCAGGTACCTGGGTGTTAGCAGTGGGGTCAGCCCGCTCGGGCCCACAGGAGGGGCGGTTCCCAGAGCCACGGGGACCTAAGGTCTCCCAGACAGTGTCTAGCCACCCTCACAACTGGCAGAACAATTTCCTTGGTTTTCAACAACTTGAAAACCACATGTGATTTTCCACAGTTCCGCACTCCTGGGGCCTGGCTGCTGAGTGAGCAGGGTTCATGCCGAATTCCTTCCACTCACCGCAGGGCAGACAGCGGGCCCAGCTGTGGGAGCCTCGGCTGGGATGGGGGTCACCGCAGCGAGGCGGGGGCGGTGGGGGGGGGGTCAGGCTTGCAGCGCTGATGAGTAATTCTGCAGCCTGAAGAGCTGGGAAGAGGACACGTGACAACTTAGTGCAACAATCAGCCCAGTGTTAAATCAGAAGAAAATGGGGAGTGTTCAAAACGGGGTCTAGTGGAAAAAATCGTGTTTGATCCTACATCACAGCTTCATCGAAACTAACTCCAGACGGATGAAAGATGCAGATGTTAGAAGAAAAACCATGGAAGTATTAAAAGAAAGCATGGGAGTCTGTCTTTGTATTCTTGGTGGGGGAAGTGTTCTAAGGAAGGATAGAGAACTTTGGTTGCATAAAAGTTTTTGCCTTCTCTATATCAATATACTGAAAATGAAATTTAAAGGCAAACAAAATACTGGGATAGGATCTGCAACCCCTAGGTCAGAGAGTGAACACTCTTAGCCTCCTGTAGTTTTAGGAACCTGCTATGGCCTCAGAAAAATGTGCTATGAACCTCCACCCTGCACTCACTGTGCTTTCTCTGAGCCTCCGTACAATGGGATAATAATGACACTACCATGCCTCCTAAAAAACGGTGCAAGGATTCATTGAGATAAATCTGGAAAGTTGTGCCTGCAAATTTGTCTTTCATAAAAGGAAGCTGCTAACTAAAGTTCTTTACATTTGTAAAGTTAATTTGACTTTGTTTCCACTTTTAAAAGTGAGCTAATTGGGGGGTGGAGACTAAAAAAAAAAAGATAAAAGTGAGCTAAGGGTTGGCCGGGGCGAGGTGGCTCATGCCTGTAATCCTAGCACTCTGGGAGGCCAAGGCGGGTGGATTGCTCAAGGTCAGGAGTTCAAGACCAGCCTGAGCAAGAGCGAGACCCCCGTCTCTACTAAAAATAGAAAGAAATTATATGGACAGCTAAAAATATATATATATAAATTAGCCGGGCATGGTGGCGCATGCCTGTAGTCCCAGCTACTTGGGAGGCTGAGGCAGGAGGAATGCTTGAGCCCAGGAGTTTGAGGTTGCTGTGAGCTAGGCTGACGCCATGGCACTCTAGCCCAGGCAACAGAGTGAGACTCTGTCTCAAAAAAAAAAAAAAAAAGTGAGCTAAGGGCCTGGGTGTGGTTTACTTATGCCTGTAATCCTAGTACTTGGGAGTTCCAGGCGGGAGGATCACTTGAGCCCAGGAGTTAGAGACTAGCCTGAGCAACATAGGGAGACCCCTTCTCTACAAAATATAAAAAAAATATTAGCCGGGTGTGGTGCCACATGCCTGTAGTTCCAACTACTCAGGTGTCTGAGGCAGGAGAATCATTTGAGCCCAGGAGTTTGAGGTTGCAGTGAGCTATGATGATGCCACAGCACTCTAGCCCAGGCAAAGTAGCAAGACACTGTCTCTAAAAATAATAGTAATAATTTTAAAAGTGAGCTAAGAGAAATAAGTAGGCAATTCACAAAAGAAGAAACATAAGTGGCCAATAAACATATGCCAAAATGTTTGACCTCCCTAAAAATGCAAATAAAATATACCAAGTACTACTTTTTCTATATCAAAGATTAAAAACCTCCCAGTGTAGGCATTACTGGGAGATTGCTGTCTCAGTGCTACTGGTGTCAGGGAACTTCACACCATTCAGTAGGCTGCAAAGTAGCCCAAAGAAGCCCACCAAAGTAGCTGAACCCCAAGAAGCCTTCTGTTGTGAGTGATGGAAACCCCAATGTAACGATGACAAAAATAAGATAAAAATTTATTTCTTGCTCACATAAACAAAATCCAGAAGCAGTCCAGAGCTGGTATGGTAGCCTAACAATCATCAGAGAGCTGGCTTTCCATTTTGTTGCTCTCCCAGCCTCAACATAGGGCTTCTATCTTGTGGTACAAAGTAGCTGCTTGAGATCCAGCCATCATTGCATCAACCCAGCCAGCAGAAAGGAGTAAAGGGAATAGTAGAGCACAATTTCTTCCTTTAAGAACACTTCCCAGAAATTCATACAAATCTCCATGCTGATTGCATTAGCCTTGGCCAGAACTTGGTCACGGGCCACACCCAGCTACAAGGGAAGCCGGGAAGTACAGTCTTTTTCAGATGGTCTATGCTAGCTAAGTGTCAGTTCTGCTACTAAAGAATGAGATAATAGATACTGCAGAATAATTAACAGTCTTTGCTACAGATGATATTCTTTTTGCTTTTGTGTCTGTTGAGTTACTATTATAAAATCCTAGGAACGTGTAAAAAAAAAAAAATCAGTATCTGGTAGAGGAAGGTGTAAAAGCTGAAATGCGAGGAAAGTATAAGAAACCAATGGGGGTATTAGCAATTTCGTAGCCAGTTTGTGTGGGAGGTATCCACATTCTTGCCTATCTGTCTGCAGACCTGGCCAAACCCAACCCAGGAAAACAAGAAGCTGGCGACCAGCCCCATGTGAGGAAGAGGCCCCCCCGGCAGGCACTCATCCTCAGTGACCCAGCTATTGCCACAGAGGAGGCTGCCAGATGCCCCCAGGCCACTGTGGTGCTCAGAGTGTTCAGTGCTAAAACCTGTAGCTGCTCGGTCTCTATCTCACCTCCCCTTTAACTGCCAAGCTTCTCAAGGGAGTTGTTCACACTCGAAGTTTCCGCTCCCTCAGCCCCAGGCAGCTGTTCCTGCACGTGGCACTCTGACCAGGCCTCCAGGGCTCCCCCAGGGCCAACGGTCCCTCAATGGTCCCTGCCCGGCACTGCAGCGACTTTTGTGAGCTCCTCTGCCTGCTCAGGGTTAGGGTTCCTCAGAATTCCAGGCTGGCTCCGGTTCCTCCTCCCCGGCTTTCGTGGTGGGGTCCCAAGGATGCCACCTCTCTCTCCGCACTCTGCCTTGGCTCCCTGGGAGCCTGGCATGTCCCTGCTGCAGAGACCCCACCTGCCCAAAGGCACCTGCCTCTCCATCTCTAGCCTGGCCCTCCTTCCCACATCCCACCCAGGTCCGGCTGCCCTGTCGCTGTGAACATCTGCAGGCGCTCGCAAGATCTGTGTCCTCCCTGGGCCCCCTGGGCTTCCACAAGCCTGCTCACCACTGCCTGACCCGCCAGCCTTGTTCTGGGTCTCCTCCTCACACCGCCAGGTCACCACCCACAGGCCACCCCATCGGGCCTGTGTTCCTCCAGCAGGAAGTCCCGCCCTCCGCGTGGCCCATCAGACCCTCACCTACCCAGCTCCCCCTCCTCCCTCTGGCCGTGGGGTGAGCCTGGAACCCAAGGCCCCGGCACCTCACTTCTGGGCCTCAGCAGCGCTCCTTCCCACCCAGCCACACCATGGCTGACCCTGACCCACGGCAGGCCTGGGTGGCCCCCTTTATAACCACCCACTCATAGTCCTGCAGGCAAACACCTCCCCAAAGGGAGAGGAAGTCAGACTCAGTTACTCTGGGACCACGAGCTTAGAGCTCACTGCCCAGGACCTGAAAAGAACCAGTGTTTTGGGAGATCACCGTCCCCTGTGTCCCCTAGGGAGGCCCCGAGGGCTCCTGTGAGGCCATCTCCTAGTAGGACGCACTTCCCGAGGGCAGCGAGAGTCAGACGCAGACGCACATGGTTAGCACAAGGACGACTTGCCCAGTCAGAAGCGTTCACAGACGGACTCCGAGTGCCAGGACTACCCTGAGCCCGCACAGGGAGGGCCTGCCCCTGGGAGCCTTCTCTCCTGCAGGACACGATGCTACCGCCCAGTGGGCTGCGGGTCACACGAGGGGTCCAGCCTGGGCTTGGGGACCAGCACACTTCTCTGGAGGAAAGGGCAAGTGGGATGAAGCAGGTGCGTCCCTGGTGGGAAGGGACAGGTGGCACAGAAAGGGCAGGGTGTAGAGCAGGGGTGAGGACAGTGGGAGGCCTGGGTAGGTGAGCAGGTCCTTAGAGGCCACCTGTCCTGTGGGCAGAGGGGCTTCATGCAGTCGACTAGAGGCAGTAGGGCCACCTGGGGCCGATGCTGAGGCACAGCCCACGAGACCTGGGCCTGGGATATGATAAGGAAGGAGCCAGTGAGGCTTCTGGCTGGGGACTGGGGGGTGGGGATCCAAGAGGGGCCCAGAGAAGAGTAGTGACAGGGAAGAGAAGAGATGCGCCACATGGGCGCAGACAACTGGTCACACGTTCCCAAGACCCTGATGGGGCAGGGGTGGGCCAGACAGCCAGAGAGTGGGGGACAGTGACCCCACCCATCCAGGTTTGATGGCAGAATCAGGGGTGAGGCAGACAACTGGTTACATGTTCCCGAGACCCTGATGGGGCAGGGGTGGGCCAGACAGCCAGAGAGTGGGGGACAGTGACCCCACCCATCCAGGTTTGATGGAAGAATCAGGGGTGAGGCAGTGGTGGCCACTTTGATGCCACTTCCAAAATGAGTTTGTGCTTGTGGGACCTGCAGGGCCACAGGCTCACACCCGTGTGTGGCCCCAAGTGCCCGCTGGACACCAGGTGGTGCAGCTGACCTCCCTCCAGGTCTGGACACTGCCAGCTGTGCCCCATCATGTGGCACCAGCACCTCCTTGGCAGGAAACAGGGGTGGGGACTGGGAATCTCAGAGTGGCTGGTGCAGACCCACCCTCCCCTGCACTGTGGGGTCCAGGCAGCGCCTCCACCCACCTCAGCCGGTGGCTGCGCACGGCTGCCACCACGCAAGCCAGAGGGAGCCTTGGGCTCAGCACCCACACCTGGCAGAAGCCCCTCTGTGGCCCGTGCTGGTCCAGCCTCTGGCTGTGGGCCTGTTGAATATTCTTCCTTCTTAAAAATTCTTTATTATACAAGTAATGTGTGCTTGTTGTAGAAAAATTCGGAAACAGAAATAGGTGAGATAACAAAACTATTATGATAAGTTTTATTAAACTCTAGACAATCCCACCTCCCAGAGAGAACAATAACAGTTTGTTACATAATCTTCCAGACATTTTTGGAAGCACATAGACCAAGAGAAGCATACTGGAGCCAGTGGAACCCAGGTGGCCTGGGTTCACACCCCAACACTGCTGCTCACCAGCTGTGCAAGCTAGGGCAAGTTGCTTGCCCTCTCTGTGTCTCCATCTCCTCCCCAGCAAGATGGGGACATCGATGTCACCCCCCTGACAAGGGAGTCTAGGACATCAAAGAGTTGACACATGTAAAGTGCTTAGAACAGTCTGGCAGAGAGCACAGGGCAAGGCTTGCCCTCATTATGCACATGTGCACATACTTAAAAAACACTTTATTGAAATTTCAAATGTGCAAAAGCAGAGAGATGACACACTGAACTACCTGCTCTTACAATTCAACTCATGGCCATCTTGTTTCATCTGTGTTCCACCCTTGCCTCCACCCCAAGATAATTTTGAAGCAAATCCCAGACATCATATGATTTCTCCAGGAAATACTTTATTGTGCATTTCTAAAAAGAAGGACTCTCTCTCTCTCTCTTTCATAACTTATTATCATTCTTGGAAATCTCAACCACAATTCCTTAATGTCCAGTACCCACTCAGAGTGTACACTTCCCCAATGGCTTCATACAGTTTATTTTTTATAGTTTATTTGTTTGAATCAGGACCCATGTAAGGCCTATGTGCTGCAATTGGTCTTAAATCTCTTACATCTGCTTTGGCCTACAGGCTCTCCCTCTTTCTCTCTCTTTTGTTCCTACAATTTATTTGTTGAAACTAGGTTATTTGTCATTTGGAGTTTCCTAAGATCTGGATTTTGCTGGTTGCATTCTGTGCTAAATATTTTCAACTTAAGTGAAGATATTGTATTTGTTGTGGGTGTGAATTCAGTCCAAAAAGCCAGAATGCCAGAAATGCAACTTAATTTTTCCTTGAGTGGTTTCATTTCCATTTTGAGCACCCCATTGCACTGTAATCATGTGGGGTCCTTCTTCCTTTTTCCAAGATTTCCCAGGGCACCAGGAGGGGAGGTTGGGGCTGGAACATCTGGTCCTCGAGGGCACCTGCGTACTTGGGCACCTGCCCAGCCATCCAGGTCTGGCTGCAGAGCACCATGAGTAACCAAAAGATGTCCAGGTGGTAGAGAGGGTGCAACATGGCATCTGTCAGTTCACATTGAGTTTGCACAGCAGCCCTTTGCAGCAGCCTCATTATTTTTGTTTTACAAATGAGGAAAGTGGGGTTTGGGTTGGTTAAGTGACTTGAATAACTGGGACACAAGCCAAGCAACACCTTCAAGAGGACAGAAGAAGAAGGGCCATGCTCCATGAAGTCACTGCTCAAATGTCACCTTCTTGGTGAGCCCTGGGCACTCCCCCTTCCCTTGCCTGACTTTACCCATGGCACTTAGCACTTCTCACCATTGTTTCAGTGATCTATTGTTGCATAGCAAACCACTCCAAAATGGAATGGCTTAAAACAGCAGTGATATAGGCCAGGCTCATTTCAATAATCCCAGCACTTTGGGAGGCCAAGGCAGGAGGATTGCTTGAGACCAGGAGTTTGAGACCAGCCTGGGCAATATAGCAAGACCCCACCTCTATAAAAAAAAATTAAAAATTAGCCAGATAGTCCCAGCTATTTGAGAGGCTGAGGCAGGACGATCTCGTGAGCCTAGGAGTTCGAGGTTACAATGAGCCATGATGATCTTGCCACTGTGCTCCAGCCTGGGTGGCAGAAAAGACCCAGTCTCTTAAAAAAAAAAAAAATCAGCAATGATATAGTAGTCCTCCTCTGAGGTTTGACAGCCAGTGTTGAAATCATAGTTCTGCCTCTTATGAGCATGGCAACTTTGGAAACATGATTTTAGCTCTAAACCTCAGTTTCCCTATCTGTTAAATGGGGGAAATGACAGTAGTGCCAACTCCATACAATCGGAAAGGAATAAAAATATTAGGTCATTAACTAGGAAATGTCCGATTTCAAATCAAAAGTTTAGTTCATTATGTCTTTTTATTTTTTATTTTATTTATTTATTTTGAGACAGAGTCTCGCTCTGTTGCCCGGGCTAGAGTGCCGTGGCATCAGTCTAGCTCACAGCAACCTCAAACTCCTGGGCTCTAGCAATGCTCCTGCCTCAGCTTCCGGAGTAGCTGGGACTACAGGCATGCACCACATGCCTGGCTAATTTTTTCTATATATTTTTAGTTGTCCAGCTAATTTCTTTCTATTTTTAGTAGAGACGGGGTCTCGCTCTTGCTCAGGCTGGTCTCAAACTCCTGAGCTCAAATGATCTGCCCGCCTCGGCCTCCCAGAGTGCTAGGATTACAGGCGTGAGCCACTGCGCCTGGCCAAGCATTTCTTTTTGTTACATAACCAGCCAGACCCTGGGCAAGCCACGTCCCCAACACTAGCACATCTACTGTCAAAAATCCAAATCCTGCAGCTCTGACGGATCTGTACAGATAAAGAAAAGCTGCCACTTGCTCCAGTCACAGAATCCAGAGGTGAGCCCAGAGCAAACCTGGGCCCAGGAGTAGTGGGTTAAATGGTAGCCCCCAAAATTCATGTCTACCCAGAACCTCAGAATGTGACCTTATTTGGCATAAGGGCCTTTGCAGATGTATTTAAGATAAGAATCTTGAGATAATATCATCCTGAGTTAGGGTGGGCCGAAATCCAATGACTAATGTCTTTTTAAGACTAGTGTCTTCACGTTCGGACACCGGAAACCCAGACAGAAGGTGGCCATTGCAAGCAGGGGTGGAGATGGGGGGCCAGGAGCCACCAGAAGCTGGAAGAGGCCAGGAAGGATCCTCCCCCAGGGAGGGAGCGTGGCTCTGCTGCCACCTAGATTTTGGACTTCTGGCCTCCAGAACTGACAATAAAGTTCTATTGTTTTAAGCTGCCTAGTTTGTGCTAAATTGCTATAGCAGTCACAGGATAGGAATATACCAGGCTCCCTGCACCCACAGCAACGCAACAGACACAAGAGCTCAGGGGAGGCCCAGGGCCAGCACTGCTCGGGCCAGCGGGCCTCGGGAGCTGGAGTCCAGCGGCATCAGCAGTTTGGCTGCACGAGCTCCCCAGTGCTGCTGGCCAGCGCCGGGGGAGGGAGTAACCAAGGGGGGAGGGCCCCAGAGCCAGGGCAGAGTCCTGGCCCCACAGGCCTCCGGACAGGTCAAGCACAGGTGGACACACCAAAGTGAAGTTCAAGGGAGCTGGGTCTGCCACAGGGAGGTTTTGGGAACGTTGGGGATACAGAAGACTCACCCCCAGGGCCCTCTCCTAGCTGGAAGTGAGAACAGGAAATAAGCTGGATGAGATTCATCTTGGAAAAATGCAAACTCATACATCTGGGTAGAAATAATTCAAAACATAAGTGAGGGATGGGCAGGAATAGCCATGGTTCGAGACAGGGGAGAGGGTGGCAGAAAGGGCCCAGCGGGGAGGTTGTTTGTGTAGCCTCTCTGACTTCTTGGGAGGCTGTCTGAAAGGAGGGAGCAGGGGGCTGGGGACCTGGACTTCCGGGAACCCCTGAGCCAAGTTTATTGGAACAGCCCACTCAAAACAGAGGGCTGAGGTCTCTACTTCTGACAGCAGCCTGGGGGGCCAGGGAGGGGAGGGGGGAGCACCCCACTCACCCCTCCATGCCTGGGCCCTGCTCACTGCTGCCAGGCCTGCCTTTGCCCTGCACTCTCTCACAGGCCCTGGACCTGTGTTCCTGGGGGACCATGTGGAGCAGGCCGAGCAGGCATCTGGGACATCTCCAAAGACAATCTCTGGACTCCGAGCCAGGAGGCTGAGTGTGTGTCTTGACACTGCCACTCAGAGGTTCCTCATCTACAAAATGAGAATGGAAACTTGTTTCCCCTCCCTCCTTCCCTTCCTTCCAAGTAATCTATGCCCTTTGCAGAAATTTTAGAAAGTACAAACAAAATGAAAAAATGTTAAAGTATTTACAATTCCACTAATCATAGCAAACATCTTCTTAGCCATGTTGCTACTGTATTTTCCATGTATATCATATATATGAAAACATGTTTTTATAAAAACAACTTCACATTATATACACAGCCCTCTGCTGTCATCAGCTTTAAAAATGTTGATGCCTCCTTTGAGCTGAAGCTGCAAGGAAAAATAAAGAATAATTATGAAAGATAAAAATAAAAAATGCCAATGCCAATGCCTAGGCCATACTCAGGCCAATTAAATCGGACTATGTGGGGAGGGGCCCAGGAATCAGTATTATTCGGAGCTTTTGGGTGCACCCTGCTCTATTGTACACAGGAGAGGGGAGCTACCTCACTGCTGCCGACCAATCCTGATGGTCTGGGCCTGGGGTGTTGGCCACCGCTGCCCCTGTGGCAGCCCCCTCTGTCCCCAGACCCACTCCTTATTGCCTCCACAGTGATCACTACAGACCACAGAACAGTGAAGATGGAAACCCAAAGACAGTTTCCAAATGTGCTGGAGATAATCTAAAAGTCTACATTCAGTAACTCCTTCCAGGTGCCTCCTGGGCACACCCAAGTCCTCACCTGTCCCAGGGGCTCTGCCTCCTGCTTCCAGGCCTGCTGCAAAAGCCACCTCCAGCCCCAGGAATACTCTCAGTCCTAGCATAGCTCCCTCTGTGCCACACCCCAGTCCTCCTGTGAGGACACTGTCCCATCCACATCCTCCAGGAGGAACATCCCTCCAGGTCCTCCAGAGGTGACCACCCCTGACCCAGTTGCAGACCAAGCCCTTTATTCTGCTCATTCTCCCAGGACACACCCTGGACTCTGACACACAACACACATACCACGCTCACAGTGCACTCAGAGCAGATGCTCACAAGAAGAAGATCATGTTCCTAACTTCCCCTCTCCCCTTGGCAGGCCACCTCTCCCCAAAGCACACCTTCGTCTGCAGAGGAGGCAAGCTCCTCTCTCATCACCTCCCCACCACAGCCACATCACCCCGCTCTGGCCAATCTTCCTGATGACTCCCTTGGGCCCATGGGGTCCTAGCAGACACTTTGCAGCAACCACCCAGATTTCTAAGCCAGGCAGTTTCTTCCAGTGTCACTTGATGAAATTCCTTGCACAAATATTTTTGCACAGTTGCTCAGTGTTTTAAGTATTCATGTCTGATGGGTCATTAAAAGCTGCTTCTGCCTTCCCAGGAGAGAATGAGGGCTCCAAGGGGAAAGAGGAGCCCAGAAACCCTGGCCAGAGACAGAGGAACATTAAGGGGAAAGGAAATGGTTTTAGGGAATAGACAGCTAGAGGTGACATTCAGGCAGAGCTACTCCCTGAGGAGAGCTCACAGATGAAGAACATAGGCTCTAACTCTGGGAGCTCCCTACCTCTGCTGTCCCTGCTGGCATGAGGAGATGTTGGGGAGAGAGGGACCACACACTGGCCTCCTGGCTTCTTTGTGGGGTAGTGAGGCCCAGGAAGCTCTAAAGGCCTAGAGGGGTGGATGGGTGGTCGGGAGGCTGTGCGAAGGTGCAGAAGGTCAAGAGCATGCCTGGGCTGGCTGCCTGCCTCCCTCCTCTCAGCCCTGGGCCCACTGAAGATGGTGGGAAAGGGCCAGAGGAGAAGAGGATAGGTACCCAGGGAGTACGGGGCTCTAGACTGAGGAGGGACAGACCATGGAGCTGTGATGAAAACTATGAGAAAGGGGGTCACATCTGATCTGGCTTGGCCCATCAGTTAGACTGAGCAGGGCTACACCGCTGTGACAGAGATCTCAAATGTAGCATATCCAAATGAGACAGATGGACAAAAGACTCCATATCATCAAGGCATCAGTTCTTCCCAATCCATAGATTCAATGCAATCTCAATTGGAAAAGGAATTGCTGGATCAATGTGTATGATTTTGTTTTCATTTTGTTGGCTACAATTGCCAAATTGGCTTCCAAAAAGTCCCTCCTACTGATTGCTAATTCCCTCACACTTTGAACATATGTGTTCAACTTTTTAAATGTCTAATTCAACAGCTGAAGATAGTCTCATTTAAATTTGCTCTTCTCTAATGACTGGACAGGTTCGGTCAATCCATTTATGAATGGATTGACTAGGATTTCTTCTGAGAATCACCTACAGAAGTTTCCTTGCCAATTTTTCTATTAGATCAATGTCTTTTTCTTATTTATCTCTGGACAATTTTATGATTACGAGAATTAGTCTTAATTCCAAAATATGTCACACTTTATCCCAGTTTGTCTTTTGACTTTAATTTTTAAACATATTTTCAATTTGTGTGTAGTCCAGCTTATCATTCTTTTTCTTTAGTGTTTCCAAGTTTATTGTGATACTTAAATCTTCAAAGCATTCATTGACTTTTTTCCAGTAAGTTTTTGGTTCCTTTTTTAGATTTAAATGTTTGATCCATCTGGAATTTATTTTGGTGTTAAGGAGTGAGGGAGGACGCCAACTTCTATTTTTCCAAATGGCCAGCCAGTTGTCCCAAAGCCACTGGACTGGAAAACCTTCCCCATGTGGTTGAAGCGACCGCTCCACCAGTGCATTCGAAACTCGCGTGTCTGTCCCGCTCCGTGGACCACGAGTCCCCGCGCCCGCGGGCTTCCGTGTGACCATCCCGAGCGCAGAGGGACCGGGGAGAGCCCACATGCGTCCTTCCTGAGTCGTCCAGCTCAGCCCCAGGTCCAGTCCCCGCGTCGAGGACGAAGCCCACCCGTCCCCGCCCTGGCCGAGTTCGAAGTCCACCCCGCCGGCTGAGGACTCCCAGTGACCCCTAGTCCCTCCTCTCTCTCCCTCGGGCCGCCGGAGTCCAGCGGGCTTGCATAACGGCGGGGCCCAACACCACTTCCGCGAGGATAATTAAACAGAAGGCGTGTCCCATAATATTTACATAGAGGCGGGGCTTCCGAAGAGGCCAGGACACCCAATCCCGTAGGAGCCCGGAACCTCCCCAACGCTCCGATCGGCCGTAGGGGCGAATCCCACGGAGAGGCCTCATTTGCATAGGGCGGGGCCTAGCGTGGAGCCGCTCTCCACTTCCTCTTCCAGCAGTCTTCCGCCAGCCTCCTTCCGGCTTCCTCCCGCCTTCCGCCTGCTTTCATTCCGTCTTCGCTCGGCTGTAGTCCCGATGCTCCCCAAACGGCGGCGAATGCGGGTCGGGTCCCCTGGCGGCGCTACCGCCTCCTCCGCGCCGCCCTCGACGCGCTTCCCTGGCATTGCCATCTACCTGGTCGAGCGGCGCATGGGTCGCAGCCGCCGGGCCTTCCTCGCTCGCCTGGCGCGCTCCAAAGGCTTCCGCGTCCTCGACGCCTGCAGGTACGGGGCGGCGCGGCCAAGGGCTTCAGCGGGCAGCCCGGCCAAGGGCGTGGGAGGCCTGTGTTCAGAGGTCAGAACCGCAGGAGATGACTTAGTGGAGATGATGACTTGAGGCCAGCCGCTGTATTTTCGCCTGGCCCGTGAGTCCTCTTGGCAGTAGGGGATGTTGAGGCTGTAAATCGGAAATGATTCGCATCCAGCCGACAGCCACAGCGGCACCTGCGGTTTTGGATTCAGAGTTAGCTCTGGCACTTTGTGGTCGTGTGACTTTACCTTGAGCCTGGATTTCCTCTTCTGTAAAGGGGGCTACTAATTAGGGCCAGGAGTGTTGTGCAGGATCACAGTGAGAATCAAAACCAGAGGCTTTTAAAGAGCCATGCGCAGGGGTCAGGGGTAATTAGTAAGTAGCAGTAGTTGCTAACAGCCCTTCTGCTTTGGATAAGTCCCACCTCACCCTGTGAGCCAGAATGACTTCTCAGGAGGCCCCGACCCTGGGGTTTCCCCTGCCCTCAGGCCTGAGGAAGTAACCTGAGTGAGGCTCTCCTGTGGGGAGGAGACCAAGAGGAGCAAAAAATGGCAGCCACAGACACAATGCCCGGAGTAAGTTGAGTGCAAACGAACTAGGGGCCAGTGTCCCCCTGCAGCTTTTTTGGGGGGGACATTCTCAGAAATCATTAGTACACCAAACCCACTCAGGAGAGGATGATGATAGCAGCTTAGAGTGTAGGGACCACTATCTTATTTGCACAACAAGCTTGCAAGGTAGGTACGTTATTATCGCTGCTTTACAGACAGGGAAATCGAAGTATAGAGGTGTGACTTTCCCAAGAGCATGAAGCAAGTATGTGGCAGAGCTGGGATTCAGACCTAAGCAGTCAGGCTCCAGCATCTGTTCTTAAACCCCAACACTTAGATGAAGTACACCGGGTCCCGGCTTTGAAGGAACTCCTTTGCCTGAGGTGGAGGGGGAGACAGACAACAGAAAATCGGGATGGGCTTATGAGCATAGCTAGAGTAAAGAACTGCAGTTCTGAGGACACTGGCATGGTAGAGGTGTTTCTCCACCAGGAGAAGGGGCTGGGAAGGCTTTCTGGAGGAGGTGACATTTGCAGGATGAATGGGCACTCACCATGCAGAGGGGACAGCAAGAGCAAAGGCTTGGAGGTATGGAGCCAAACAGGAAGGGTTCTGGGCCTCACTCTGCTCCCCACCCCTCTGTCCAGCTCCGAGGTGACACATATTGTGATGGAGCAGACCTCAGCGGAGGAAGCTGTCTGCTGGCAGGAGCGCAGGGCAGTGGCTGCACCCCTAGGATGCACCCCTGCAGCTCTGGTGGACATAAGCTGGTTCACAGAGAGCCTGGCGGCTGGGCAGCCTGTACCTGTGGAGTGCCGGCACTGCCTAGAGGTGAGCCTGGTGGAGGATTAGAGTTGGGGCCACAG
Source organism: Varecia variegata (assembly GCA_028533085.1). NCBI lineage: Eukaryota > Metazoa > Chordata > Mammalia > Primates > Lemuridae > Varecia > Varecia variegata. Next base: position 104,341,537 of record CM052437.1, read on the forward strand.
AGAAAGCCCCCGCAACAGGTGACATGGCAGCAGTGCCTCAGTGCTCTTCGGAGGAGGTGGGCAGTGAGGGCTGTGCCCAGACTACCAGTGGGCCCTGAGAAGCCAGTAGAGGGATCGTAGCAGGGTCTGGGGGGCAAGGCCATCCCCAGGTTCTGTTCTTACCACTGGCACAAATTTTCTTATAAGCTTCTTCAGGCCTTTCTTCCTCACTAAGTAGGTGACACTGCAACCCCAAGTGGGATGACCTGTGGGTTGTCAAGAGCCCATCAGGATGTTGTGAGGTTCGTGGCCCGTGACAGGTGTGGGCTCACAGGCTGCCTGTGTTTGAATCCTGGCTCTGCCTCCGAGCCATGAGGCGGGGGGCAAGCTCCCTGGCCTCTGAGGCCTCAGTGTCCCCAGCCCACTTGGTTGTGAGGATTTGGGGAGATGGAGCACATGCAGCATGTGCAGCGGCAGGAGAAGTGCCCCACCAGGGCTGGCAGATGTCACTGCTGCTACTCTGGCCTGAGGAGCCCCATCCTCACCTGTCCTGCAGGGCAGCGCCTCCCTCTGCCCCATGCTCTGAGAGTTTTGTTTCCCACGTCTGTGCTGTGATTCCCAGAGGACATGAGTTGAATGCCCCAGGACAGACAAGGCTCCAGGTGTGGCCTGGCTCTCCTGTCGGCCTTATGGCCTCATCGTGGCCTGTATACTGCCCATCCCCAGGTGGCGGAACCCAGAAAGGGGCCCCCAAGCCCAGCATGGATGCCAGCCTATGCCTGCCAGCGCCCCACACCCCTCATACACCATAACATCAGCCTCACGGTGAGCCGCCTCTGTGAGCCTGGGGCCAGCCCTGGGGGTCGGGGATGCAGGTACACATGGGTGGTAGCTGGCAGGTTGGAGCGGGGCACCCTGCCCACCCTGCCCCTTACCAAGGGCCCCTCCCTGCAGGAGGCTCTGGAGACGCTGGCAGAGGCGGCGGGCTTCGAAGGCAGCGAGGGCCGCTGCCTCACCTTCCAGAGGGCGGCCTCGGTGCTCAGGGCCCTTCCCAGACCTGTCATAGCTCTCAGCCAGCTGCGGGGGCTGCCCCACTTTGGAGAACATTCCTCCAGGGTTGTGCAGGTAGGTGCTGGCCACACAGCTGGGCGAGTGGGTGGGGTGCAGGGGCCTGGGAGGACAGCAGAGGGCGCTGTGGGGTCACACAGCCATGGTGTAGCTGCTGCTCCAAGGCCGCAGTGGGCCACCCTCTGCACTCAGACTCTTCTTGCATAAATCATCCGCCTGCCTCAGGTGGCTGAAAGGATTCAAGGAAGGGTGCTGCAGGGGGCCTGGCAGGGCTGGGGTGGCATTGTTGTCATTGTCCCAAACTGCCCAGGGCAGTAGAAGAGAGTACCCTGAGCATGAGCATCCCTTTTTGAGGACCCAACATGTTGAGTTGTCCTTTTGTGCACTTTCATCAAGAGAATACATAGTGACACAAGATGCTTTGGAATGAAGTCATATTGAATTCACACACATTTTGAAAAACAAATGTTGCTACATCTTGGGTCCTGTTATTCCTCTGAGAGATGATCTATGTTACGTGGGGCCTCGGCTGTTATAACTCCAGGGCCCGAGGGGCATTGAGGCTGGAACCCTTACCCCCCAGCTGTGTGACAGCAGCTTTGGTCACCTCCCTGGGCACAGTCTTCATTTCCAAGTCCCACCAGATGCTGACCCCACAAAGCTCTTTCTGCAGGGTGTTGGGGGGATTTCCCTGGTCCTTGGGACCCCAGCCCCGACCCTCACTCCCTGTACCTCTTTCTCTCCACACCCTCAGGGTTAGAGTTCTGCTTTGTTCCCTCCCGCAGGAGCTGCTGGAGCACGGAGTGTGTGAGGAGGTGGAGAGAGTCCGGCGCTCAGAGAGGTACCAGACCATGAAGGTGCGCGGGGCAGGGCTGGGACCCCAGCGGGGGCCATGGCAGCACAGTTCATGCCACATATGGGGAGCACGTGGGGGCGGCTGACCCAGCGCAGGGGTCAGGGAAGGTCTGGCCAAGGAAGCAGCAGTTAAGCTGACACCTGATATCCACAAGGCAGCCAAGTGGAGACAGGCGAGGGAGAAACTTGTTTTGAGCATAGAATTTTGTAGATCACTGAGCACTGTCATTTTTTTATTTGACTATTTTTGGTGGAATATTCTCAAGTATATTACATTATATGACATCTTAAACAGAGCACAATTAACAAAATGTAACCTTTTCTTCGGGGTCAGTGAGTGCAAGGGGCTTCATGCTCTTGTGTGGCTGGCTGCAGGATCTTGCATGTTCACGTCTCAGTGTCGTCAGTCTGCCTGTCTCCATGGCGCACTTTCCCTCTGTTCCCACTTGCTCCTAATCTTACAGGGAAACACCATCCCAAGCTCTTTTGGATGCCTAGGTTGTGCCTGCTCTGACACCCACCTGCTGTGTGGTTTGGTAGCTGGAGATTGTTGCAGTGCTGGCCATTTGGATAAGTGTCAGCGAAGTGTGGCTTCCTGGGAGGGTGGGGCTGTTGGTGCAGTGGGAGTTCACAGAATGTTGTCAGGATTGACAGGGCTTCGAAGAGGGGACTCCAGTCATGTGTGAAGGATGGATGGGCTCAAATAGGCAAGAGAATGGCTGGGCACGGTGGCTCATGCCTTTAATTCTAGGGCTTTGGGAGGCCAAAGCAGGAGGATGGCTTGAGCCCAGGAGTCTGAGGCTGCAGTGAGCTTTGAGCACCACTGCACTCCAGCCTGGGTGACAGAGCAAGACCTTGTCTCAAGAAGAAAAAAAAAAGGGGGGCAGAGAACAAGGCAGGGGGCACTGGTGGGGACAGGGGCTAGATGAGCAGGATCACCACAGTGAGTGTGGGACTGGGGTGACACACACTCAAAATTGAGGGGGTTAGTGATTGGTTTCCCCGGCAGCTCCAGCCCCAGCAAGGGTTTCCTGCGGAGGAGGGGTAGGTGCTGAGAGGGGTGGGGACCTTCTCCCCCCTCTCCCCTGCCCTGTTTCCTCCTCATACCCAAAGTCCCAGAAGACATCCAGGCTGGCAGAAGAAGATTACGTTACTAATTAGAAGGTTTTTTTTTTGTTTTTGTTTTTTTTTTTTTTATTAACAATATAATTAGATTAATTTCCTCATTTTTTTAGTCGGGATTCTGTTGGTTACAAGTGACAGTGACCCACCTCATACTCGGTTCAGAGAATCAAGGAAAGGCTGGGCCAGCAAAGCCCCAACAGGGCAGGGCCGCAGCCAGTCTGCAGGAGACCTGGGCTCAGATCTGAGCGTCACCAGGCCGCCCTTTCTCCTCCCTGCAGTGGCTTCACTCTCACTTGCACCAGCTTCCTTCTCCGGTTACAGACATGGCCACAGAAGGTGCCCTGGAATTATAGCCTCCACCACTGGTGGGCCTGACCTCAGTCTCGGTTCCAGAATTCCTGGGGAGGGACTCTAAGTGGCAGACCTAGGGCAAGTGACATGCTTGTGGCAGGGCTGTGCAGGGAGACGTGTGAGGGCTCCAGCCAGCCTCTCCAGCTCTTCTGCTAGCACCACCCTCTTGTTTGGTCACTCCTCGTTGTTTTTGCTGTTTGTTAAGGAGAAGAACCACAGAAACAAGCTGCAGCTGCTGTTAGGTGGGAGCAACATGGTTTTGCCAGTGACCTAAGGGCCCCTCGTGCTGATTTGTCAGGACGACTACTTTGGTTATGTTGGCATCATGGGCTAGAGCTGTGCAAGTTGCGAGGAGAGACCTTTTATGGAGAAGTGGGGAGGCAGCTTGCTGAGGTCTTCTGGCAAGTGGGCAGCAGGCCCCCAAGTCCAGCCCCTGACTTGCTGCCCCTAGGGCTGCTGCCAGGGTGTAGGTGGGTTCACTCCCTGAGAGGGTGGGCAGGGCAAGCCGGGCCCTGAGTCTGAATCCTTGCCCTGTGGCCTTGGGCAGGTTGCAAGTGGGAGCGGTGCCTGCCGGGTGCTGGTGAGTCCTTGCGGCTACACTGTGGTGGCACAGCCCAAGACACACCCTCCCGGAGCCGGTCATCTGTGTTGCTGTGAGAGCCTTGCCCCGACCATGCTGCGTTTCCTCCATACAGCTCTTCACTCAGATCTTTGGGGTCGGTGTGAGAACCGCTGACCGCTGGTACCAGGAAGGGCTGCGAACCCTGGATGACCTCCAAGAGCAGCCCCAGAGACTGACCCAACAGCAGAAAGTAGGTGAGCCCTCCAGAGAGGCCAGGCCCTGGGTTTCCCAAAGCAACCTGGACCTGAAAGCCCTCACACTGACACACAAGATGTGCCCATTCCCTAGAGGGCTTGGTGGCAGGTAGGGCAGCCTTGTTTGGTGGTCTTCCTGGGGTCTCCACTCAGTGGAGACAGGATCTATTGCAGCCCTTTCTCAATGAATGACAATGGTCATAGCAACTGCCACAACATTCCTGGGGCTCATGTCAATGCCTCCTGGTTAGACTGTGACCAGGGGACAGGGACAGTCTGAGACTCGGGCACACCTTCCCAGTGTGGTGCCTGGTGCTCAGAGGCCTGCAGGGGGAGATGGCACCGTGTAGTGGAAAAATCGTCAACTTTAGAGTTGTTAGGCCCAGGTTTGAGTCCTGTCTACCATTTACCAGGTAAGTGACCATAGCGTGAAACTTAACCTCTGTGAGTCTGTTATGTTCTCTGTAAAATGGGGAAGAAATGACAGCATGGAATTTGTAAGCTCCTCCGTGAGAGCTGGCGAGTGGCAGGTGTTCTCTTCACATGGCCTGCCTGCCTGGTCACTCCAGCCATATTCTGTGACCTCCCATGGGTTGAGGGCTCTGCTGAAGGAGCCCCCACAGTCCAGCAGGCACAGCCGGGTCACTGCCTCTCCGCGCATCTTCCCTGGGGCTGCTGCCTGGTACAGTTGACAGGAAGTGAGACCTGCAGAGCTGCTTCCATTTGGTTGCTTCTCCCCCATTCAAAGGTGGAGAGGAATGACCAGCACTCTACTGAGAGCTCACCCTGTGCCAGGTGCTGCTGTTCCTCACATCTGAACCTCTTTTTGGCTGGGCACAGTGGCTCATGCCTATAACCCCAGTGCTTTTGTGAGGCCAAGGCAAGAGGATTGCTTGAGGCTAATTTGAGACCAGCCTGGGCAGCATAGTGAGACCCCATCTCTATAAAAAATAAGAACAGGTCAGGCGCAGTGGCTCACGCCTGTAATCCTAGCACTCTGGGAGGCCGAGACAGGTGGATCGCCCAAAGTCAGGAGTTCGAGACCAGCCTGAGCAAGAGCGAGACCCCATCTCTACTAAAAATAGAAAGAAATTATTTGGATAGCTAAAAATATGTATAGAAAAAAATTAGCCGGGCATGGTGGCACATGCCTGTAGTCCCAGCTACTTGGGAGGCTGAGGCAGGAGGATCACTTAAGCCCAGGAGTTTGAGGTTGCTGTGAGCTAGGCTGATGCCACGGCACTCACTCTAGCCCGGGCAACAGAGTGAGACTCTGTCTCAAAAAAAAAAAAAAAAAAAAAATAAGAACAATTAGCCAGGCGTGTTGGCGCATGCCTGTAGTACCAGCTACTCAGGAGGCTGAGGTAGGAAGATCACTTGAGCCCCAGGAGTTCAAGGCTGCTGTGAACTAGGCTGATGACACTACACTCTAGACTGGGTCACAGAGTGACACCCTGTCTCAAAACAGAAAAGCCTCTTAACTGTGTGTGGAAGGTAGAATGATGCCTCTTTGACAGGCGAGGGGACAGACGTAGGCCAGAGTGAGCTGTTCCTACTTGGCAGAGCCATTTCCTTCACATCTTTTTACCACCTCTTAGTCCCATTTTTTGAATGGGAAAACTGAGGCAGTAAAAGAGATAGTCTGTGTTGTGACTGGGTCAACATCAGTATCCTTATATTTGGTCAGACTGTAGTTTGGGAAGATGCTACATTTTGGGGAGCTGGGTGAAAGGCACGTGGAATCTCTGGTATTCTTTCAGTTGCATGTGAATCTACAGTTATCTCAATAAAAGTTTAATATCGTGCTTAGATCGGGATCTCATTCTGCTCCCTGCCCCGGGCTCGCCCGCCCTAGAGGCCTCTCGCAGTCCTGCAGCCACGGGGCCGCGGGGCGGAGGCCAGGCCGGGTGAGTCAGGAGAGCCGGTGCTGCCCACAGGGCTCCGGCACCACCGGGACCTGAGCACCCCCGTCCTGTGGCCCGATGTAGAGGCCCTGCGGCAGCTGGTGGAGGCGGCCGTGGAGCAGGCCCTGCCCGGGGCTACTGTCACGCTGACTGGCGGCTTCCGGAGGTAAGAGGACCTGATGTGCCCTTCTGGCTCTTCTCCAGACCCCTCCCCAGCGAAGGGACCTGACCTGGGGACACTGAGCCAGGCCTTTCCACTCACGGGAAGCAATGTGGCCTGAGGCTGGAGGGAGGGCCCTATCCTGGTGTCGGGGCCAGGGAGTCAAACCGGCCCCCTCAGGGGGAAGTTGCAGGGCCACGACGTGGACTTCCTGATTACCCACCCCGAGGAGGGCCAGGAGGCGGGGCTGCTGCCCAGAGCCATGCGCTGCCTGCAGGACCAGGTGAGGGGTGACCCTGGCCGGTGCTGCCACCACCCGGCCTCCGGCTCCCCTGTGCCACGTGGCAGTCCTGGCCACACCTGCCTCTTCCCACAGGGCCTTGTCCTGTACGACCAGTACCAGCAGAGCCACTATGGGGACCCTGCTGGGCAGAGCCACACCATGGATGCCTTCGAGAGGAGTTTCTGCATTTTCCGCCTGCCACAGCCCCCAGGAGCTTCTGTCAGGGACACCCCAAGGCCCTGCCCAGCGTGGAAGGCCGTGAGGGTGGACTTGGTGGTGGCTCCCATCAGCCAATTCCCTTTTGCTCTGCTGGGCTGGACTGGCTCCAAGGTAGGGAGGGACCACTGGGCCACCCCGGGCTGAGGGCTGGGCCAGCCCTGCTGAGGCTGTTGCTTCCCCCTAGCTTTTCCAGCGGGAGCTGCGCCGCTTCAGCCGGAAGGAGAAGGGGCTGTGGCTGAACAGCCACGGGCTGTTTGACCCAGAGCAGGTAAGGGCAGGAGACAGCCCCCACAGCCTGCTCCCTGGCCCACAATCTGAAATGGCCCCAGACCTCTACAGCCTAGAACCCACAGGACCCAAATCTGGGTCTCCACGCCCAGATCCTGGCCCTTGAGAGCGCACCCCACCTCGGGGCTGGCTCTGCCTCCCTTCCAGCCTCTTCCAGGAGAGCAGCCCTGGCTGGGCTCCTGCACACTGCTGTGGCGGTGGCCCTGGGCATGGCTCCCTGGCCCCTGAAGCCCCTGTTCTGTTGCAGAAGACATTTTTCCACGTGGCTTCAGAGGAAGACATCTTCAGACACCTGGGCCTTGAGTACCTTCCCCCAGAGCAGAGAAACGCCTGAGCCTGCCTGTGGCCCCCACTTCCATTCTTAGGAAATGAGGGGCTGCCCCTGACCTGGCCACTGAATGTCCCCAGGCAGAAGATGTGCCGCTGCCCACTGTCTTCACCTTCCCAGGTGGAGGAACCCCGCCTGTGGGGGCCTGGCTCTGCTGGAAGCCAGTTGTGTCTGAGCTGTCGGCCCCCATCAGCTGTGAGGCGCCTGTGAGGTGGGAGCCTCCATGCTGACCTTGTCACTGTGTGACCCTGGGTCAGCCCTCAGCCTCCCCATGGCTCAGGTTCCTGCCCTGCACAGGGGTCTGAGCAGTGCCCACTGAACAGAGCCGTGGCGGAGCCTGTGGTCACGAATGCCAAGTGCTCTGCCTGGTGCACAGCGTTTGATCAGTCAGTGGCAGTTACTGTGAGCCTGCAGGGCACCCTGCTCACAAGTGCCTGGAAGAGAAACACATGTCCCTGCCCTGCGTTTGAGCTGTGACGTGGAGGCTACAGTTCTTGCCCCGGGGTGCTGACGGGTACACTGTGGGCATCCGGAGAGGGAGAAGATCGGGAGGGAGTGTGAGGAAGAGAACTTCCAGCAAGCCCACAGCCAGGCTTTCTGTTTCCGCCTTTAGGGCCTGTTGTCAGCACAGATTTTTAAAGATGGGTCATATCCTGCCACTCCTTGCTTAGAGCCCTCCCCTAAGGTGGTTCCAAACCCAAACTCCTGTGGCCCCCAGGGCTCTGGTATTTCTTCCTGCCCCTGCCAGCCCCTGCTCCCTTCCCTCCAGCCCCGCTGGCCCCAGCTGCTGCCTGTGGGGCTGCTTTCCTTCTTGGTAGGCCCCAGGCCCCGAGTGGCCGACTCCCTCCCCTTCTCACTGAGGCAGAAGCAGTGAGGTGGGCTGTACACATCGGTCCCCTCTGCGTTCCTCACCTCCCCCCAGCACGCTCCGGCCTCGGGGGCTTTGCTTTTGCCCCACCATCCATCTGCGGTGTGCTCTCTCCTCCAGGCCTCGACTCAAAAGTCCCTTTGGCCGCGGAGGACACCCGCACCACTTACCACATTAAAATACATTTTTAAAATGAACATGTAGTAAAACAGACTCTTTTGGGGTGCAGTTTGATGAATTTTCACATGTGTAGACTCGTCCGTCCGCATCCATTCCCATTAGGACACACCAGGTCCAACCCCAGAATCCTCCCTAGTGCTGTCCCAGCACGAGGTCACATGCTTCCCCACCCCTCACCCACTCATCTGGTGCTCTGTCCCTATAGTATACTTTCTCTAGAGTCTCATAAATGGAACCAAACTAGATGTAACCTTTTGACTGACCTCTGTCTCCCAGCGTGATGCCTTTGAGATTCTAGTGGGTTGTTACTTGTACGGCTAGCGTGTCCCTCTTTGTTGCTGCATGGTTTCTGTGCCTGGGGATTCCACGGTTCATCCAACTGTTGAACACTGGGGCTGTTTCCAGGGTTTGGTGATTATGAACAGAGCTACTGTAGAGGTGCAGGTACAGGTTTTTATGTAAAAAGGATTTGATTTGTTTCTCTTGGGTAAACAGCAAGACATAAGATTATTTATTGGATAATATGGTAAGTATATGCTTAAGTTTATAAGAAAGAGCCAAATCGTCCAGAGTGCCTCTGTCATTTTGCAGTCCAGTGGCACTACGAGCCACCCGTGCAAGTTAAACATTTCACAGTAGCCAGTGGCTCTATATCCTCGCCAGCACTTGGTGTTTTCAGTATTTGCTTATTTTAGCTATTCTAGTAGGTATGTAGCAGTAGCTCACTATGGTTTTACTTTGCATTTCTCTAATGTCTGACAACGTCAAGCATCTTTTCATGGGCTTATTTGCCACCTGTATATCTTCTCTGGTGAAGTGCCTATTCAAGTTTTTTGCTCATTTTAAAAAATTGTTGGTTTTCTTACTGTTGAATTTTGAGAGTTCTTTATGTGCCAGCTACATATTGGTAAATATATATTTACCAATATATTTTATATATATTACCTGATATTGATAAATATTTTTCCCAGTGTGTAGACTCTCTTTTCATTCTTCTATCACTGTATATTTCAGAGTAATATACAGTGTTTAATTTTGATGAATTGCCAGTTTATAAGTTTATTCAATTTACCAGTTTTTTCTCATGCTTTTGGGATCATATCTCTGACTCCAAATGGCCCTGAGTTACAATGATTTTTCTCTGTTTTCTTCTATAGTTTTATAGTTTGCATTTAGATCCATGATTTATTTTGAGTTAAGGTATGAGGTTTAGGTGTTTTGTATATGGATGTCCAATTGTTCTAGCACCATTTGTTGAAAACACTGTCCTTTCTTTTTTTGTTGTTTTTTTTCTAATCCTGTTTCAAAACCACTTTCTTTATTGAATTGTCTTTGAACTTTTATAAAAATCCATTGACTATATTTATGTGGTTCTATTTTTTTTTTTTTTTTTCTTTTTTTTTTTTTTTTTTTTTTTTAAAGCTAGTCAAGCGTGGTTGTGGGGGGAATATGTGGTTCTATTTATGGACTCTATTCTGTTCCATTTAATTCTGGGTCTGTCCCTTCACAAATACCATATTAACTCTATTAACTTGAATTTTAGAATAATGCTTAATATCAGGTTGTGCGACTCCTCTAACTTCGTTCTTTTTCAAATTGTTTTAGCTATTTCGTTTTCTTTGACTTTCCATATAAATTTTAGAATCAACCTGTTTGTACCTATAAAATAATATTTTGGGATTTTGATTGGAATTGACACTAAATCTATAGAAAATTTGGGGAGACTAACATCTTAAATATTAATATATTGAATCTTTCAATTCATGAACACAGTATGTCTCTCCATTTCTTTTTGTTTTCTCTTTTTTTCTTTTCTTTCATCAGCGTTCGGTAGTTTTTCAATATACAGACCTGGCATGTTTTGTTAGATTTATACCTAAATATTTTATTTTCTGGGAGCTACTATAAATTTTTTTCTTACGCTTTCCAGTGGTTCACTGCTAGCACATAGAAATACAATTAATTTTCACTTGCTGATCTTGTATCCCAAAACCTCACAACACTTTTAAGAGATTTTTGGTGGATTCCATGGGATTGTTTACAAAACCATATTATTTCTCCCTTTCCAATCTTGATGCCATTTATTTCTTTTTGTTGCATTATTGCACTGGCTAGGACTTCCACTACAGTGTTGCATAGGAGTAGTAAGAGTGGACATCTTTGCTTTGTTCCTGATCTTAGCTAGAAAGGATTCAAAGTTTTACCATTACATACGATGTTAGATGGTAGGTATTTTGTAGATGACCTTTATCAGGTGAAGGAAGTTCCCTTTCATTCATAGTTTTCTGAAAGTTTTTGTAATGAACGGGTATTGAATTTTGTTAGATGCTACATCACATCAAGTGATATAAGTGATATGATTGTGTGAATTTTCTTCTTTAGCCTGCTAACATTGGTTAATTTTAAAATATTGAACCAATTTTGAATTCTTGGGGTAAATCCTACTTGGTCTTGGTATATTATTCCTTTTATATGTTGTGGGATCGATTTGCTAGTATTTTTTTGAGGATTTTTGTGTCTATGTTCATGACGGATATTGTTCTGTAGTTTTCTAATACTCCCTCTGGTTTTAGTATCAGGTTATTGCTGACTTCAAACACTTTCTGGCCTCGGCGCTCCTGGCTGAGGATTAAGAATTATATTGATCTTTTCGAAGAACCGAGGGTTAGGCTTGGCGTGGTGGCTCACACCTGTAATCCTAGCACTCTGGAGGCCAAGGCGGGAGGATCACTTGAGCTCAGTTTGAGACCAGCCTGAGCAAGAGTGAGACCCCGTCTCTACTGAAAATACAAAAATTAACTGGGTGTAATGGTGCCGGCCTGAAGTCCCCGCTACTCGGGAGGCGGAGGCAGGAGGATCGCTTGAGCTCGGGAGTTTGAGGTTGTGGTGAGCTATGATGACACCACTCACTCTACCCAGGGTGACACAGCCAGCAACGTGTCAGTCTCATAATCTGAAGATCCTGAGTTTAAAGTACCACCTTTTTGTTCCATTGATTTCCTATCCGCCGTGTTAATTTTATTGATTTCTGCTGTTGTTGCTGTTACTCCCATTCTTCTGCTTGCAGTGAAAGTTTAGCTTGTTGATTTGAGACCTGTTCTTCTTTTCTAATGTAAGCATATAGTGCTCTAAATTTCCTTCAGACACTGCTTTAGCTGCATGTCACAATTTTGATATTGTTGTCTCATCGTTTTGGACATAATTCCCTTAGAATTAATACTTGCTAGAAAATGGAGTTTGATGTTATTTAGAATTATGCCAATATTCACAGAGGCCGAATATCACAGGCATAAAGGCACATCGTGACTATAAGATGTCTTTCCATACTTCCCAAGTAGTTTTATATTTTAGCTGTGAAGGTCAGTTACCAGAGCCAAACTTGTTCTTAACAAGAATTTTTATGTCCATTCAAAGCCTCTCACACCTTTCTGGGCCCATCCGTTCGTTCGCAGCTAGGAGTAGAAACTAACCAGGTTCTTCATACCACGCGTGCTCGGCTGACACCACGTCTTGATGTGCTGTCTAGTTTCTTTAATACGAAAGGAGTGACTGGTAGCAGGGCCATGTAGATGAGGAGGTTCCGTGTGGAGGAGACTGTGTCCTTGTGAATCTTCTAATTTCATCTCCTCCGGGTCCAGCTTCAGCCCGAGGCCCTCTGTCCGGCACGTCGCAGCTCTGTCTCGCTGGCTTCCAGCTGCTGCGCTCTGCTCCCCTCAGTCTCATTTGTCTTCAGTTCAAAATATTTTCTAATTCCCCTTGAGACTTCCTCTTTGACCTCTGGATTATTTAGAAGAGTGTTTAATTTCCAAGTGTTCTTGTTCATATTTCTTTTTTTTTTTTTTGAGACAGAGTCTCGCTTTGTTGCCCGGGCTAGAGTGAGTGCCATGGCGTCAGCCTAGCTCACAGCAACCTCAAACTCCTGGGCTTAAGCGATCCTACTGCCTTAGCCTCCCGAGTAGCTGGGACTACAGGCATGCGCCACCATGCCCGGCTAATTTTTTCTATGTATATTTTTAGTTGTCCAGATCATTTCTTTCTATTTTTAGTAGAGACGGGGTCTCGCTCTTGCTCAGGCTGGTCTCGAACTCCTGAGCTCAAACGATCCGCCCGCCTCGGCCTCCCAAGTGCTAGGATTACAGGCGTGAGCCACTGCGCCCGGCCTCTTGTTCATATTTCTAATAATGATTTCTAGTTTTTAATTCCTTCGTGGTCAGAAAACATATTTTGTATGATTTTAAGTCTTTTAAGTTTGTTGCAGTCTCATTTATGTTTTTTTCTATGTATATTTTTAGATGTCCATATAATTTCTTTCTATTTTTAGTAGAGACGGGGGTCTCGCTTTTGCTCAGGCTGGTATCGAACTCCTGAGCTCAAACAATCCGCCTGCCTCGGCCTCCCAAGTGCTAGGATTACAGGCGTGAGCCACCGCGCCCGGCCTTCTTTCTTGAGAGCTTGTTTGGAGGTTTTAGGAGGGGAACACAGCTACTCATATACCCTTGACTGAAGAACAGTTCTCTATTGGGGAAGGTCGTCCTCTTTGACCATCCGTGCAGCTTCAGGAGGGACGCACATGGAACAATGAGGGAGGAAGGGGACGCCACCTAGCCAGCCAGTTCAACCACATCAACCCTAGGGTGACAGATACCACAGCCATATTGTCCTCACATCCTCTTTACTTTCTTAATGGTGTCTTTTTAAGCTTAAAAACTCTTAATTTTGATGAAGTCTAATGTATCTATTTTTTTCTTTGGTTGCTTATGCTTTTTATGTCATATTTAAGAAACTGTTACCTTAGTTTTACCCCTGAGTTTTCTTCTAAGAAGTTTATAGTTTCTGTTCTTACATTTAGATATTGATTCATTGTGAGGTTTTTTTGTTTGTTTGAGACAAGAGTCTCACTCTGTTGCCCTGGCTAGAGTGCCGTGGGATCATCATAACTCCCTGTAACCTTAAACTTCTGACCTCAAGGGATCATCCCACCTTGGTCTCCCACAGTGCTAGGATTACAGGTGTGACCTACCACACCTGGCCAGTTTTTTTTTTTAAATGAGTTCATTTTATTTAGATAGATGTGAGGTAGGGGTCTGACTTTATTGTTTTGTCTGTGGAAATCCAGTTGTCCCAGTACCATTTGTTAAACATACTATCCTTTCCCCATTGAATGCTTTTGATATCCTTGTTGAAAATCAGTTAACCATAGTGTGAGGTTTTTTTTCCCCCTGGACTCTCAATTTTTGCATTATTGGTCTGTAGTTTTCTTGTGGTTTCTTTGTCTGGGTTTGGTATCAGGGTAATATTGATTGCCCTCATAGAATGAGTTGTTGCCTTCTACTTTAACCTGTGTATATCCCATTATATTTAACATGAGTTTCTTGGAGACAGCACAGAATTAGGTTATTTTTTAAAATCCAAACTGATAATCTTTTAATTGGTATTATAAGACATTTATATTTAATGTAACTATTGAAATGCTTGGGTTTAGATATACCATTGTATTGTTTTTTATTTCTTCCTTTTTTTTTTCACCCTTTCTCTCTCTCTCCCTCTCTATACATATACATACACACACACACACAGGCCGGGCACAGTGGCTCATGCCTATAATCCCAGCACTTTGGGAGGCTGAAGTGGGAGGATCGCTTGAGACCAAGAGTTCAAGACCAGCTTGGGCAACATAGTGAGACCTTGTCTCTACAAAAAAAATTTTAAAAATTAGCCCCCAGCTACTTAGGAGGCTGAGGCAGAAGGATCGCTTCAGCCCAGGAGTTCAAGGTTACAGTAAACTATGATTGTGCTGCTGTATTCCAGCCTGAGCAACAGAGCAAGACCCTGTCTCTAAAAAAAAAAAAAAGTAAAAATAATAATTAAAATTTTAAAATATGCACATATGTGGCTGTTCTAGGGATTGTAGTATACATACTTTTACAGTAGATTTAGAATTAATGTCTTACCTCACCACACAGGTCCCTTTTCCCTTCTCCCCTCATGTTACAGTTGTATTACATCTACATACATTGCAGCCTCCATCAGACAATGTCATACCTTTTATTTCAGCCATTATATATATCTTAAGGAAGTGAAGAATAGTCTCATATTTACGTAGATTTTTTACCATTTATGTTGTTCTTCTCGCGTTCCCAATGTTTTGAGTTTCCCTCTGTATCATTTCTCATCTGTTTGAAGAACTTGCCTTAACATTTCTTTTAGATTAGATGCTTTGGTTATGATTCTCTTAGTTTGCGTTCATTTGAGAATGTCTTTATTTTACCTTCATTCCTAAAGAGTATTTTTGCTGGATATAGAATTCTTGGGTGAGAATTATTTCGACACTTTAAAAATGTTGTTCCACTTCCTCTGGCCTCCATGTTTTCTGGTGAGATATCCATACCCTTTCAAACAGTCCTTCCTCTACATGAAATGTATCATTTTTCTCTAGCTGATTTTAGAATTTGTCTAGGTCTTTAGTTTGCAGAAGTTTTTTTTGTTTGTTTTTTGCAGAGACAAGGTCTTGCTATTGCCCAAGCTAGTCTTGAACTCCTGGCCTCAAGCGATCCTCCTACCTCAGCCTCCCAGAGTGCTAGAATTACAGGTGTGAGCCACCACACCTGGCCTTCAGAAGTTTCTTTATGATGATTCCAGGCTTGGATTTTTGTTGTGGTTGATTTATCCTGTTTGTGTAGTTCACTGTGCTTCTTTTTTATTTTTATTTTTATTTTTATTTTTTTTGAAGATAATTCTTCCACTTGTCTGCTACAGGGCCTACCTCTCCTCCTTTGTTGCCTAAAATTCTACCCTCTTTCTTTTTCTTTTTTTTTTTTTTTGAGACAGAGTCTCGCTTTGTTGCCCAGGCTAGAGTGAGTGCTGTGGCATCAGCCTAGCTCACAGCAACCTCAAACTCCTGGGCTT
>CM052437.1:104357366-104380464 GCA_028533085.1 Varecia variegata
TAAGCAATCCTTCTGCCTCAGCCTCCCGAGTAGCTGGGACTACAGGCATGCGCCACCATGCCCGGCTAATTTTTTCTATATATTTTTAGTTGTCCAGATAATTTCTTTCTATTTTTAGTAGAGACGGGGTCTCGCTCTTGCTCAGGCTGGTCTCGAACTCCTGACCTTGAGTGATCCACCCGCCTCGGCCTCCCAGAGTGCTAGGATTACAGGCGTGAGCCACCGCGCCCGGCCTTTATTTTTCTTTTTCTAAATTTTTTGTAGAGATGAGGTCTCACTATGTTGCCCAGGCTAGTTTTGAACTCTTAACCTCAAGTGATCCTCCTGCCTCAGCCTCCCAAAGTGCTAGTATTACAGGCATCAGCCACTGCTACCAGCTCTTTATTTTTTTCTTTTTCTAAATTTTTCTATCCTCTTTAGAGTTAGTTAGTCCTTTGATTTAGAGAACAAAGACTACAAAGCTCTCTGATGGCAAGTCTGCATCCTTTCATCTTTATTTATGTTTATCTTATTCCTGGCACTTAGCATAAGTCTCCAAGAATTACATAGAGAATTATTTCAATCATGCAATTACCTGAATAGAATCAAGGGGAAAAAACAATGATTTCGTGCAGTAACACTCTTTTCCTTCTGCAATGATGGTTTGTTGATGTTTTGCTTTTTTATCTTTTTTACTTTAAAATTTTTTATTTTTTATTTCAGCATATTATGGGGGTACAAAAGTTTAGGTTATGTATATTGCCCTTGCTCCCCTACCCCCCCCCCCCGAATCAGAGCTTCAAGCGTGTCCATCCCCTAGACGGTGCGCATTTCACTCATTATGTATGTATACACCCATCTCCCCTCCCCCACATCTGCCTGACACCTGATTAATGTTATTCCTAAATGTGCTCTTAGGTGATGATTAGTGAAACCAATCTGATGGTGAGTACATGTGGTGCTTATTCTTCCATTCTTGGGATACTTCACTTAGTAGAATTGGTTCCAGCTCTATTCAGGAAAATATAAGAGGTGCTATATCACCATTGTTTCTTATAGCTGAGTAGTACTCCATGGTATACATATACCACATTTTATTAATCCACTCATGTATTGATGGGCACTTGGGTTGTTTCCACATGTTTGCAATTATGAATTGTGCTACACTGTGCTTCTTGATTTGTAAGTTTTTATCTTTTTCCAAACAATCATCAAGTTTACTGACTCTATCCTTTGTTATTTCCATTCTATTATTGCTCCTACCCAGCAGATTTTAAATTTTGGTTATTTTTTAGTTCTAAAATTACTGTTTTGTTCCCCTTTACATCTTCTGTTTCTTACCTGATAATTTCTGTCTTCATTTTAAGAATGTTCAATACTTTTTGAAGGCTGGTTATAAATAGCTGCTTTAAAGTCTGTCATTCCAATATGTGAGTCATCTTAGTGTGGGCATCTATTGATTGCTTTTTCTTCCATGTTGAGATTTTCCTGGTTTTCATACTCTGGGTTATTTTGGATTATATCTTGGATATTTTGAATATTATATTGAGATTCTGGACCTTGTTTAAACCCTAAACAGAATGTTGATTGTTTAAAGCGTTTGCACTATAGTCAGATTAGTCCTGTGTCTACACTTGTCAGTCTGGGACCTGGACCTGTGCATCTAGGGTCAGACCCCATGTGCGCACCTCAGCAGCAAGCCTACAAATTCACATGTCACTCTGTTGGGTCACTCAGCCATTTCCCTCTCTACTCTCCCTGACACTTGACAGTTCCCTGGGGCCTCCCTTCCGAGACCTCCAGCCAGAAATGTGAGGCTTCCTCTTCCCCGGCCTGCTGCACACTTCCTCCAGCTGCATCCGGGGCCCAGTGCAGGAGGGCAGGGAGAGGAGCCCCAGCAGGTGGTTGTCCCCTGTTCTTGGGGCCATGGCTCCTCCAGTTAGAGGGTAGGGCTCCCTCTCAAGTTTCAGGTGCCTGCCTGGCAGATGCTGCCGTCACTGTCACTGGTGCCACCTCTGTGGCCCAGGAGCTGGGATGGGGAAGAAAGGAAAAAGTGAGGAGGATTCTTTCAACTTTCTGATCTGTAGGGACTTCATTTCCTGTTACCTGGACACACTTTCTCCTGGAGCCCTTTTTGTCCCCACTGGGCTGCCTTTGTGTCCAGGCTGGGCAATATTGGAAGAAAAAAATGGTAACCGCCCCACTGTTCCATGGAACTTTGAATCTGATCTCCTTTGGGCTGCCCGTGCGTCTGTCCAGGATTGGTGGTGGTTGGGGGGAGACCATCCTGTTCACGCGGCAGCCTCCTCACTGCCCACAGTGCCACGCCTTCCTGCATGGAGGCCCCCAGGGCAGGGCCTTGCTTTTCTCACTGCTGTGCCCCCCATTCTGGAAAGCCCTTGCACACCAGAGAGGCAAAGAGCCGAGCCAGAGCCAAGGCTCAGAAGCTGGGGCTCAGTTCCCCAGCCCCGAGCTCTTCCCTGGGCTCCCCCTGCCTTCTCGACACTCCTTGCTGGGTCGGCAGTGAGGCCAGCATCTCTCCAGTCTTGGGGCTCCCTGCCACCCCTTCTGCACCCAGCCCTGTTCTCACCTGACCCAAAGATGTCACCTCCCCTGGGGCATTCAGCTTCTACTGCCTCTACACAGCTGCAAGTGATTTTTAAAACACGACCATGCTTCAAACTCTCCAGTGACCACCGTGTCAGGACACAAAGCCCACCTCTCTGCCTTGCAGCCCTAATGGCCACCACCCACAGGCTCTTTGCTGTTTCAGGGCTTTGGTCTTTGCTAACCCTCTGCCGGAATGCTCTCCTCGTAGGACTCATGATAGCTGAGTCCTTTGCATTCCGCTGTTTCCACTCAAATGTCACCTCAGAGGGACAGTCCCTGGCCTCACATCCCCCTGCCCAAAAGTAGCTGCTCTCTCCCCAGCCCGCTGTGTCCCTTCCTTCCTAGCACCTGGTGCTGTCTGCAGTGGGCTTGCTTTGCTGCAGGTGTGACCCCTCTCTCCACTGGAGCATGGGCTTCCTGTATGGTCCCTGCTGGGCCCGAAGGCCTGGCCCTCAGTCATGTTTAGTTGAGCCAGTGAGTCAACTGGAATGGTCAAGAGGACAAACAGTAGATCAGGAGACCTGGCTTCAGTCAGGATAGATTTGTAGCAGTGAGACCTGCCTGTGGCACTGCTAGGGGGCTGAGTTCCATCTGCCAGCCTCGGGGTCTCCCTAGCCCACAGGAAGTTCTCGCAACTCGGCCCACTGGGACTCTCGTGCCAGACTTGGGGTGCAGAGCCTCAGCCTTGTGGTCCCCAAATGGGGAGCCTCTCTCCAGCTGGGCCAGCAGGGATGGGAAGGAGATGTGTTGAGGGCGTCTTGCACTTTCAGGTCCAGGTCTCAGAGTGGTGGCCAGCCCCTCTGTTGGCCTCCCACCTGCCCTCTTCTATTAGAAGCATGACAGGTGAGGGTGAGGCCACTGGGGTGGGGAGGGAGGAGGTGGGAGGCCCTGGACAGGACCTATGCCCAGGGGTCTGGCCAGGGCCCCCTCATGAGGGCCGCAGCTGCAACCCCACTCCGCATCGTCTCCTCCCACCTCTGCCCCAGTGGCTTTTGTCCCCGGCCTGAATGCAGAAGTCCTCGGCCTAGACTTGACTCCACGCCACCCCGCCCCACCCGCTTCAGCCTCTGTTCAGGCATGCCTGCTAAGTCGAGCAAGTCCCTAACAATCAGTACCTGTGATTCTCCTTAAACCTGTCCCCAGAAGGTGGGAGGGCCCCTCTGGGGTTTCAGCTGGGAGGAATGAGCATGGCTTAGGCGAGGACAGGCAGGGTGAGAGTCTGTGGCAGGTGTGGACAAGAACTTGACACAGGGACCCCACAGAAAAGAAGGGGACCCTTTCCTCCTGGATGTCCCAGAAACCCAGCTCAGCCCCAGTGCCTCACCCACATTGCTGCCTGATAGCCTCTCCCACAAAGCCAGACCTTTCTTCCCAAAGCTGTGGTCTGCTCCTATGTCCCAGCCTGGCCGCCAGTCACAGGCTCCTGCAGGGACCAGCCTGTGGGCAGGGCTGGAGCAGAGAGAGCCTGCCAGGAAGCTAGGGACGGGGTCAGGATGTCTGAGGAAGGCCTCCACCAATACACAGCCCTCTACTCCAGACAGAGCAGGGCAAAACCACGGGGAGACCCTCCTGGCAACCCACATGTATGCATGTGCACATGTGTACACACAACATGTGTGCACTGCAGACAATGCATACATGCATGTGTACTTACATGAATACAACACAGACACAATGCAGAGACACCAGTGCATGTGTGCACATAGCACAGGTGTGTGATGCACACATGCAACAGACGTGCGTGTGGACAGACAACACAGACGCCTATGTGCCACACCCCCCTTGGCTTCCCTTAACGCACTAGTTTCCTTAGTGAGATGCAGGCTTGTCTCCAGTTGAGTGACCAGCAGAAAGGGGTTGGGATTTTTTTGTGCCTGTCTGAGTGGGAAGGGCTGATGCGGCCACCAAGAGTCCCGACCTAAAGGTGTCTGCCCCTGGAGAGCCCCTGCCTCCTGTTTCTGCCCCTGCCTTCCCCAGCCCTGCTCAACAGCCCCATCCAGCCCGAGCTCTGGGCTGGTTACGGACGTGCCACCTGAGCCCAGGCCAGGGGCTATTTTAGGTGCAGCTCCTTGGCCGGCAGCCCCCCTCCGCCAGCAGCTTTTCTATTGGCCACCTGCCGCCTGTCAGGCCTGGAATGCTGATTGGCAGTTAGCAGGGGTGGGGGCTGGGGAGAGACTGTTATATAGCTGGCGGTGCCGGAGAGTACCTGTTCCCGTCCACAGCCCCCGTGGTCCCTGGTGCCACCATGGCCACCCACCACCGCCTTGTGATGGTCCGGCATGGCGAGAGCACATGGAACCAGGAAAACCGTTTCTGTGGCTGGTTCGATGCAGAGCTGAGTGAGAAGGGGGCGGAGGAGGCCAAGCGGGGAGCCAAAGCCATCAAGGACGCCAAGATGGAGTTTGACATCTGCTACACATCAGTGCTGAAGCGGGCCATCCGCACCCTCTGGGCCATCCTGGACGGCACGGACCAGATGTGGCTGCCCGTAATACGCACCTGGCGTCTCAACGAGCGGCACTACGGCGGCCTCACAGGCCTCAACAAGGCAGAGACAGCTGCCAAACACGGAGAGGAGCAGGTGAAGATCTGGAGGCGCTCCTTCGACATCCCGCCACCCCCCATGGATGAGAAGCACCCCTACTACAACGCCATCAGCAAGGTGGGCTGCCACAGGCAAGGCCTCTGGGAGGCCGCGGAGTCGGGAGCTGGGGTGGGGGGCCAGCTGTCTAGGGAGGGAACAGCTGTGTTCCTGTGTCCCCCAGGAACGTCGGTACATGGGCCTGAAGCCCGGGGAGCTGCCCACCTGCGAGAGCCTCAAGGACACCATCGCCCGGGCCCTGCCCTTCTGGAACGAGGAGATCGCTCCGCAGATCAAGGCCGGCAAGAGAGTGCTCATCGCGGCCCATGGGAACAGCCTGCGGGGCATCGTCAAGCACTTGGACGGTGAGGCCCACCCTGGGCAGGGGCAGGGGTGTGCGGGCGGACGCAGGAGGGTTGACAGCTCTAACTTCTTATTTTAGCAGAAGTTCCTGCCGCCTGGCTGAGGCAGCCTTCCAGAGACGGGGTTTTCAAACTGTCCACTATTTGGGGGAGGGTTGAGAAATGATTTTAAAAAGTTTTGTGAAGCTTTTGCTTCCTTTCTGCATGGGACACCATGTACGTGCTTCCTTCTGCAGGCTGTGGGTGAAAAGTCTGCACAGCACTGACCGGGCCCACCCTCGGGCCTGGCTCCCCTGGGAGGCAGCCTGCTGTGGTCGGAGGTGGGGCCGGCTCTGAGGGTGGAATCTTGCCTGAGGACACCAAGCTAGGAAAAAGAGGGGCCCCACCTCAGAGCATCTGGCTCCAAATCCTGGTTTACGGTGGGATCCTGGGCAAGCCACTTCAGCCGCTGGGGCGGCAGCAGCTCCCCGGCTCCTCCTGGCACTGCCTCTTGATGTGGGGCTAGAACCCCTGCACACACCCCCACCACCCTCCTCCCCCCACCCTCTCCAGGCAAAGGCAAGACCAGTCAAAAGAGGGGTACAGAGCTACAGAGTGGTCAGATGCCCCCACTAAAAAGCAAAGGCTGAGAAATGGGCCGGGGGCAACAGCCTGGGGAGGCCCCACCACAGCGCCTGGCCCCTCCACCTCTTAGGATCCTCAGATACCAGGGCAGTCTAAGTTTAGCATCTAAATGACCTTCAAGCTTGCTGGGATCCTGGAAAGGCAAGAAGGGAGCAGGGTGTGCCCCAAACCTCTTGCTCCTGAGGGCTGATGGGCAGCCAGCCAGCGCCAAGGCTGCCAGCTCTACCCGCAGACGCCTGGCCCTGGCCCTGCTGCCTCTCCCTTCTGGGGGCTTCACTAGCCCCACGTGCCTCTCACAGCCTGGTCTGGGGGAAGGGGATGCACCACAATGAATGCGATGGGATTTCTATGGGAGTCAGGGTGTCCCTCACTCCCCAGAGAACATCCTCTTAAGCCCTCCTGCACCGAGGGGGTGGGGTGGCATGAACACCAAAGGTCGAGCTGCTATTCCCAGCACAGGGGCTGCAGGAGGCTGGCAGGGTCGGGTTTCGACCCAGCATGGCCTCCCCAGCTCCTCAGCAGGCCTGTCTCCCTGTCCCTCCTCCAGCCCCATTCCTCATCTCCTCTGCTCAGGATGTCTAGAATTGAGAACACCCTGGAAACCAAATGGCTGTTTTTCCTAACCCTCAACTTCAGTCTGGCCAGGGTTCACCCTGGACTCAGGAGTTTGGGGATGGCACCACCTCAAGTCACAGCCATTCAGGCAGGGACAGGTCTCCGTTTGATTTACCACTGACTATTTCTTAGGCTCTTGGCCCAACTCAGTTTTGCCTTGACCAGTTGGTACATTTCTGTGGCTTTACTCTCAGGGCTGGGAGGGCTGCTGCAGGTGGACTGGCTCTGCAGCCCATAAAGGTCACGGCATCTGCTGTATGGACAGGCTGGGGCCAAAGGGGCTAAGGACGCCTGTTCCTCCTGTCCAGGGATGTCGGACGAGGCTATCATGGAGCTGAACCTGCCCACGGGGATCCCCATTGTGTATGAGCTGGACCAGGCACTGAAGCCCACCAAGCCCATGCAGTTCCTGGGTGACGAGGAGACTGTGCGGAAGGCCATGGAGGCTGTGGCTGCCCAGGGCAAGGCCAAGTGAGGGGTGGGCTTGGGCAATAAAGGCACCTTCTAGCACTGCCTGGAGTCAAGTGTGGCCAGGCACGCCAGGCTCTCAGGCTGGCTCCATAGGCCTGGCCTCTGGGGCCTGCCCTGCTCACCCCCACCATTAGCTGTGGGGACTTCAGGGACTAGGGGTACAGCTATCCCCCCAAGCCCATGTCACCAGGGGCAGGAGCCCAGTGCCCATCGCTAGTCATCAGGCAGCTGAGCCAGGGCTGCAACCACCCCAGAAACCTGCACTCTGGACAAGCCCCTGGGCTGACCCTGAAGCTTCAGAGCCATTTGGTAACCATGCTCTAGAATCAGTGTGCTTGGGGCCACTTAGGGAGAAGAGGCCAAGTGACCCAGCCCTCCCTGTGGGGAGCAAGGACCACAGACAGGACACCACTTCTGTCAGCTTCCTTCAAAGGATGGGTGCTCCTCTGCTGTCCCTGTAGCCCCCGGGGTGGCACCTTGAGCCTCACATCCTGGATAGGATAGACAAGACCACGGGGTCTCAAAGCCAGCAACATCCCAGACTCTTGGGGCTTCCACAGCCTGGGAGGGGGACTTTGGGGGGCTGCCATCTCCATGGGAAAGAGACCAGGAAGCCTTGTAAGAAAAGCGAGAGGCCTAAGGGGCAGGAAGGATGGAGGAGGGGTTGGGCTCAGCCACCACCTGGGGCCAGCAGACTCCTAAGTGCAGCCATCACCCCAGGCCACTGGCAGGTGAGGCAGGGAGTTGAGCGTGTCTGCCTAGCACCTCCCAGGCACAAGAGGGACCTAATTCCCCAGAGGCTGGGTGGATGCCAGGCGGCTCACCCTACACCCCCGCTCTGTCCGTCATGGGCAGAGGCTCCCCAAGGCAGGTAGCAGGGCAGCCCGTGGCTCCCTCCCAGAGGAACTGGAACACAGGAGGGCTCCAGCTCGTCACACCATAACGTTTCTGCCTCTTCCTGGTAGCTCATCATCAGCTGCACAGGGCGGAGGGTGCGTGTGCACACCCCAGGCACGGAGCAGGCGGACACCCAGGCGGGGGTCTGTTTCCGCATGGGGCTTTCAGGCTACAGCAGGGCAGCTCAGAGCTGGGAGCCTGTGTGAACCAAACTGGCAATTCTTAGTCCAAACGCAGATTGTTCAGAGACACAGATGGGCTGGAACAGAAAATAGTGGGCAGACAACAGGCAAAGGCCACTCTGTGTTACTTTTCCTGAAGCCACAGTCAGCTGAGGTGCACACTGGGGGGCAGCAGTGAGTGAGCCACATGGAAGAGCACATCATGTCTGTTGTTTTCACGTACCCAGAGATGGGAGATTGGTCGTCCCTGTCCCCACTTCCCATAGCCCAGGCAGAGGGACAGAGAAATGGAGTGGGGAGCACAGAACAGGCTCCAGTACGACGACTTCCCTGCTGCCAAAACTGTCATGATCCACTCTGACTTTGGTCACAAACTCTGCTAAAAGCAATTCTCTAAGTTCACTGTTTCCAAGGGTCATTCTAAACAGCCACCACCCCTTACAAGCATGAGAAAAAGAAAAGGCAAATGTAGAAGGTAGCCTGGAGCCTCCACATGCCCCAGCTTGGCAGCAGACATATGAGGTCACAAGGGGGCTGGCCACAGGCAGAGCCTGGCTCAATATCCTGTTGGGGTCAAGGGCCAGGCTGCCTGGGAGGGCCTGGGAGGCTACAGGAAGTGTGTCTGGGAATCACCAGGTAATTGCTGCATTTGGAGTGACAGGCTGAGCCACCCAAGCCAGAGGGAGCCCCGAGGCCCCGTCCTCATTAGGGACACCATTCCTGAAAGAGTGCCGAACCTAACTCTGAGGCCTCCTCTTCCAGGAATAAGGAAGCCACGTCTGAGAGGGAAGGGAAAGAGACTCCCAGCCTCACTCAATGAGCTCCACATAGTTGGCAGGGAACATGCCAAAGTGGCCGTCTGGCCCATAGCCACGCCACCAGCCTTCGTCGATCACCTCGATGCCTGTGATGAGGTTCTCAGGGTCAAAGGAGATCTCTGTGTCGTCAGCTGCAAGAAGGGCAAGCCCGGTTGCTGCATCAGAGGCTCCCTCCCACAACCCGAACCCCAAGCCCCGGCTGCTCAGGCAGCCCCCAGCAGACCTCACTGCATTGTGCTTCCTCCTCGGAAACATCCCTCTGCCATCGCACTAAGCCTCTGCCTAAGTGGAGCCGCACCGGTGACCACTGCACGGGTGACCACACCCCCAGGGCACACCTTCCCACACAGTTTCCGCAAAAGGCTGGAGTAGATGCCGCCCTCCAGCCTGCTCTGTGGAGAGCCTCAGTGCCCTTCCCCAAGACCTCCACCCAGGGATGCCCGGGGAACCAGCGTCCAGGGATGCCCACCTCCCCGGTCAGACCTCCAGGTTCTACAACAAGGATGGCAACTGGGATTCACACCAGGGGCCAGCAAACATGGGGAGGCCTGAGCTGTGTGGGACGGATGCTCCAGGGCCACAGCCATCCCCACACCAGAGGTGCTTCCACCCCTAAATGCACCTCCCACCTTCCTGTCTTCTTGGTGCCATCCTCCCACACAGCCCCAGATCCTCTTGTCTCCTAACCTGGGGACCCTGTGGTCTGTGGCAGCTGGGCTGGGGCACCTTACCTGCCTGGTAGTCGTACAGGGCCCGGGCACAGAGCCCTTGCCCACTGAGCCCCTGGCTCTGCATGTGATGGTCGATGTGCCCAGAGCCAGCACCTTGCTGCTGCACCTGACCAGGGACAAGAAGATGTTACCCCAAACTCAGCCTTGACACTGCATCCCTGCCCCATGTGGCTCAGGTCAAGATGGGAAGGCATGGAGGGAAAGCAGTCTGTGGGCTCGGGGACTGCTGCTGTCCCCGTCCCACCCCTGGGTATAGAAGTCACAGGACAGGCCGGGCATGGTGGCTCATGCCTGTAATCCTAGCACTCTGGGAGGCTGAGGCTGGAGGATTGCTCGAGGTCAGGAGTTCGAGACCAGCCTGAGCAGGAGCGAGACTCCGTCTCTACTAAAAATAGAAAGAAATGATCTAGACAGCTAAAAATATATATAGAAAAAATTAGCCGAGCATGGTGGCACATGCCTGTACTCCCAGCTACTTGGGAGGCTTAGGCAGAAGGATTGCTTGAGGAGTTTGAGGTTGCTGTGAGCTAGGCTGATGCCACAGCACTCTAGCCAGGGCAATAGAGCGAGACTCTGTCTCAAAAAAAAAAAAAAAAGAAGTCACAGGACAGTGGCAAATCCCCAGCCATGGGCCACAAAGTACTCTCCCCACCCAGCATCTCCCAGAGTGGTGTTTGCCCAGATGACTTATGGCACAGGGCTGCTCCAAAAATTAATCGAGATAATCCACATGTGCTTTAAAAGCCGTAGCATGCCCCAGAAAACTCAGGCATCACATGATCATTGTTCCCGAGCATGCAGCCCCTCCACGGTCCCACCTCCACTGCGGGGGACCCACCAGTGGGGGCTCCTCGTAGAAGTTCTCCTGCTCCGGGGGCTCCTCATACACGGCCTCCTCTTCCGCCTGCACCAGATGTGGAGGAGTGCCGGGTGCCGGCTCCTCACACAGATCTGCACCAGGGAGCACAGCGGGTCTGACTCCCACACATCCCCTTCTCCACCACCGCCCCCCTCCAGGGTCCCGATGGGGTGACAAGTGCCATACCTGCCCTGGGCCTTGAGACAGCGGGAGTTGGCTCTCTGCTGAAGGGGGTCTCTGGTTGGGTGAGCTGCTTCTGCAGGAAGGGGCTCCGCAGCTTGCCTGCAAACCCAGGCAAACAACACACGACTCCACTTCAGAAACACCACTTGGTATGTGCACACACACACCCTTGGTGTGCTCAAAGCAGGCTCCTGGGTCTTGTCCCAGCTTGCATAGCCACAGAGACCCAGTGCTGTGTGATGAGCTGGTGGACAATGCAGCCCTGTGTTATTTGGGGCCAAAGTGGTGACCAGCACAGTCACTGACAAGGTCAAGGGCAGGAGGGGCTACCTGGGCCCCAAGAGTCCCTCCTCTTTGCTCACTCATCCCTGATACATCTTTCACTAGCCTCGGGGATGGCCTACATAGGCCCCCAGGCTCCCTCTCAGCCTGCCCCTGCCCAGTGGCCAGGCCCAGAGGGAGGTCTCACCTGGCTGAGGGCTGGAGACGGAGGTGGTAGACATGGCCCTCTCCTTCTGCTTGAAAATCTCCCTCGCGTGTGTGGCCTGCTGACTGGCAGACTTCTAGGGGGAGCACATGTTGACTCCGGCGGTGGGCAATCACCTCCCCTGCCCCTCCCCAGTCGGCAGCCCCTCAAAAGTGTGCGTGGGACCAGGAAGCAAAACGCAGAAGCCAAGAGGCTCACAGGGATTCTCTCGGGACAGGGCTCGGTCCATGCCAGAGGCTTCCGCCCTTGGCCTCCCTCTCCACTGCCACCGCTGAGGCGCCCGGATTCCAATCTGCCCAGCTGGCAGCAGGGCAGCCTCTGCTCAGGTCTGGGCTGAGCCCTCAACCTGAGATCAGAGACTTCACGTGCGACTGTGACAGGCCCAGATGAGAAGGGCATCCGCGTCTTACCTGCTCCTCTCTGTTCCGTGAAACCACTTCTTGCTCCTGCTCGTACGTCCTGCTGGGAAGGGTGGGGGTGAAGGCACAGGCCCCTCAGTCATCCTTGCCTCCGTAGATGAGTGAGGGCTGGTACTGGGCCCCCCACCCGGCCCCCCACCTCCGGCTCACCTCTGAGGGCCACCCTGCTCCTGATAGCGCTGCTCCCGGCTGGCGGCCTCACGCAGCTCCCGTTCCCGGCGCTCCTGCTCCAGCTGCCGCTGTGCCTCCTCGGCCCGCCGCTTCTCCTCCAGCCGGCGGTTCTCCTCCTCCTTCTGCAGAGACAGCCTCCACCTCAGCCCCACTCTGCCCCTCAGCCTCACCCCTGCCCAGGCCAGGGTCCCACAGGCATGAGGTCAAGGGTGGGTGCCAGAGCCAGTCACTCGCTAGCCTTGTGACTTAACTCATCTACGCCTTAGTCCGACCATCTGTAAATGGGCGCCGAGGAGACCAGATGCTACGTGGGCTACGTGAGGAAAACCAAGACATAGCAAGTGGTGCTCACTCTATCTTCCATGTGCCTGGCACGCCCTGGGCAGCACTCACCTCAGCTTTGGCCCAGAAGCTGTCTTTGCCAACTCTTTTGATCTCAGATACAGCATTGGTTTTCTGGTACACAGAGCCCTGTGGGGAACAGAGCACCCACTAGAGACCCAGGCCCAGGGTGGAAGGTCAAGCCCACAGGCACCAAAGGTAGGGAGAATTTACTAGACTCTCGAGAGTGCAGGGGAGAGCTGCTAGGACTGGACCCGGCAGAGGCAGTGGAGCCTTGTCCAGTGACCCTGGAGGAAACAAACACCAAGATGACCTGAAAGCGGCCCAGGAAACTCCCCCAACTGGGGCACTGAGTCCCAGACAACACCTGAGGGGTCTCTGGTGGCACCTGGCCCTCATGAATGGAGCCAGGACCCCTGCAATCCCACCTGCATACTCCTGGACAATGAGCAGTTCTAGGCAGGCCTCCGGCCAGGGGCCACTCCCAGAAGCTGACTTGCATAACAGCGTCCACAGGAATCACCACTGATGCCAAGTGCACGTCTGAAGACGCTGTTCCTGGCCATCAGCTCCAGCCAGCACCAGGGCCACAGGCCCACAGGTGTCTCCCCGAGACTCAGAGGGGCCTGCTCTGATTTTAGGCTCTGTCCTAGTGCCACCTGAAATTCCTCCACAGCAGCTACCTCCAGGGGCTTCCCAGGAAGTGTTGGTGCCGTGGCCTCGAGGGCAGCTGGACTACAGAGCCACGTGTCCCTGCAGAGCCCCCACTGCGACCACACAGCAGGCTCCAGAACAGCTGGTCCAACCACGAGGTAGGGTCAAAGGGCCACTCCCGCTCATCTGTCAGTGGGCGCTCACCACAGCTTGGGGGTCAATATCAGAGGCAGCCAAGCAGGCAGGGGCCCAGCCAGCCAGATGCTGGGAACTGCACCCTCCTGGCCCCCTGCCCATGGGCCCCGAGCAGTAAGAGGGAAGGCGATGGGCGGGCAGCACTCACCACTGGGGCCTGCGGCCCCGTGTCCTGGAAGCGGCCACTCTCCCTGTGGAAGCTGTAATTGGCACCAGAGGCCTTGGCTACCTTCTCCATGATGCACTCGGGCTCCACATCCTCCTCAGCCCTCGCGTTGATGGTCACATGGGCCCCCTGTGACGGGAGCAGTACTTGACTTAGGCTTTGCAAGGCCAGGAGTGGACGGGCCAAACTCCTGTCAGTCTGCCCAGCACAGGCCACCACTGCATGAAGGACTGGGGTCAGGGGACCAGAAGGTGCCAATCTGGCTGCTGGGAACCAAGGAATGAGTTCCCCTCAAGGGCTCATACAACTTGGAGCAAACCCCCTCAAACCCATCCCATCGTCTGTGAGGCCCTTGCCCCAACTGTGCCATCCAGCGGTTTGTTCTTCAGGTGCTGTACACTCCCTGCTGCAGATCAGCAGATGACTCAGCAATGATCTGCATGAAAAGCCTTCCTTCTAATCAATGAAAACTAATTTTAAATGCCATCTGGAAACCACAAAAGACCCTGAATAGCCAAAGCAATCCTGAGCAAAAAGAACAAAGCTGGCAGTATCACACTACTTGATTTCAAATTATACTATTATACAAAGCTACAGTAACCAAAACAGCATGGTACTGGCATAAAAACAGACACACAGACCAATGGAACAGAAGAGAAAAGGTAGAAATAAATCCATACATTATAGCAAACTCATTTTTGACAAAGGCACCAAGAACATACATTGGGGAAAGGACAGTCTTTTTAATAAATGGTGCTGGAAAGCTGGATATCTATTTGCAGACGATGAAACTAGATCTCTACCTTTCACCATAGATAAAAATCAACTCAAAATGGATTAAATACTTTAACGTGAGACCTGAAACTATGAAATTACCAAAGAAAATATTGGGGAAACGCTACAGAACATTGGTCTGGGCAAAGATTTTTTTGGGTGAGACCTCAAAAGCACAGGCAACAAAAACAAAAATACACAAATGGGATCACATCAAGCTAAAAAGCTTTTCCACAGCAAATGAAACAATCAATAACATGACAGACAGATAACATACAGAATGGGAAAAAATATTTGCAAACTATTCATTTGACAAGGGATTAATAACCAGACTATATAAGGAACTCAAACAACTCAACAGCAAAAATCAAACAATATGATTTTAAAAAGGGCAAAAGACCTAAACAGACATTTCTCAAAAGACATACAAATGGCCATCAAATATATGAGAAAAAAAATGTTCAACATCACTATATCAGGGAAATGCAAATCAAAACTACAATGAGGTACAGGCCGGGCGCGGTGGCTCACGCCTGTAATCCTAGCACTCTGGGAGGCCGAGGCGGGCGGATTGTTTGAGCTCGGGAGTTCGAGACCAGCCTGAGCAACAGCGAGACCCCGTCTCTACTAAAAATAGAAAGAAATGATATGGACAGCTAAAATATATATATAGAAAAATTAGCCGGGCATGATGCCGCATGCCTGTAGTCCCAGCTACTCGGGAGGCTGAGGCAGGGGGATCACTTAAGCCCAGGAGTTTGAGGTTGCTGTGAGCTAGGCTGACACCACGGCACTCACTCTAGCCCGGGCAACAGAGTGAGACTCTGTCTCAAAAAAAAAACAAACAAAAAAACAAACAAAAAAAAACTATAATGAGGTATCATGTCACCCCAGTTAGAATGGCTATTAAAAGACAAAAAATTAAAATTGCCGGAGAGGATGTGGGTAAAGGAGAATTTTTTTTTTTTTTAAAGACACAGTCTCACTCTGTTGCCTGGGCTAGAGTGTAGTGGCGTCATCACAGCTCATTGCAACCCTCAAAATTCCTGGGCTCAAGCGATCCTCCTGCCTCAGCCTCCTGAGTACCTGGGACTACAGATGTGTGCCACCAGGCCAGCTAATTTTTCTATTTTTTTGTAGAGACAGTGTCTCGAGCGTGCTCAGGCTGGTCTTGAACTCCTGGTCTCAAGCAATCCTCTCACCTAGGCCTCCTAAAGTGCCAGGATTACACGTGTGAGCCACCATACCTAGCCAGGGGAACTTTTATATGCTGTTAGTGGGAATGTAAATTAGTATGGCCATTATGGAAAACAGTATGAAGGTTCCTCAAAAACTAAAAATAGAACTACTATATGATCCAACAATCCCACTGCTGGGTATATATCCAAAAGAGATCAGTACATCAAAGAGATACCTGCACACCCATGTTTGTTGAGCACCATTCACAATAGCCAAGATATGGAGTGAACCAAAATGTCCATCAATGGATGAATGGATAAAGAAATTGTGGTACATATACACAATGGAATACTATTTGGCCATAAAAATGAATGAAATCCTGTCATTTGCAGTAACATGGATAGAACTGGAGGTCACTATGTTAAGTGAAATAGCCAGGCACAGAAAGACAAATATCACATGTTCTCACTTATATGTGGGAGCTAAAAAAGTGGATCTCATGGAGGTAGAGGATAGAATGGTGATTACTATAGGCTGGAAAGGGAAAGGTGGAGAGGGACGAAGAGAAGTTGGTTAATGAGTACAAAAATACAGTTACATATAAAGAATAAGTTCTAGTTCGAGCATTTGGTAGTACAGTAGGGAAATTATAGTTAACAATAATTTGTGTATTTCAAAATAGCTAAAAGAAAAATATTGTAATGTTCCCAACACAAAGATAAATGTTCGAGGTGACAAATATGCTAATTACCTTGATTTGATCATTGCACATTGTACACAGGTATCAAAATATCACATGTACCCCAAAAATATGTACAACTACTATATATCATTTTTTTTAATTGTGAAAAAAACTGCTATCTGGAAACAAGCACATTTTCTACAAAAGGAGAGCCACTGATTTCTTCCTAAGAAGCGACATCCATGACCTTATTCACTGGGTATACAGATAGAGTATCCCTAATCCTAAAATATGAAATCCTCTAGTGAACATTTCCTTTGAGCATCATGTCAGTGGTCAAAAAGTTTCAGATTCTGGCAGGGCGCAGTGGGTCATGCCTGTAATCCTAGCACTCTGGGAGGCCGAGGCGGGAGGATTGCTTGAGCTCAAGCGTTTGAGACCAGCCTGAGCAAGAGCGAGACCCCATCTCTACTAAAAATAGAAAGAAATTAGCCAAACGACTAAAAACAGAAAAAATTAACTGGGCATGGTGGCTGGTGCGTGCCTATAGTCCCAGCTACTTGGGAGGGTGAGGCAGGAGGATCGCTTGAGCCCAGGAGTTTGAGGTTGCTGTGAGCTATGCTAACACCATGGCACTCTAGCCCAGGCTCAAAAACAAACAAACAAAAAAAAAGTTTCAGATTCTGAGGTATTCTAGATTTTGGGTTTTTGAATTAGGGATGCTGAACTGTTAAGTATATAAAGCAAATATTCCAAATATCCCAAATCTGAAACCCTTCTGGTCCTAAACATTTCCGATAAACGATACTCAAGCTGTATACCCATTAAGCTTGGGATCTTCTCTTTCAGCTCCTAGGTGGAGAAACTGAGGTATATCTGAAGAAATGTTGGCAGAACCAGAAATCAAAGTCCTGAGTCTCCTTGCCAGTAACCAAAGAAATGCAAAAAGAAATGCAAAAACGTTCACCTGACAGGTGAACAATAAATCTCTTTGAAACAAATGTTTTTAATTTTAAAAAAGGTTCTATTACAGGACTGACAGGACTACATGCAGAAATGGACTGGAAAGGAACGAATCAAAGGGAATGTGCATATTAAGGTGGCGGGCACGAGGAACTCTCCCCGTCCTCCAAATCCTGACAACACTGCTAAGCTGTTTACAGTGAGCATAAAGCAAAATGGAACCCAGGGCCCAGCCTTCCCACGGGACCAGCTCCAGCAGGGTCCTTCATCCTGCCCTGCTGAGGCCGGCCTGCAGGTGGCGCTGGCCACATTCCGACCTCCCTTGCACTTGCTGACTGAGAGTGCAGCGGCACCTGGTCGTCCTAAAAGCCAGAGCATTAGTCGTGAGCACATGTCCGATTCCAGCTCTGCTCCCCGCTCACTCACACCCAGGAACCCGGGGGAGCTCAAGATGCGAGGGCTGTTCTGAGTGGAGCAGGTCCTGCCGGGCCTCACCTTCAGGAAGTTGGCCATCGTGCTGACGTGGCTGGCGCAGGCTCCCTTCCGCACATCGTTCACGCCCTCGCCAGTCTGCAACACAAGCACGTCCAGCATGACCTCAGGTCTCCCCAAAACCCACTTCCGTCCCCTGGGGACCCAGAAGTTTCCCTATGTTCCAGAAAAGAGAAAACAGCAACCCCAACAGCAGAAGCCATTCTTCTGTGTCACACAGGCAAGGTAAGTTCCCACACCTCCAAGAGGCTTACGGAGGCTCCCTGGGCAAGATGGCTATCAATTTCGACTGTGGGGGGGTGCTTCCTGAGTTTTCCTTGTCCCCACTAAGGGGTTCTGTTCTGCTGGAGCCCCTGTCCCTATACTCCAGGTTCCTGAACACTCCCCTAAAGCTTTCTACTCCATCAGAACTACCCTGAAGGGGATGGGGCCAGAATTTCCTGTCACTGCTTTTACTTCATTTTGCAGGACTAATCCTGGGCTTAGAAGGTTAATTCTGCATAGCAAGGCCACAGTTATTCTTTGGGCTGCAATAAATTAACTGACTATTCTGCTCATTCACTAGCTCTGAGCTGCTCTGTTCATCTACGAAGTTGTGCCCGTAAAACACTCCACTCCTGAAGTCAAGTCAGAGCAGCAAAGAAGACCAATGGTGTTTTCTGGGTCACACTAGATGAGACAAGTTCCACGTACCCAGTTGATGAGGACAAACTTGGGCAGGCCGGAGTTGGGGTCCTTCACTCTGCAGAAGCCGTACATCACCTTCCCACTGTTGAGCTCCTCCACCATCTCCTCCAGGCCACCCTCTGCCACAGAGTCATGAGGAGGGTCAGAGGCAGCCCCGGCACTTCCTGCTGGCCCTGACCCCTAGTCAAACAGGAAGGGAACTCAAGCTGCCCCAAACCAGGGCTTCTCACCCCGACCTGCATCAGAATCTTCCTGGGGACAAGTTTAAAATCAGATGCCTGGGCCCCACCCTCACTAAACTGACTTATGAGAGCTGGGTGGCGCCCAGGAGTCTGCAATTCTGACATGCACCTCAGGTGATATTTTTACCCACGCTAATTTAAAAACCACTCCTCTAAACCCACAGGTGACTCTGGAAATTAAAAAATGTCACTTCCACTGCAAATGAGCCACCAGACTTCCAAAAGGAGGATCTCTAAGTCAATTTTATTGTTGCCTGGACCCCATAAAGGACCACAAAACAGTCGGGCCCATTGAGTCACCCCTACCTGCACCTGTGCCCCCTCAGACTCCAGGGCCACCCAGATGCAAGGACCAGGTGGAATGTCCTGCAGCTGCATAACTGGCTCAGACCTCACAGAGTCTTAGACAGAAGAAGAGGTGATGGGGGCCCAGGAGTGAGCTGCCCTAAACCATTCTCCCCTGACACTGAGGCTTAGCCCCCATCTTTCCCAGGTTATAGGGAGGAAGAAGTGATCAGGTTTTTAGCTATAGGGGCAGTCCAGAGTCCCCACTCTGGAGACAGCAACCTGCTGCAGTTGCAGCAGAGCCCTGTTCTGTGTCACTGGGGATGACAACAGGAAACTCGGGTTGCTGATCCCCGCAACTCCCAGTCACCTGCTGCGTCACCTGAGTCTATCGTTCAATGGCTATCCTTCTAGAGAGAGGATGCCTCAGGGAGAAGAGGTTGTAAGAGAGGCTTTCTACCAACAACAGTCACCAAATGGTGGAGAACACGCTCCAAGCACTCACTGAACAATGAAGCCATGTCTAGCTCAGGACAGAGGGGTCAGGCGAGCTCCAGAGGCGGAGGAGCGAGCTGGCCTTGAGGATGCAGAGCAGTCAGGGATATCAGCCAGGGGGTCCGCGGGTCACACCCCACTGCCTCTGACCCAGCCTACTCGGACAGCCTCTGCCCAGTGCTGGCCAACAGACTGTCCTTCCCTGTAGAGACCGCCATAGAAGCCTTCCCTATGACCATCTGCACTGGCAACGCCTCTCCCCAGTGAGGGTGGGGCCCCTGCATACACTTGGCTCATGGCCAGGGCAGGACAAAAGCAGAGGAGGATGTGTCTGTGGGCTTTCTCCTCTGCCAGCATGAGCCCTGGGACTGGCATCCTCCCAGCTGCAGCTCCCCGGACACAGGTTGCCCATGTACTGCAGAGGGCCAGCCTGTTTTCCCTCTCAGCTCTCCCAAACTAGACACAGAGAAAGTGCTGCCCTCCACCTCCAGTAGAGAAAGTCGAGGAGGAGTATCTTCATTTACAAATATCTGAAGACTGCCAGAAGCAGCCAGTGAGCACTGGAGGCCTCATGCTATTCGGTGGGCTAAGATGGCCAAGGCCCTAGTCTTGTCTGCTGCTGGTGCACATCTCAACCACGTGAGCCAGGGAACCCCCAGTGCGGTTGAAGTGGGTGG
Organism: Varecia variegata; assembly: GCA_028533085.1. Lineage (NCBI taxonomy): Eukaryota > Metazoa > Chordata > Mammalia > Primates > Lemuridae > Varecia > Varecia variegata. The sequence continues at coordinate 104,377,189 of CM052437.1, forward strand.
GTCTGCAGGAGGCAAGCTTGGGCCTACTCCCCACCCTCAGGGGCGGAAAGTGTCACTGCAGTTGAGCCGCATGCAGGGGATACCTGTGTGCCGAGTCCTTTTCCTGCCACTGCAATAGCTGAAATGCCAGCCAGGATGGACCGCTGACAGTCACAACCCTCTCTTTTTTGCACACCTCACCCTTCTGCCTCCTGTTGTCCCTGAGAGCCCATTTGCGGTCATACTCACCCCCCGTGCCAGCCACGCGGATGTCATTGCTGTTGCCTTCATAGGTAAAGAGAGCCCTGAAACAAAACACAAGTGGGCTCTATAGCTGGCACCTTGGGTTCCATCTGCCCTCATCACACCTACCATGGCTTCCCACCACACACCAAAGAGCTTGGCCTGACAGTAACACCGTGGGCCCACTCTGCTCTGACCTGCTAGGCAGGTTCTCAGGAGGCTGCTATGTAGTCTTCTCAGCTCTAGAGCTGGGACAATGCTTGCCTGACTTACCATGGGACTTGATGTGAGGGGAAAAGCCATGGAGATGGGGGCAAACATCTACTGCAAGGTAAATAAGAAGTGTGGACTTTTACAATGACTTTGTACACATTCATGTATGAAATACTCACCTGGCTTCCAGGTATATGGATTTGAAAAGACAAAACATACCTACATATTCCTGAACCCAGAACAGCCAAAAGGAGAAGCAATGAGACATACACACATCGGGCTCCACGGAAGGCCGCCCACCCTGCCTGTGCCTGTCTGCCCCAGCTCCCGTAAAGCCTGGCTGGTGGGCAGTGCATCCTTCTGGGCTTGAGACTCTCCGGCAAATGCGGATTTTACAGGCTGTGTTCAGCATCAGAAACCGCAGGGGCAATGACACAACATGAAGTCACACAGTTAAAACTAGGGACCCGTCAAGCCCCTCATGGGTCTGTGGGCAAATCTATGTATTGGAGCTTTATCTTTCCCTGGGTGACACCTGGACCATGCCTTCCTTCTCCTGTAAGACTAATTATTCATAAGAACTTTGGAAAAGATTCTGACCTTTTTAAACTGGTGCCCCAGAGGTGTTGAGGAAATATGGTAAGTTTTATTAAATCTAGGCCATGGACGGTCCCTTGACCAGAACAAAGGAGAACATTCTAGAAGAGGTGGTCTCCTGGAGATAAGCTGTGTGTGGGCTTCCCTGCAGTACACATGGAGCCAGCTGTCAGCACCAACCCTGTAGCAGTTCAACACCCCCAGCAGTGCTGGTGGACACGGGGTGAGGGCAGTGACCCCTAAGACTGCAAGTCAAAGGTCCAGTGTTTCTTGTCTCCCTGGGCTCCAGAGCACAGGCCTGGGAAGGCAGGCCAGACCGAAGCTCCAGGGATAAATAGTTGGACAACAACCAAATCAGTTTCAACTTGGCTTCCCCAGAGCCCTGCCAACGCCACCTGGCAGGGATGCCTATGCCTGAGAAAGGCAGAAGAAATGAGACCCAGGCCCAGTGGATCTGCCTGGTAGGGAGGAGACGGGCCACCAGGAAGAGCCACTTCCCACCAGGAGAGACTACAGAAGGTGAAAAACACTGAGAGAGAAAAACACTCAGAGAAAAGGAACTAAAGAAAAGACCACAGAGAAACAAGAAGAAAGATTTGGGACGTGGTGCACTGTCAGCCTGAGCTGCTGGAGCTCTCTGCAGGAAAGAAGCCCATTCCTCTTGATGGTCACAAAGCCCTGGCTGCCAGAAGACAGGGAACTGGCACAAGCAACAGGGAACAGAAGATGGCAACTCAACCCAGCTCTTGCAAGAAGGGATGCAGCAGCTAATAACAGCCAAGCTTGGTACCCTGCCCCTAACCCTCCGACTTCATCTCGCAACCCCTACACCCCAGGCTGCAGTCTAAGCCACTTTCAAGAATGTTCCCAGTTCAAAGGGTCATTCCCACATTTGATTAGAGTTCTGCCCTTCTTTCAAATCATGAAAAAACATGGTGCCCTGGCCTGTGCACAGCAAGAAAGTATATAATAATAAGCACCTTATGGGAGGGGGGAAGGAGGGGACGGGTAAATTCACACCTGATGGGTGCAATAGGCATGGTCTGAGAGGGCCATGCTTGTAGCTCTGACCTGGCCGGTGCAAATGCAATAGCTGTAAACCAAATGTTTGTATCTCTGTAAAAATTTTGAAATTAAGCAGACACAGGTGACACATGAACCACATGAAAACAAACCACACCAAGACAGGGGGCAGGAGAGCTGATGTGTGGCTCCTCACCCCATCTGGCCTCAGGGCCTGGCCCAATGCCCCAGCTCATTGTGTGAAACACTTTATGACCCACCGAACTGGAGATCACCTCTTCTTCCTCTAATATTCTCTGCCACTTTTTCTGTATGGCTCTTAGCCCAACCTTTTTTTTTTTTTTTTTAAATAGAGACGGTCTCGTTCTGTCACCCAGGCTGGAACTCCTGGCCTCAAGCGAATCACCATGCCCAGCCCACAGTCCATCTTTTATCTGAGCAGCTACTACACATAACCACCCTGAACCAGGCACTGAGGACAGAGACAGGGCCCACCCGACCCCTTCTAGTGGAGAGATAAAGGTAACAAGAAAACCCATGAGGGTTTCTGGCATGTGTCCAAGGGAAGTCAATCAGGGAGATGGGAAACGTGACTACAGCCAGGGAGCAGGGATCAAGGTAGGCCTCTCTGAGAAGGCAGCCTTGGAGCAGAGAAGTGAAGGCTGGGAGCCTCCTGTGACGACACGGAAGAAGTGTGCGCCCACCAGAGGAAGTAGCAAGAGCAGGGGCTCTGAAGAGGAACCGCTTGCAAATTTGAGGAAGAGAAAGACGGCCAGGGAGTGGTGGTAAACAGGTGTGTCCAGTGTGACAAGAGGGAGGAGTGGCAGGATCTGGGTCATACGGAGCAAGGAGTCTGGGCTTTCTTCAAGGTGCAACAGGAAGCCACTGCAGAATTACAGGCACAGAAGTGACGTGGTCAGGATATTTTTTCAGCTAGTGAGAGGGGACCTGCCACACCGTATCTGTTGAGTAACTACCTTTTTTTTTGTTTGTTTTGAGACAGAGTCTCGCTTTATTGCCCAGGCTAGAGTGAGTGCCGTGGCGTCAGCCTAGCTCACAGCAACCTCAAACTCCTGGGCTTAAGCAATCCTTCTGCCTCAGCCTCCCGAGTAGCTGGGACTACAGGCATGCACCACTATGCCCGGCTAATTTTTTCTATATATTTTTAGTTGGCCAGATCATTTCTTTCTATTTTTAGTAGAGACGGGGTCTCGCTCTTGC
>CM052437.1:104387388-104406241 GCA_028533085.1 Varecia variegata
TAATGACTTTGCCTCCTCCCCTTGCTCTGAGAACCCATCCTTAGGCTAGATGGTGGATGCACAGGCACCCTTTATATTATTATTTACAATTTTTTGCATGCCTGGTATAGTTTATAATAAAATGTTTTTTTTTAAAGAACTTACTTTAGAATATGAGAAGAGGGCTTTGTGTATGTGAGCTTGAACATATATTACCATATGATTTTTCTCAGGAAGGGTCAAACTTCAAAAGGGTCTCAGAAGTAAGTATCTGCCTCAATATCTCCTACAAAGAAGATCATGCAATCTTGCCAGATTCCTCTTATTGTCGGAAAATTCTTGCCAAAACATAAATCCAGTTGATCTTGTTCCCTCCCCTGTGGAAGGAGATTTTAAAAAGACAGAAGCACTTTCTCCTCTTGTAGAGTATTACTCTCACTTTCAGTTCACATCTCTCCTTGTTAAAATAATCCCAACTCACTCACAGAGTTTACTTCTTAGTCTTTTAATAATAACCCCTGTTTTCTTCGCTTTGTCCTTGGGCAATTAGGATCCTGAAAATGCCCAAGAGACATGCAGGACTACATTGGTATGTGTTTAAGGAAGTTCCTCAGTGGCTCGCATGCTAATGAAAGAGATAAGCTGGAAAATCACCACCAGTCATGAGACACTACCACAGTCTCTCCACAAGGAAGGGGCAGGAGGGGGTTGTAGGATCAGAGACCCGTGAAACATGCTCATGCTTTTCCAACCAAACCCCGCTGAACAGCAGTTATACTACAACCCTGTGGAGCTATTTTAGCATCTGTCATCACTCTGTTCAGCACACCCCACTCTCTCTTGCCAAAAGCTGGAAAGGTCTCCAGAATCCTGAACACACTGAACCAAGATTTAAAATACCCAGGCACCAGGTGCCCTCTGGTAGCAATGCCTGGGCAGAGCTGTGGCTGGTATCCCAGAAAGGGCTTCTTCACGCTGGTTCAGACAAACAACATGCAAAACAGTGGCTAAGAGTCTGACTTAGACTGAGCCATCAGGACAAGTCAGGGTGATAAGACACAGTGACATCACAACCCGAGCTGTGGTGCCCTGACACAGATTCAGGACTTCCGAGTAAGACTTGTCAAAATGCATAGCCTTAGTCCAATCCTGAAAAAACATCACACAAACACAAAAGGAGGGACATTTGACAACATAATTGTTCAATACTCCTCAAAAGCATCAAGGTCATGAATGACCAGGGGAAACTGAGGCACCATTACAGACTATAATGATGAAGACACAACAATAAATAAATGCTGGGTCCTGGAACACAAGGAGGACTTAGTGGAATGTGAGTTTAGTTTGTAGTATCATGACCAATATTAATTTCCTGGTTTTTGTCATAGTAGACACAGTATCGTAACATGGTAACATCAGGGAAAGCTGGATGAGCTATATAAAAACTCTTTATACTGTTTTTGTAACTTTTTTCTAAGTCTAAAATTAGTCCAAAATAAAGTTTTTTTCTTTAACAAGCCTGCCACATCTGGGTTTGAGTCCCAACCTCCACTATGGGCACGTCATCCGCAGGAAATGATACACCCTTTCTAAGCTACAGTTTCCTCATTCACAAAAGAGAATTGGTATTTTTATTTTAAAATGAGAATAAAAATAGGGCCAAATGCAGTGGCTGACACCTGGAACCCCAGCACTCTGGGAGGCTGAGGCGAGAAGATCATTTGAGGCCAGGAGTTCAAGACCAGCCTTGGCAACATAGTTGAGAACCCATCTCTACAAAAATAAAAATAAAAATAATTAGCCGGGTGTGGTGGTACACACCTGTAGTCCCAGCAACTCGGGAGACTGAGGCAGGAGGATTGCTTGAGCCTAGGAGTTCAAGGCTGCAGTGAACTATGATCACTTCACTGCACTCCAGCCTGGGTGACAGAGCAAGACCCTGTTGTAAGAAAAAAGGAAAAAAATATATTGGGGCATGCAGAGAGAAATGGGGAGGAATATATACCAGGATGTGAGCTATGGTCTTCTCTGGGTCTGCAGCAGACTGACTTTCATCTGTATATCCAGTTCTCTAATTTGATAATAATGAATGTTTACCCATTTTGCAATCGGGAATAAAAATATGTTAAAAGGGACGTGAATCACATACACACTGTTGTGTGACCACAGCCCATCCTGTTGGCTCCACTGCCTAACAGCCCAGAATCCGCCTCTTCTCCCCACCTCTATGCCACCAGCCATGCGTCACCACAGACCCTCGCCTGGCTGGGGTCCCTGCCCAGCCTCTTCTCCAGAAGGCAGCAGAGTGACCCTGTTGGTATGTAGAGCCCATCAAATCACTCATCTGTCGGCCCCCCAGTTGCCCACACAATGGCCATGCAGACCCCATTCCTTGGGCTATACCTCTGCGGCCTCCTTCCCATTCCAATACAGGCTCGCTTCCCCAGGTGTTCCCTGTGGACCCCGCCCCTCCCGGACTGAGACTCTGCAGTGCCCCCTCCCCAGGGTGATCTCCCCAGCCACCCTGGCTCCTACTGCCCACCACTGCTGGGTTCCTTTTCAGCACTGACAGCTCACACACTAAATGTGCTCTGTCTCCTACACAGGACTGTGGGCCTCAGGAGGGCAGGCTCTGCCCGGGCACGTGGAGCCCAGGTAAGACATGGGCACGATGGTCCAGGCAGCAGGACGACCTGCAGACAGGACATCCCAGCAGCGTACCAGCCTTGCCTAGGGAGGGTGGTCAAGGCAGCTCCCCAGGCTTCTCCCTCCCTTTGGTGGCACTGTTCTCTGAGGTTCCACCGATGGGATTCGTGTGTGAAGGGCAAAGGAAGGCTTGCTATTCTTTTAACTTAATGAAGGAAACTGAAGGTCTGATAAGAAAAATGATTTGCCAGGGTCTGAGACCAGGGTGTGTCCACCTCAGCACCACTGACACTCGGGGCTGATCATTCTCTGTCACGGGAGGGAAGGCTGTCCTGTGCACTGTAGGGTGTTGAACAGCATCTCTGGCCTTTGTTCACTAGACACCAGTAGCAACCCCCAGGCCCCCAGTTTTGATAACCCAGAATATCCCAGGATATTGCCTAAGGGTTCCTGGTGCAGGGACAAAATCACTTCAGCTGATAACCCCAGTCCTAGAGCATAAGTAAGGAACTGCGAAGGAAGGAGCCAGAGCCTGGAGATGTGACTAGACTCAACTACACAAGAAGCATCATTAGAACTGTGGCCTCAGTAGGGAGGCCAGCTCACCACACTAACCCTTGCTCACAACGGGATTAAGTCCCAGAATCCTGGGAGGCTGTCACCACAGGGTGGAGCAGCAGGCCCTCAGAGAAGCCCCATGCACAGCTCTCTTCGGTAGAGATTTGAAAGGCCCCTGGTCACATGCTGTCCTTCATCCAAACATAAGGGGAGTCATGGGGGGGGCCTCACCTTTGGGGGCTTAAAAGGGTAATCCGTAGGAAAGTGAATGGTCAGGAAGAAAACACCTCCTTGGTAAGGACTGTCATTCTGGAAGGATGAGACACAGAAAGAGATCAGTGAGCATGCTAAGCACGAAGCACAAGAAGCAAAACTTGAGCGGTGTGCTCAGCAGCTACTACCTACCGGGCCCATGATGGTGGCCTGCCAGTGGAACACTACAAGACAAAAGAGAGACAGGCATGTAAGAGACCCCCTAGTAAACATGTCTATTCTACTGAAAAGGCACTGTTAAGTTTAGTGGGTGCTGCCACACAAGACACCTTTACTTCTGACACCAACTTCAAGCTAGGGGTTCCTAAAACCATGCTCAGATTCAATAACTTGCTAGGACTCCTGGAGCTTACTGAAAGCTGTTGTCCTCATGGTTATGGTTTATTACAGGGAAACAACACAGATTAACATCAGGAGGAGTCCAAATGCAGAGCTTCTGTTATCCTTTCCCCATGAAGTCAGGATGTGTTACTCTCCTGGCATCAATGTGTTGACAACACACGCAGAGTACTGTCAACCAGGGACACTCACCTGAGCGCCCGTGTTCAGAGTTTTTACTTGGGCTCCACCCTGAGAGTATGACTGATTGACTGAGTGCCTACAGGGCTGATCTCAGTCTCCATTCTCCAGCTCCTCCAGGCAGATCCAAGCCCTCACCTTAAACCACACGGTTGGTCTACTCGGCACGGGCAGTCCTCACCCTAAATCACATTGCTGGTGTGTGGGTCAAAGCCTTCAGGCAAACAAAGACACTCCTATCAGGTATGACGTCTTAGAGATCACTTCCCAGGGATTGAGGATGAAGTCCAGATCTTTTTTGGGGCAAGATTAAATTCTTTACTATACAGGTGCCAGTAACTATAATTCAGTCCTCTCTTTGCACAGAATTAAGCCTTAACCAGGCTTCAGCCATTTTCCCCACTGCTCTTTATAAATCCTTTCTATCCCCTGGTTCTTTCCTTCATTAAGTCTAAAGCCCTCTCCAAAAAGTCTCTCTCAGAAGCCAACTGCCCATGGCCCTGGAGTCTCATCGGTGCTACCTTCATCTGTATCCTCTGCCCAGTGCCTGAGCAGTGCCCTGTGCTCTGGGAACTCAATGACAAGGCCACAACAAGCACCTCTCATTCTTCCCTTCCAGGTCCTCACCTTTGGAGCCCAGGCTGCACTCCCTCACTGGTTTAGAGCCTCCTCTTGCTGCACATCACACCTCATACCCAAAAGTAACACATCTCAGGTTACTTTTCCTGCTCTACTGCCCCAAACAGCTCCTGTGCACTCAGCAAGCTAGCCTAGAGTGGACCACTCACTCACCTTCAAGCCTCCCCAGTGATATGAATGGTCTCAGGGCAAGAGACTCCACAGCCTTTGTGGAAAATGCCTACTCATCCTCAGGAGTGGGTTGCTGAGACCATCCGAGGGGCCTGTTGTTCTCAAGAGAATTCTGTCTTAGTCCAAGGTTTCAGACCCAGTCCTGTCCAGATTTTCCTGCCACCTGTTCAAATACTCTAGCTCTAGCCCTGACAGCAGGACCAGGAAAGCACAAAGCCATGGGGTGGGAGCACAAGTGCAGGGACTGAAACAGAAGCTTCCCAAACCCCTAGAGGTACCCAGAGTCAGTCAAGAAAGCCAGGAGCCTCTTTCAATATTTCAAAGAAATGCTTTTGAAGAGAACACCTTTACCTGCAATAAGGCTGCCTGGGCTAATGAAAATAGCACTTCTTTTGCTTTTGATTGTTTTTATTCCAACTCATACTAATCATTAGTTGGCAAGTAGATGTACTCTTGCCTAATAATAATGTAGAACAGAATTCCTTATGAAATAAAAGTGGTAGGGGTTTCTTGTTTTTTTTTAGAGCCAGGGTCTCACTATGTTGCTCAGGCTGCTCTAGAACTCCTGGTCTCAAGTAATCCTCCCACCTTGGCCTCCCAAAGTATTGGGATTATAGGAGTGAGCCACTGCACCTGGCCAAAGGTGTTTTTGATAATGTATTTCAGAATAGGAGGTTAGGATCCTCTGGTCTTGTTTACTTTAACCCCTGAGAGCTATTGGGGCACTGAGCAGAGTTTGAGGGCAGAGTCAGAAGAGAAGGCCCCAAAAGAGAAAGGATGAGAGAGGAAACAGAGGAGGGACGCTGGAAAGGAGGTGTTTGCCCATGGGGCAGGCATGAAATGGCCCCAAAAAGTTAGCTAGCTTCCACGGCTGCCTGAAGCATGTCCACTGAGGTATGGATTATGGTGGCCTTGATGCTGGCCTCTCCAACAGTGCCAGCTGCCTCCAGCGTAAGGATGCGGCTTGGGTAAGAGAGAGTGGGTGTGAGCTGAGCCACACACTGAGGAGATGCCTCTAGATGGTTAAGGCTGAACTAGAGCAGTTCAGTCTGACATTGACCTTCATTTAACTTGACATTGTCTTAGTGACAGGTAAGAGAGGAAACATGCTATGGAGACCTGGGGTGCTTGTGAGGACAATACGAGCAAAACAGTGATTAATGGGGAGCAGGTTGAAAAACAGGTGCCAGGAAACAGTGGAGCACCGTGGCCCTTGTTCATTATGCTCTGTACAAGCAGCTGGACTCATCTCTGCTCTGCTCCAAAGTTGAGTTAATGTCCCACAAAAACCTTCGAGCCCTCCATTCCCAGTGGCTCCGTCTGCCCACCCTTGGTACATGCAGGCACACATGTGACACCATCCCCTCCTTTTTTCCAGCCTTCTGAAATTTCTTTCTTTTTTTAATTGCAGTAAAATATATACATTTATACATAACATAAAATACGCAGTTTAAACTACCTTAAAGTATACAATTCTGTGGCATTAAATGCATTCACAGTGTTGTGCAACCATTTCTAAAACTCTTCCATCACCTCCAAAATGAAATTCTGTACCCACGAAACAGTATTTCTCCCTCCCCTCAGCCTCTGGTAACCTCTTATCTACTTTCTGTCTCTATAAATTTGCCTAGTCTAGATATTTCATGTAAGTGGAATCATATAATAACTGTCCTTTTCTTTCTGGCTTATTTCACTTAGCATGTTTTCAAGGTCATCCATGTTGCAGTGTGTGTCAGAACCACAGTGTTTACCCACCATCCACTGATGGGCACATGGGTTGTTACCACCTTCTCACAACTGCGCATAATGGTGTGTGAACATTGGCATACACGTTCTGAGTTCCTGTTTTCTTTGGTTCATGTACCTAGGACACCACCCTTGGTATCATAGGTATCTCCTATGATATCTCCCCTCTGAGGTATCGCCCCTCCCACCCACTTTTCCTACAGTTGCAACTACTGCAGCCTCACGGTGAAGGATGGGTATCCCAGAGCCCAAGAAGCCCAGAGTACAGACTTGGAAACCCTCATGCTGGGCAGCTCAGCCTCTGGCCAATGGCTGTGAGAGGTGGCAAAGGGCTGGCACCAGTGCTACTTCTCCCTCTAACCCTCTCCTGAGCATCTACCAGAGCTGTTTCTTCAGTCTCCCCTGGGGAAAAGCAGAGATGAGAGAAAAGAATAGATACTGCCCCTTCCTTTGGCAAGAGGCAAGAATCCACTGCCCTGACCCTCATTGGCCCTCCCGCTCTGCTCCTAGGTACTGCAGCAGGCAGCACCAGGTACCCTAGACTAGCGCTGCAACAATGTTTACACGAGTGCCCAAGTCTGACTTGGTCAGAGGCACTTTCCAGAAGTCAATGTGACTCCTCAGGCCAAGCTGGCTTTCTCATGCCCCAGGTTCTACTTTGAGTATAACCTGACCAGCCAAGTTGCTGTGAACTCTGGCCTAGGTCTCCAAAGAAAAGCAATTCAAAAGCAAATGAAGGGAACACAACTGGGTTTCTTAAATACTGCTTGGCTGATAAATTTGGGGGTCTTAATTGCAACACTCCTGTAATCTGAAGACCCGAAAAATACTTACAATCATTACCCACAGGTCCCGCAGAACACTGGGCAGGAGGATCCCTCTGCAAGTCGCTTAATTCCTAGAACACAAGACAGTGGGTCAGAGCTGGTGTATGCCTGGGATGCTGCCTCTATACACCAATCCTGATACCCAGAATGAATTCTCCTGGTGGGAGGGGGCTCCTAGGCCTCAGGAGGGGGTTGGAGACAAGGCAGGTCATGGCGGTCTACTCTCTGCTGTGAAGATACCAGAGAAGTAGGTATTACCATTTCCATTTTATAAATTAGGAAACTGAAATATACAGAGATGAAGTTACCTATTCAAAGAGCTGGAAGAGGGCAGGTAAAGAGTCAGTCACATGTAGATCTATCTGTCCTACCCCCAAGCCTAGCCTCCCACCTGCTCAGGTGGAGGACACTCCCTCCCAGGTTCTCAGGATATGGGAGAAAAAGAGCCCTAGGAGAGTGTTCTGGGAGAAGGGCAAGTGCCAGGTTTTAGCTCTGGGCTAATACATTAATGCATGGAAGCAGTTAGCACAATTGTTTTTTTTTTTTTTTGTGAGACAGAGTCTCACTCTGTTGCCCAGGCTAGAGTGCCGTGGCGTCAGCCTAGCTCACAGCAACCTCAGACTCCTGGGCTCAAGCAATCCTCCTGCCTCAGCCTCCCGAGTAGCTGGTACTATAGGCATGCACCACCATGCCCGGCTCATTTTTTCTATATATATATTTTTAGTTGTCCAGCTAATTTCTTTCTATTTTCAGTAGAGACGGGGTTTTGCTCTTGCTCAGGCTGGTCTTGAACTCCTGAGCTCAAACGATCCACCCGCCTTGGCCTCCCAGGGTGCTAAGATTACAGGCGTGAGCCACCGCGCCCAGCCAATTAGCACAATTAGTTGCTCAATTAAGGAAAGGGCCCTGGTATTTCAATCTCTCTACCTCCCCTACCACCATCCCAATCTCAATCCCACTACCCACCACTGGGAGTTTGACAAGTCCTAGGGCTTTGAACATGAAAACTAAGGGCACACGAGCCAAAGTCTAACACTGCAAGAATTACACCATAACTAGAGTACCTTCAAGGGACACCAACTCTGGCCACAATCCTTAAAAGTGATCCTGTCCCAGCATGAGCCTCAAGGCCCAAGATTTTGGGCAGTGACTCTCAGACTTTAGTTTGCATGTATGAGAATATTTCCTATACAGTATTCCTTCTCCTCCCCAGGTTTCAGACCTCAGTAAACATCTGGGGTCTCCACAGAGGTTCTAACGGGAAGGAAGGAGACACAAATAATGGCACATCATGTGGCAGGGAAACTCCTCAGAAGATGGCAAACCCCAGGGTCCAGGAATGTGTACAAAGTTCACACCTGGCTTATGACATTCCTTCTTACCTGAACTCCACCTACCACTGTTCCATCCACAGACCCTCCTGATCTCAGCATGTCTCTAGGCATGCTGATCATTCTTGTAATCCCCACCTCTCTGGCCATCCTGTACTTATCCCGCTTCTCCTCAAATTTAATCGGCCAGGATGGAAGTATTAATACCACAGAAGCTACAAATCAGGGCCATGTTTTCTCCCCCAGGGTTGATTTTTAAATATCTATCAGTACACCACTGGCCAGTTCTCAATTAGCATCTAGTATGTCTGAACCCATTTCCTCACAAGTAAAATGGGTTACACTTGGTAAGTATTCAGTAAGCAGCATTATGAAGTCACAATAGAACTGAACTTGGGGAACAAGTGAGGTTGTGCAAGGGGACCAGAGGACACGCTCAGAAATGTAATAGAGCTACAGAAACCTCTGTAGAACACTTCCTTTTTGCTTACCTCTCCGCTCTGTGGCCCTCACTATCACTCTGCAGGGGATTTGGAAAAGCTGTCAGTACAGGCCAATTTCCCTCCAGCTCACAAAGTTTTCCCACACCTCCATGGTTTTGCACCCACTGTACCCAGAATTCAGAATCCATATCACTCCTTTTAAGGGCTGTGATGAATAGTTACTTGTGATACCTTAATGATTCCTGAAAGGCCAGAAGTAGGTCCCTCTTGATAGACACTAACCAGCACCCAGGTGTTTCAAATGCTATCTGGCACTTCCAGGAAGAATAATGTGAGTTGAAAGAAATTAGTCCACTCAGGGCAGGCGAGGTGGCTCACGCCTGTAATCCTAGCACTCCAGGAGGCTGAGGCAGAAGGATTGCTTGAGTTCAGTAGTTTGAGACCAGCCTGAGAAAGAGCAAGATCCTGAGTCTACTAAAAATACAAAAATTACCCGAACGTTGTGGCACGAGCCTGTAGTCCCAGCTGCCTGGGAGTGTGACGTAAGAGGATCGCTTGAGCCCTGGAGTTTGAGGTTGCTGTGAGCTATGATGATGCCACTGCACTCTACCCAGGGTGACAGAGTGAGACTTTGTCTCAAACAAACAAGAAACTCATCCACTCAAAACACTGCATTCCGGTGCTCACCTAATATGACTAGAAGACTCAGGTCTGAGATCCAGCTCCATCACTGGGAAAATCACTTTCACCTCTCTGGGCCTCAGTGTAATTACCTGTTAAGTTGTAATTATACTTGCCTGCCAACTTGCCAGCACTTTTGTGTGGTTATAAATTTTCTTAATATAAATTTTTAAATGTATATAATGTATGCAAGAGCACCCACTAAATATCAAGAACAACAGTGTATACAGGATGCTACCATTAGTATTATTAAAAGGGGGAGGAGAAATGGGTAGAATGAATATATATATGTATATTTCTGGAAGAATACGTAAGAAGCTAATAACACTCGTTGGTCCCGAGGAGGGGAATCAGCTGAGGACAAGTTTGGGTGGGGGACTTTTTCCTGTATATCCTTTGTACATTTTGAATTTTGAACCATGGGAATTTATTACCTAATCAATAAATATATAAATATTTTATTAATTGTAAAGGACTATGCAGGTTAAGGTTGTATAATAATTATTGTTACAAATAACAATGATAAAAGTAAAGAGTCCTGAAAAAGGGAAAGGAAGTTCAAGTATCAAGTATTAATAGAGAAAAAGAGTTAAGCAAACCATGGTACACATTCAGTTCTTTTATTGTGTTTTATCAAATCCAAGACACCATCCTTTGTAAGACACAAGTTAACTTTATGTACAACTAAGAAAGAAAACATACTGGCAATTAAACTAACACCAAATGCTTTCTTTACACCTACACTTTAATTTTATTTAAAAATTATTCTTATTGAAAGAACTCTTTTAGGCTTATTTAAACAAAGGTTTGTGGGTTTTTTTTTTTTTTAAATCAAGTATCACTCATGCATACAAAAAAAGGAAAAACAGCCTTTCTGCCTGGGACACTGCCGAGGAAGCATGTCAAAGTCTCTCTTCCCACTGCCGTCATGTCTAAGTCAGAGTCTCCTAAAGAACCCAACAGCTGTGGAAGCTATTCATCGGAGGGTTGAGCTTTGAAACGACTGATGAGAGTCTGAGGAGCCATTTTGAGCAATGAGGAACGCTCACAGACTGTGTGGTAATGAGAGATCCAAACACCACGTGCTCCAGGGGCTTTGGGTTTGTCACATATGCCACTGTGGAGGAGGTGGATGCAGCAATGAATGCACGGCCACATAAGGTGGATGGAAGAGTTGTGGAACCAAAGAGAGCTGTCTCCAGAGAAGATTCTCAAAGACCAGGTGCCCACTTAACTGTGAAAAAGATCTTTGTTAGTGGAATTAAAGATACTGAAGAACATCACCTAAGAGACTATTTTGAACAGTATGGGAAAATTGAAGTGATTGAAATCATGACTGACAGAGGCAGTGGCAAGAAGAGGGGCTTTACTTTTGTAACCTTTGATGACCATGATTCTGTGTATAAGACTGTCATTCAGAAATACCATATTGTGAATGGCCACAACTGTCAAGTAAGGAAAGCCCTGTCGAAGCAAGAGATGGCCAGTGCTTCATCCAGCCAAAGAGGTCGAAGTGGTTCTGGAAACTTTGGTGGCAGTCATGGAGGTGGTTTTGGTGGGAATGACAACTTTGGCCATGGAGGAAACTTCATGGGTCAAGGTGGCTTTGGTGGCAGCCATGGTGGTGGTGGTGGATATGGTGGCAATGGGGATGGGTACAATGGATTTGGTAATGATAAAAGCAATTCTGGAGGTGGTGGAAACTACAATGATTTTGGCAATTACAACAATCAGTCTTCCAATTTGGACCCATGAAGGGAGGAAATTTTGAAGGCAGAAGCTCTGGCCCCTATGGTGGTGGAGGCTAATACTTTGCCAAACCACAAAACCAAGGTGGCTATGGTGGTTCCAGTAGCAGCAGTAGCTATGGCAGGGGCAGAAGGCTTTAATTACCCTCGGGAAACAAAGCTTAGCAAGAGAGGAGAGCCAGAGAAGTGACAGGGAAGCTACAGGTTACGACAGATTTGTGAACTCAGCCAAACACAGTGGTGGCAGGGCCTACCTCTACAAAGAAGACATGTTTTAGACAATACTCATGTGTATGGGCAAAAAACTCAAGGACTGTGTTTGTGACTAATTGTATAACAGGTTATTTTAGTTTCTGTTCTGTGGAAAGTGTAAAGTATTCCAACGAAGGGTTTTAATGTAGTTTTTTTTTTTTTTGCACCCATGCTGTTGATTGCTAAATTTAATAGTCTGATCATGATGCTGAGTAACTGTGTCTTTTTTTTTTTTGAAATGTGCTGTGTAAAGTTTGTCTACTCTGAAACCATTTTGGTAAACTTTCCCTAAAGTGTGAAGATGGAATTCCTTCAGGGTGATGTCAGCTTCTATTTGAAATTCATTTATAACCTGCTTGAGTGGTGTAGTTGAATTGACAGTTACTGTTGTGCCCTGAAGTTCACCATTAAAAGGGGTCATCCAAGGAAAATCATGGAATTATTGGTTATAAAGATGATTGTTGGCATATCCTATGCAATATATCTAGCTTCCCGAGGTTGGACGAGAACCCGGCGCCTTCAGGCTGCTGTGGCCGTAGACCTATGTAATATATCTAAATTGAATAATGGTACAGGATAAAATTATAGATGGGAATGAAGCTTGTATATCAACCATTATCACATAAAATCAATAAACGATTTAATTCTCTTAAAAAAAAAAAGGAAAAACAAGTGAAATAAATAACTTGATTTGTTCAGGAATTTCTAAAACTTCCCATGCAGAGCCCAAAACTGAGTCATTGATGTCCACACAATATCATCATCCTCTGTGCCTTCCAAAGCAATGGTGATGAAGCAATTCTTAGAGTCCTCCACTAATGTTTCTGGAGTTTTCTTCCAAGCCATTGATACTCATTCTACAAAGTTCTGTTATATAATCTCTTTGCACACATTCCAGTCTGAAAAAGTGATCTAGCCTCACCAACTTGAGGGTAGGTGGTACCCTCCTTTCTTGGGTCTATGAAGCATTTGGTTACTTGACATGGAAACAGGAAATTGCAGTCCTTCCTTCAACAACAAATATTTGCTCCACTAATATGAAATTTACTCTCTATTGTTCTGTTTCTGTGCCTATGTTCACAGATGCTTTTCTTTTCAGTGCTAAATCACAGAATATTTTTGAAGATTTTTTCTCACTTTTTTTTTGAAGGGGTGGGGGCTTGTGAGGGGGGTGTTCAGTTGTCTTGTTTTTTTTTGTTGAGAAAGAATTTCCCTTTGTCACCCTGAGTTGAGTGCAGTGGCATCGTTGTAGCTCACTGCAACATCCAGTTCCTGGGCTCTAAGTAATCCTTCTGCCTCAGCCTCCTGCGTAGCAGGGACCACAGGTGTGCGCCACAATGCCTGGCTAGATTTTTTTTCTTCTTTTTGGTAGAGATGGGGTCTCACTCTTGCTCAGGCTAGTCTCCTTTGTATGGAGACTACAAATTTTGGAAAACTTTTGTAAAATTTTGTACTGAATATTTTGTAAATAAAGGTACATTTAGCTACAATTTCCCATTTTCCCTACGTATGTCGACTTGTGGGACACCCTGTAGTAGTACCAACAATGCACTTACCTCAATAGGAACTGCCATGCCCCAGTTCACACATATAATGACAATTAAGTGACAACTGTTGCCTGACAGTGATTGTAAGAAGCATCCCATCCCAACTTCAGAGAAGTGAAAATCTGAAAAAATATTCATCTTCAAGTAGGTGAAATATGGTATCATCTATATTTTTCTGATGTTCCAAGTTCTCTCTAGAAAGCAATTACTAATTATTTAATCAGAAGTTAATTTTTTTGAAAAACTAAATCAGGTATTATGCAATTACTGAAAATTATAGTTTCTTTTTTTTTTTTCTTTTGAGACAGAGTCTCGCTTTGTTGCCCGGGCTAGAGTGAGTGCAGTGGCGTCAGCCTAGCTCACAGCAACCTCAAACTCCTGGGCTCAAGCAATCCTCCTGCCTCAGCCTCCCGAGTAGCTGGGACTACAGGCATGTGTCACCATGCCCGGCTAGAAAATTATAGTTTCTAAAAACTACAGAATAATAGGAGAAAATGCCATGATACAACAGTAAGGGAAAAGAGGGGAGGGGAGGCAGAATATAAAATTTGATGTAACTGGCCGGGCACAGTGGCTCACGCCTGTAATCCTAGCACTCTGGGAGGCCGAGGTGGGAGGATCGCTCGAGGTCAGGAGTTCGAGACCAGCCTGAGCAAGAGTGAGACCCCCGTCTCTACTAAAAAAAAAAATACAAAGAAATGATCTGGACAGCTAAAAATATATATAGAAAAAAATTAGCCGGGCATGGTGGCACATGCCTATAGGCCCAGCTACTTTGGAGGCTGAGGCAGAAGGATTGCTTAAGCCCAGGAGTTTGAGGTTGTTGTGAGCTAGTCTGACACCACGGCACTCACTCTACCCTGGGCAACAAAGTGAGACTCTGTCTCAAAAAAAAAAAAAAAAAAAAAAAAAGAAAAAGAAAAAAAAGACAAGGGATGAAGTTGGTTGGCAAGGGCTGTAGGTTAGAAGCTAAGAGGGTAGCTAGTAGATGCCACGCTCCTGGCTCAGCCCTGCATACTGCTGGCTACCTGCTCGGCACCCACCCCACTTCCTCCTCTCTGAAGAACTCCAGTTACATAATTTGCAGGGCCCCGTGCAAAATTAGTTCAATAAGGCCGGGCGCGGTGGCTCACGCCTGTAATCCTAGCACTTGGGAGGCCGAGGCAGGCGGATTGTTTCGAGCTCAGGAGTTCCAGACCAGCCTGAGCAAGAGCGAGACCCCGTCTCTACTAAAAATAGAAATTATCTGGCCAACTAAAATATGTATAGAAAAAAAAATTAGCCGGGCATGGTGGCGCATGCCTGTAGTCCCAGCTACCCGGGAGGCTGAGGCAGTAGGATCGCTTAAGCCCAGGAGTTTGAGGTTGCTGTGAGCTAGGCTGATGCCATGGCACTCATTCTAGCCTGGGCAACAGAGCGAGACTCTGTCTCAAAAAAAAAAAAAAAAAAAAAAATTAGTTCAATAAGAATTTCATGATAGTGACAGCAGAGCATAAAACCAAGGGTGGGGCTCTTCTAAGCATGAGGCCCTGTGAGAGTGAATGTGTCAAACACCCATGAAGCCAGTCCTGGTTTCTTTCTCTCCTTGATTTCTATCAAGGAAGTTCTCCCTGGCCTCATGACTTCAATTACCTTGGATCTCTAGTTACCACCTCATCCTCATGGTCCACACTTGTTTCTCCAAGTCCTCCCTTTTATAAATCTTATCAGCCTACACAGGTAGGTTCAAACCTACACTCCTTATTTCCCTACCCTGCTCCTTGCCTTCAAAACTCCCACCCTAAACAATGAAAACACTATCCAGCCAGTGATCCATCTTGTGAACCTCCTTGTCTAACTTTTACCACATCCTTTCCTTAAGTCCTGTCAACTCCACCTCTGCTCTGGCCTGCTATCCATTCCATAGTCATTAACTTGGGCAAAGCTTTTGCTGGACATTCACAATAGCCTCTACTTGTCCCTCTGCCCCACTCCAGTCAGAAGGATTTTTTAATAACACATACCTCAGCATGTCATTCACCTGCTTCAAAGTCTCAGGATGACAAATGACCCCTTTTAGAGAATAATTTGTCAAAATTCTCTCTTTTGGATACCTATTTATAAAAAATGAGTCATACTCTTAGACATCCTCTAATTCCACCTCTGACAAAACTAATAATTTAAATTAAGGAAAAGGCTCATTGCACAATGACGTTCACCACAGCACATACTTAATGAAGAATTTGGAATAATGATGGCAGTTAACTCATATCCAATGCTCAGTATATGCCAAGCATGTGCTAAACACGAATCACCTCATTTAATTCTCAAAACAACTCTGTAAACAAGTAGGGCAGGGAGGCTATGAGTAATTAAGTGCCTAGCCTGAAGTCCCACTTTCTGACACCCAACTCCATTCTTTTAATCATTACAGGTAATGACTAAGTTACTAATCACGTACTTGTGAAACGCAACTGTTAAAAATTACAGTTATAAATACTATTCACAACATAGAAAATGCCTACGTTTAATGTTATGTGAAAAAGTGGGATACAAAATACAGTAGGTTTTTTTTTTAAATATGGGAAAAAGACTGGAAGTAGGTACAATAAAATATTAACGAATAGTTAGGTGGTAGAATTAGAAATACTTTTTCTTTCTCCTGCTGTTGTGCATTTCCCAAATTCCAGTTAATACATTAAGCCTCCATAAAGAGTCCCTGTCACCCGCAGGATAAAAACCACTTATGCCAGCACTGTCCTTAAGGGCCATACCTGTCCCGAACCCACCACCCCGCCCCGCTGTCCCCAAGCCGAGCCCCGTGGTCTCCCTGTTGCCACGAAGACCCTTTTCCCTTTTCTCTACCTGCAGAGTTCCTACTCAACCTTTCAGGCCCAGCTCCATCCTCCACCCATCACTCAAGCCCTTCTGGAGCTCCCACAAAAGTAGACCCCTCTCCTCTGAGAAGCCCGCACAGCCCGCCGCCCAGGAGCCTGCAGGTGGCCCCCGCGGCCCCGCCCTCGTGACGCACTCCACGTGACCCCGGCCCCGCCCCGCGCTCGCGCCGTTCCTTTCTCAGGTTGCGCCGTAGGCGGTACCGCCTTCCTTCCGAGCAGTCTCCGTGACACTTTAGTCGCCATTTACTTCACGGCATCGGCGCCCCGCCCCGGCTCGACGTTTCTGACGCCCAAAGAGTTGGAAGGTGCGAGAGTGCTTACTTTCTGGATCCGCTTCAGCGCCATCCTACCCCCGCTGCTGGGGACCGGGACAGCCCGGCCAGGGCTGCCTGAGGCGGCCCAGTGCCGGCTCGGCTGCCGCCGCGCTGCACGCCGGGAACCGCCGCCTGTGCGTGCGCGCCGCGGGGCACTGTGGGGCCGTCGTCGTCGCTTGCTGCGCGTCACGGTGTGGCCGAAGCTGCGGCTCCGGTGTCCTGCCTCGGGTCGCTTACGCTGGCCGCCCGCATCTGGTCCTGCGGCTTCGACCTCTGGTTAGCAAAGGCCTGAAGAGGCCCGCGGAGAGAAAGGCCTGGTTGGTTTCACAGTGATCCGCTGAGCACCTGCAAGGTGCCACACGCAATGCTTCCTGTCCCCACCTTCTGGGCACCTTCCCAGGTTGTCACATAACTCATGAGAATAGTGGTTTTCAACTCTGTAAGTATACATACCCTTTTGTGCATTATGGTAGGATGTGTTACAGCTATTTCCATTTAGACTTATGTACATACACACATAATCATATGCAGTTATGGAGATCTGCATGTTTAGTAGTACTTAAGGTGATTTTGATGCACTGCCAAGGTTGAAAACCACGGCCTTAAACTGTATGTATCCCAGACTTAATTCTGTCTCCTTCCCCTTTTCCCAAGATCCGATAGGGAGTTTTTCAAAATGGGTTATGAACAAATTAATGTGTCATGAAATTAGTTTAATGGGTTACAACCAACATTTTTAAAAAATGAAAGAGTAGAAAAGAATATGTATCAGTGCATTTCACATAGGAAAGGTAGGAATTGCAAAAGCTTCGTTGATGTGTTTGTAGATGGTATTTATTCTCCAGACTGAGACACTTGAGTGTGAAAGGGATTGCTAAAGTAATTACTCTGGGACCAAAGATGTAATCTGGGATTGTCTCTGGCCTTTCAGGACACAAGGTCACCTATATATTTGTACTCAGTCAGGATATAAAACGTATTACAGACATTCTGATGGTTTTCCAGCCATGTCCCTGGCTTCCATTCTCCCATTCTCCCAGTCTGTTCTCCACACAACTCCACAAACTCTCTCTGAAATGTAAATCTTGCCATGCTGGGTCTTTGCTGAGAACTTTTAACAAGAGCCTATGACATACAGGGTTTCATTAGCTGTCACAGAAGGCCTTTAAAAATAAAAATCCAGTATCCTGGGCCGGGCACGGTGGCTCACACCTGTAATCCTAGTACTCTGGGAGGCGGAGGGGGGCGGATCGCTCGAGGTCAGGAGTTTGAGACCCCATCTCTACTAAAAAATAGAAAGAAATTATCTGGACAACTAAAAATATATAGAAAAAATTAGCTGGGCATAGTGGCGCATGCCTGTAGTCCCAGCTACTTACTCGGGAGGCTGAGGCAGGATGATTGCTTAAGCCCGGGAGTTTGAGGTTGCTCTGAGCTAGGCTGACGCCACGGCACTCTAGCCAGGGCAAAAGAGCAAGACTCTGTCTCAAAAAAAAAAAAAAAAAAAAAAAAATCCAGTATCCTCCATCCTTACCTCTTCGTCCCCAATCTCCAGCCCAGCTGACTATCTAGGGTTTCCATCAGTGCACCATCTACATGCCTTTACTCTTGGCTGTCTTCAGTCTGGAAAGCTCCCTCTTTTTTCCCCCTAAAGCAGAGCAATCACTAACCTTCCAAAGCCAGCTCAAGCATCACCCCATGAATGGCCCAAGTCAGGCACCTACCCTTGGTGTCACATCTTTATAACACAAATTCCTCTTAGTCTAATGGGTCATCCATCTCCCCACAATGTTTACATGGCCCTCCCCGTAAAACAAGGTGATCCTAGACTTTTGTAAATGTTTATATATTTGTGTAAGAATACAAACCTCAGTGATAATGATGGTTATCTTTGAATGGTAGGTTTACTAATGATGTTAATTTCTAAAATTTCTACAGAGAATTTCCATCATTTGTATAATCTAGAAAAAGAATGAAATAGTATAGGATTGGAGGGGTGGAAAAAAGACAATAAAAATAAAGAAAAACAAATAGGATAGAAAATGAAAAATTCAATTTTTACTCCCTCTTGGTAGTGTTGTGCAGTTTTCTGAACTTTTTACTGTTTTTTTTTTTTTTTTTTGAGACAGAGTCTCACTCTGTTGCCCAGGCTAGAGTGAGTGCCGTGGCGTCAGCCTAGCTCACAGCAACCTCAAACTCCTGGGCTCAAGCGATCCTACTGCCTCAGCCTCCCGAGTAGCTGGGACTACAGGCATGCGCCACCATGCCCAGCTAATTTTTTCTATATATATTTTAGTTGGCCA
>CM052437.1:104406341-104479778 GCA_028533085.1 Varecia variegata
TGAACTCCTGACCTTGAGCGATCCACCCGCCTCGGCCTCCCAGAGTGCTAGGATTACAGGCGTGAGCCACCGCGCCCGGCCATTTACTGTTTATACATGTTTAATTTTTTAACTTTGAAATAGTTTTAGATATACAGAAATGTTACAAAAATAATGGATGAGAGATTTTTAAATTGATAAATTTGACTTCATAACTATTTAAAACTTTAGGCACAGTGGCTCATGCCTGTAATCCTAGCACTTTGGGAGGCTGAGGCAGGAGGATCACTTGAGCCCAGGAGTTTGATCCTGCAGTGAGCTATGATTGTGGCACTGTACTCCAGCTTGGGTGACAAAGTGAGACCCTGTTTCAAAAAAAAAAAAAAATTCTGTGCCTCAAACATCGCCATCAAGAAAGCAAAAGGCAACCCACAGAATGGGAGAAAATATTTGCAAATCATACATTTAATAAGGGTCTAGGATCCAGAATATATAAAAAACTCTTAAAACTCAGTAAAGAGGCCGGGTGCGGTGGCTCACGCCTGTAATCCTAGCACTGTGGGAGGCCGAGGCGGGAGGATCGCTTGAGGTCAGGAGTTCATGACCAGCCTGAGCAAGAGCGAGACCCCGTCTCTACTAAAAATAGAAAAAAATTATCTGGCCAACTAAAAATATATACAGAAAAAATTAGCTGGGCATGGTGGCGCATGCCTGTAGTCCCAGCTACTCGGGAGGCTGAGGCAGTAGGATTGCTTGAGCCCAGGAGTTTGAGGTTGCTGTGAGCTAGGCTGACGCCACGGCACTCACTCTAGCCTGGGCAACAGAGTGAGACTCTGTCTCGGAAAAAACAAACAAACAAAAAAAACAACTCAGTAAAGAGACAACCTAACTGAAAACTGGGCAAAAGATTTGAATAGATGTTTCTTTAAAGAAGATATACAACCAGGCGGGAAATAAACACATTTTTAAAAAGCATAATTAGTCATTAGGGAAATACAAATCAAAGCCACAGTGAAATACCACTTCACACTGTCTAGAATGGCTGTAATCAAAAGGACAGACAACAAGTGTTGACCAGCATGTGGAGAAGCTGGAACCGCCACACATGATGATGGGAATGTAAAATAGTGCAGTCACTTTTGGAGAACAGTTTGGCAGTTTCTCAGAAAGTCAAACTAGAGTTACCATATGACCTAGCAATTGCCTTCTTAGATATATACCCAAGAGAAATGAAAATATGTCCATACAGAAACTTGGGCACAAGTGTCTACAGCAGCATTGTTTATACTAGCCAAAAGTCAAAACAACCCACACGTTCAATGAATAAACAAAATGTGATATATCCACACACTGGCCACTTTTTTGGAATGAAGTACTGATACATGCTACACATGGCTGTATTAGATTTTGGGGGTTGCTGTAACAAAGTACCACAAATTAGGTAGCTTAAACAATAGAAATTTATTGTCACAGTTCTGGAGGCTAGACATCTGAAATCAAGGTATCGGCAGGGTTAGTTCCTTCTGAGGGCTATGAGGGAGAATCTTCTTTTTTTTTATTATTTCAGCATATTATGGGCGTACAAAAGTTTAGCTTACGGATATTCCCCTTGCCCCCCCCAATCAGACCTTCAAGCATGTCCATCCCGTAGACGGTGCGCATTGCACTCATTATGTATGTATACACCCATCCCCTCCCTCTCCCCCCACATCTGCCTGTCACCTGATTAATGTTATTCCTAAATGTGCTCTTAGGTGATCATCAGTGAAACCAATTTGATGGTGAGTACATGTGGTGCTTATTTTTCCATTCTTGGGATACTTCACTTAGCAGACTGGGTACTAGCTCCTTGTAGCCTCAGGCATTCTTTGACTTGTAGGTGGTGTTCTCTATTGTCTTTCCTCTATGCACAACTGTCTCTGTGTCCAAATACCCCCACCACACACACCCTCTTTTTTTTTTTTTTTTTTTTTTTTTGAGACAGAGTCTCGCTTTGTTGCCCAGGCTAGAGTGAGTGCCGTGGCGTCAGCCTAGCTCACGGCAACCTCAAACTCCTGGGCTTAAGCGATCCTACTGCCTCAGCCTCCCGAGTAGCTGGGACTATAGGCATGCGCCACCATGCCCAGCTAATTTTTTCTATATATATTTTAGTTGGCCAGATAATTTCTTTCTATTTTTTTAGTAGAGACGGGGTCTCACTCTTGCTGAGGCTGGTCTCGAACTCCTGACCTCGAGCGATCCACCCGCCTCGGCCTCCCAGAGTGCTAGGATTACAGGCGTGAGCCACCGCGCCCGGCCGATGCCCTCTTTTTTTAAGAGACTGGATTTTGCTCTGTTGCTCAGGCTGGAGTGCAGTGGTGCCATCATAGCTGGCTGCAATTTAGAATGTCTGGACTCAGACAATATTTCCACCTTAGCCTCCTAAGTAGCTGAGACTACAGGCATGGACCACCATATCTGGCTAATTTTTTATTTTGTAGAGAAGGGTTGTTGCTATGTTGCCAGGCTGGTCTTGAACTCCTAGCCTCAAGCATTCCTCCCATTTTGGCCTTCCAAAGTGCTGGGATTACAGGCCAAATTTCCCCTTTTTATAAGGACATAATCATATTGAATGAGGGCCCACCCTAATGACCTCACATTAACTTGATCACCTTTTAAAACCTGATTTCTAAATAAGGTCACATTTACAGGTACTGAAGGTTAGCATTTCAGCATCTTTTTGGGAAACACAATTCAACACAACAATGGATGAACCTTGAAAACATTATGCTAAGTCTGAACTGTTTTTACTTAGAACATTTCTGACACCAAATATGTAGGGGTTTTCTCCCTCGTACCAACCAATTCTTTAACTCTCCAGATACCAACTGCTGTCTTATAATCTGTTTATTTCTGACTGTAACTACCTGGAGTTAGGACAGGCAGACCCCATAGGTTAAACACTCAGTTTCAGAAGACTGTCCCCACTTCAGATGACAGTCGCAAGCCTCCGGTTGCCACCTCTACTTCTGACCAACTGGCTATAAATTGAGGGTTCCTACAACCCCCTCCTCATGGTCAATAATTTGCTAGAACAGCTTTAAAAAACTCAGGGAAACACTTTACTAGATTCACTCGTTTATTATAAAGGATACAAATGAACAGCTAAATGAAGAGGTACACAGGGCTATGTCCAGCAGGGTCCTGGAATGGGAGTTTCTGTCCCTTGCAATTGGGGTACACCACCCTCCCGGCATGTGGATGTGTTCAACCCAGAAGTTCTCTGAACCCCATTGACATGGTTGGTTAAATCATTGGCTATTAGTTATTTATTTATTTAGACAGAGTCTCACTCTGTCGCCCCAGCTAGAGTACAGTGACATCATCATAGTTCACTGGAACCTCCAACTCCTGGGCTCAAGCAACCCTCCTGCCTCAACCTCCATAGTAGCTGGGACTCCAGGCATGCACCACCATGCCCAGATAATTTTTTCTATGTTTAGTAGAGATGGGGTCTTGCTCTTGCTCAGACTGGTCTTGAACTCCTGAGCTCAAGTGATCCTCGCACCTTAGCTTCCCAGTGTGCTAGGATTACAGGCGCCAGCCATCGCACCCACCTCGGCCATTGGTTATTGAACTCTAGTAGACCACCAAGAGTCACCTCATTAGCATACCTCAGGTATGGTTGAAAGGGGCTTGTTATGATTATCAAAATACGTTTCCTATCAAGTCTATCACTCAGGAAATTCCAAGAATCCTAAATTCTGAGGGACCAGGGACAAAGACCAAATATGTATTTCTTTTTTTTTTTTTTTTTTTTTTTGAGACAGAGTCTCACTCTGTTGCCCGGGCTAGAGTGCCGTGGCATCAGCCTAGCTCACAGCAACCTCAAACACCTGGGCTTAAGTGATCCTACTGCCTCAGCCTCCCGAGTAGCTGGGACTACAGGCATGTGCCACCATGCCCGGCTAATTTTTTCTATGTGTATTTTTAGTTGGCCAGATAATTTCTTTCTATTTTTTTAGTAGAGACGGGGTCTCGCTCTTGCTCAGGCTGGTCTCGAACTCCTGACCTCAAGCAATCCTCCCGCCTCGGCCCCCTAGAGTGCTAGGATTACAGGCGTGAGGCACTGCGCTGGGCCCAAATATGTATTTCTTATATGACACTAAGTGAAAGAAGGCAGTTACCAAAGACCGAATATCATATTATTCCAATTATATGAACTGTCCAGAGTAAGAAATTCTACAGAAACAGAAAGTAAAGTAATGGTCACCTGGGGCTGGGACTGAGGGAGGGAGAGAATGGGGAATGATTGCTGATGGACAAATTATATGCCCCTAAAGCTGTTTAAAATATATTTTTAACAATAGTAATAATAATATACAGAGTTCTTGCATACCCTTTATTCAGCTTCCCCTAATGTTAGCATCTTCTATAACACAATGATCTAATGCAGAAAATTAACATCTATACAATACTATTAACTAATTTACAGACTTTATTCAAATTTCTTTTTATTAATACTATTTTTTGAGGCAGGATCTCACTTTGTCTCCCAAGCTGGAGTGCAGTGGCATGATCATAGTATTAGGTTTGTTCTGAGTGGGAACCCAAAAGTATGTATAGGACGTAATATTTAGATAGTGA
Source organism: Varecia variegata (assembly GCA_028533085.1). Lineage (NCBI taxonomy): Eukaryota > Metazoa > Chordata > Mammalia > Primates > Lemuridae > Varecia > Varecia variegata. The sequence goes on from CM052437.1 coordinate 104,410,947, forward strand.
TCATAAAGCCTTTGAAACAAAAGCCATGAGTCTGGGGAGTCCAAAGTTGTAAATCTAACTTTGACCACAGATAGCTGCAGGACCCCAGACAGCTGCAGCAACGCTGGCATTCCTATCTCCCCTGATAAGGACTAAGCTACCCTCCCCTATCTCTGCAGCTGTTACTCACTCCCCGAGGAAAACCCTCTGTAAAACCCAAGGCTTTCCCCTCCCTGGGTGTGGACGCCCTTTGGCTTCCACCCATCTGCACCCAGATGCTCAAAATAAACACATTTTGCTACACCTCAGGCTTCGTGTGGCTCCCTCTCAGCTCCAGACCTAACGAATGTATAGCTCACTACAGTGCTAAACTCCTAGGCTCAAGTGATTCTTCTGCCTCGGCTTCCCGAGTAGCCGGGACTATAGACGAATGTCACCATGCCTGGCTAATTTTTAAAAATATTTTGTAGAGATGAGGTTTCAGTATGTTTCCCAGGCTAGTCTCAGAACTCCTGGCCTCAAGCAATCCTCCTGCCCTGGCCTCTCAAAGTTGTAAGGTTACAGACATGAGTGAGTCACCATGCTTGGCCTCAAATTTTGCTAATTGACTGATACTGGACTTCTAGTTCTGGTCCCCAAATCAATAGAAATGGACATGAGACCAGAAAGATTTAGGCAGGCAAAACTTTATTTGGGGGCTGGGCGCGGTGGCTCACGCCTGTAATCCTAGCACTCTGGGAGGCCGAGGCAGGAGGATCGCTCGAGGTCAGGAGTTCGAGACCAGCCTGAGCAAGAGTGAGACCCCGTCTCTACTAAAAAATAGAAAGAAATTATCTGGACAACTAAAAATATATATAGAAAAAATTAGCGGGGCATGGTGGCGCATGCCCAGGGAGGCTGAGGCAGAAGGATTGCTTGAGCCCAGGTGTTTGAGGTTGCTGTGAGCTAGGCTGACGCCACAGCACTCTAGCCCGGGCAACACAGTGACAGTCTGTCTCAAAAAAAAAAACAAAACTCCATGGTATACATATACCACATTTTACTAATCCATTCATGAATCGATGGGCATTTGGGTTGTTTCCACATCTTTGCAATTGTGAATTGTGCTGCTATAAACATTGGAGTATTACTCAGCTATAAGAAATAACGGTGATATGGCATCTCTTTTGTTCTCCTGGAGAGAGTTGGAACGCATTCTATTAAGTGAAGTATCCCAAGAATGGAAAAATTAGCACCATATGTACTCACAAGCAAATTGGTTTCTCTGTTCATCACCTAAGTACACATTTGGGAATAACACCAATTAGGTATCGGACAGAGGTGGGGGGTGGGGGGAGGGGATGGGTGTATACCTACATGATGAGTGCGATGTGCACTGTCTGGGGAATTGACACACTTGAAGCTCAGACTCGGGGGGATGGGGGGACATGGGCAATATATATAACTTGAACTTTTGTACCCCCATAATAAGCTGAAATAAAAAAAAACAAAAAACTTTACTTGGGGCTTTTGCTCAAACAAAAGGGAGGCAGTACTAATTAAAAAGCAGCCAGACTGACTCTCCAAAGGGCTGGGGGACTTTTAAAGGGTAGTAAGAGAGAAAGTTTAACACCAGCATTGAAATCATAGCCTGTAGAGGTGGGGTTTTGTTGTCAGCTGCATATCCAGTGATCATGCTTCTTCACACATCACATGTCTCATTAGTGTGTTAAATCTCCATCCTTGGGTGTGATTTTTAGCATTAAAATGAGGGAAAAGGTCTACCAGTGGTAAACTTTGGGCTTCATCTTTGGAGCAACCAGTTTGTACTGGCTGTGACTGGGGCCAGTGGGCCCCTGCTCCAATGGTTGTCATGTCATGTTAAAGCAGAAATACCTTCTATTGAAGGTGGGTGTTAATCATTTTCAAGGTTTTTGTTCAGTATTGTAAGCAGACTTAAGCTTTGGCTCAAGGCTGAAGCAGGTAGCCAAAGTTCACCTCCTATACTGTCTCATAAGTGATGTTCTTTTTCTAGTCCAGAATCTAGGTTAGCATCCCACATTGCATTTATCTTGTCACCTTAGCCTCCTACAATCTTGAATGAATTTATCTTGTCACCTTAGCCTCCTACGATCTTGAAAGAATGTTCGTCTTTGTCTTTCATGACCTTGACACTTTAGAAGAGTACTAGAAAATTATTTTGTAGAATGTCTCTCCATTTGGGTTTTCTGATGTTTTCTGATTAATGAGATTAAGCTTATGCATTTTTGGCAAAAATACTACAGCAGTGATGTGCCCTTCTCTGTGCATCATGTCAGAATACATGATGTTGTTAAGCCTTATTACTCATTAAGTCTAATCACTTTGTTAAGGTGATATGTGCAAGGTTTCTCTACTGTAAACTTAAAATGTTTTCTTTTTTTTCTTTCAGAATATTACGGGGGTACAAATGTTTAGGTTACATATATTGCCTTTGCCCTGCCTGAGTCAGAGCTACAAGTGTGTCCATGCCCCAGACGGTGTGTACTGCACCCATTAGGTGTGAATATACCCATCCTCTCCTCTTCCCTCTCACCTGGCCTACACCTGATGAATGTTACTACTATATGTTCACATAAGAGTTGATCAATTAATACCAATTTAATGGTGAATACATGTGGTGCTTGCTTTTCCATCCTTGTGATACTTCACATAGTAGAATGGGCTCCAGTTCTCTCCAGGATAACACAAGAGGTACTAGATCACCATTGTTTTTTGTGGCTGAGTAATACTCCATGGTATACATATATCACATTTTATTAATCCACTCATGTATTGATGGGCACTGTGTTTCCGCATCTTTGCAATTGTGAATTGTGCTGCTATAAACATTCAAGTGCAAATGTCTTTTTTATAGAATGTCTTTTTTCCCTTTGGGTAGATGCCCGGTAATGGGATTGCTGGACCAAATGGTAGGTCTACTTTTAGCTCTTTGAGGTATCTACAGCTTACTTTCCATACAGGTTGTACTAGTTTGCCATCCCAGCAGCAATGTATGAGTGTTCCTGTCTCTCCACATCCATGCCAACATTTGTTGTTTTGGGACTTTTTAATAAAAGCCATTCTCACTGAAGTTAAGTGATATCTCATTGTGGTTTCGATTTGCATTTCCCTGATGATTAGAGATGAGCATTTTTTCCTATGTTTGTTGGCCATTAGTCTGTCTTTTTTTGAAAAGTTGCTGTTCATGTCCTTTGCCTACGTATTAATGGGGTTGTTTGATTTTTTTCTTGCTTATTTTCCTGAGTTCTATGTAGATTCTAATTATCAGCCCTTTATTGATTGTATAGTATGCGAATATTTACTCCCATTCTCTAGGTTGTCTGTTTGCTCTCATGATAGTTTCCTTGGTTGTGTAGAAGTTTTTTAATTTGATCAAGTCCCATTTATTTTTGTTGTTGTTGTGATTACCTTTTGGGTCTTCTTCATAAATTCTTTCCCAAGGCCAATGACTATAAGAGTTTTTCCAACATTTTCTTCTAGAATTTTTATAGTTTCATGCCTTAGGTTTAAGTCTGTTATCCACCATGAGCTGATTTTTGTGAGAGGTGAAAGGTGTGGATCCTGTTTCAGTCTTCTATATGTAGCTATCCAATTTTCCCAGCACCATGTACTGAATAAGGATTCTTTTCCCCAGTGTGTGTTTTTGTCTGCTTTGTCAAAGATCAGATGGCTATATGAGGATGGTTTTATACCTGGGTTCTCAGTTCTGTTCTTGTGTCAGTACCATGCTTTTTTAATTACTATAGCCTTGTAGTATAGCTTGAAGTCTGGTAAATTGATGCCTCCCAATTTGTTCTTTTTGCTTAAGATTGATTTTGTTATATGGGGTCTTCTCTGGTTCCCTAAAAAGCACAGAATTATTTTTTCTAGATCTACGACAAATGATGTTATATTTTAATAGGGATTGCATTGAATCTGTAGATCACTTTGGGTAGTACAGACATTTTAACAATGCTGATTCTGCTGACCCATGAGCATGGTATGATTTTCCACCTGTTTACATCCTCTGCTATTTTCTTCCTCAGTGTTTTATAGTTCTCCCTGTAGAGGTCTTTCACCTCTTTAGTTAAATGTATTCCTAGGTATTTTATTTTCTTTGTGAAGGGTATTGAGTCTTTGATTTGGTTCGCAGTTTGACTCAGTTGTTGGCATATATGAATGCCACTGATTTGTGTACATTGATTCTGTAACTTCAGACTTTGCTGAATTTGTTTATCAATTCCAGTAGTCTCATGGCAGAATCTTTGGGGTTTTCTAGGTACACGATCATATTGTCAGCAAAGAGCGATAGTTTGACCTCTTCTGCTCCCATTTGGATGCCAAAAATTTATCTTTTTTAATTAATAAGTAACTTATGAGGAGAAACTTTGAGACAATTCAAATATCGTGCTTCTTATCATACTTTCATGCACTAATTTTAGCTTCCATTCTTTCCTACAGCAGTTTTTACTGTGGTGTTTGCCAAATAGTAATTTTCTATTTCTATTTTTCTTTCTACATTTACTAAGTGGAATTGTACTATAAGGAAGAGCTATCCTTTTTCTCCTATTTACTTATTTATTATTTTGTTTATATTTACATTTTAGTATCATTATTTATTCTGTTGGTCAGATTATCCTAGATTTGGCTATTGAGAGCTTGTTGCAGGCAGCCTCTAAAATGGCTCCGTATTGTCCCCCCATCATATTCACACCCTTGTGTAATCTCCTCTCCTTGAGTGTAGGCTGGATTTTCTTTTTCTTTCTTTCTTTTTTTTTTTTAAGCCAGAATTTAGAAATAACCTAACACTTCTAATAAATACTAATAGAAGAGAGGATGGGATGTCACTTCTGAGATTAGGGTAAGAAAAGACTAGCTAGCTTCCATCATGAGCAGGCTCTTGTGTTCTCTAACTCTCTTGCCCCTTGGCTCACTTCCTGTTCTGGAAGCCAGCTGCCATATTGTGAGCTGCCCTGTGGAGAGGCCCATGTGGCAAGGAACTGAGGGAGGCCTCCTAACAACAGCTGGTGAGAAACTGAGGCCCTCAGTCCAATAGCCCACAAGACACTGAAACCTGCCAACAACGATGTGAGTGGATTATTCCCTAGTCAGGCCTTGAGGTGATCCCGGCTGACAGCCTGACTGCAACCTCATGAGAAAACTTGGGTTAAAGGAACCTGTAGTCATTTACTAGGGCTACCATAAAAATATATACTGGAAGCCAGGTGCAGTGGTACATACCTGTAATCCCAGCTACTTGGGAGGCTCAGGTAGGAGGATTGCTTGAGCTTGAGGCGGTAGTGACCTATCATCATGCTACTGCAGTCCGACCTAGGTGACAGAGCAAAGACCCTATCTCTTAAGACAAAAAACAAAACCACATAGTGGGTAGCTTAAACAGCAGAAACTTATTTTCTCACAGTTCTAGAGGCTAGAAGTCCAAGATTTACGTGTCAGTAGGTTTGGCTTATATTGAGGCCTCTCTTCTTGGCTTGCAGATGTAACCCAGCTTTTATTATTGCAAGCCCCTTCCCCTCTGGCGAAAGTGATTTCCAGGGGATTTAAAGGGCAAGTGCCCTTTTCCCCCCTTCACCTTTCTCTTTTTCCTCTTTTGGGAGATAAATATTAAAGATGAGTATATCAGCCAGACGTGGTGGCTCACACCTGTAATCCTAGCACTCCAGGAGGCTGAGGCAGGAGGATCACTTGAGCTCAGGAGTTCGAGACCAGCCTGGGCAAGAGCAAGACCCCATCTCTACTAAAAAAATAGAAAAAATTATCTGGCATGGTGGTGCATGCCTGTAATCCCAGCTGCTTGGGAGGCTGAGGCAGGAGGATCACTTGAGCCCAAGAGTTTGAGGTTGCTGTGAGGTAAGCTGATGCCACAACACTGTAGCCTGGGCAACAGAGCAAGACTCTGTCTTTACCAAAAAAAAGAAAAGAAAAAAGCAGCATGTATGAGAAAAGTTAGTAAGTAACCACAGGGAAATGAACAGACTCAGAGAAGACTTTGACAACCTTCAGTTTATATCTCAGGCTGATCCTTGGCACAGAGGCAGTCTACAAAAATCAAAAACAATAACAAAAACTAGTGTGGTAAAGGAGAAGAATCTGAGTTTCAGAGTTACAAAATTATTAGATTCACATGCCCGTTTTTCAACAAAACATAACAAGGCATACAAACAAAAAGGAAAATATGGCCCATTCAAAGGGAAAAAATTATCAACAAACTATCCCTGAAAAAGAGCTTATGGAAATGTACTCCACAAAGACTTTAAAATAAGTGTCTTCAAGATGCTTAAAGAACTAAAAGAAGATGTGGAGAAAGTCAAGAAAATGATGTATAAACAAATGGCAATATCAGTAAAGAGATAGAAAACCTAAAAAGAAGCCAAAAAGTAATTCTGGAGCTGAAAAGTATAACTAAGTAAAAAATTTGCTAGAGGAATCCTAAGGCAGATTTGAACAGGAAAAAGAATCAGTGAACTTGAAGATAGGATAATGGAAATTATTAAGTCTGAGGAACAGAAAGAAAAAAGATTGAAGAAAAGTGAACAGAGCCCAGTGGATCTGTTGGACATCATCAACATATTCACTGTGGGAGTCCCAGAAGGAAAGAAGAAAGAGAATGGATCAGAGAGATTGTCTGAAGAAATAATGGCTGAAAACTCCCAAAAGCAGATGAAAGAGATGAATTTACACATCCAAGTAGCACAATGAACTTCAAATGAGATGAACTCAAAGAGACTCACACCAAGACACATAATTAAACTTTCAAAAGCTGAAGACAAAATCTTGAAAGCATAAACAATGTGATTCATCACATTCAAGGGCTACTGAATAAGATTATCAGCAGATTTCTCACCAGAAACTTTTAAGGCTAGAAGGCAGTAGGCTGATACATTCAAAGTGCTTAAAGAAAAACACTGTCAACCAACGAACCTTTATCTGGTAAATTTTCATTCAAAAGTGAGGGAGAAATTAAGATATTTACAGATAAAAGCTGAGGGACTTTGCTACCACTAGACTTGCCCTGCAAGAAATGCTAAAGGGAGTCCTATATATTGGTAAAAAATATTAAAGAAGAAATACATAAAAGGAAAGATACCCTATGTTCATGGATTGGAAGACTTAATACTGTTAAGATGTCAATATGACACAAAGTGATCTACAGATACAATGCGATCCCTATCAAAATCCCAATGATAGTTTTTGATGCAATAGAAAAACCCTAAAATTCATATGGCATCTCAAGGGGTCCTGAATATCCAAAACAATTTTGAAAAAGAACAAAGCTGGAGGACTCACACTACTGATTTCAAAACTTACTACTAAACTACAGTAGTCAAGACAGTGTGGTACTGGCATAAAGACCAACATACAGGCCAATAGAATAAAATAGAAAACCAAGAAATAAACCTTCACATATATGGTCAAATGATGTTCAGTAAGGGTGCCAAACCATTCCCTTGGTAAAACCATTCCCAGTCTTTTTACAAATGGTGCTGGGAAAACTGGATATCCACATGCAAAATAATGAAGTTAAACCCTTACATAACACCTTATACAACATGCATGGAACTGCAGGTGATCAGAAAATTTAAAAATAAGTTAAAAAATATATAAGACAACACCTTATATACAATTAACTCATAAATTAGGTTGGGCAGCTATAACAAAATACCACAGACTCAATGACTTAAATAATAGAAATGTATTTTCTCTGAGTTCTGGAGGCTGGGAAGTCCAAGATCAAGGTGCCAGAAGGGTTGGTGTCTGGTGAGGGCTCTCTTCCTGGCTTGCAGACACTCGCTTTCTCACTGTGTATTCACATGGCCTTTCCTCAGTGCATGTATGGAGAAAGCATGTGCGCATGTGCAAGAGAGTGAGCAAGCACGAGCACACATGTACTCTGGTCTCTCTTCTTACAGGAACGCCAGTTCCATTCAGATTTGTACCTTACCTTTTTTTGTTTGTTTGTTTGTTTTTGAGACAGAGTCTCCCTCTGTTGCCTGGGCTAGAGTAAGTGCTGTGGCGTCAGCCTAGCTCACAGCAACCTCAAACTCCTGGGCTCAAGCAATCCTCCTGCCTCAGCCTCCCGAGTAGCTGGGACTACAGGCATGCGCCACCATGCCTGGTTAATTTTTTTTCCTATATATATTTTTGGTTGGCCAGATCATTTCTTTCTATTTTTAGTAGAGACGGGGTCTCGCTCTTGCTCAGGCTGGTCTCGAACTCCTGACCTCAAGCAGTCCGCCCGCCTCAGCCTCCCAGAGTGGTAGGATTATAGGCGTGAGCCACCATGCCCGGCCTGTACCTTACCCTTATATCTCATTTAATCTCAATTACTTCCTACTGGCCCTGTCTCCAAATACAGTCACATTGAGGGTTAAAGCTTCAACATGTGAATTCAGGAGGGACATAGTTCAGTCCATAGCAACTCAAAATGGATTTATGGTATAAATTTAAGACCTAAAACTCTTAGAAGAAGACACAACAAAAGCTTTACAACATTGGATTTAACAATGATTTCTTGGATGCGACACCAAAGACACAAGCAACAAAAGGAAAAGTGGAGAAACTAGACCTCGTGATAATTAAAAAGCTTTGTACATCAAAAGACACCATCACCAATAAGGCAATCCACAGAATGGGTGAAAATACTTGCAAATCATGTATCTGATAATTGATTAATACCCATTATATAGAGGGAACTGCCAGAACTCAACAACAAAAACACAACCCAATTTAAAAATGGGCAAAGGACTTGAATAGATATTTCTCTAAAGAAGATAAACATATTACCAATAAGAACATGAAGAATGCTCAACATCACTAATTCATTAGAGAAATGAAAGTAAAAACTACAGTGAGATACTACCTCACATCCATTAGGATGGCTGCAATAAAGAATTACACAGAACAGTAAATAAGTGTTGGCAAGTTTTGTAGAAATTGGAGCCCTTGTACAGTGTTGATATGAATGTAAAATGATAAAGAATTGAAAGCAAAGAGGTATTTGCACATCCATGGTCATAGCAGCATTATTCATAGTAGCTAAACATAGAAGCAATCCAACTGTTCATTGTGGATGAACGGATAAGCAAAATGTATATGTACATATAACAAATATTATTTAGCCTTAAAAAGGAAGGAAATTTTTTTTTTTTTTTTTTTTGAGACAGAGTCTCACTCTGTTGCCCGGGCTAGAGTGAGTGCCATGGTGTCAGCCTAGCTCACAGCAACCTCACACTCCTGGGCTCAAGCAATCCTTCTGCCTCAGCCTCCCGAGTAGCTGGGACTACAGGCATGCCCGGCTAATTTTTCTATATATATTTTTAGTTGGCCAGATAATTTGTTGCTTTTTTTTTAGTAGAGACGGGGTCTCGCTCTTGCTCAGGCTGGTCTCGAACTCCTGACCTTGAGCAATCCACCCTCCTCGGCCTCCCAGAGTGCTAGGATTATAGGCATGAGCCACCGCGCCCGGCCAGGAAGGAAATTTTGACATATGATACAACATGGATGAACCTTGAGGACATTAAGCTAAGTAAAACAAGCCAGTCCAAAAGACAAATACTGTACAAATACTGTATGATTCCACTTATATGAGATTCTTTTTTTTTTTTCTTTTTCCCTGAAACAGAGTCTCGCTCTGTCGCCCGGGCTAGAGTGCCATGGTGTCAGCCTAGCTCACAGCAACCTCAAACTCCTGGGCTCAAGCGATCCTCCTGAGTAGCTGAAACTACAGACATGCACCACCATGCCTGGCTAATTTTTTCTATTTATACTAGAGACAGAGTCTCACTGTTGCTCAGGCTGGTCTCAAACTCCTGAGCTCAAGCAATTATCCCACCTCAGCCTCCCAGAGTGCCAGGATTACAGGTATGAGCCACCACACCCATGAGATTCTTATAGTAGTCAAAATCATAGAGACAGGCCAGGCATGATGTCAGGCCTGTAATCCTAGCACTTTGGGAGGCCCAGGTGGGAGTATTGCTTGAAGCCAAGAGTTTGGGACCAGCCTGGAAAACATAGAATCTCTACAAAATAAAACAAAAGACAGGCATGGTGACACACACTTACAGTCCTACTACTTGGGAGGCTGAGGCAGGAAGATTGCTTGAGCCTGGGAGTTTGAGGCTGCAGTGAGCTATGATCATGCCACTGTACTCCAGTCTGGGTGACAGAGCGAGACCTTGTCTCTTAAAAAAAAAAAAAAAATCATAGAAACAGAAAGCAGAATGGTGTTGCCAGGAGCTGGGAGGAGAAGGAATGTGGAATTATTGTTTAATGGGTACAGAGTTTCACCTTTACAAGATGGAGAGAGTACTAGAGATGGATTGTGGTAATGGTTGAACAACAATATGAGTGTAACTAATACCACTGAACTGTACACTTTAAATTGGTAAATCATGTGTATTTTACCACAATAGAAAAAAGTGACAAAGTAATTTAGTCCATAAACATCTTCTCCTCTGATAACATTTGCTAATCATAACCAATTTAAAGTTTCATTTGCACAACACCGGATATAGCTACTTTATTTTTTTTTTTCCTTTCTGAAAACCTGAAAGAATTTATTTTTTTTTATTTTTTTTAATTTTTTTTCGGATATAGCTACTTTAAAAAAAAAAGAAAAGAGTTTCATTTGACAGCCTTGTAATTGGGTCAAAAATCAAAATCCAGAACTTGTACAAAATCCAAGACTTGTAACAGAGTCTAAATACATTTGGATCCTGTGGCCTTAGGGTAAGTAGGAACCTGAAGTAACTTCTAATTTTCAGCCCAGTTTTGTATTGCTCAATTGTCTGGGGAACCTTAAGCCTTGAATTTGGTTGCGATAATCCTAGATTGCTGATATTGCAAGTGCTTTGCAGAAAAAAACGAAGATCCTCTCTGAAGGAAGGTATCTTCATCCAAGGCCTCAAATTATTCCTCCAAATAATTTTGCAAGTATAATAACCAGCATTATTGTAAGAACCAGGAAAAACAAAAGACATTGGAAACAGACATACAAAGACTTCAAGCGCTCGAACTATCAGAAACAAGTTGTCAAGAGCAGAGGTCTAAGAGGAAGTAGAAGTATCTCTATTGCTTAAGGGTTGTCCTGTTCGAAGAAAAATTATTTTTCAATTTTATTTATTTTATTTATTTTTTTTTCATTTTATTTTATTTCTTTGCTATATGGGTTCCCGAAAAGCAAATTTTTCAATTTTAAAAATTATAAGATCCATTGCTCTTCACTGTTTCTTCTCTTTCTTCCTAAAAATACACAGCACTTCTAAAAATTGATAAGGAAAAGACCCAGTGGAAAAAGCAGGTGAAGGATATGCATTACAATTCACAAAAGAGCAAATCTAATAGTTAAAAATAGTGTGAAACAATTCTCATCCTCATTGGTAATCATGGAAAAATAAAACAACAATGGGATATTCCTTTTCACCAAAAGATCAAGGTCTTCACATGCTTCTAGTGGAAGTATGGATTGCTGAAATCTTTGGAAAGGGGAGTTTGGCAAGAGATTTAAACATTAAAAATACACATATTTGAAATTTTACTTTAGGGAATACATTTTATGGAACTAAAGCTCCAAAGTGTGAGTGCATGTACACACACACATACAATTTTCCACCGAACCGTCTGTAGGGGAATAAGTATATTCACAAATAATTAAAAGACAACTGAAAACTACCTGAATAGCAATCAATAGAAGAATGTTTTACTAAACTATAGTACCATTTTACTATGGATTATTTATTATTACTATTAAAAAGATGAGTTACATGTGATTGAATTTTAAAAAATAACTATATAACATAAAATTGACCTGTTTTAAATATACAATTCAATGATTTTTAGAAAATTTACATAGTTATGTGGACCTCACTACAGTACAATTTTAGAATACTTCAGTCACCCCCAAAAGATCCCTTATGCCCATTTGCAGTTAATCCATACTCTAACCCCCAGACCTAGGCATTTGCTTTCTTTCTCTTTAGATTTGCCTTTTCTGGACATTTCATATAAATAGAATCATACAAAATATGATCCTCTATGGATCATACGACCATGCCTGGCTAATTATTTTTATTTTTGTAGAGATGGGGTCTCACTATGTTGCCTAGGCTGGTCTTGAATTCCTGGCCTCAAGTGATACTCCCACCTTAGCCTCCCAAAGTTCTGGGATTACAGGTGTGAGCCAGCAAGTCCAGCCAAATTTCTCTTATTTATAAATTACCTAGTCTCAGGTATTCTGTTATAGTAGGACAAAATAGACTAAGATACTACGTAAAAGAAGTCAGACATAGAGGATCATATTAGAGATGGGGTCTTGCTATGTTGGCCTGGATGGTCTCCAACCCCTGGCCTCAGGTAATCTTCCCACCTCAGCCTCCTGAGTAGCTAGGATTTTAAGAAAACAACTATTTTAAGTCACTAGAGGCAAACAGGTAGGCAGAAGCTGGAGGCAAGTCTATCCTTAAAATCAACTGTGCAGGGCGAGGTTTGCACATTGCTGGCCCTTTACCTGTTGGGTTCCCACATTTGCAGGTAAGCTTAAAGCTCAGGTGTCAGTACACAGATGTTCAGAGTGCCAGCATTTGGAAAGTTAGAGGGTAATCTGGGAGAGGTCCCTGCCAAAGGAGTGAGCCTCCAAACTACATATAAACCCTACCCAGATCCTTAGTGGACTGCTGAGATCCAGGGCCTGGACTCTGACAATACTGAACTGGGTGAATGGAGGACAGCCTGAGGTGACATCCAGCCTTCCTATGGACTCCAGGTACCATTGGCTCCTTGCCTTTCAGCCCATAGGGTTTCCTTTAGCATTTCTTACAGTGTAGGTATGCTAGTTAAGATTTCTCTTTTTGGCTGGATGCAGTGACTCACACCTGTAATCCTAGCACTCTGTGAGGCCGAAGTGGGAGGATTGCTTGACACCTAATAAACTGTTGGGTGTGGTTACCTAGAGGAGACCAGCCTGAGCAAGAGCGAGATCCCGTCTCTCCTAAACAAAAACAAAAATTAGCCGGGCATGGTGGCACATGCCTGTAGTCCCAGCTACTCGGGAGGCTGAGGCAGAAGGATCGCTTGAGTCCAGGAGTTTGAGGTTACAGTGAGCTATGATGATGCCACTGCATTCTACCCAGGGTGACAAAGTGAGACTCTGTCTCAAAAATAATTTTTTTTTTCTGTTTTTGTTTTTATTAAAACAGTTGCATTTACCCAGAATTCTAGAATATGCAAATTTTTAATAATTTATAATGACAGAAAACAGATTAGTGGTTGATGAGGATTGGGGAGAGGGAGAAGGGAGGGATTGCAAGGGACATGAGGAAACTTTGCCCGTAGATATGTTCATTATCTCAACTATGGTGATAGTTTTATGTGTTTATGTCCAAACTTATCAAATTGTACACTTTAAACGTACAGTTTATTTTATGTCGGTTACCTCAATAAAGATACAGTTTTTAAAAGACACAGAGAGGTTGAAGACAAATGGGTGGAAAAGGTATACTGTGCAAAAAGTAAATAAAATAAAGCTGGAGTGGCCATTGCTAATATCAGATAAAATAAACTTCAGTATTGTCAGACTTAAAGAGGGGCACTTTATACTGGAGAAAGTGTTAATTCATCAGGAAGATGTTAATAATGATAAATGTCTCTACTCCTAATAATTGAGCTTCAAAATATATAAGGCAAAAAGCTGACAGTAATGAAAGGAGAAACTGGTATGTCCACAATCAGAGTTGACGATTTTAACTCCCCTCTTTCAGTAACTGATAGTACAGCTAGGCAAAAAAAATCAGCAAAGATACATAAGATTTGTACGCCATCATCAGCCATTTTGACTTAATAGGCATTTATAGAACACTTCACCTGGTGACTACAAAAAACACATCTTTTCAAGTGTGCAGGGAACATTCAGCAAGATCAATCATATGCTGGGCCATTCAAACAAACTCCAAAAGACTGAGTCCTTACTACGTTTTCTCTGTGGCATTAAATAAGAAATCAACAAACAATATCTTAAAAAGTCCCAAATATTTGGAAGTTAAACAACACATCTAAATAGCCCACAAGAAAAACTAGAAATAATTTTGAACTGACTGACTATAAAAATACAACATTTCAAAATTGTGGAGTGTACCTTCTAAAGCATTGGTTAGTAGGAATTTATGATATTATATGCCTATGTTAAAGAGGAATGATTTTGTATGTTTCCAACACAAATGATAAATATTTGAGGTGATGGATATGCTCATTACTCTGATTTGATCATTACACATTGTATGCATGTACCAAAATATCACACTGTGCCCCTTAAACGTATACAATTATGTCAATTACAAGTAATAAAAGCAAAAAAGGAAGAAAAGCCAATAATCAATGGTCAAAAATAATTCCATAAAAATGATTAAAAACCAACTTCCTATCTCAAAAAGCTAGAACAAGGCAAATTAAAATCAAAATAAGTAAAAGAAGACAAAGACTACATCAAACTTAAAAACTTATGTGCATCAAGGGACAAATCAACAGATAGAACGGGAGAAAATATTTGCAAGTCATATATCTGATTGATAAGGGCTTACTATCCAGAATATATAAGAAACTTCAACAACTTAACAACAAAAATTGCAAAATCAAGTAACCTGATTTAAAAATGGGCAAAGGACTTGAATAGACATTCCTCCAAGAAGATATACAAATGGCCAACAAGCATATGAAAAGGTGCTGAACATTGCTAATTATTAGAGAAATGTAATCAAAACCACAATGTGCTGTCACCTCACACCCATTAGGATGGTTACAATTTTTTAAAAACCCAGAAATAACAAGTGTTGGTGAGAACATGGAGAAATTGGCACTCTTGTGCATGATTAGGATTGTAAAATGGTGCAACTGCTATGCGAAATAATTTAAATTAAAAATAGAACTACCCTGAGTCCCTCCCTTCCTCCATATCCACTTCAGAAAAAAATAATAGAACTACCCTGTGATGTAGCAATTCCACTTCTGGGTACAACAGTATATCCAAAATCATTGAAAGCAGAATCTTAAAGAGATATTTACACACCTGTGTTCATAGCAGCATTATTCACAATGCCCAAGAGGTGGAAGCAACCCAAATGCCCATTGACGGATGAATGGATAAATAAAATGGGGTATATATGTGCAATGGAATATTATTCAGCCTTAAAAAGGCCACATGCTACAATATGGATGAGCCTTGAGGGCTTTATGCTGAGTGAAACAATCCAGTCACAAAAAGACATGTACTGTATGATTCCACTTATATGAGGTATCTAAAGTAGTCAAATTCATAGAGAAAAAAAAGTTAAATGGTGGTTACCAGGGGCTGGGGACAGGGGGAAATGGGGAGTTGTTGTTTAATGGTTATCGAGTTTCAGTTTTGCAAAAGAAGAAAGTTCTGGAGATCTATTACACAACGCTATGAATATACTTAATGCCACTGAACTGTAGACTTAAAAATGGTTAAGTGCTAAGACTTATGTACTTTTTACCACAATTAAAAATAAAATTGAGCCGGGCACAGTGGCTCATGCCTGTAATCCTAGCACTCTGGGAGGTCGAGGCGGGCGGATCGTTTGAGCTCAAGAGTTTGAGACCAGCCTGAGCAAGAGCAAGACCCCGTCTCTACTAAAAATAGAAAGAAATTATATGGACAGCTAAAAAATATATATATAGAAAAATTAGCCGGGCATGGTGGCACATGCCTGTAGTCCCAGCTACTCAGGAGGCTGAGGCAGGAGGATCGCTTGAGCCCAGGAGTTTGAGGTTGCTGTGGGCTAGGCTGACGCCACGGCACTCTAGCCCAGGCAACAGAGTGAGACTCTGAAAAAAAAAATAAAAATAAAAATAAATAAAGTAAAATAAAATTGAAATGAGTAGAAGGAAATAAAAGCATGAGCAGAAATCAGTTAAATGGAAAACAAGCCACAGTGGCTCATGCCTGTAATCCTAACACTCTGGGAGGCTGAGGTGGAAGGATTGTTTGGGGTCAGGAGTTCAAGACCAGCCTGAGCAAGAGGGAGACCCTGTCTCTACTAAAAAAAAATAGAAAAAGTTAGCCAGGCAACTAAAAATAGAAACAAAAAATGAGCCAGGCATTGTAGTGAGTGCCAGGAGGTTGAGGCAGGAGGATCTCTTGGGCCCAGAGTTTGAGGTTGCTATGAGGTAGGCTGATGCCACGGCACTCTAGCCTGGGCAACAGAGTGAAACTCTGTCTCAAAAAAAAGAAAAAAAAATGTTTGGGCCGGGCGCGGTGGCTCACACCTGTAATCCTAGCACTCTGGGAGGCCGAGGCGAGAGGATGGCTTGAGGTCAGGAGTTCGAGACCAGCCTGAGCAAGAGTGAGACCCCGTTCTCTACTAAAAAAAAAAAATAGAAATTATCTGGACAACTAAAAATATACATAGAAATAATTAGCCGGGCATGGTGGCATATGCCTGTAGTCCCAGCTACTCGGGAGGCTGAGGCAGAAGGATTGCTTGAGCCCAGGAGTTTGAGGTTGCTGTGAGCTAGGCTGACGCCACGGCACTCACTCTAGCCCAGGCAACAGAGCCAGATTCTGTCTCAAAAAAAAAAAAAAAAATGTTTGGAAGAATTCACCAGTGAAGTCATCTGGTTCCAGACTTTTCTTTGTGGGGAAGTTTTTGATTATGGATTGAAACTCTTTACTCATTACAAGTCTATTCAGATTTTCTATTTTTTTGAAAGCCAGGCCAGTAAAATATTATTTTAAAAAAACCCAGATTTTCTATTTTTTCTTAGTAAGTTTAGATAAATTTTTGTTTTTCTAGGAATTTTTCCATTTCATCTAGGTTATCTAATTTGTTGGTGTACAAATATTCATAGTACTCTCTTATGATCATTTTTGTTTCTGTAAGGTTGGTAGTAATATCCCCACTTTTATTTCTGATTTTAGTTAGTTGTGTATTCTTTCTTTTCTTCTTTGTCAGTTTAGATAAGGGTTTGTAAATTTTGTTGATCTTTTTAAAGAAACAACTTTTGGTTTCATTAATTTTGTTTTTATTTGTTGTACTGTGTTCAAATACACATAACATAAAATTTATCATTCTAACCATCCTAACCCAAGTGTACAATTCAGTGGTACAGGTTGAGTATTCCTAATCCAAACATTTGAAATCTGAAATGTTCCAAAATCTGAAACTGTCTGAACCCTGACAAGATGCTCAAAGGAAATGCTCATTGGAGCATTTTGGATTTCAGATTTTTGGATTAAAGATGCTGAACCAGTAAGTATAATGCAAATATAAGACTATAACAAGTTCCAAAATCTGAAAAATTCCAAAAACCAAAACACTTCTGGTCCCAAGCAATTCGGATAAGGGATACTCAATTTGTTTTAAGTAAATTTACAATGTTATACAGCCATCATCACTGTCCATTTCCAGAACTTTTTCATCATCCCAAACAGAAACTCTGTCCTCATTAAATAATAACTCTCCAGTCCTTCATTCTCCCACTCTCTGGTATCCTCTATTCTGCTTGGTGTCTCTATGAATTTGCCTATTTTAGGTATCTCATATAAGTGGAATCATTCAATATTTGTCCTTTTAAGTCTGGCTGACTTCACTTAGCATAATGTGTTTAAGATTCATCCATTGTATTAGTCTGCCCAGGCTGCCATAACAAAATACAACAGACTGGGTGAATTAAAAAACAGAAATTTGGGCTGGGCACAGTGGCTCACGCTTGTAATCCTAGCACTCTGGGAGACTGAGGTGGGAGAATTGCTTGAGCTCAGGAGTTTGAGACCAGCCTGAGCAAGAGCAAGAATACTAAAAAATAGAAAAATTAGCCCCAAGTTGTGGCACATGCCTATAGTCTCAGCTACAGGGGAGGCTGAGGCAGGAGGATGTGAGCCCAGGAGTTTGAGGTTGCAGTGAGCTATGATGACATCACTGTACTCTACCGAGGGTGACAGAGCAAGACTTTGTCTCAAAAAAAACCAAAAACAAGCAAACAAACAACCCTTCCCCCCTCTCCCCCCAGAAATTTGTTTCTCACAGTTCTGAAGGCTGGGAAGTCCAAGATCAAGGTGCTGGCAAGGTTGGTTTTTGGTGATGCCTTTCTTCCTGGCTTGTAGATGGCCCCATCTCACTGTGTCCTCACATGACCTCTTCTCTGTGCTTACATGGGGAGAGAGAGAGCTTGCTTTTTCTCTCTGTTGTGTCCTCTTCTTATTTTTTGTTTTTTTTTTTTAATTTTATTAGTAGGACCTTCAATCCTGCAGATGTCCTCTTCTTATAAGGACACCAATCCTATCAGATTAGAACCCTACACTTATGATCTTATTAATATTTAATCCTAATTACCTCCCTAAAGGCCCTGTCTCCAAGTGTAGTCATATTGGGGGGTTGGGCTTCAACATATGAAGTTTGGGGTACACAAACTGTAATCACCATGTGGTACAATCAATCTCTTGAACTTACTCATCCATCCTATCTAACTGAAATTTTGTATCCTTTGACCAACATTCCTCTATCCTACCAAACTCCTGGTAACCACCACCTACTCTCTACTTCTGAGTTCAGCTTTTTTAGATTTCTCATAAAAGTGAGGTCATATGGTATTTGTATTTATGTGCCTGGCTTATTTCACTTAACATAATGTCCTCCAAGTTCATCCATGTTGTTGCAAATGACAAGATTTCCTTCTTTTTAAGGCTGAATAGTATTCCGTTGTGTATATGTACCACATTTTCTTTATCTATTCATCCACTGATGGATACTTAGGTTGATCCCATATCTTGGCTATTGTGAATAATGCTGCAGTGAACATGGGAGGCAGATACCTTTCTGACATACTGGTTTCATTTCCTTTGGATATATACCCAGAAGTGGGATTGCTGAGTCATATGGTAATTCTATTTTTAATTTTTTGAGGAAATTTCCTGCTGTCTTCCATAATAGCTATCCTAATTTACATTCCCACCAACAGTGTGCATGTACACACATCCTTGCCAACATTTACTGTTCATCTTTTTGATAATAGCCATTATAACAAGTGTGAGGTAATATCTTATTGTGGTTTTAATTTGCATTTCTCTGCTTATTTGTGGTGCTGAGCATTTTTTCACATACCTGTTGGCCATTTGTATGTCTTCTTTTGAGAAATATCTATTCTGGGGTCCTTTGCACATTTTTAATAAGGTCTTTGTTGCTTAATTATTTTTATTTCTATAAAATTGGTAGTAATGTCCCCATTTTCATTTCTTATTTTAGTAATTTGAGTCTTCTCTCCTTTTTTTTTCTTTTTTTGGAGACAGAGTCTCACTCTGTTGCCTGGGCTAGAGTGCCATGGTGTCAGCCTAGCTCGCAGCAACCTCAAACTCCTGTGCTCAAGCAATCCTCCTGCCTCAGCCTCCCGAGTAACTGGGACTACAGGCATGTGCCACCATGCCCGGCTAATTTTTTCTATATATTTTTAGTTGTCCAGATAATTTCTTTCTATTTTTTTTTTAGTAGAGACAGGGTCTCGCTCTTGCTCAGGCTGGTCTCGAACTCCTGACCTCAAACGATTCGCCCGCCTCGGCCTCCCAGAGAGTTAGGATTACAGGCGTGAGCCACTGCGCCCAGCCAATGATTTTTTATTTTATTATTTTTTTTTTTATTTAAAATCTTTTTTAAAAATTCTATTTTCTTTTCTTTTTATCATTTGTGTCTTCAATTTTCATTCCTTCCTGTTGTATGATTTTTTAAAAATTGTAAAATTTATAGTGTTTTGGAAACCTGGAATATCATTCAGTGTTGGAGATTTTGCTGGAAGGGCATTCTGTGTATGTGTGCATGTGTATATACACACACACACACACACACACACACGTGTGTTTATATTAAGTGTGAATGTGTATCTGTATATATTAATATATGTACGGATATGTATAAATATGTATGTATACTATACATATGTATATGTGTATGTTTTTCTATATATGTATATACAGATTATATAGATATCAGAAAAGCCTTAAGGCCGGGCGCGGTGGCTCACACCTGTAATCCTAGCAGTCTGGGAGGCCGAGGCGGGTGGATCGTTTGAGCTCAGGAATTTGAGACCAGCCTGAGCAAGAGCGAGACCCCGTCTCTACAAAAAAAATAGAAAGAAATTAGCTGAAATAATTTATCTTTTTAAAAAAAGAAAAAAGAAAAGCATTAAAATATTGATAGACTACTGATCTAGAAATTCAACTCTTTGAAATTTGGCTTAAGGAAATAATCATGGATGTTTATGGAGCATTTTGGCTACAGTATTTATTGCCCACATTCCTTATAATAATGAAATTATAGGGGCCAAGGCTCTTGGCCCCCTGAAGGTTCGCTAAAAAATCAATTCATAAGAGGCTGATTAATGGGAGAAAAGGCATACAAACTTATTTAACATATGTACATAGGGAAAATCACAGAGTGATTACCCCTTCCAGAGAGTTTTGAAGCTTCTGTACTTCCTGGCAAAACAGGTTATGAAGGGGTAGAAGAGGAATTCTGTTGAGGTACAATAAAGGATGACTATGAAGAGCGAATGGATAGGGGAACAGAGATTAACTTGTAAATAGTTCTCTCAGACAGTGAAAGGGCCTGTCTGGGTGTGGTTACATTCTTGGTCTTACAGGAAGGGGAAGAAAAAACAATTGTTCTCCTTAGTGGGTCTGGATCTTAGGCAGATAAAGGAACTTCAGCTTCTTTGGGAGGGGTGGTTGAGGAGGAATGTCAGAGAGACCTTAAGGCTTTTTCAATTCAGTATGTCAAACCACCATACTTTGGGGTATCAGTTTCTGAGCTCCAACATTCCCCTGTCTGCAACATTCCTAGAAGTGTTACACTCTAAAAGCTGAGTGGGTGGCCATGGAGCCAAAAATTGAGCTGATAGCTGAGTGGCAAAGTATCCCATCAAACCAGTCTCACATTTCTGGGACTATGCAAGTCCCATTATATAGCTGTGTCTCATTTCAGGAGATGGCACTGAAAAGCAAAGGTTTATGTTTAGAACATTCGGGCACGGTGGCTCTCGCTTGTAATCCTAGCAGTCTGGGAGACCGAGGTGGGAGGATTGCTTGAGCTCAGAGTTTGAGACTCCATCTCTACTAAAAATAGAAAAAATTAGCCGGGCATGGTGGTGCCCACCTGTAGTCCTAGCTACTCGAGAGGCTGAGGCAGGAGGATCGCTTGAGCCCAGGAGTTTGAGGTTGCTGTGAGCTAGGCTGATGCCACGGGTCTCTAGCCCAGGCAACAGAGTGAGACTCTGTCTCAAAAAAAAAAAAAAATGTTTAGAACAACCTATAAACCAGTTTCCTTAGAGTCTGGAGGGCAATCAGACTTGAAGCATCAGTTAAAGTGGAAGTTGGAAGTAGGCACTGGTGATCTGACAGATTTTTCTCACCTATAGTTTGTATGTCATAAGGTATGCTTGCAGGACCTCAGGAAAAAGATAGTAGTAGCAATTTCATTGAGTCTAAGTCAGAACAATGGAAGAAAAATTTGGAAACATTAGTTTGGAGACTTGTAGCCAGGAAAGAATTCAGAATTCAATCCAAATCATATGTAAATAATAAACTCAAAAACAGTGAACAAGGCTAGAATCTAGAATCTAATAATACGTGTACTATAGTTTTCTTCTGAAACATAATTATTTTCTCTCTAGTTTCCCTTTTCTACCAAGGATAAATCATAGTAGGACCAATTCATTTGCAAAATGAATTTTAGTCTTATTATACTTGGCCTCATTATTTGCATAAAGTGCAGTAAGGATAGGATAGTGATTGGCCATATAAGCTGTTTTTAAATTGGCTTTACTGGAACTTTTTTTTTTTTTTTGAGACAGAGTCTCACTTTGTACCCCGGGCTAGAGTGCCATGGCATCAGCCTAGCTCACAGCAACCTCAAACTCCTGGGCTTAAGCGATCTTCCTGCCTCAGCCTCCCGAGTAGCTGGGACTACAGGCATGCGCCACCATGCCCGGCTAACTTTATATATATGTTTTTAGTTGTCCATATAATTTCTTTCTATTTTTAGTAGAGACGGGTCTTGCTCTTGCTCAGGCTGGTCTCAAACTCCTGAGCTCAAACGATCCGCCCGACTCGGCCTCCCATAGTGATAGGATTACAGGCGTGAGCCACCGCGCCCGGCCTACTGGAATTTTTTAAATTGGGAATCTGGTATTAGATTTTCAAAAGCCTTCAGGCTAGCCAAACGAAGGATTTATGTCTTCTCTTCCTGTGGATACCCGTATGAATTGGGTGAATTCCTTTTTTCTTGAGGTCTCAAAATAACTTGGGGTTCCTGGGCCTATCAAAAAGTGACAGTCTTTACTTATTACAGGTCAAGAACCTTATAAAGGAACCGCTAGACAAGATACCACAACAGTCTTTCTAAGGGGCTTTTTATCAGCTCTATAAAGTCAACCTCAATTCCACAAAGAAGTCTGGTCGTATCTGAAAATATGCCATTCCAGTCAAAGCCTTGATAAATAACCAAAGTTTGTGTCCTGTTACAAAAGAAAACAGATTCTTTTTTTTTTGTTTTTGAGGCAGAGTCCCGCTCTGTCACCTCTGTCACCCTGGCTAGAGTGCCGTGGCATCAGCCTAGCTCACAGCATCCTCAAACTCCTGGGCTCAAGCGATCCTCCTGCCTCAGCCTCCCAAGTAGCTGGGACTACCAGCATGCGCCACCACGCCCGGCTAATTTTTTTTTCTATATATTTTTAGTTGTCCAGATAATTTCTATCTATTTTTTAGTAGAGACGGGTAGGGGGGGTGGGGGGGGCGGGAGGGGGTCTCGCTGTTGCTCAGGCTGGTCTCGAACTCATGAGTTCAAACGATCCTCCCGCCTCGGCCTCCCAGAGTGCTGGGATTACAGGTGTGAGCCACCGCGGGCCCGGCCCAGATTCCTATTGAATTTATACAGAGTAACTATTTTGCCATAAATTAAGAATACTCACAAATAGTTTCAAAATTCTGGAGAAATCAGGTAGAGAGAAAGATAAATGCTTCAATTTTTTCTTTTTTTACAAAAGTATACTTTACCCAATTTATTGTAAACTGTAAAAATACTGGCAGCAATATTTATGTCCAACAACAGGGCTTTGTTAAATATGTGCTGGTCCACCATACGGTGGAATGCTAAAATTCAAATTAAAGAAGGAGATTTGATTTCAGTGAACTTATATTATTTAAAAAACCAACAAAGCTTATTTTTAAAAAAATGATCTAAACTCCCTCATTCTGGTGGCAATCATTACTGCCTTGAATCAGGCCATTTAGCATTGGCCACTCCCCAAACTCCTCCTCATCCTGGTCTTTCTGGATTTGTACCTATTTGGGGGTCTCACAAGTCCCAATGGCTTTACTTAATCAGCTCCCATTTACAGGGCATTAATTATCTTCTGAATTCAGAGGTGGTAATTGTGGAGTTCCACTTTACTGAAGAGGATAAGGAGGCTCGGAAGCATTGCATGGATTCTCCTGACAGGGAAAGAGACCATGGACCAGGCAACTTATTAATTGCTTTACAAATATTAACTCATTTAATCTTCACAGAGAGGAAAGGACTTATTTTTAGCCCCATTTTTGAAATGAGGTACTGTGACCCTGGAAAGGTTCTATTTTGCCTGAGGTCCTAGAGCTGATAATCAATGGAGCGTATTCCAACCCAGGTATTCAGAGTCCAGAGCTAAGGGTTTAATCACTGCTTTGCTGTCTCGTATTCTTATTGGTAGGAAAAATTACAAAATAATTATTAATGATATTTAATATAACTCCAAAAAGTGTTATCAACAATGGTTTACATTGCCCAGAGCTTTTTTTATTGTTTCCACTTACAAGAGATCATTTATTTCTGAAAACTCATTTTGCAGAGATTAGGAACTGGGGCTCAAAAATTTACCTGCCCAAATACTTATAGCTGTGAAACCCCACTGCAGGAATTCACGATTCATTATTTTGGCTTAATAATACAATATATAAGGAATAATAAAAATGCCTCACATTCTTTTCGGCTTCACGTGATTTTTACAGAGTACCTGGCTCGGGCCAGCAATTCGTCCAACACTGCATGGCACGTTAAGAAGTAGGAAAGTTATTGTTTTGCTTAATAATAACAACAACGCCTTACACCCCACTGCTAAAGAAAAGGATTTTCTTACAGAAATTAAACTCCAATCGCGGAGAGGTGTGGACTTCAGTGAGGCCCTGGGGCTAGTTCGTGGCCCCGGGGCAGATTATCCCGCTGGTTTGGCACGGCAGGCGCCGCCGGGCGAGTTCCGGCCTCTCGGCACCTGGGCAGGTGGGCGGTGGGCGGGCTCCGGACTGCAGGCGGACTCGGGCCGCCCCGCCCCCACCCCGCCCGGGCCGCCCCCTGGCCGCTCCCAGCGGACCCAGGGCCCACTTACCCCCCACCTCAGCCCCTGGAGCGTGGCCCGGAGCGCCGCCGGGTCGGGCTAGCTGCCGGCGGCCCAGGCCCCTCCCCGGCGCCGAGCCGCGGCCGCGCGGAGGAAGCGGAGGAGGCGGGAGCGGAGACCTCGCCGCGCTCATGGCGTCGCCGGGGTGAGTACTGCCTTGCAGGCCCTGCGCCCCCGCGGCTGCCAGCCGGGCCGGGAGCGGGTCCGGGAGCAGCTCCGGCCTGCGGGCTCCGGCCTCCGATCTCCGGCCTCGGATGCAGCCCCGACCCGTCCCGGGGCGTCCCCGCCCGCCAGGCCCGCCAGGGCCGCGGCCCTCTCTCGCCGACCTTGGGCGGACGCGGCCAGGCGGGCATGAGGGGCCGGGGGGCGCAGGCCAAGGACAGAGGCTGCCCGGGGTGCAGGGGCTGCATGGTGCGAGGGCCATGGGGGATTCAGGGTGGGCGCGAGGCCCAGGGGTACCCGCGGGGCAGCAAGAGGTGGAGCCCTGGAAGCGGCAGGGAAACCGGAGTGTGGGTCCGGGGCAACCCACGGAGGCCTTGAGAGGCTTCACTTCGGCGCCTGGCATCTGTATTTTTGGTTTTTAAACTTGCTGGCGTTAGGAGTTGATGCTTGTTTTCAGCGTCGTTAAGACGTACCCAGAATGTCCCAGAATGTGAGGGCCAGGGGCAGACCCTTTGCTGAGAGCCCCCGTAGCCGCTCTGGGATCTCCCTGGTTAGGGCTGTTGTCCACGGGCCGGCCTTAGGGTGGCTACGTTTACTCTGATATTACTTCCTTTCAACTTTTTTGGTTTAAAACGTATTTTCTTTTAGAAAATGATGGTGACACTTATAGTTTGTAATTTTCTTTTTAATTCTCACTTGGGAAAATAAAACCTTAGCAATTTGTTATTACCATTTTGTTTGGTAATGAAATATGGGAATGACAGGATTAATCCAACACCTTCATTTTATAGTGGAGGAAAACTAGGCTCAAGGTCATTACTTTAGTTGGTAAAATTCTTTGACCGTTGTCCATCATTTAGAGGGTCTTAGATTTAGTGGCTGTGATAACAGTTCCAGGTGTGCATCTTTACAGTTTACAAAGGGGTTTGGGGGGGGCGCTGTGGGATGGATATGATAATGCCTCTTAAGGTGAGGCCTGAGCCGGGCCAGTATAGTGAGCCTGAATGAAGCAATCTGGATTTGAAGCCTGGCCTGCAGACTCCAGCCAGGTTATGGGCAATTTCCATCCACCTACTGTCTTTCTGGGCTTGGGGGGCAGCAGTGATTTCCAGGACCAGGACTTCGTTGTTGTCTGAGTACCCAGTACTTTGAGCTCATAAATAGAATAAGAAAGGGCCCACCCCTAGGAAGACCAGGCTGACTGACCAGGGGTTCAAGGTCTGTCTGCATTCCTGCCCCACTTGTCAGGAAAGGGTGGAGCAGAGCCTCCTGGAGGCAGCATGAGAGTGGCTGAGCCTGTGTGGGTCTGCCATGAAGCTTTTTAAAAAATCATGGTGCATTTGGTGCCCAAGCACACTTCTTGTAGATGTGAGTCAGAGGTGGACTTAATATTGGGCTGGTAATTCTGTGAGCCAGTAGGACCTAAAGCATGTCTCTGTAGTTGGTGACATTTGATATTTGTAGTTCTAACTATTTCTGAGTGACCCCATTACAGTCTGCAGTCTGTAATAATTTTCTAAAGGTATCCATTGCAAAGCTGAAAACATTTAGTATACAAGTCATGCGTGAAATAATGACGTTTCCATCAACAACAGGCCCCACATACGACAGTGATACCATAAAATTGTAGTGCTGTATTTTTACAGTACCTTTCCTAGGCTTAGAGATGTCCAGATGCACAAATCCTTATACTATTGTGTTACTGTTGCCTGTGGTATTCAGGACAGTAACATGCTGTACAGGTTTGTAGCCTAGGAGCAATAGGTTCCATGTAGCCTGGGTGTGCAGCAGGCTCTACGGTTTGTGTAAGTACACTCTGATGTCGTACAGGGATGAAATCTAATATTTCTCAGAGTGTATCCCTGTCATTAAGTGATGCATGGCTGGTACTTTATTTTATGGGGAAAATTATGTACTTAGTGTATGTACAAATGTAGGGACAGTCCACATCTCCAGACATAACTCCCAAGTTTCCACTCGTTGGGCTTCCCTGGTAGATCAGAGTCTAGCCAGGAGACAGTGCTTCCTGATATCTCTGGCCTGTTTCAGTCAGCCAGCTAGCAAACATTAACCTCCACTAGGTGTTGTGGGGAGCAAATCCAGAGATAGAGGACAGTGGTAATTCTGACTGGGCTGTTCATAGAGGAGCCTCCAAATCCGACGTTCTTTACTAAGTGACAGTCTCCGAAGAGTGGGAAGGAAAGAAAAATGCTGACCATTTTTGAGAATCTTACGAATGTGCCAGGCATTGTGCTAAAGGCTATGGCAAGAAGGAAGGCATCGAAGGAACAGATGTATGAGAAACACGTCACAGCCCAGTGTGTTTGGAGCTAAATGGAGAAAAGGCCAGAGGACGAGGCTGGGGCCAGACCATGGGACCTGGCCTCGTTTGTGGACTCGCTGCCCACCACTTGCTGAAGGGTGTTTTCCAGTGGAGAAATGGCACTATCACGTTGGAGCTGTGGGATAATCCACGTGACAGCAGTGTGGGGGAGGCAGAAAGTACAGAAGGCATGGAGCTCACGCATCTGCTACCGTCTACCCTCTCAGGATGGGCCTCACTCTACTGCTCCTCTCTGGTCTTTGCCCCTTGTCTGGCTGTCTGACAGCTGCCCAGATCGTCCTCACTTGTCTGTCAACTCCTTCTGCATGCTCTTTCATTGTTGGGATTTCCTTGAGTTCTACAGTCCATCTCTGCTAATCCCAACATGTTCTTTTGCTTCGTTGCATCCATTTTAGTGGCTTTAGCTGTCTTTTAAATTAGAGGTTCTTAACCTAGGGTCCATGATTCATGGATGGGGGTCCTTCTGGGGGGTCCCTGTGTTCCTGAAATTGTATGCAGCATTGGGAGTGCTGTGTATTTGCCTGGGAGCAAGGTCTGTAGCTTTTATCAGATTCTTTTTTTTTTTTTTTTTTTGAGACAGAGTCTCACTTTTGTTGCCCAGGCTAGAGTGAGTGCCGTGGCGTCAGCCTAGCTCACAGCAACCTCAAACTCCCGGGCTCAAGCGATCCTACTGCCTCAGCCTCCCGAGTAGCTGGGACTGCAGGCATGTGCCACCATGCCCGGTTAATTTTTTTTGTATATATGTATATACATATATATTTTAGTTGGCCAGATAATGTCTTTCTATTTTTAGTAGAGACAGGGTCTCGCTCTTGCTCAGGCTGGTCTCGAACTCCTGACCTTGAGCGATCCACCCGCCTCGGCCTCCCAGAGTGCTAGGATTACAGGCGTGAGCCACCGCGCCCGGCCTCTTTTATCAGATTCTTAAAGGGGCTCTTAAACTTAATAATGTTAGAACTATTCATCCTGAATTTCCAGATTTTCATTTCAAACTGTGCACTAGATATAGCTCCTCGAGTTTCTTTAGCAAACCTGGGTTACCTGTGCAATATATATTTTTCAGGTTTTTCATTGGTAGATAATTTGAAATATACAAAGTATAAGATAATATAGGTCAAGTGTAATCTGGGTTTACATAGACCACCACTCTCAAAATCTTGGTATATTTTTAGTTGTTATTATCTGAGAGATAGTCTTACAGAAACAACTAGAGTCCCTTCCCCTACCCCATCTGAGTTTGGTGAGCACCCTGGCAGATATTTTCCTTTGCATTTACATATGTTTATTCTTTGCTCTGTTTTTACATAAATGCTATCATACTGTTCTGCAGCTTGCTTTATTTGCCCAACAAATAAATGTGCCTTGAAATTCTTTCCATGCCAGAACAAGGAAGAGATCTATCTAAATTTTGGCAGTTGTATAATATTCTATAGCATGATTATATTATTCCATTAAGAATGTTCCTGGTTTTCTCTAAGATAATGTTTCCCATCTGTTTCTTGCTCTGGTCATCTAGAATAGACAGAAAATTGATCCAGGTGTAGTGGCTCACATCTGTAATCCCAGCACTTTGGGGAAGCCAAAGTAAGAGGATTGCTTGAGGCCACGAGTTCAAGACCAGCCTGAGCAACATAGTGAAGCACACTTGCTACCCCGACCCCTAATCTCTACAAAAGTAGAAAAATTAGCCGGGCGTGGTGGCGCATGCCTGTAGTCCCAGCTACTCAAGAGGCTAAGGCAAGGAGGATTGCTTAAGCCTGGGAGTTTGAGGTTGCAGTGAGCCATATTGATGTCACTGCATTCTATCCTGGGCAACAGAGGGAGACCCTGTCTCAAGAAAAAAAAAAAAAAAGGAATTGGACTCTGTGGTCAGAGGGCCTGCCCATTTTTAAATTGATGCTGCCACATTATCCTCTTAAATGGTTGAGCCATCTTCCCCTCCACCAATTTTTAAGAGTTCTCTACACCTCCCAACACATGATGACATTAGACTTGAAAAGTTTTGCCTGTCTGATGGAATTACTGAGTCAAAAAGCAGGATGCTAATGGAACCTTCATTTATCCAGTTGTTAAAGACAGAAACTTCATCCCTCCCCGTTGTATTCGCTCAGAAGTATTGAGTATGAATTTCTCTGATTTGATGGTTAACATCAAGTTCTAACCACCCATATTCTAGGAGTAACATTTGATCTCCATAAGTCAACTCATATTCCTTAGCTTTTTGTGTTAGAAAATGTGGTCACTGTGGCACTTAAGTCCTTCCTACGCTAGGCCAGGAGTACTGGAGTGAGACCTGCCCTAGGAGGGAGGCGCTCAGGCTGAGGCTGGGTAGAGGGTGCTCAGGTTCTGAGCCTTTAGCTTGCTTGGTAGCTGCTGTGGCTGATGCGGAAGGGACATGGCTTTGCCAGCAGGACTGAGACTGCATTAGCTCTCCTCTCAGGCATCTAGGATTGCCCAGTTAGCCAGCAGCCATCCGGAGTGTTCCCCACACTGGGTATAATGGGAGAACAAGCAGGGATGGAATAAGATGGAAGTGTCCCTGGCTCTATAGGGCAGCTCTCCAAACTTCACTTAACGTGCTGGTGGGTGGCAGAGTGCACCAGGGCTTCATTGGATACACCAGCTACATGGTGACCTCTCCATGGAGACACAGAAGAGCCCACCTCAGTGCAGGGGAGGCCCTCTTACCCAGAACCACAAGTGGCAGGGACTTTCCAGTCCTCGAGAATGTTCTTTTAAATTTAGATCCTGCCCACTTCCAACAAGTGTGTTGTCAGGCCCTGTTATGCTTTTGCATATATTAAGTTATTTAATCTTCTCAGCAACCTGTGCAGTAAGTACAGTTATTATTCCCATCATTCAGATGAGGACTCTTAGGTCCAGCTAATTTGTTAAAGATAAAACTTGATGCAAAATGACCCCCATTAAATTTGGTTGTGAGGCACAAACAAAAATGTTGGATTCTGTAGTTTTTGTTGTGATCACAGAGCATATGCAACATCTCCCAGCATCCTCTGGATGAAGCTGAAATAAAGATGTGCTCACATGGTTTGCAGGAGTAAGACGCTGTAGTGACAGAGTGGACAGTACCTTCAATTATGGCTTAAGAGATGCCTGAAAATGGGACAAGTTAGAAGCAACTCTTGGCCTTTAAAGGATTCACACCCAGAGGCTCCAGGAGCCCCACCTGCATGCCGGGAGCGTCTTTCCTTCTGTAGGTCAGATGTGGTGATTCTATTTTAGGTTCTCTGAATTGTGACTTTTTATAAAATTGTCAGTTGCTTTATTTTTAAAAATAAGTAGTATATGTACATGGCACAAATTTCAAAAGGTATAAAAGGGACCTAAATGAAAAATAAGGCACCACCCACCCTGTTCAGAGTGAGAAGCATCCCTAGAGCTCATCCTCCAGGGCACATGCAGCACAGAGGGAAAGGCTTGTCATTTTTGTTTGTTTTGATTCTTGGCTTTTTCTTATGGATTTATAGACCTTCATAATTTAAGAAAAGGAGCCCTTTGTCATTTGTGTTATTTTTCCTTAGTTGGTCATTTTGCCTTTTTTTTTTTTTTAAAAGTCCTTAATGTTTTCTTTTAGTACATTTTTTAAAATTTTAATTTTAGGTCCAGTTGGTATTCATTTTGGTGAAAGGAGTAGTAGGGATCTACCTTTATTTTTTTTCCAGGTTGTTGTGATTGAGTAATTCCCAGATGCTCAAACCCACCTGGATCAGTGATGACATTTCCAGCTGTATTTGAACCTATTTCTGGGGTCTCCTTTTACTGATTTCTCTACGTATTCATGAATGAGTACTACAACGTTAAATTATCATTAATTTAATTATTTAATTATTAAATTATTATGTGCTATCATCTGGCAGACTTTGTCCTCCTTCATTACTATTCTTTTTCAAAAGTTTCCAGATTATTATTGTACAAATATTTTTTCATAGAATCAGCTTATCTGTTTTTGAACCTAAATTCACTTAACGGGTAAATTTAGGGAGACTTGACATAAAAAATTATAGTAAACATTTTTTTCCAAAAACAGGGAATACCTTTTCATTTGTCCAAGTCTTTTATATTATTTAGTATTTAAAAATTCTTTTCATATAGGGGTTGCACATTTATTACATATATTCTTAAAATTTTTTCTTTTTTTGAGACAGAGTCTCGCTTTGTTGCCTGGGCTAGAGTGAGTGCCGTGGCGTCAACCTAGCTCACAGCAACCTCAAACTCCTGGGCTTAAGCGATCCTACTGCCTCAGCCTCCCGAGTAGCTGGGACTACAGGCATGCGCCGCCATGCCCGGCTAATTTTTTGTGTGTATATATATATATATATTTTAGTTGGCCAGGTAATTTCTTTCTATTTTTAGTAGAGACGGGGTCTCAGGCTGGTCTCGAACTCCTGACCAGCGATCCACCCGCCTCGGCCTCCCAGAGTGCTAGGATTACAGGCGTGAGCCACCGCGCCCGGCCCTTAAAATTTTTTCTTATTGCTACTGTAAATGGGAGTTCTTCCGGGTTTTTAACCTGTCTGTATATAGACAGGCAATTCTTTAGTTTAACTTTGTATGTATGTCCCCAGCTTACTGAATTCTCTCATTGTTTGCAGTAGTTTTCAGGTTGATCTCTTGGGTTTTCCAGATCTACCTACACCATAATTTTTTCATGTTGCAGATGAAATGCAAGCTGATTCTGTCTTTACTGTGGTTAAACCTTGGTGTCAGGTGGAGTTTGGAGAGCATGTGTCTTTAGGAAGGTTGCCAACAGTGGTCTCTCCTGTCCACAAGTGCAGGATTGACTTTCCTAGAGCTCCAGGCCTCTTCCAGCTCACGTGCCTGCTCAGTGTCTCCAAGGGTGGAGGTTTTGTATGTCCCGGGCCAGCATGTTAGTGCCAATTTACTCATGATCCGCCCCCAAGTCTTGTTTTACCCACAACCTTCCCTGCCTGAGACAGGAGCAACTAGTTGAGCCTGAAAACTTGAACTGACCTTGGCTTTCTGTCTTGTCTTTCTCTCACACCCTGTTCACTCTGTTGAAATCCTTCAGGGATACGTTGAGAGCCTAGCCACGTGCCATGGCCGCTGGTGCTGCTGTCCAGGTCTGAGCCTTTGTTATCTCTTCTCTCAGCCCAGCAGCTGGTGACATACACAGGCCTTTCATCCTGGATGCAGAGCCCTGTTCATGGCTCCTCAGTCCTGCAGTATAAAAACCAGAGTCTTCCCTGAGGCCTGTAAAGCTCTGACTTTTCCTGCTGTCTTCCTCCTAGTCACTGGTCACTCCATTGCTTAAGCCACAGGGACCTCTCTGCTGATCCCTGAGCACCTTTGCTCCTTTGTTCCAGCTGTGACTGCACCACTCTTCCCCCAGTACCTGCATGCCTCCTGCCCTCACCTCCTCCCAAGGCTGTCCTCACATAGCCCCTTCTCTGGCAGGCCCACTCCAAATACCCTTCAAACACAGCAGTCTGTCCTCCCTGCCCCCATTCTTGGTACACCTGACCCCCTGACGTTGGCCTACTCCTTTTCTCCCTAGCACTTTACATCTTCTACCATATCCCATATTAAAAATTATTGGGGTTTTTTTGAGACAGAGTCTTGTTCTTTTGCCCTGGCCAGAGTGCCATGGAATCACCCTAGCTCACAGCAACCTCAAACTCCTGGGTTCACACAATCCTCCTGCCTCAGCCTCCTGAGTAGCTGGGACTACAGGCATGCGCCACCATGCCCTGCTAATTTTTTCTATTTTTGGTAGAGACGGGGTCCTGCTCTTGCTCAGGCTGGTCTCGAACTCTTGAGCTCAAGCGATCTTCCCGCCTAGGCCTCCCAGAGTGCTAGGATTACAGGTGTGAGCCACCGCGTCCGGCCTAAAAATTATTAATTGTCAGTCTTACCGTGCCTCGTTGACTGTAAGCCAAGAGCAGAGCATTTGTGTCTTTCACTGATGTGTCCCAAACTCCTGAAAAGGTTCCTAGCAGTAAATAAATATGTAGATAAATCTAAGAGAGCATTGACTTCCTTAACATATGTAAATCTGTTTGGATCCTTGTAGGCACCTCATGAGGTGTGTAGGGTAGGGATGGTCATTTTATAGATTAGCGTACTGTATGTGCGATGTGTGTTTAGTAGCGTTTCTGCAGTGAGTGTTCCCCTCTCTCTCCAGCCTAACTCTAATGTAAGCTCTTGAAGGATTATGGCTGTGTGGTTTGGTGGGTTTTTTTTTTTTTTTTTTGGTCAGAATGGCTCTGTTGTCCAGATTGGAGTGCAGTGGCACAATCATAGCTCAGTGCAGCCTCAACTCCCAGGCTCAAGCCATCCTCCTACCTCAGCTTCCTGAGTAGCTCAGACTCCAGGTGCACACCACCATGCCCAGCTGTTTTTTTATTTTTTAATTTTAATTTTTTATTTTGGTCTCAAACTCCTGGGCTCAAATGATCCTCCTGCCTTGGTCTCCCAAAGTGCTGGGATTACAGGCCTGAGCCACTGTGCCTGGTCAGGGCTATGTTAAAAAGCCCTGATTCCCATTGTACAGTGAGTCTTACACACATGGTATTGACCCTTCTCTCTTCTAGCTTTTTGAGACTACAGTATACAATAAATTATAGTTAACCATATCCACCCTACAGTATTGCAGAACACCAGAACTCATTCCTTCTGTGTAACTAATTTGGTATCCATTAACCAATCTCTCCATATCCTCCCCTCTCTCCTGTTCTTTTTCCCCTCCCTTCTCCCCTGTCCTGGCCTCTCTTACCCATAATTCTCTCTACTTACATGAGCTCAAATTTTTTTTTAGCTCCCACATATGAGTGAAAACATGGGGTATTTATCATTCTGTGCCTGACTTATTTCACTTAACATAATGTTCTCTCGGCTCATCCATATTGCTGTGAATGACAGGATTCCATTTTCTTATGGCTGAATAGTATTCCTATGTATATATGCCACATTTTTTTAAAATCTATTCATCGGCTGATGGACATTTAGGTTGAATTCCATATCATAACTATTGTGAATAGTGCTACAGTAAATTTAAGAGTACAGATATCCCTTTATCAGAACAAGGATCTCTGAGTAAAATAAAAGAAAAAAAAAAAAGAGTACAGATATCCCTTTGATATACTAATTTCCTTTTCTGCAGATAATACCCAGTAGTAGGATTTCTGGATCATATGCTAGTTCTATTTTTTGTTTTTTGAGAAAAACCATCACACTGTTTCCTATAATGGCTATACTAATTTACATTCCAACAATGTATAAGACTTTTCTCTACATCCTTGCCAACATTTGTTTTTTTTTGTCTTTTTGATAATAGCCATTCTGACTAGGGTGAGATGATATCTCATTGTGGTTTTGATTTGTATTTCCTTGATGATTAGTGATGTTGAGCATTTTTTCATATATTTGTTGGCCATTTGTATGTCTTCTGAGCAATGTCTGTTCGATCCTTTGGCCAGTTTTTATTCAAATTATTTGGTTTTTTGCTCTTGAATTATTTGAATTCTTTGTATATTCTGGATATTAGTTCCTTGTCAGATGAATAATTTGTAAATTTTTTTTCCAGTCTATAAATTGCCTCTTCATTCTGTTGATTGTTTTCCTTTGCTATATGCAGAAGGTTTTTATTTAGTTCAACATAGTCCCATTTTTCTGTTTTTGCCTATGCTTTTGAAGTCTTACCCATAAATTTTTTGCCTAGACCAATGTCCTGAGGTATCTCCTCCGTTTTCTTCTAGTAGTTTCACAATTTGGAGGCTTCTGGGGTATTTTGCTTTTTTTTGTTTTGAGACGGAGTCTCGCTATGTCACCAGGGCTAGAGTGCCATGGCATCAGCCTAGCTCAAAGCACCCTCAAACTCCTGGGCTTAAGCGATCCTCCTCCCTCAGCCTCCTCAGTAGCTGGGATTACAAGCACACGCCACCACACCTGGGTAATTTTTCTGTTTTTAGTGGAGATGAGGGTCTCGCTCTTGTTCAGGCTGGTCTTGAACTCCTGACCTCAAGCGATCCTCCCGCCTCGGCCTCCCACAGTGCTAGGATTACAGGCATCAGCCACTGCACCCAGGCTTACGTTTAAGTCTTCAGTCCATTTTGAGTTGATTTTTGTATATGGTGATAGTAGATAAGGTCAAATTTCATTTTTATGCATATGGATATCCAGTTTTCCCAGCATGATTGAAGAGGATGTCCTTTCCCCAATGTGTGTTCTTGGAGTCTTTGTTGAAAATCAGTTGGCTGTAAACATGTGGTTTTATTTCTGGGTTCTCTATTCTGTTCCATTGGTCTATGTCTCTGTTTGTATACTAGTACCATACTGTTTTGGTTGCTATAGCTTTTGTAGTATATTTTGAAATCAGGTAGTATAGTATCTCCAGCTTTGTTCTTTTTGCTCAGGGTTGTTTTGGCTATTTGGGGTCCTTTATGGGTCCATATAAGTTTAGGATTGTCTTTTCTATTCCTGTGAAGAATGTTCATTGGCATTTTGATAGTGATTGCATTGAATCTATAGATTGTTTGGGTAGTATGGTCATTTTAGCAATATTAACTATTCTAATCTATGAGCATGGATGTCTTTCCATTTGTTTGTGTCCTCTTCAATTTCTTTCATCAGTGTTTTGTAGTTTACAGTGTAGAGGTCTTTTACCTCCTTGATTGAATCTATTCCTAGGATTGTTTTGGTTTGTTTGTTGTTTTGTGGTTGATGTATCACATTTATTGACTTGTGTATGTTGAAACATCCTTGAATCCCTGGGACAAATGCCACTTGATCATGGTGTATCATTTTTTTGATGTGTTGTTGGATTCAATTTGCTAGTATTTTGTTGAGGATTTTTGCATTTATGTTCACCCTTTAGATTTCTTTTTTTATTATATCGTTGTCTGATTTTGTTATCAGGCTAATGCTGGTGCCACAGAATGAATTAGGAAGAATTCCCTCCTCTTTTTTTTTTTTTTTTGGAGACAGAGTCCTACTCTCTTGCCCCAGTTAGAGTGCCGTGATGTCAGCCTAACTTACAGCAACCTCAAACTTCTAGGCTGAAGTGATACTCCTGCCTCAGCCTCCTGAGAAGCTGAGATTACAGGTTCGCACCATGATGCCCAGCTAATTTTTCTATTTTTAGTAGAGACGGGGTCTCACTCTTGCTCGGGCTGGTCTCGAAATCCTGACCCCAAGCAATCCTCCTGCCTTAGCCTCCCAGAGTCCTAGGATTACAGGTGTGAGCCACCATGCCTGGCCTACTTTTTTTTTTTTTTTTTCAGTTTGAGTAGAATTGGTGTTAGTTTTACTTTACAAGTTTGATAGAATTTAGCAGTAAAGCCATGTGGTCCTGAGCTTTTCTTTTTTGAGAGACTTTTTATTACTGATTCAATCTCAGTACACATTATTGGTCTGTTCAGGTTTTCTTCTTCCTGGTTCAATCTTGGTAGGTTTTGTGTGTCTAGGAATTAATGCATTTTCTCTAGGTTTTTCAATTTGTTGGCATATAGTTGTTCATAATAGTTTAATCATCTTTTGTATTTCTGTGGTATCAGTTGTAACATTTCCTTTTTCATTTCTGATTTTATTTATTTGGGTCTTTGTTTCTTAATGTAGCTAGCAGATTATCCATTTTGCTTATCATTTCAAAAAACCAACTCTTTTTTTTTTTCCGAGACAGTCTCGCTTTGTTGCCCGGGCTAGAGTGAGTGCCGTGGCGTCAGCCTAGCTCACAGAAACCTCAAACTCCTGGGCTTAAGCGATCCTACTGCTTCAGCCTCCCAGGTAGCTGGGACTACAGGCATGCGCCACCATGCCTGGCTAATTTTTTCTATATATATTTTTAGCTGGCCAGATAATTTCTTTCTATTTTTAGTAGAGACGGGGTCTCGCTCTTGCTCAGGCTGGTCTCGAACTCCCGAGCTCAAACAGTCCACCCACCTCGGCCTCCCAGAGTGCTAGGACTACAGGTGTGAGCCACTGTGCCCGGCCTAAAAAAACCAACTCTTCATCTTATTGATCCTTTGTATGTTTTTTAGTCTTTATTTCATTTAGTTCTGCTCTGCTCTTTATTATTTCTTTCCTTCTACTAATTTGGGGCTTGGTTTTTTTCTTGCTTTTCTGGGTCATCATTAAGTTGTTTATTTGAAACTTTTCTACTTTTTTGATATAGTTGTTTATTGTTATAAATTTCCCTCGTAGCACTGCTTTTGCTGTATCCCATAGGCTTTGGTATGTTTTGTTTCCATTTTCATTTGTTTCAAGAAATTTAAAATTTTTAATCTTAATTTCTTTATGGACTCAGTGGTCATTCAGGAACGTGTTATTTTATTTCCTTATATTTGTCTAGTTTCCATAGTTTCTTTTGTTAATGATTTCTAGTTTTATTGCATTGTGGTCTGGGAAGATACTTGATATGACTCGGTTTTTAAAACATTTGTTGATACTTGTTTTGTGGCCTACCAAGTGGTTTATCCTGGTGAGTGTTCCATGGGCTGATAAGAATGTGTATTCTGCAGCTTTTGGATGAAATGTTTTGTAAATGTCTCTTAGGTCCATTTGGTCTGTAGTGCAGATTAAATTAAAAATTTTTTTGTTGATTTTCTGTCTAGGTGAATTTTGCAGAAAGGGTGCTGAAATCCCCAATTATTATTGTATTGGCATCTGTCTCTCTCTTTACCTCTAATATTTGTTTTATGTGTCTGGGTGCCCCAGTGTTGGGTGCATATACATTTACAATTGTTACGTCTTCTTGCAGATCCCTTTATTATTATATAATGACCTTCTTTGTCTCTTATAGTTTTTGATTTACAGTCTATTTTGTTTGATAAAAGCATAGCTACTTTTGCACACTTTGGTTTTCCTTTGTATGGAATTTTTTTTTTTTTTATCTCTTCACTTTCAGTCTGTGTGTGTCTACAGGCAAAGTGAGTTTCTTGTGGGCAGCATATAGTTGGGTCTTTTTTTTTTTTTTTTGGAAACAGGATCTCGCTCTGTTGCCCAGGATAGAGTGCAGTGGCATCATTATAGCGCACTGCAATCTCAGACTCTTGGGTTCAAGCAATCCTCCTCCTCAGCCTCCTGAGTAGCTGGGACTACAGGTGTGTATTGTGCTACCACACCTGGCTATAGTCTATATCTTTTAATTGGGGAATTTAAATTAAACTGCTTACATTCAGGGTTGTTATTGATAGGTGAGGACTTGTTACTGTCATTTTGTTAGTAGATTTCTGATGATTTTGTATATCCTTTCTTTCTTACTCTTATTGTTTACCATTATGAGTTGGTGGTTTTCTGTAATGATAAGCTTTGATTCCTTCCCCTTTCTCATTTGTATATCTGCTTTATCAGTGAGTTTTATCCTTTCATGATTTTTCATGATGGTAGATATCATTCTTTTGCTTTCAGATGTAGGACTTCCTTAAGCAGTTTTTTGTGGGGCTGAGTCTAGTGGTGATGAATTCTCAGTTTTTGCTTTTCTCAGAAAGACTGTTATTTCTGAAGGGAGTTTTAATCTTTTCAAAGTGTGTCATCACCCCATAGAGGTATGATGCCCCTCCACCCCAGATTTGGCTTGAATGTTACTGTGTGTTCAGTTTTGTTCTCCAGGAAGGTATGTTGAAGTCCTAACTCCTAGTACTTATGAATATGACCTTTTTTGGAAATGAGGTACAATTTTCAAAAAATCAGATGTGATCAGTTAGGATGAATTCACAGTGAAGAAGTACAGAAGAGACATAGACACAGAGGGGACAAAGCCATGTGAAAACAGAGACAGAGGCTGATGACAGCTGTCAAGCCATAGATACACTGTATTAGTTTCCTGTGGCTGCTGTCAGGAGGTACTTCAAACTGGGAGCCTTCAGAAAAACAAACAATAATGACCAAAAACAAACAAACAAATTTATTCTATCACAGTTCTGGAGGCCAGATGTCTAAAACCACAGTGTTGCCAGGGTTGATTCATTTTGGAGACTAAGAGAGTTTCTGGCCCATGTCCCTCTCCTAGCTTCTGGTGATTGATTGCCAGCAATCCTTGGATTGTAGGTGCATCACTCCAATCTCTACCTGTCATCACATGGTGTTCTTTCTATGTATCCTCTTATAAGGATACCAGTCATTGCATTAGGGACCCACTTGATCCCAGTGCAGTTTCATCTTAATTTAACTAATTACATCTGCAAGGATCCTATTTCCAAGTCACATTCACAGTACTGGAGTTTGGACTTGAACACACCTTTAGGGAACACACAGTTTAACCCACCAAGGAGTTTGAAAAGGTTTATTACTCGTGTAGTGAGGCTTTTTTGGGTAGAGCAGATAGCTTGGGGTTCTGTTTTGGTTTGGAAGTGGTAACTGATTGAGGGTCCCCAGCCAGTTGGCCCAGATATGGAGCAGAATAGGGAGGGTACTTGAAAGCTGTCAACATCAAGCATCGAAAATGGAGTTAGGCTCTTTATTATCCAAAGCAATTAATAATAATATTGTTGATTATAATACAGTGAATAATTGCACCTGTGTTTATCATGTGTACCCCTTGTTCAGAATCATTTTCGTATGCCATCCTGTTTTATTGTCACTGCCCAGGAAAGGAACCAGGTGTGTTGCTAGGAATTAATCACAGTGATTGATATAAAACAAGACCCAGGCCCTGCTTACGAGGTTTGTCCTATTTATTCTGAGCATGGACAAACTGTCCAAGGAGTGTGCCTGACTCTGAGGTAGGTCAACGGAAAAATGAAAGTGTGACTTACCCCAGTTGATAATTTCTTATGCATTGAACGCCCAGGTCTCCTGAATTATAATAGAATCTCTCCAGGTGTTAGCAGAAATACTCCTCTGTAATTCTGTTGGGTAGTTAAAAAAAAAAAAAAGAGTCCACTTGCTTAAGGCTTCTTGGCCATGACTCCAGGGGAAATAAAATAAATAAATTAAATACCTTTTTTAAAAAGAAGAAAGAAAAGGAAAGGAAAAAAGGGGAAAGAAAGACAGGGAAAGTCAGCCCTGCACCATCTTCTGTGGAGAGAGTCAGCCAGGCAGATGGCCTCCAGAGTAAGGGGTGGGCCGTCAGAGCAGACCTGCCAGAAGTAGGGACCAGCCTCATGCCCTTTATGCTGGTGATGGGTGTGGTAAGAGGGGAGGTCTGGCTGGCTGCCCTAGCTGGTAACTCCAGCTGGGGTGGATTCTGTCTGTGCCCTGGAGTTGGTCAGAGTCTTGATTCCTGCAGTCAGAACCAAAAAAACCAGCACTTCTACTTGTCAACTTAGTGAGAAGGAGCTTCGGACACCCTGGACTCTGAGGGTGGTGGTCAGGTCAGCCCTTCCCTAGAGATGGGTCTGTGTGAGGAAGTGCCCCCAGGAGTGTAGGTGAGCTGTAGCAGCAGGTGGCTTCCAGACAGTGTCTGACATCACACCCTGGGGCTAGAGAGGACCTTAGCAATGCCCTGTATTCGAACTGTATTCTGAATACCACCAAGAGAATATTTACCTTTTAAAAATTACCTCCAATGTTAAAAGTAGAATGTTTTCCCGGGTTGTTAAGGATATGGGAAAATATTTGTGATTAGTTAAATAAATAGAGAAGTAGAATATGTAGAGTAAAATATGCCATTAAGGGCCTGGGTGGGCCCCAGGAGAAGATGAAACTGAACGGCCACTGATCAGGGAGTGAAAAGGAGCGCGGCCAGTCCAGGGCTGTCTGCCAGTTAACGGAATGGGCTAGAGCGGTGTGAGTAGATTAAAAGGGGGAGAAGACACATTAACATAGGGTGTAATTTTCAAAAGTATGACGGGAAAAGGAGCAAACACATTTTCCTGATACTTTTCTGTATTTTACATGTATCTCATTTTTGGAATCAGAAAAACAATATTTGTGATATTAGGTTGGTGCAAAAGTAATTGTGGTTTTAGCATTGTTGAAATTTGGCATTGGATATTGGAATACATTCTTAAATGTGGTTATGTTATACATCATTTTAATGCGCATTTCTCGCTTTATGTTTTTTTGCTAATGACTTATTACTTGCTATTTATTTTACACTATGAAAATGATGTTAGACAAAAAGTGAATTCGAGCAGTTTTCTTATTCAAGTTCAAAGTGGGTCATAAAGCAGGAGACAACTGGCAACATCAACAATGCATTTGGCCCAGGAACTGCTAACATGCAGTGCAGTGGTAGTTCAAGAAGTTTTGCAAAGGAGACGAGAGCCTTGAAGATGAGAAGCACAGTAGCTGTCCACCAGAAGTTGACAACCACCAAGGGAGAGCAACCATGGAAGCTGATCCTCTTAACAACGACATGAAAAGTTGCCGAAGAACTCAGTGTTGACCATTCTATGGTGGTTGGGCATTTGAAGCAAATTGGAAAAGTGAAAAAGCTCTAAGGATAAGTGGGTGACTCATGAGCTGACCGAAAATCAAAACAATCTGTCGTTTTGAAGTGTCATCTTCTCTTCTTATATGCAATAACAACAAACCATTTCTTCATAGGATTGTGACTTGCAATGAAAAGTGGATTTCATACGACAACTAGCAATGACCAGCTCAGTGGTTGGACTGAGAAGCTCCAAAGCACTTCCCAAAGCCAAACTTGGACCAAAAAAGGTCATGGTTACTGTTTGGTGGTCTGGGGCCAGTCACTTTCTGAATCCCGGTGAAACCATTACATTTGCGAAGTATGCTCAGCAAATCGATGAGATGCGCTGGAAACTGCATCACCTGCAGGGGTATTGGTCAACAGAAAGGGCCCAATTCTCCACAAGAAAGCCTGACCACACATTGCACAACCAGCACTTCAAAAGTTGAACGAATTGGGCTATGAAGTTTTGCCCCATCTATCATATTCACCTGACCTCTCACCAACCAACTACCATTCCTTCAAGCACCTTGACAACGTTTGAGGGGAAAACTCTTCTACAACCAGCAGGATGCAGAAAATGCTCTCCAAGAGTTTGTTGAATCCTGAAGCATGGATTTTTAGGCTACAGGAATAAACAAACAAACTTCTTGTTGGCAAAAATGTGTTGATTGTAATGGTTACTATTTTGATTAATAAAGTTGTGTTTGAGCCTAGTTATAATGTGGTCCAAAACCACAATTACTTTTGCACCAACCAAATAGAAATTTTCAGAAACTCCTCTGCAGAGGACTGCCTTGCCTGTGTCTAGGACTATTGGAAGTGCTGTTGTTCTCTGCAGTCTTGGTCCAGTTCTGGTGA
The DNA here is from genome assembly GCA_028533085.1 of Varecia variegata. Classification (NCBI taxonomy): domain Eukaryota; kingdom Metazoa; phylum Chordata; class Mammalia; order Primates; family Lemuridae; genus Varecia; species Varecia variegata. The sequence continues at coordinate 104,453,066 of CM052437.1, forward strand.
AGACTCAGCAAGGCTGCAAGGCCTGGATCTTGGAAGAGGGCAGGAGCTGGAGTTGGCAGATTGGCTACTTTTATAATCTTTTAAATTGCTGGCTGTAAATTATAAGTCACCTGGAACCTGTCTGATCCTTAAAAATAATGACCTAGAAGGGAGCTGGAAGAGTCATGCTTGGGTCTTGGCTTTGTGTTTGCTAAGTTTTGATGATGTTGGGCAAATCCCTTGGTCTAACCTGAAAACCTTACAGGGTGGCCTTGGGTATCATATCAGTCTGCTAGGGCTGCCATAACAAAATACCAGACTAGGGGCTTAAACAGCACAAATTTATTTTCTCACAGTTCTGGGGGCTAGAGGTCCCAGATCAAGGCACCCCCAGTTTCGGGTTCTAGTGAGGACCAGCTTTCTGGGTTGTAGATGGCTGCTGGGCCCTCACAGGGCCTTTTCTTTGTGTGCCTGCAGGGAAAGAGGGAGCCCTCCTCTTATAAGGACCAGTCCTGTCAGATTAGGGCCCACCTTTAGGACCTCATTTAACTTTAATTACCCAGAGACCCCATCTCCAATGCAGTCACATTGGGGTTAGTGCTTCAACATACGAATTGAGAACACAGTTCAGTCCCTTACAAGTATTAAAAGATACCATGTATGTAGTTACACTGTAAATCTTAAAAAGCGTTAGACAAAAGATGCTGCTGCTATTCTCTCCCACAAGGCTTGGCCCTGATTTCAGTTATAACCCAGGGGTTTTGAGAGCAGCGTGGGACCCACCGCCATGGTTTGGTTCGTGCATCTCAGTCAATTGTGGAGTGCTTCAAGTAGTTTGTTGACAAGAATAAAGTACAGAATTTACAAACAATCTATATTTTTATAAATTAGCACAAACTGGAGGTTATCTCTGTGACGGTGTCACTCTTGTTTAGTGCTTTCTTACAGGATAGAAAGGGTTGAAGTTAAACTCCTGTCCTGTCCAGGGCACAGCTTGGAAGGTGTGTCGCAGGAGTGGGTCTCCAGCCTGAGAGCACACCTGTGTGTGCTGGGAAAAGACCCGGCCAGCTTGAGGGATGTAAAGACCTGTCCTCTGTCCTCTCCCTGCCTGGGATTCTCTGCCACAGCATCCCTGTGCCTCGGGGCCAGGCCTGCAGTTTCCCCTCTGGAGAACTATTTTTAACTGGTCATGTTGTTTCTTTTTTTAAGGTAACTTTTGGCTTTTTTATTATTACAAAAGCAATAGATGTTCTTTGCAGAAAAATGAAGAAAAGGCCATGAAAACTCCTGTTTATATCAGCATCGGGATCAGATGGAGTCAGAAAATTGCTTCCTGCTCTGCCCTGTGAAGTAACTAAGACAGCCATGAGTGTAGTGAATATCATAGTTACTGGAATTTTTCTCAGAGTGAGAAGCCTCTGGGCAGAGGAGGAGACCCCAAGGAACATGCTGGAATAACAACTGAAGGTCTCAAAATTTGCTCTGGAAGGGTTGCTTTGACTGACACAACTTTTGTCTTGCTAAGGAATGGAACGGGGTTAAGGGAGGAGCTGGATTGCTCTGCCTTCACGTTGGGCAAACTCAAAGTTTAGAATATACTTTTTTGTTTTGAGACAGAGTCTTGCTGTGTTGCTTGGGCTAGAGTGCCGTGGCGTCAGGCTAGCTCACAGCAACCTCAAACTCATGGGCTCAAACAATCCTTCTGCCTCAGCCTCCCAAGTAGCTGGGACTACAGGCATGCGCCACCATGCCCGGCTAATTTTTTCTATATACTTTTAGTTGTCCAGCTAATTTCTTTCTATTTTTAGTAGAGACGGGTCTTGCTCTTGCTCAGGCTGGTCTAGAACTCCTGACTTCGAGCGATCCTCCCGCCTCGGCCTCTCAGAGTGCTAGGATTACAGGCGTGAGCCACCGCGCCTGGCCTAGAATATACTTGAAAGAGTGTTGGTTTGAAGGGAACCGGATTATCAAGTCTTCTTGGGGCACCCATTTGTCTCCTCTGGTTCTGACCCCAATTCGTGGCATCATTTTAATAGTTGTGTGAGTTTTATTAAATTAGCACATGCCGCTTCTATTTAAAAAATTCAAATAAAACAAAAAGAAACTGATGCTATACTATCCAGATATAACTAATCACCATTAATTTTTTAAGCTTTTTGTTTGGAAATAATTTTCATTTAGAGATAAGTTACAAAAATAAAAAGGCCCCTTCTGGATTCTCCTGTTCTTAATATTGTACTTCATTTGCCATTCTCATGTATCATTCTTTCTCTTGCTCTCTGTGTATGTATGTGTATGGAGACACACACATATAAATACATACATTTATCTTAACCATTAGAGATGGTCTTTTTTCAAGCTTCTGTAACAAAAATATCATAGACTGGATAGCTTATAAACAACAGAAATTCATTTCTTACAGTTCTGGAGGCTGGGAGTGCAAGATGAAGGTACCACCTGGTGGGGGCCCATTCCTCATAGCACCTTCTCACTGTCTTTACATGACTGGAGGGGAAACAAGCTCCCTTGGGCTTCTTTTATAAGGGCACTGATGCTATTCATGAGGGCTCCACCCTCACGACCTAATCACCTCCCAATACCATCATGGGGTTATGATTTCACGCATGAATTTTGGGATGATACAAACATTCAGTTCTCGGCAGAGAATAAGTTACATACATCATCACACTTTATCCTTAAATCCTTCAGTATCTGTTTCCTAAGAATCAAGATACTCTCTTCTATAGCCTCAGTACAATTAACAATATCAATAAATTCATCATCAGTTGCACCCTTATTTCAATCTTGTCAGTTGACCCAATAATTGCCCCTTCTGGTTTAGGATCCAGTCTAGGATCAGGTATTGCATTTGGTGTTCCTGTCTTTTTAGCACCTTATAATCTGGAGCATTTCCTCATTCTTCCTTTGTTTTTTACGACATGCACACTTTGGGATAAGGCAGTTCTCCTCCTCTAGCTTGACATTCCTCACTTTGGGCTTGTCTTCATGATTAAGTCAGGGAGAACACCGCATAGGTGATGTGTCCTTTCTCAGGGTACTACAGCGGGTGCACATGATGGCCATCTGTCCCCATTATTAAGGTTCATTTTGATTATCCAGAGTGTGGCCCACGCTGTCCAGTGTATAACTACTGTGGTTTTTTTTTCTCCCTTGTGCTTTAAGCAGTCTACAAGGAGACATTCTAAGAGTGGATAAATACCTTGCTCCTCAAAAACATTCCCCTACAAGGTAGCATTTGTTAGTTCTTGCTTGTAGCAATCTTGATTATATGATGGTTGCAAAATGATCCTATGCTGACTGTAGCACTCCCTCCATATTTAGCATTCTGTTGTGAGCAAGAGCCTTCTCTCCCCATTTATTTGTCTTTGTGGACTCACTAACTCCTGTTTTTAAATGTTTTAAAATAATTACTGTATTTAATTATGATTGCACTCACACTGTCCCATGTTTAGCCAGTTGGAGGCCCTCAGGCTGGCTCCTGTGACCTGTGGCATGCCCATCATTTTTTTCAGCACTTCCTTACTGTCTGAAATAAGATGCCCAGACTCCTCTTATTCTTTCCCAGCACCATTCAGGATCTCCAAGGAGTCCTTGTTTCTGTTAGCATGGAATGGCATTAAAGGGTGCCAGGCATGCTCATTGCCATGACAGTACCTTTGCTTCTTGCCCCTTTCAGTGGACAGAGCTAGGAATGCATGTGTGCATGCATATACACACAGAACTACACAGGCACATACATAGGCATGCACATGAGCATGCAAATAAAAATCACAGTACATACCAGTATGTCTCAGCGAGTTGTAACTTCCTCCATTCCATATTTGCATGCCCTTTCTTCAACAGTGAGAACCCTGGCTCCTGACAAAATGAACACATTTGCTCATTCCTATGATACACCTAAAATAGTTTTTTTTTTTTTTGAGACACAGTCTCTCTCTGTTACCCAGGCTAGAGTGCATTGGCATCAGCCTAGCTTATGGCAACCTCAAACTACTAGGCTCAAGTAATCCTCCTGCCTTAGCCTCCCGAGTAGCTGGGACTATAGGTACATGCACCCATGCCCGGCTAATTTTTTCTATTTTTAGTAGAGACAGGGTATCACTTTTGCTCAGACTGGTCTCGAATTCCTGAGCTCAAGTGATCCTCCCACCTCGGCCTCCCAGAGTGCTAGGATTACAGGTGTGAGTCACCATGCCAGGCCTAATAGTTTATTCTTGATTGGACTACAGTTATACATACTTAAAAGAACTCAGGATCACCCCTCCCTGCCCAAATTATTAACTTTGATAAACATCCTTTTAGATTTCTTGTATTATATAAAACTACAGATAAATATGAACAATTTTATTAAATTGTAATTATGCTGTACGTACTGTTCTATAACCTGACTTTTCCCTCCACTAAATAACATATTAACATCTTTCCATAAGATTTCATCCAACATTTTTGTCCACAAAAAGAAATCTTGTATGTTTTAATGGTTGCAGAATAACACCATAATTCCCTATTATTGCACCTTGATTTTAAAAGGCATCCAGTTTTTCACTATTATATATAAAGCTGGCATCAACACCTTTGTAACTAAATCTTAATTATTTCCTTAGGATAGAAGTGGAATTACTGGTCAAAGGGTATGTATATTTTTATGTCTTTCTGAATGGTTGTATTTATGCTCTGGCCAGCAGTTTTTGAGAGTGCTGGTTTTGCTAGACCAATGTTTCTTAACTGTGGCTGCACATCAGAATCATTGTGGGCACTTTTAAAAGTGGTGATGCTCAGGACTGGCTCCCTGGGATTCTGGTTTCATGGATCTGGGGTATGAACCAGGGTTTGTAGTTTTTAAAAGCTCCCCAAGAGATTTTCATATGCAGCCAATTTGATAGATCAAAGTGAATTTTCATTATTGTAATTATGATTTTCTTCTGAAATTGTTTCAGACATTCAGATTTGGGAGAAGTAGCCCCAGAAATAAAAGCGTCAGAGAGACGAACAGCCGTGGCCATTGCAGGTAAAGTTTGACTCTGAAACAAATGTGCTTTTGTCCTGTTGGGATTCTGTCCAGCCTTCCTTTGAGCTGAACATTTTGGACCTCAAAAATAAGCTTAAGGCTTTTACGTTCCCTTTTACAAGAAGATTCCATCTAAGGGTCTTTTAGGCATTCCGCATACATTCAAAATTGGATTCAGTTTTAAACAGGTGATTATCACATAATTTACCAGGAAAGCACATTACACGAACTGTAGCATGTCATAATTGCCACCCTAGGTGTATAGTTTATCTTCTAAACCTGGCACTTCTGGGAGTGAAAGGGGTGTTGTGATAATAGGTATAAATTGGGATTGTCCCAGTGCAGACTGGGACTTACGGTCTTCCTGGTCATGGTCCGTCCACATAGGCTAGGCTGGTTTGGGAGTGGGACTGTCACACTCACACCCTTTGTAACTTCAGCTTTAGCATATGGTGGCCACACTCCAAACATCTTAATTTCCCTTAGTAACTCATTTTGGATCTATCATTCGTTAATCAGGCGATTCCCAAAATGAAGGTGTTCTGTTGGATATTAATAGTGTTATGGAAAAACGAAAACCCATAAATATATTAAATAATCAAATTTTATTCATTCGAACAGGTATTTATTAAGCACTCGTAATGTGCTCGCATTGTTGTAGGAATTGGGATGTAGTAACCAATAGTAAATGAAATGGCCAAAAGTCCTTCATGGAACTTAAATTCTGGAAAGTAGGCACTATGGCGATTAGTGGCTAGTTGGTCAAGGCTCATAGCAAAGTTGGGATCGAGCAGTAATTGCCCAAAGCCCTTCAGTTTCTCCATCTAGAATTGTGCTATTCAGCATAGCAGCCACTGGGTGCATGGTTTAAAGTTAAACAAAATTAAAAATTTAGCTCCTTTAGTCATTGTAGCCACATGTCAAGTGCTCAGGGGCCACACACGGCTAGTGGCTGCATCTTGGACGTTGCAGATGCAGAATATTTTCTTCCTCTGAGGAAGCTCTCCTGGAGTGTTGATCTGGAAAGATGAGAAAGAAAACATAGGGATGGGGTGAGGAAAGGGAACAACCTTATCGGATGCTTATCAGGAGCTAGGTTGCCTTAGTTTTTACAATAACTCTGAGATAGTTATTATTGATCCTTTGTTTCATTTGAGGAAGCTGAGACCCAGAGACATTCTGGTCCTTCTCTAAACTTTAATCTCTGTATCTCTCTAGTGAATAAGCTGCCAGTACTTAATTTAAAATAATTTTTCTTCATGAGGTATATGAATTCCTCTCAAGCATATGCTTCATTTTAAGACTTATTTATTTATTTATGAATGAACGAATGAATGAATGAATGACAGAGTCTCAGTCTGTTGCCCTGAGTAGAGTGCCATGGTATCAGCCTAGTTCACTGCAACCTTAAACTCCTGGGCTCAAGCGATCCTCCTGCCTCAGCCTCCTGAGTAGCTGGGACTACAAGTGCACACCACGACATTCGGCTAATTTTTCTGTTTTTAGTAGAGATGGGGTCTCACTGTTGGTTAGGCTGGTCTCAAACTCCTGAGCTCAAGCAATCCTCCTGCCTCAGCCTCCCAGAGTGCTAGGCTTATAGACATGAGCCACCGCACCCAGCCCATTTTTAAGATTTAAAGCAGGGTCTTTAACCAATTGGATTAAAAAAATTGTATTGAAGTATAGAAAAGTGGTCAAATTACTAGTGTATAGCTTGGTAAATTTTACCCACACAAACCAGCATTCCAATCAAGAAGCCAAACAAAACCATCCCCCAAAAGTCCCCTTCTAATCATTTCCCACCCTTCCTCTACCGGGGAAACCACTATTCTTATAAAAGCATAGATTAGTTTTGCTTGGCTTATACTTTATATAATCACTCTAGAATTTATCTTATCTCATGTCTGAGGATTCTACTTCACGGCTCATTCTTTTTTTAAAAATTAAAAAAAGCAAATTTAAGTGAACATTGCATGGTATTTAATAATTCATAACGTTGTACAACCACTACCTCTTAGCTATTTAGTTCCAAAATATTTCCAAGCCAGATATGGTAGTGCACACCTATAATCCCAGCTACCTGGGAGGCTGAGGCAGGAGGCTCCCTTGAGCCAAGGAATTTGAGTCCAGCCTGGGCAACACAGCAAGACCCTGTCTCTTAAAAAAATTTTTTTTCCTCCATCATTTGAAAGTAAGACCCTATACCCATTAAATGGTTTCTCCCCATCCCTCTCTCCTCCTAACCCCTAGCAATCCTAGCATAAGTCTTTGTCATAGCGCTGTTGATTGATTTTGGATGTTTCATACAAATGGAATCATAATATGTGAGCTTTACTTAGCATAATGTTTTGGGGTTCATCCATGTTGTTCCTTTTTATGGCTGGGTAATGTTCCATTGTGTGTGTGTGTGTGTGTGTGTGTGTGTGTATGTGTGTGTATATATATCCCACAATTTATCCATTCATCTGCTGATGAGCATTTGGGTTATTTCAACCTTTTGTATATTGTGAATAGTGCTGCTGTGAACATGCTTGTAAAAGTACTTGTTTGAATCTCTTTTGATTCTTTTGGATATTTACCTAGGGGTAGAATTCTTGGGTTATATAGTAATTATTTTAACTTTTCGAGGAACTACCACTATTTTACCTTCCCACCATAAATGTATGAGAGTTCCAGTGTTTCCCCATCTTCACCAACACTTGTTATTTTCTGTTTTTTTGTTTGTTTGCTTATTTGTTTATTTTTGTTTTCAGTAGCAATCCTAGTAGGTGTGAGGTGGTATCTCATTGTAGTTTTGATTTGCATTTCCCTAGTGACTAATGACATTCAATATCTTTTCTTTTTTTTTTTTTTTTTTGAGACAGAGTCTCACTCTGTTGCCCAGGCTAGAGTGCCATGGCGTCAGCCTAGCTCACAGCAACCTCAAGGTCCTGGGCTCAAGCAATCCTTCTGCCTCAGCCTGGGACTACAGGCATGCGCCACCATGCCCAGCTAATTTTTCTATATATATATATTTTTAGCTGTCCATATAATATCTTTCTATTTTTAGTAGAGACGGGGTCTCGCTCTTGCTCAGGCTGGTCTCGAACTCCTGAGCTCAAACGACCCGCCCGCCTTGGCCTGTCAGAGTGCTAGGATTACAGGCGTGAACCACTGCACCTGGCCCAAGTTTGGCAAATTCTATAAGGAATATATTTTAGAACAAATCTTTGTCCTGTATGTAGCTGTTACTACTTTGTGACATATTTTGTGTTGGAAAAAAAATAAAATTTACATAGTTCTTCTGACTCAGGACAGAGAGTAAAAATATAAAAATAAATAAATAGTGGCCAGGCTCAGTGGCTCACGTCTGCAATCCTAGCACTCTGGGAGGCCAAGGCAGGAGGATCGCTTGAGGCCAGGATTTCGAGACCAGCCTGAGTGTGAGCAAGACCCCAGTCTCTACAAAAAATAGAAAAATTAGCTGGGCATGGTTGTACGTGCCTGCAGACCCAGCTACTTGGGAAGCTGAGGCAGGAGGATCCCTTGAGCCCAGGAGTTTGAGGTTGCCGTGAGCTAGGCTGACACCACGGCACTCTAGCCCGGGCAACAGAGTAAGACTCTGTCTAAATGTGTGCGTGTGTGTGTGTGTGTGTGTGTGTGTGTGTGTGTGTGTATGTGTCTGTAAATACATACCTAATACATACATAAATAAACAAAGTGAAACCAATAATAGCACTAAAAATAAACATCAGCTGCCATATTGTCACTTGAACGTTTTAATAGAAAGTTCCTAACCTGCTGATGAAACTGATTGTATGTATTCTTTTTCGTTCTAGATTTGGAATGGAGAGAAATGGAAGGAGATGACTGCGAGTTCCGTTATGGAGGTAGAAACTACTACAGGATTTAGCAATAGATTGGATTAGGGAAAGGGGAGAATGGGTAAAGTGACGAATAAATGGGATTTTATGTTTTGAACAACTGAGAGAAGTTGCCATCTTGGTAAGAAAGGAGGATTCTGGGTTTAGCTTAAATTACTTTGTGTCAATGAGAGGCATATTTTTTGATTGATGCTTCATTTTCCTTTGCTTTTTCCATAGATGGTACAAATGAGGCTCAGGACAATGACTTTCCAACAGGTAAGCATTTTCTCTCTGTTCTAGCTTCCTATTCTATGGAAAGGGGGTATGATTTAGGCAGGTAATACCCATACTTAACTGTATCAAATCACCTGGGGACCCAGGGCTCTCAGATTTAGGATGCCCTAGTTCATTAATCCTTTATGCAGCATTAATAATATTGCTAAAAAGAAAAAACCCAAACCCCTGGAGAGCTTGTTAACCACATAGAGTAACCAACTCTTTACCATCCCCCATCCTGCCACCACCACTAAACATATCTACTGCCTGTAGTGAATTAGTGTCTCTGGAGTTGAAGCCCAGCGATGTTTTATTTTTTAAAAAGTTCCTGAAGTAATTCTAATCACTTCAAATAGCCAAGTTTGGAAACCATCCATCGGGTCCAGTGGCTTCACTTACAGATCAGGGTCTTGGGTCCATAGCTGTCCAGCAGCCTTCCAAGGGCCACACAGCAGGCATGGGTGCAGATATAAATAACTTTGTTTGCTCAGTCTTTTCCTCATTGCCCTTTATACTACTATATTGCTTAAAAAATAAAAACAGTTGTTCTGTCGGGACAAGAAAAACAATGTTCCTAGTTTCATTCAGGGAAACTAGGGAACCTGAATAACACCAGTGAAGGTGACCCTTCCCACACGGTTCTTTTGTTTTTGCAGTAAGTTCACAGGTCCCCTGTACTCTCTGGGGGTGTCCTGCAGCCACACTGCCTATAGAACTCTGTGAGTCCTGTGTCCAGTGCCGTGAGTCCTGCTGGTCACCTGGGGAGTGGTCCTGAATCTGTCACTTGAACTTCCTGGGAAACGGGAGAAGGGCTGGATCAGCCAGTGTTTCTTCTCATGATTTATTTGAGCATCTAAGGTGGCATCTTGCATGTTGCTTCCTCTCTTAATAAAGGAACTGAAGAAAAGCCTGTAGCTTGGTGGAATTTGTATTTGTCTGTTCTGTACATTAACAGTTAAAGTGAGCTAATTATGTGCAGTGTGAACATTAGTAAAATGCTGGGCCAAGACCTGGGATGGTAGATGCAACCTTTGGACATAGCAATACTACCTAGCTTGTAAGGTTTTACACAGTGTATCGGCACAAATAAGTACACCCTCAGTAACAGTCTGCACTGAATATTTTAATACATTAAAATTAAAAACTGCATTATTGGTCTCAGATTTGCAAAATAGTTGTTTAACTGTGATTGCTCACACTATGCTTAGTGGTTTCTTATTTTCTTTAAAATATTCTCCAAACTATTTGCAGAGAGAAAAGAACATTAACTAGAAAGCCAGAGAGTGGTTATGCCCCCTGTGGGAACTTCCTGGTGACATTGAAAAAGCCCGTGGCAGGGATAGAATATGGGGTGAGGACGAGGGGCCTATGGCCGGGCTAGAACGTGGGGCCAGAAGCACAGGAACACCCTGGTGGGGAGGGGGTTGTGGTCTGGGAGGTGGGGCCTGCATTCAGCTTCCAGGGCTCTTGTGCTACTCACTGTAGCCAGTGTTAGATCTTATGGGTTTCTAGAGAAACCAGAAATCCAGATTTTACATGAACTCTCTGAATTGTTAAATGTGACTTCTCTAGTTCCATTTTTTTTTTCCTTTTAAAAATGTCACACATATCTGTGATTGGGTGGTATTATTTTACCTTGATGTAGAGGTTCCACCTTTGCCTTGATCTCAGGTCAGCCTTTGGTACACCCTGAGCCTCCCATACCTGCATCCTGCTCTCTGAAAGGAGTTATATACTGTTCCCCACCTGCTGGGCTCTCCCTTACCAGCTGTACCCTGACTCGGGAGTACAGGGTGAGCACTCACATCTTCATTTCTTTCCACAGTGGAGAGAAGCAGGCTTCAAGAAATGCTGTCACTTTTGGGCCTAGAGACATACCAGGTTCAGAAACTCAGCCTCCAGGACTCTCTGCAGATCAGTTTTGACAGCATGAAGAACTGGGCCCCTCAGGTTCCCAAAGACTTGCCCTGGAATTTCCTCAGGAAGCTGCAGGCCCTCAATGCCGAAGCCAGGAACACCACCATGGTGCTGGACTTGCTACCGGATGCCAGGCCTGTGGAGAAGGAGAGCCAGATGGAAGAGGAGATCATCTACTGGGACCCAGCTGATGACATCGCTGCCGACATTTATTCTTTTTCTGAGCTGCCGACCCCTGACACGCCTGTGAACCCCTTAGACCTCCTTTGTGCCCTTCTGCTCTCCTCAGACAGTTTCCTGCAACAAGAAATAGTGTTGAAAATGTCCCTCTGCCAGTTTGCACTCCCTCTTGTGCTGCCTGACTCAGAAAACCACTACCACACGTTTCTCCTGTGGGCCATGCGGGGCATTGTGCGGACATGGTGGTCCCAGCTCCCGAGGGGGTTGGGCAGCTTCCGAGAAGACAGCGTGGTCCTGTCCAGAGCACCCACCTTTGCCTTTGTGCGCATGGATGTCAGTAGCAACTCCAAGTCTCAGCTTCTCAACGCCATCCTCAGCCCGGGCCACAGGCAGTGGGACTGCTTCTGGCATCGGGATCTCAACCTGGGCACCAATCCCCGCGAGATCGCAGACGGGTTGGTAGAAATCTCCTGGTTTTTTCCCAGTGGCAGGGAGGATCTAGACATTTTCCCGGAGCCTGTGGCCTTTCTGAACCTGAGAGGTGACATCGGGTCTCACTGGCTGCAGTTTAAGCTCTTGACAGAAATCTCCTCCGCTGTGTTTATACTGACAGACAACATCAGTAAGAAGGAATACAAACTGCTCTATTCCATGAAGGAGTCAACCACAAAGTACTACTTCATCCTGAGTCCCTACCGTGGGAAACGTAACACAAACCTGAGATTCCTGAATAAATTAATTCCCGTGCTGAAAATAGACCACTCGCACGTCCTGGTGAAGGTCAGCAGCACGGACAGCGAGAGCTTCGTGAAGAGGATCCGCGCGATCATCGGGAACGTGGCGCGGGGCCCCTGCAGGAGGGTGTCTGTGGAGGACATGGCACACGCGGCCCGAAAGCTGGGCCTGAAAGTCGATGAGGACTGTGAGGAGTGCCAGAAGGCGAAAGACCGGATGGAGAGAATCACCAGGAAAATCAAAGACTCAGATGCCTACAGGCGGGACGAGCTGAGGCTGCAGGGGGACCCCTGGAAAAAGGCAGCCCAAGTGGAGAAAGAGTTCTGCCAGCTCCAGTGGGCCAAGGACCCCCCTGAGAAGCACAGGGCTGAGCTGAGGCGGCGGTTGCTGGAACTGCGAATGCAGCAGAACGGCCAGGACCCCAGCTCGGGGGTGCAGGAGTTTATCTCGGGGATCAGCAGCCCCTCCCCAGGGGAGAAGCAGTACTTCCTGCGGTGGATGGAGTGGGGGCTGGCACGGGTGGCCCAGCCTCGGCTGAGACAACCTCCGGAGACTCTTCTCACCCTGAGACCAAAGCACGGGGGTGCCGCAGACTTGGGCGAGCAGCTCTGGCCCGAGCCCCTGGGGGTGGAGCATTTCCTGCGGGAGATGGGGCAGTTCTACGAGGCCGAGAGCTGCCTTGTGGAGGCAGGGAGGCTGCCGGCAGGACAGAGACGCTTCGCCCACTTCCCAGGCTTGGCCTCGGAGCTGCTGCTGACAGGGCTGCCCCTGGAGCTGATTGATGGGAGCACCCTGAGCACCCCCGTCCGCTGGGTCACGGGGCTCCTGAAGGAGCTGCACGTCCGACTGGAGAGGAGGTCGAGACTGGTGGTCCTGTCGGCCCTGGGGGTGCCGGGCACAGGGAAGTCCACGCTGCTCAACACCATGTTTGGACTACGGTTTGCCACCGGGAGGAGCTGTGGTCCTCGAGGGGCCTTCATGCAGCTCATCACGGTGGCCGAGGGCTTCAGCCAGGACCTGGGCTGTGACCACATCCTGGTGATAGACTCTGGGGGATTGATAGGTGGGGCCTTGACCTCTGCTGGGGACAGGTTTGAGCTGGAGGCTTCCTTGGCCACTTTGCTTATGGGGCTAAGCAATGTCACTGTGGTCAGTTTAGCTGAAACGAGGGACATTCCACCAGCTATTCTGCATGCATTTCTGAGGTTGGAAAAAACAGGGCACATGCCCAACTATCAGTTTGTATACCAGAACCTACACGACGTGTCTGCCTCTGGCCCTAGACTGAGAGACAAGAGACAGCTGTTGGACCCGCCCAGCGACCTGAGCAGAGCTGCAGCCCAGATGGAGAAACAGGGTGACGGCTTCCGGGCGCTGGCAGGCCTGGCCTTCTGTGACCCAGAGAAGCAGCACATCTGGCACATCCCTGGCCTGTGGCACGGAGCACCCCCCATGGCCGCCGTGAGCTTGGCCTACAGTGAAGCCATATTTGAATTGAAGAGATGCCTGCTAGAAAACATCAGGAACGGTCTGTCCAACCAAAACAAAAACATCCAGCAGCTCATCGAGCTGGTGAGACGGCTGTGAGTGTGGAGAAAAACCAAGTTCAGGTGCAGGAGGCTGCTTCAGGCGGCCCGTTCTGATGGGGTATGCACATGGGGGCTGCACCCTGGCACCTGAGAGTAGCCAGTGTCTGATCCCCATGAGAAGGAAGAGAAACAAAGACAGGGGGTTTGGAGTCTCCTAAACAGTGTTAAGAAAGGAAGTAGCCTCACAGACAAGCTCAGAGATACTATCAGGAACATAAAAGGCCCCGGGACTGGGGAGACACAAGCAGTAATTTGTTCTCTCACCCCATCAGAGACCCCGTGGGGTTGGCCCTCTGTGCAGCTGCTCTTGTCACTGGCCCCTGCAGTGGGGAGCAGCTTCCTCAGTCACTGTAGACCCAGGCAGGCAGGGGACACCTAGCACAAAGGTGGGGAGGTTGTCCTGAGGAAGCAGAGGTAGGCCTTGTGCCCACCCAATCCAGGGCCCTCCTGGTAGACCGGCATTTGAGATGTTTTGGTGACTTGATCCTGGCCCATGTAGTAAGTGCCTGCTGTGTGCAAGGCACTCCTGTGCCACTGTATTTATTGACTGATCTGTGAAGCCTCCCCTGACCCCTGCCCAGGAAGAGATCATCGGTAGCCCCGTTGCACCCCAGCGCACTTTGTTATACCTCTGCCACGACACTTCACACAGCGCGTTGTAACCCGTGTTGTTTACATGTCTGCCCCCCAGACTGTGAGCTCCTTGAGGGCAGGGACTGTACATTATCCAGCTGTGTCCCCTGGGCCTGGCACATTGCAGGCACTAAATAAATCTTTGTTGGATGAATGCACAAACGATAGTGATGGGCAGGTTCTGCCTCTCTGTTCCTTAATTCTCCTGTGTTTCCTCAAAGAGGACACCTGAGGAGGGGGCATGATAGACACGTCTGGGGTGGCGGACAGCCCAGAGACGCACCATGGAAAAATGCTACGTTGTGCCCTCTCTGTAAGCAAAGAGCCATTCTTCATGCTGTTACTGGGAACCAGAAACAAATACCTTCACAGTAACTCTGAGGTGTCTCCATCATTGCCCCATTGCACGGGTGAGGACCAGGAGGCCTAGGGCGGGGGGCCCCTGCCGCAGAGCGCACACCTGGATGGGCAGCGCAGGAGCGGATGAGGGGCAGTGCTCTCACCACTCGCCCCGCGCCTCTTCCTGACCTCTCATCCCCTCTAGATTCCCGTGGCTTCCAGGCTCAGCCCCCCAGCCCCAGCCACGCAGTGCCAGTCTCCCTGACAACATCCATGGCCCCCTAGCCAAGGGCTTCCAGCTCCTGCCCTGTCAGTTCTCCAGCTAGAATCCTTCCCAGGGGCCACAGTCACCTGCTGAGCCTTGGAACCCCACCCCCCTGTATCACCAGCTCGAGGAATCTGCTTGATCCTCTAAAATCAAGAGGATCGCCGATTTCTGCCTAGGCCTTGGAGCCTCTTTCCCTTTGTGTTGACATCAGAGAAACTAGGCCTCTCTCAGTGGTGGTCGAGGTCCCACCACGTTTCTCACACTCCTTGCACCAGACTCAGCAAGGGCACCTTCACTCCAGGGCACTCCCAGCCCGCTGGACTGATCCTCTCTGGAGGTGCCTGGCAGCCTGCCCACCTGCATGGCTCTCTCGAGTCCCAGGTGCTCCACCTGCTGCTCCCTTGACTTTCAAAATTATTGCCTCCGGTACGCTGGGAACCTGGTTCTCTGTAAACCTGGTCTTTTGCTGCTAAGTTTAGGAAAATCTTTCCCTTCTGAAACTCAAAATATCTCTACTCCTCAGGTTCCAGAAACTTTTCTCTCTCCCTGGATCATTATAAGATGTTGGTTCAGTTGGGAATACCAAAAGTTTTTTTTTTTTTTTTTTCCCACTGAAGCCACAGAGGGCTGCCCAGGGGCTTCTGCACTGTAGGAATTTCACCCAGGAATCTCATCAGGCACCGGAAACCCCTCTTAGAATTGTTGCATGTCAGCCAGTTCCCTTAAAGAATGATTCTTAAACTCTGAAACAGGGAAGCTAGCCCTAGTGGCTCCTTACAAATCAAGGATTCTTTACATGGGATCTGTCCATTTCTCAAAGTTCAATCCTACTCAGAAAGCTGAGTACCTTTGCTCAAGGGGCCTGTGAGTAGCAGGAAGCAAGGCCGAGATTCAGAACCAGGCCAGGCGTGTGCTGAAGCGAGCTACACCCCATCTCTCGGCAGAGGGAAGACACTCTTGTTCCTTGTCTCAAGCATTCTCAGGCTCACTTCCTCCAAGATGGTACTTGCTTGGTTCACCCTTTCATCAAAGTAACAGGACCCCCTCGAGAGCACATGGCCATCCTCTTGTGAGCAGCCTGTCACCCTGTCCACCCTTGAGTGACTCTCACCACTAAGCCTGGCTCCAAGCACATGGCTGCCCAGTAGGCCTGTAGCATGTTCTGGAGCCTCTCAGATCCCCAGAGGTTCAGGTCTGATGTATGAGGGGCCTCTGGCTGTGGTGCACATCCAAGAGCAGGTAAGGCAGACTGACGCTTGGCATTATGAGCTCTAGGGCTGCTGGGCAAGACCCAGGTGTTGTGGAGATTGCAATCCTTTCTGCTCCAAGCCTTCTTCCCCACCTGTCCAGCACCTGTGCAGGAATGGAAGGAGGTTTCACAGTGCCTGCCCTGTGCTTGTGGAGGAGCCAGTCTGTGCACAGGACGAGCAAGGCCCTATCTTTGTGTCTGCATTTTAACATGTCCAATCAGGATTCATCTTGTAACCAATGATCTCTTGAGATTAATTTGCAGCCATTTTTCTTTCTTAATGGCATCTTCTCTCTGTTTTTTTTTTTTCTTTTTGGTAGAGATGGGGTCTCTCTCTTGCTCAGGCTAGTCTCGAACTCCTGAGCTCAAGCGATCCTCCCACCTAAGCTTCCCAGAGTGCTAGGATCATAGGCGTGAGCCACTGTGTCTGGCCTTAATGGCATCTTCTTAATAGCATCTTCTAATTGAGATTATCTTAGATGTATTGGAATATATCACCTAGCGGGGCTGGCGTTGAGCAGTCTATACCAATGTAGGCCTGATCTGGTAGCCCCAACTCCTCAGATGTGAATTAGCCCAGGAAGGACATGTCTTTCTCTTTTTCTAAGTCAGTAATAAAAAAATGATTTGATTTGGCCATAAACCTATCTTGAGTTCTACTAAGACTCCCAACAAAAGTACACCAGAGGGTGGCTTTGTGAGCACGGATGAATCAGGACTGCAGAGGAGAGCCAAGGTGCCCTTGGTCTGGGTCCTCCCATTGTTTCATCGCCCTCTGCCCTCAGCCCTGCACTCAGGAGTCCGTGGCTTCCTCCCTGCTGCTGGCAGCCTGCAGGCCCCTCTGCTTCTCTTGGGCCCTGGTGACTCCAGCAGGCACATCTTTGTCAGGACAACCTCTGGCGCCAGCCCCACATCCCTTCTTGCCCACCCTAGGGCTCGGGCCTTTCTGTGCCCCTCTTGGTCCTCGTCTTATCACATCTCCATTGTCTCCCCATCTAAGCCCATTCTTACGCCCAGATCTAGTGCCTTCTGGGAGCCCTGGAAGAGAGGTCTCAGTTGCTAGAGCCCATGAGGCCCATCCCTCCATCCTGTCTGTCTCGAGGCAGATCTCATCTACCCCAAGCCCCGACTTGGCCCTGTCAGATTCTGACTTTTAGCCCAGGGTCCAGTGTGGCTCTGGGCGTTTGTAATTCCTGTGGCTCTGAAATCAGGAAAGTGGACTGACTCCTTCGCACCCCAGAGCTGCAGTCAGTAATTATAGGTACAGCTTATACCTCACTGGCTGAACCGAGCCCTTCTCCCTGTGCCTCAACAAAGGGAGGACGGGCCGGGCACGGTGGCTCACGCCTGTAATCCTAGCACTCTGGGAGGCCAAGGCGGGAGGATGGCTCAAGGTCAGGAGTTTGAGACCAGCCTGAGCAAGAGTGAAACGCCATCTCTACTAAAAATAGAAAGGAATTATATGGACAACTAAAAATATATATAGAAAAAATTAGCCGGGCATGGTGGCGCATGCCTGTAGTCCCAGCTACTCGGGAGGCTGAGGCAGGAGGATCACTTGAGCCCAGGAGTTTGAGGTTGCTGTGAGCTAGGCTGACGCCACTCAGAGTGGCCACTCAGAGTGCCCAGCACTCTAGCCTGGGCAACAGAGTGAGACTCTGTCTCAAAAAAACAAAAACAGGCCGGGTGCGGTGGCTCACGCCTGTAATCCTAGCACTCTGGGAGGCTGAGGCGGGTGGATCGCTCAAGGTCAGGAGTTCGAGACCAGCCTGAGCAAGAGCGAGACCCCGTATCTACTAAAAATAGAAAGAAATGATCTGGCCAGCTAAAAATATATATACAAACAATTAGCCGGGCATGGTGGCCCATGCCTGTAGTCCCAGCTACTCGGGAGGCTGAGGCAGGTAGGATTGCTTAAGCCCAGGAGTTTGAGGTTGCTGTGAGCTAGGCTGACGCCATGGCACTCACTCTAGCCCGGGCAACAAAGCGAGACTCTGTCTCAAAAAAAAAAAAAAAAAAAAAAAAACAAAAACCCAAAACAAGGGAGGACGGAGGTGGGAGGAGATGGAGATGGAGCAGGCGCTCTCGCTCTCGGGGAACATGGCCTGAGCCATGCAGGCTATCTGTGGTTTGACACACCTCTCTGCCTTAACTCATACAGTTTCAGTGGTTGTTGACCTATTTCTTGGAATAGAGCTGAGAGCCTCTGGGATGATTCTTGCTGAATGGGTTGTTGTTAGGAGAAAATGAATCACCAGAAATAATGTCAAAAACATAGGTTTACAAAGTGGAAAGTGTCAGCAGTTCTGAGTTGGGATTGAGTCAGTTGTAAAGAGAGCCATCATGGTGGAGTTATTTCGGCTTTCGCTGCAGCCCACAGAAAGAGATGGCAGCCCCTCCCTGAGGCTAGATTCCGGTGGCTTTCAGGGAGTAAACAGTGTTCAGGCTGGCCTGAGCTACAGAAGTACAGATGGGCTGAGAGGGCACCCACTTACATAGCCTTTCCACTGCCCAGCCAGTGCTGGGCGAGCCCATGGCCGCTGTGCTGGACCCAACTGGACAGACCATCTCGATGAAGTCCAGACCACCCAGCAGACCCCTCTTCTCCTTTGTGACCCAAGAGTGGCAGGCCTGGACTATGACCAGTCCCCTCAGGGAGCTGCCATGGTCTCTTCCCCCAAAGGGGCCTCTGCAAATACATGTTTTAGGAGTCTCCCAAATAAACTCTGAGTTCAGGACATTGGTTCTTAACTCCAGCTGCAAATTGGAATCATCTAAGGGGCATTTTTAACGTGTGGGTGCCTGTCCCCCTAGCCACAGAGGTGGAGTGAGGCCCAGTGGGCTCTGTCATGCAGTCAGTTGAGAACCACTGCTTTGAGAGCACAGCTGGCTGCTCCTGCCTGTCATGTGGAGAACAAAGGCTCATGTCTGAGGAAAGCAGTTGTATATTCTGTTTCTGTGCTAAGCCCTGGCAGGGGCACAGGTAAGCCCTGTTTGTAGGGTCACTTGCTCCTAGATATAGCTGCTCCATATCCGGGTAGTCCCTGAGGGCCAGTCAGGAGCTGTCTGCACCATGCCACGGAAACCCAGGCCATTCCCCATCCCAAAATGGTTCTGAACCCTCACCCCCACCAAGTGATGCAGTGGAACCCCAGATCCTGAAAGAACATAGTCTCTGGAATGAGAGGCCTTCTACCATGTACTGGTTCCATAGCATCAGGTGAGTCTCTGAGCCTCCATTTTCTGATCTGTGAAACCTGGAAAGACTGCCTCCTTTATGGGATTGGCAGGAGAAGCACAGTGCATCAAAACACCAACAGGGAAGTTACAGAAAAATAAAATACCACACCCCCTCCAAAAGAGAAAATAGTCCCATTAAAATTTTTCCACTGATGATTTAAAACAATGTAACAATTCATATTAATATATTAAAAATGTCATTTTAAGTTATTCTAATCATTCAAAGGTACCCACGTGATCCCCTCCCAGCAATCATAGTATAAACAAAGATACGTATTTGAGCCATGGAAATCTGCCACTGAAATGGTCTTGGGAAGATCTAGCTCAATTTGTAATTCCTGAGAAGACACCTCAGGCCTAAGGGAAAGTGGCTTGCATAGAGAAAACCACAAATTTGATCGTGTTGTCTACTGCCTCATGGGCAAAATGACTCCCAACATAGACCCCCACGGACAGCATTGGTAGTACGGCTCCTGCTCACCTGCCCAGCACAGTCTCCTGCTGCCACTTGTACCTCGGGCCCCAGCAGGTGTCGTGCCATTATCA
The DNA here is from genome assembly GCA_028533085.1 of Varecia variegata. Classification (NCBI taxonomy): domain Eukaryota; kingdom Metazoa; phylum Chordata; class Mammalia; order Primates; family Lemuridae; genus Varecia; species Varecia variegata. The sequence goes on from CM052437.1 coordinate 104,472,891, forward strand.
CCTTTACTATTCTTCCCCTCCCTTCTTTCCTCTGGTCAGGGTGGTGTCACTGTGTTCTATAAGAACCCCCAGTGGCTGGTTCTCCCAGAGGATGTGTAGATATCAGGGACTCTTATTTTTATTTCAATTTTACTTTTTGACACTTAACTGCTCACTCTGCCAAGCATTTTATGGTGTAATTTTCACAACCACCATTGTCCCCATTTTACAGATGAGGGGAACTGGGGCTCAGGGAGGTTCAGTCACTTGCCAAATTACACAGCCAGGAAGCAGCGGGTCCAGGATTTGGACTCGGGCAATTCAGATGCCTGATCTGATGTTCCTCATCTAAGATTATCTGCAAGGCGTGGTGGCACTCGCCTGTAATCCTAGCACATTCGGAGGCGGAGGCCGGAGGATCACTTGAGCCCAGGAGTTTGAGGTTGCAGTGAGCTATGATCACACCACTACATTCTACCTGGGGCGACAGAGTGAAATCCTATCTCAAAACAACAACAACAATAACATCAACACCACAAAACAAAAACTGTAAGACTATTGAAATTTATGGAAACTTTAAAAAGAAAAAATATTGTCAGTTTAAAAGGATTATTTAGGAAAAGTTGAAAGTTCTTGTTTTTGCAAAGTATTGGGGATTGGAGAGCATCTTATCTCTGTTCTGTCCCTTTATCCAACATGTGGAACAGTTGGAGGCCAAAGTTTTAAAAAACTAAGAATAAAACATTCCTAGTGAAGTGGGCATGGAAGACCCTGTGCTTTTATCGAGGGTCTTTTGAGGACCCTGCTTCCAGTGGTCAGAGGAGTCTGGGTCATGGAAAATGGACTGGGTGGAAGTCAAGAGACTTGTGTTGTTCCCTCTCTTCCTCTCCCAGTGTGATGGTGGACAAGTCACCCCCCCACTACCCTTCCACTTCCCCATAGATGCAAGAAACCACAGCATTATTCAAGTACTGTACCGTTAGGGTGAATGGTGTCGGTCCAGAACGGCCAACTATTGGCAATTTCACATGATTTCAACCTAACAGCCAGTAACTGCTCTCATTTATTAAATACTATCTTGATCCTAGCAGTACTATGAGGCAGTATTATTAAAGTCCATTTTATAGATAATGGAACTGTGACTTCACTGTACAAAGATTGTTATACGTGGGGCTGACTCCAGGGCCCATGTTTTTTCCATTACTGAGGTGAGTTCTAAAATAAGATATCCAGTGTTGCTATTTTTCCATTTCTTATTAATAATTACTGGATACCAGTTACAGTGGCAACGCTCTGGTTTGAGTATTACAGGCCCTGCAAAATTCCCATGAATTCCTTGCTTTCTGGCTCTTTCCCCCTTACTTAAAATTTTCCTTCCCTATGGGCCAGCCACCGGCATATGATCACACGTGGCAAACCCTACCCTCTGCATAACTCATCCTTGGAGAACTGGGTAAAATTTTAACCAAAATATGTTTCTTCTTTATTTGTGGGTAAAAGCCCGGAAATATTTATATTATTTTTAAGAATACTATTTGGAGACAGAGCTCAGCAGCCTGCGAAAAACGCTTTGCTCCTCTCTGAGCCCCGAGGACTCAGGCTGGGCGGGGGACCAGCGGGCGGCACACCCATCGTCTCTACTTCTGTGAGTTCTTTGAGGGCAAACCCTCACGCTTCGCATCATCAGATTTCCAGATCTGAACTCCAATGCAAGCAACGACCATGGCAGGGCGGAGAGGGGCAGGGAACAGCGTTCCCAGGGTAGCGGAGGAAGGCGGGAGAGTCCGGTCCCCACACCACGCGGCCCAGCCCGCCGAGGCCCCGCCCCCGCTTACGTCGCACATCCGCGCGGTCCGATTTGGTCACGTCCGGGCCCCACCCCCGCCGCGCTGTGGTACGTCCCGCGTTCCGCTCGGCCTAAAATGGCGGCGTCCGTGTGTAGCCCATTGCTGGGGCCGCGGGTAAGTGCGCGACGCGGCGGGGCCCAGCGAGTTGAGGGTGGGGTCCCTGGTTTCCGCCTCACGCGTCCTCCCCCCACAGGTGCTGTCCTGGAGCCGAGAGCTGCCTTGCGCTTGGCGCGCCCTGCACACCTCCGCGGTCTGCGCCAAGGTGAGTGCGGCCAGGGCGGGGTCGGAGGCCTGGGTTCGCGGCGCGGGTACAGGGGTCAGGGCCGGGGTCGGGGGCGCGGCGAGGGCTGAGGGGGTGTGGCCCGGGGACTGGGGGCGGGGCTCGAGCCGGGGGTGGGGTGAGGGTTGGGATCCGGGGGCGGGAAAGCGGTGTGGTCTGGTGGCGGGGGTTACGGAGCGGGGTCGAAGGGTAGGTGGAGGCGGGGCCGGTGGAGTCATGGCCCCTTTTGCTCCTAGAACCGGGCGGCCCGAGTCCGCGTGAGCAAGGGGGACAAGCCGGTGAGTTATGAGGAGGCACACGCACCGCACCACATCGCCCACCGCAAAGGCTGGCTGTCGTTGCACACAGGTGAGGGGACTTCAGGCCCTCCAGAAGGAGCATTCAGTCCGACTGACAACACGCAGAGAATGAGCACGTGTCACAAATGTTGAACTCAGGAAATAATGCCAGGGTCAGAAATCTTTTAAACAAATTCAAGGAGACATTAAAAAGTAGCGATATGTATAGATCCGGATGTTGAAATGAATTTGAAGATGGATGCAAAACTTTCTTTTTCCATGGGGGGGGCAGGGACTCTTGAGCCTCCACCGAACAGAAATTATTTGTATGTCTACACCCAAGAATTACTTTTCATTCCTATCAGTTATCTATAATTGACAGAGATGTAAAATAGCTCAGGGACAATGAAAAGCGTGAAGTTCATGTGGAATCTGATAACCTGAAGAGTGTGTTCTAAGTAGTGCAGTTTTCCACTGACGCACAAATTGTTCTCTACAAGTGGATCCTTATTATTCATGGATCGAAGGCCGCTCTGGGATGTGGGCAGAGCAGTGATCCCACCTGCATGTTCCAGCGGAGGTAGCACAAGGCTCTGCCTAATTTCAGCTCTCATATTGTAAAAAGTGTCCTTTTCATGGTCCAGAGCCATGTTTTTACATTTTTATGCTTTTGGTTGCTGATTTTGCTATTTAAAATGGGCCCGTGGTGCTGAGGTGCTCTCTAGTGTTCCTAAGTGTAAGATGGCTATGAATGTTATGGAGAACTTACTCATGTTCGAGAAGCTTTGTTGAGGCATGAGTTCAGTGTTAATGAATCAACTACATATATTTAAAAAGGTGTCTTTAAACAGAAACGCACATGAAGCTAGGTTATGTATTGATATGTTGATGAAAATATTGTGCCCAGAGGCTTGAAGAAACCTAACCCTGTATTTCTCCTAGGAGCAATGGTTTGATATTCACTAATTCAGTGTTCGCAATGACTTTATAGAATATAACTACTGTTAACTGTTGAGAATCAACAGTGTTTTGTTCCGTATGAGGGTTATCAACTTGGATGTTTGAGATGCATTTAGAGAACTTACTTAAAATACAGATTCTTGTCCCCTCCCTTTCTGGTTCTAGCCTGAGGTCTGGGCATAGACTCTTTTAACAGTCATTGTAAGGGCTGCAGGGGGGTTGGGTCCACACTGAGAATCCACTGGGGGAGGCTGCGGCCCTGGCTCATAAGAGAGCTCGTGTCCCTAATCTTAAAAGTAGCTGGTGACCTCATCTTCTGGCCCATGGAAGGACCAGTGCTTTTATAAGGCAACCAAGAAAGGCTGGGAGAGGGGCTGGATGTGGAGGCATCCTTTGAGTTGTGCCCTGGCTCAGGCCTCCGTCTTCCTTTTTGTAAAACAAGGATAATGATATCTACTTCACAGGATTGGTTTGAGAATTAATGAAATAATGTACTTTGAACTTCCATTAGTAGAAAAAAAGAGAAGGGGCTGGGGGTGAGGGGTGGAATTGAGTGCCCGGTGCTTTTGGATGTTGACTTGGGCGTTTTGGCAGGTCCCTGGGGCAATAGGGCTGACTCCTCTTGGTGCCCTTCCCTCCTCAGGTAACCTGGATGGGGAGGACCATGCTGCAGAGCGAACGGTGGAGGATGTTTTCTTTCGCAAGTTCATGCTGGGTACCTTTCCGGGCTGCCTGGCAGACCAGCTGGTCCTAAAGCGCCGGGCTAACCAGGTGGAGATCTGTGCCGTGGTCCTGAGGAACCTGCCTGCACACAAGTACTACTTCCTCGTGGGCTACAGTGAGACTCTGCTGTCCCACTTCTACAAGTGTCCTGTGCGACTCCACCTCCAAACTGTGCCTTCAAAGGTTGTGTATAAGTACATCTAGGGCAATTCCTTTTTTTTTTTTGCATCAAGCTGTAGCTGCAAAGAATAGAAACCCGGAAAAGGAGTAAAATAGAACAAGAGGGAAACATCCCGTTGGAGGACTGAAGCATCATTTCTCAGCTGCTGTTGAATAAAGACCCTCCACATTGTCCTATCTCTTTTTTTTCTTTACTTTTTCTTTTCTTTTATTTCAGAGACAAGTTCCTGCTCTGTCACCCAGACTGGGGTGTAGTGGCATCATCATAGCTCGCTGCAGCCTTGAACTCCTGGGCTCGAACGATCCTCCCGCCTTGGTCTCCCAAAGTGTTGGGATTACATGTGTGAGCCACCGTGGCTGGCCTGTCTTTACTCTTTTTTTTCTTTTTTGAGACAGAGTCTCGCTCTGCTGTCCAGGCTAGAGTGCCGTGGTGTCAGCCTAGCTCACAGCAACCTCAAACTCCTGGGCTCAAGCAATCTTCCTACCTCAGCCTCCCGAGTAGCTGAGACTACAGGCATGCGCCACCATGTCCAGCTAATTTTTTCTGTATATATTTTTATTTTTTTATTTTTTTTTACTTTTTATAGCCAGCCGTTGTTGCCTATGTATATATTTTTTGTTGTCCATATAATTTCTATTTTTAGTAGAGATGGGGTCTCACTCTTGCTCAGGCTGGTCTCGAACTCCTGACCTTGAGCCATCCTCTAGCCTTGGCCTCCCAGAGTGCTAGGATTACAGGCGTGAGTCACCTCGCCTGGCCTACTCTTTTTTTTTTTTTTTTTTTTTTTTGAGACAGAGCCTCGCTCTGTTCCCTGGGCTAAAGTGCCGTGGCGTCAGCCTAGCTCACAGCAACCTCAAACTCCTGGGCTCAAGCGATCCTCCTGCCTCAGCCTCACGAGTAGCTGGGACTACAGGCATGCGCCACCATGCCTGGCTCATTTTTTCTATATATTTTAGTTGTTTGGCTAATTTCTTTCTATTTTTAGTAGAGATGGTGTCTCACTCTTGCTCAGGCTGGTCTCGGAACTCCTGAGCTCAAACAATCCACCTGCCTCGGCCTCCCAGAGTGCTAGGATTACAGGCGTGAGCCACCGTGCCTGGCCAGATTTTTCTATTTTTTATAGAGAAAGTCTCACTATGTTGCTCAGGCTGGTCTCAAACTCCTGGCCTCAAGCAGTCCTCTCTGGCCTCCCAAAGTGCTAGGATTACAGGTGTGAGCCACCGTGCTCAGCCCTGTCTTTACTCTTTAAGTGAGGGAACTAGGGTAGGGTTTCTTTGAGGGTGTGCCAATTCTCATGGGAAGGCTTCCAGTTGTCTGAAGTTTAGCTGATAGTTACAGTTCAGTGTGTACCTTGTGCCAGTCACTCTATCAGGCACTTTACCTAAGTTTTTGTTTTCTCTCAAAATGGAAAGATCCTGGCTGGGCGCGGTGGCTCACGCCTGTAATCCTAGCACTCTGGGAGGCCGAGGCAGGTGGATCGCTCAAGGTCAGGAGTTCGAGACCAGCCTGAGCAAGAGCAAGACCCCGTCTCTACTAAAAAAATAGAAACAAATTATCTGGCCAACTAAAAATATATATAGAAAAAATTAGCCGGGCATGGTGGCGCATGCCTGTAGTCCCAGCTACTCAGAAGACTGAGGCAGAAGGATCGCTTGAGCCCAGGAGTTTGAGGTTGCTGTGAGCTAGGCTGATGCCACGGCACTCACTCTGGCCCGGGCAACAGAGTGAGACTCTGACTCAAAAAAAAAAAAAAAAAAAAAAAAAAAAAGGAAAGATCCATTTTTGGTGATAATAAAATAATAGTAATTTTTTAAAAAAACAATATGAGTGCTCACTTTGGTGGCACATATACTAAACAGCAACACAGAGATTAGCATGGCTTCTTACAAGGATGACATGCAAATGTGTTAACCATTTCATGTTTTTAAAAATAAAAATAACAAAGTGAGCCAGGTGTGGTGGTATGCCTGTAGTCCCAGCTACTCAGGAGCCTGCGGTGGGAGGATTGCTTGAGCCTGGGAGTTCAAGACCAGCCTGGCAACATAGTGAGATCTCATCTCAAAACAAAGAAAACAATGTGAACATATATTGAATTGACCATGAAATTTTCTTGTAATTCTACCCTAGATAGAGAACTACTGTGAACAGTTGGTTACATTTTATTTCCACTGATAGAGTGACTGGCACAAGGTACACACTGAACTGTAACTATCAGCTAAACTTCAGACAACTGGAAGCCTTCCCATGAGAATTGGCACACCCTCAAAGAAACCCTACCCTAGTTCCCTCACTTAAAGAGTAAAGACAGGGCTGGGCACGGTGGCTCACACCTGTAATCCTAGCACTTTGGGAGGCCAGAGAGGACTGCTTGAGGCCAGGAGTTTGAGACCAGCCTGAGCAACACAGTGAGACTCTTTCTCTATAAAAAATAGAAAAATCACGGCCGGGCGCGGTGGCTCACGCCTGTAATCCTAGCACTCTGGGAGGCCGAGGCGGGTGGATTGTTTGAGCTCAGGAGTTCGAGACCAGCCTGAGCAAGAGCGAGACCCCGTCTCTACTAAAAATAGAAAGAAATTATATGGACAGCTAAAAATATATATAGAAAAAATTAGCTGGGCATGGTGGCGCATGCCTGTAGTC